>CM046673.1:39537683-40737683 GCA_025594165.1 Tamias sibiricus
CTTTAAGCCACTTAGTTTCAAGGTAGTTTGTTATGTAGCAATAGTTAATAGGAGCAATGAATAACTGCTTGTAGGAATAATTAAATAAATGACTTAGAGTAGAGGCAAGACCCCTGGGAGGGATGATCAAGGGACCATTGTGAATCACTAAATCAATTTCCGATGAAAAGCGACAGATGCAGTTATACATAAGTAGAGGGCACATGTTTGGATCCAGATTTTTTTTTTTTTTTTTTTTTTTTTTTTTTGTACCAGGGATTGAATTTAGAGGCACTCAACCACTGAGCCACATCCCCAGCCCTTTTTAGTATTTTTATTTAGATACAGGTATTTAGAGACAGGGTCTCACTGAGTTGCTTAGTGCCTCACTTTTGTTGAGGCTGGTTTTGAACACACGATCCTCCTGCCTCAGGCTCCTGGCCGCTGGGATTACAGGAATAATTACAGCCACTGTGCATGGTTTGAATCCAGATTTTTTAACTTTTTGTGGCAGAAGATAGGATACATTGCCACCAGTGGCCTTCCTCCACTTCTCCCATAGCACAACGTGCTCACATATGTGGGAGCTTTAGCCACTGTTCAGGAAACCCATTCAGAAGAAAAAACACTGTGCATCAGAATGCTGTTTTGAATTCACACACTACTAGCAGATATCTTCATTGGAATGACTCCTCCATTTTGTATTTGAGATCGAATCTGAATGTTTGAAATTCTTGGAAGGAAAAAATTCCAACTTAAGTTTTAGTAAAAGACTGGTTCTGCTTGGTTTAGAATGGAAGCTATTAAGCCATGGCTACTGATTGCCTGTTTCTCAAAGCTATACATATTTCTATTCTCAATATAAGACAAACAGCACTACCACAATGTGATTTGGCTACCATTATCTAAGAGTTCCAAAGCAGACATATTTTATGATTTTCTAAGTCCTTCTAGGATAATCCTCATCAAAATAAATTAAGCGTAGCCTTTTCCTGCAGTTATTTGATCTGGTGTATACATATCTGATTTGTATGTGGTATCATTTGGTTTAGAAAACACAGTTCTAGAATACCTACCACCAAAAGAAAACTTCAGTCTACTGTTCAATTCATAATGACAATAATATCTAACAGTAGCCAATTCCTAATTGTTGGGGACTTAAGAACACATCGGTGGAATAGGAACTCTCTAGTTGCTTCCCACTTCCTGTTATGGCCCTGGCCTAACCCGGCAGCGATCCCCGGAGGTGTCGTGGGAACCGAAACTACCCTAAAGATAGGGTAGTTACTCCGCCAATAGGACTTGCCCATGTTCTTTACCTGTCTCTATAATCTCTTTGCTGATTGGCCCATGTCCCATATAAATGTTGTCCACCTTCCTCAATAAACTTTGAGTTCCAGCGCTGACCGGGCTCCGTGGTAGTCCTTGAGTCTTCTGAAGATGGGGGAGGAGGGGGCTATCAGCGACCTCTTACCTTCCCATTTTCGCCTTACCGCTGAGGCAGGCTCTCCCAGCCTCTCTGCTGGACAGAGAAGGTTCCATTCCCGGGTTTAGGGAGAGCTACAAACTTCAGCCTCTACCGTAATTTCCCTACACTTAATAAATGTTGTTCATGGTAAGTACTATGCTATGCAAGGCTCAAAAATGTCAGAAGAATGCTATAAAACAGGTATTCTTATAATTTCCATTTTTTGTATTAGAAAGATGAGGGTTGCAAAGTTTTAAACATTCACTAGAGTTGCAGTAAACTCCTAAGTCTGTGTTCTTAAAATGTAGATATGTGGTTATAACAAGGTAAGACCCAGATGCAAGAATTTATAAAGATAAGCTTTGGCCCTGAAGAGGGTGATTTTTTTTTCTCAGTTTAGAACTTGGTTGAATCTTCAGAATATAAAAAAATAGAACATATTTTTATGAATTGTTATCAATACTGGGAAACAATGGAAATATTAATTTGACATTAGATTACCATAATACATTATATATCATTAATTGCAAAGAACAGTTGTTCATCAAAACAAAATGCTCAACACTGGGAAAAGCATTTAGCTGGACTATTATAGTTTGGGATCTATATGAGAAACAGACGTAGTAAAATCTTAAAAGACATCTGAACTCATTTCAGCATCATATGTGATTCTGGCATGCGTCTCTCCATTTATTTTGCCTCTAGGGTTTTCATGGTATTGATGACATGCCCATAAAAAGGGAAGAACAGTCATGGTTGAAAATATGGATCTTATTTAAACATGCATGAAAACTCCAATTTCAACACCCAATATTTGGTGGGTGTGTGTTTGTGTATGTGGCCAAAGCACATAAATTTATTTAATGTGAAAACTGGTAAAGTTGGGCGTTTCCATTTTAAAGGGTGTTGAGCTAGCCTCTCTGCCTTCCAATGAAAATACCTTTGAAGTCCAGAGATTTAGAAAAGCTTAGAACAATGCTAAAAATTAATACAATTTATCTAAGGCCAGCATTTGGAAGGAGCTTCTAACTATAAGGCTGATGCAACTAGATGGAGAAAAACCAGATGGTGATCCACTGCTGCTTTGTGCCATGTGGCAGAGCTTCCTTCCTGTTTAAAACAATAGAAAAATAGAGGAGGACACTCCATCCTTTGTCCATTCTCCCTACAGGACCTGGGACAATAAGAAAAATGGATAACATACTCCTGCACAATTCTGCCTTTCTGGGTTTTCAAAGGGATGTTTCTGCAGCACTTTTATAATCATATTGAAACAATAACTACCAGAATATAGTAAGATGGGGATCAGAGCTACTACAAGTGGTAGAGAGTTGTGCTGACCTTGATGAGGTTCCTGTCTTATTCTATTTGTTGTTGTTGTTGTTGTTGCTATAACAAGATACTTGAGGCTGGATACTTTAGAAAAGAAAGAGTTTTGTTTAGCTCATAGTTTGAGACGTCCAAGAACATGTTTCTAGTGAGGGCCTCATGGAAAATAACATCACATGATGGGAGAAGAAGCAAGAAAGTGAGTAAAACAAAAAGCTAAACTCGCTTCAGAATGACCCATTCTAGTAGGAACTAGATCAATCTCACCAGACGTAAATCCCTCAAGAGCAAGCATGAATCCATTTATGAGGACACTGCTCTTACTTTCTACTGGACCCACCATTTAAAGTTTCCACCCCCTCAACGGCCACACTGGGGCCCAAACATCCAGCACCTGAACCTTTGGGGATACACATATCCAAATTATAGCAATGGCTTTTGCCTCTAGTCCCTAGAAACAATGAACTGTAAAAAGGAAGGGCCTGGAGAATCTTATATGGAGGTTGCCTTTTGCCACGTGTCTATGACTTCAACCCTACAGAGAATCTGGCAGTGATGGTAGGAGCAGGCCCCATCCAGCACTCTAAGTGAAGCACTGTCGTGTTGAGCATCATGATGAATAACATTAAAGAGGACCAGAGTAATTAAGGAGAATGACATGCTTGTGAATAAAAGACCCCAAAGTATCAAGATGTTAGTTCTATACATTAAAAAAAAAAAGACAACAGGTTTTCTGTAGTTTGACATTTTTTTTTTTTTCAATACGTGTAAGGCAGAGTAAAGGAGTAATATACTTCCAAAGGACATTTGGTAGACTTTGTTCTACCTGATTGTAAGAGTGGTTATAAAATGAGCAAGACTAGGACATTTTCTGCAAAGATAGAAAAATGGGTCTGAGTTGTGGGATCCCAGAACCAGCACCACATGTATATGGAAACTTGATATATAATGGCTGATATTTCAGGTCAGTAGGGGGAAATACAGATGGTTGCCTCCATGGAGAAAATACATAAATGAACTTGGATCCCTGTTTCACACCATTTACATGCAAAAGCAAACTTACAAAATTTTTTGAATATATATGAACGAGCATCTTTTTGACAACAAGATTAATAACTCAGAAAACGAATCAAACGTAAACCTGAGTAGCAATGTTACTATCAGACGGAGAGAACTCAAGGCATAAAAGATACAGAGCCACACTATACACTGGGGGGAAAAAAGCATACTGAAAGATAGAAAAATCATGAACATATGTACCTGAGAAGATAGACTCAAAGATTACAAATCAACAACTGAGAGAAATAAAACTAAAAACAGATATGCTGACAATTAGAATTGAAGATTTAAACACATCCCTCTCAAAGTTGAATAAATTAAGCATAGCAAAAATAGAAAAACACTAAAAATATCATAACTAATACTAAAACTATAAAAACTAACATATAGATCTATATGAAATTTGATACCCAACAAGTACTTATTTCTTGGGATGGAGAACATTCACAAAAAATTATTTATAGTTCCACTATGCAAACCTAAATCAACTTCAAAAGTTGAAACTATATTATACTCTAGGATCAATACTAAATATTGATACCTATTACACTCTGGCCATAAGGAAAGAAATTATAAATCAATAACAAAATAGTAAACCTAGAAGCTTCACATGTAGGAACTTAATGAGTTAATAGTAAATAACCCAGCCACGAAGGGGAAAAAATCATAAGGAAGAACTTAAAAAATAGCAAAAAAAAAAAAAAATTTAGGCCACAGGTAAATGATATGCAGTAGGAAATTTAATAAAAATGATGAAAAAATGAATAATGAAGGAAAATGCAAAAGAGCAATAGAACAAATTCAAAGAAACTAGAATAGGGACAAAAATAAATGAAGTAATTAAAGAACTAGAACACACAGAAACAATAGAAAGATTAACAAAACCAGAAGCTAGAGTTTTGAACACCTTAATAATATGGAACATAGAAAAAAGATAATTAAATACCCTTTTGCATTTGTGAACATGGATTGAATCCAAAGTTACTTAAATAGATGATAGATCAAAAACCTCCTAGCTAATATAATTAAAAGAGTTATAAAGGGAGGGAAAACAGCATAAGTAAGCTGGATTTTTCCAAGTAATGCAGGAAAGTTTTGACATTAGGAAATCTATCTATACAACAGACCATATTAAGGAATTAAATGAGGGAACATGTGTAATTATTTCAATAGAAACTGAAAAGGTGATGGTGACGTTTCAACACTAATTTTTTATTAAAAGCACTCAGAAATCTAAAAATGGAGAGAATCTAAAAATGTTCCTAAATTTGTGAACATTTACATAACTACAAAACTGTAACAAACATTATAGCAAAATGGGGGGAACCCTCCAAAATACATTTTAATTAAAATTATGATTTTTTTAAAAAATGTTGCTATCATCACTACCATTGAACATGGGACCTGAGGTCTTTTCCAACAGTACCCGAAGAAAAAGAAACATTTAAAACACAAAACAAAAGAGAAATGTTTCAATTAATATGGCAAATTAAACAGTACAGCCAAGTTGGCAGATATAAAGTCTGTACCAGCAAAACCTAGACAGACAACAAGGTACAGATTATAGGTAATATGATAAAAAAACACAATGCCATTCAAAGTAACAATTAAAAATATAAAGCATTTTTCAAGATCAAATGCAAAAACACAGACCATTTTTAGTTTTCTTAAATAGGGAAATTAAAGCTGTGAATGGCTTTCAAAGGTGAAGAACAGCTAAGAATAAAGGTAGGACACAAAACCAACCCAGAGGTTAACAACAGGAAGAACATACTCCCTCCCATTCCTAAATTGAAAAGGACACCATGCTGGAGCCCAGGGGCCAGGTCACCAGGCAGTAGCTGGAATTGGGATGGACCTATCCAGCAGGCACTGGAACTGGGAAGGAGACAGGGAGAGGAAAACTCTTCCCCTTCCCTCCCATCTCCCACCAGTGATTCTAACTGACGCAACCACATTGGGAAGCCAGAGAACCCAGGACCTTATAACAGTCAGCCCCGCTGATACAGAGCAGGGCAGAGGAAGGGAAAGAGCAGAAAGGGGGTTGGGCCACTTATCCCCCCAACTGGCTTGCTGGTAGACAGTGTTTTTGACCTCAGATGTCTTTCTCCCTAGGATTGCGGCTTCTATTGGGCAACACTGCTTCCATAGCTCTTGCCTTCATATTCCACTATTAGCTTCCTCTGATGGGTCCTTTGACCCAGCTCTTGTCAGTACCTTGATGCTTCCATTCCTTTTGGTTGCCTTTAGGGCTGCTCATGTTTCTATAAACAGCCCCTTCATTAAACTCTTCAATTAAATCTACCAAGTGGTTTTTGTTTTCTTTTCAATTCCTGCCAGGATTCTAATAGGACTCCAGATAAGATATGTCAACCAATACATATAACAAGGATAAACCAGAAAATCCTTGAACCATGATTATAAATTAAATTTCCTCCATAGCATCTTCTTGTCAGGGAAAATAAATAGCAGACCATAGATTAACCAATGAGAGGATTCTTTCCTAAAATTTGAAATAAGATTTAATTTAGTTAACTAAAAGTGCACCTCTTTTTTTTTCCAAATTTCTTCCTTTGGTTAGGAAAACGCTTCAGCACCATTTTGACACTTGTGTTTTCTTAAGCAGCACTGAAAGAGTGAAGATCTCAGCAAGCAGCCAAAAATAAATAAATAAAATTGAAAAAGCCCTTTGTGGAACATAGTGTACCAAGTGCTTCCAATCACTGGTTTCCAATTACTGTCAAACCAAAACTCTGTTGAGTTTCTTTAGCTATTTTCCTCTTCTTGAGTTTGAATATTTAAAAATAAATTATTCAGAGAGAACTGAAAGTGTCAACTATAGATTTTATCATTTGTTCTTCAGATAGCTGTGGCATTATGACTTAAAGACATTCATAATATATCCTCTTATTCATTACAGATATTCTCAATTTCTGAGCAAATTTCTTAAAAAGAGTACCAAGAGTTGGGTCTCAGGATTTTTAGAAGATGAGATTATAAAACAAATCATTTTATATATGCAGGAAAATCATCAAAATCTATCAATACTAATGTAAGTGTCATTTATAAGATAACAATTTGAACTCTTTTTCCTCAACCACTTCCAAGCTCATACTTCTGCCCTCAAAACACTTCTACCAACCTAGTCAGACCCTCACCCAAAAATTGTTTCCCTACTTATGTCATTGGCTTATAAATAAGAAGTTATTATATTGATTGTGGTTTAGGAAAATAAAAGAAAGTTAATAGAATTCAGAATTATTTCCCATTTTACCAGAAATGTATTGTTTTTCATGGGTTAAGAAGATCCTATTCAACACTCTTAAGAATGCAAATGTCTGGACAAGTCTCTATGGTGGTACAGTATTTGTTGATGTTTTTAAGGGGTACAGCAGCCTCAGTGTGAAGAACCTCACCTCCACAGGTTCTACAGATTTGCTTCAACTGGACTAGCAACATACATTTTAAATTTATTTTCTTATTGCTGAAAAATATATACAAATTTTATACTTAAACAAATATGAAAATTATTTTTCACAATTAGATTTCAAAGTATCTTTAAGAACATTACTTTCAGAAAGCTATTGTCAATGATTTCTTAGTATTAAAATCAGCAAGGATAATTCTTTATCCACCGTAAAAAAGCAAATGTTTAAATAAGTACCTATGCTTGAGTTCATAGGCTAATGTTGCTATAAATCAAATTACAAATTGGAATAAGAGATGTGTTTTATTTCCTTTCAAGGTCATTGTGAAATGCTTTGTGGGGACAGGTGAATCTGTCTCTAGTAGGTAGCAATAATAATCTCTAGTAGGTAGCAATTTTTTGTCGTTATCATGTATTTAAGCAATGTGAGTGGAGAGTAAGGATTTTAAAGCAGCAAATATTAACTTCCATTCTAGAAGTTTAACATGAAAAAAAGGAGAGATAGATGAATGAAGAACTCAAAGAGGTAAACATGGTCATGAAAATATATTATTTAAATTTCTTGGGGAAGCAAAATTTGGACTTGATTTGAGGTTAGAGCATGGCCCTATTGGCATTTGGAGCTGGATATTTTTTTGTCACAGGCATCTGTCCTGTGCAGTATGGGATGTTAAGCAATATTCCTGTCCTGTAAATAAAAGATAAGAGAAGCATCTCCTCCCACCAGTTGTAAAAACTCAAAATATCTTAGACATTGCCAAATATCTCCTGGGGGGGGGGGCCTAAAATCACCTCCAGTTGAGAACCACTGGCTTAGAGAAAGAACGATTTCTTTAAAGAAAGGCATAAGTGAATTTAAGAAATTTACTGCAGAAGGAAAGTAAGTGATGGAGCAGGGTTCAAAACGTGCTGAGGGGATAAAAGGCAGCCTGAGTGAATTCATCTCAGAGGGAAAAGAGGACAATGATAAAAGGGAAAGAAGAGGAGCACAGGTGAAGGGATTGTAGGAAAGAGAGGAGGCGAGTTGGCTGACCTCCTTCTTTGGGGAAAGTAGATACCAGGGACTTAGGAGGAGAGCATGAGGGTCTATAGACAGAAGACAACCATCCGAAAGGTCATGTGACTTCCTCCTGAATTCCCCAGGCTATCCTAATGATCATGTGACCTCCTCCAGGAAACAGTTTCTCAAAGAGACAGCTGAAAGAACTGATTTTGGTATTCACCAAAAATTGGGGAAGTATCAAAATCCACAAACCAGAAAGTCAAAGGACATAGTACTTCTCTGTTGCTATCAAGAACAGCAATTGGTATGACTTATGAAGAAATGACAGGGCTCTAGAAGGTAACAGAGTCATGGAAAATAGGAGGGTTTTCGATGAAAGAACAGGTTCTGTAAGGGTAACAGTGAGAGACATGAATGGAAGTAATGGTCCAATAGCAGAATTTCAAAGTTAGGAATCCCCACTAGTCCCAGATGAAATAAAAGGCCCAGAGAAGTTGTTTGAAAATCAGGAGGGTGTCAAAATTATAGACTCAACATATGGAAAAACTCATAATAACAGATGCTAAAATAACCAAAGAAAATGTTAGAAAAAGAAGTGTCAAAAAATACAGCAAGAAAATAGGAATTAAAATGATGTTAATAAAAACAATGCCCTTAAACTCTAGAAGTATTTAAACTTTCAGATTGTTAACTACGTTGACTTTTAAAAGAAAGAACTTCGTAATCCATCATCTGTACCCAAAAATACTAAATGAAAATGTTCTATAAAGTGCCCACAAAATAAATTACTCAAACTTTAAATATGCTTAGCAATTTCTCTTCAAATCTGGCTTCCTTTTCATTTCTCATTAAGAGCCGAAATCCTGCCAATGTTGAAATGTATAGTTCTACCTATTTTTAGTTAAATTAAAGTTTAAACATATTTTCATGACTTTTTTCTTTATCTTTCCATGTAAAAAGAATTTGGAAAATCTATTTGATTTTTCCCCAAATATGCTAAGATTTTGTTCAAGGGAAAAAAATTGTTAAACCTATCCCCATTCTTTGATTAATGACAGATTTTTTTTTTTTTTTACGTTTTTCTGATTCCTTTCATTAAATAAGAGGTGCAACGTGAGACTCATAGTCTTTAAATTAATTCTCTAAACTTATTTCTTTACATATAAGGTAAAACTACTTTTTATTTTTTATTTTTTTTGGGGGGGTGGTTACCAGGGATTGAACCAGGGATGCTTAACCACTGAGCCACATCCTCAGCCCATCTTATTTTTTTAATTTCAAGACAGGACCTCCCTAAGTTGCATCAGGCCTAAGTGGTTGAGGCTGGCTTTGAACTTGCAATCCTCCTGCCTCAGGCACCTGAGCTTTTTTACACAGCACTTTAAGACAAGAGTTCAGATGGGATATGGCTATAAAGTAGAGGAAAGGACTGACCTCTATCTAAACAGATAGGAGGAATTGGTATGTTATTTCTATTTTAACCATATCTATAAATCCCCACTGGATCAGTGTTTCTTTCTCAGAAAATTTTTTTTTATTTCTACTTTCTATACTTGTTATTAGAAAAACAAAAATACAACAAATACATTTTTTAAAGACATATTCCTCTCTTATTCTAATTCTTGCTTTAATTTTACCTTCCTATCAATTTCATACCTTGATGACTGCCATTCTGTCTGGAGTGACATGAAATTTCTGTGTAGTTTTGATTTGCATTTCCCTAATTGCTAATGATGTTGAACATTTTCTCATATATTTCTTGGTCATTTGTATTTGTTCTTTTGAGAAGTGTCTGTTTATTTCATTTTCCCATTTATTAATCAGGCTTGTTTTGTCTTGGGTATTGTTTTTTGAGTTTTTATGTATTCTGGACATTAATCCTAGGTCAGAAAAGTAGCTAGGAAAGATTCTTTCCCATTCTGTATCTCTCTCTCTTCACATTCCCAATTGTTCTCTTGGCTATGCAGAAGCTTTTTAATCTTATATCATTCCACTTATTAACTTTTGGCATTACTTCTTGAGCTTTATGGGTCCTGTTGACAAAGTCATTGCCTGGGTCTCCATGCTGGAGTGTTGACCTTATGCTTTCTTCTGGTGGTTGCATAGTTATGATCTAATTCCTAGGTCTTTGATCCATTTTGAGTTTACTTTTGTACAGGGTGAGAGATAAAGATCTAGTCTCATTCTTCTACATATGGAAAACCAGTTATCCCAGCACCATTTATTTAAAAGGCTGTTTTTCTCCAACATATGTTCTTGGCATCTGTGTCAAGGATCAGATAATTGCATCTGTATGGGTTTGTCTCTGTATCTTCTATTCTGTTCCATTGGTTTATATGTCTGTTTTTATGCCAGTGCCATGCTGATTTTGTTACTATAGATCTGTAGTAGTCAGTTATTAATGATGCCTTCAGCATTGCTTTTTATTTTATTTTTTCTTATTAGTTATACATGATAATAGAATGTAGTTTGACATATTATACATATATGGAGTATCAATTCTCATTCTTCTGGTTGTACCTGATGTAGAATTACATTGGTCATGTAATTACATATGCACATAGGATAGTAATGTCTGATTCATTCTACTATCTTTCCTATTCCCATTCACCCTCCCTTCCCTTCATTTATTTTCTATGAGAGAAAATATTTAGCCTTTGGTTTTCTGGAGACTGATTTATTTCACTTAGCATGCTATTCTCCAGCTACATCCATTTACAAGCAAATGTCATAATTTCATTCTTCATTATGGATGAATAATATTCCATTGTGTACATATAGTACATTTTCTTTATTCATTCATTTGTTGAAGGGCACCTATGTTGGTTCCATAGTTTATTTATTATGAATTGAGCTGCTATAAACATTGATGTGGCTTCATCACTGTAGTATGCTGATTTTAAATCCTTTGGGTACAAACTGAGGAGTGGGATAGCTGGGTCAAATGGTGGTTCCATTCCAAGTTTTCTAAGGGATCTCCATACTGCTTTCCATAATGGTGGCACCAATTTGCAGTCCCACCACCAATGTATGAGTGTACCTTTCCCCCACGTTCTCACCAACATTTATTGTTGCTTATATTCCTGATAATTGCCATTATGACTGGAGTGAGTTGAAATCTCAATAATTTTTTCTTTATCATTCCATGTAAAAAAAAGTTTAGAAAATCTATTTGATTTTTCCCCAATTATGCTAGGATTTTGTTCAAACAAACAAACAAAAAAGTTATATCTATTCCCATTCTTTGACTAATGACAGTGAAAATTTGAGATCTTCTTTTCCTATTTTATCCCTTTTATTTCCTTTTCTTGTCTAATTACTCTGGCTAGAAATTCTAGTACTATATTGAATGGGAGTGGTGAGACAGAACTTCTTTGTCTTGTTCTAGATTTTAAAGTAAATACTTTCCATTTTTCATCATTCACAAAATAAATATTTTTAAACATAGTACTCTCATATAATACCAATGAACAATCCAAAAATGAAATTAAGAAAACAATCCACAAAGTCATAAAATTAAATACCTAGGAAATAATTTAAAAAAAGAACTGCAAGACTATAGTGAAAACCATAAAATATTGTTAAAGAAATTAAAGATGGTCCAAATAAATACAAAGATATTCCATGTTCAGACATCAGAAGATCTAACATTGTTAAGATGTTAAGATGTTAAGATCAAGAATATGGACAGCCGGGCGCGGTGGCGCACGCCTGTAATCCCAGCACTTTGGGAGGCTGAGGCAGGAGGATCGTGAGTTCAAAGCCAGCCTCAGCAATGGCGAGGCACTTAGCAACTCAGTGAGACCCTGTCTCTAATAAAAAAAATACACAAAAGGGCTGGGGATGTGGCCCAGTGGTCGAGTGCCCCTGAGTTCAATCCCTGGTACCACAAAAAAAAAAAAAAAAAAAAAAAAAAGAATATGGGCAACAATAAATGTTGGCGAGGATGTGGGGGAAAAGGTACACTTATACATTGCTGGTAGGACTGCAAATTTGTGCAACCACTATAGAAAGCAGTATGGACATTCCTCAGAAAACTTGGAATGGAACCACCATTTGACCCAGTTATCCCACTCTTAGGTTTATACCCAAAGGACTTTAAAATCAGCATACTATAGTGATGCAGCCACATTAATGTTTATAGCAGCTCAATTCACAATAGCTAAACTATGGAACCAACCTACATGTCCTTCAATAGATGAATAGATAAAGAAAATGTGGTATATATACTCAATGGAATATTACTCAGCTTTAAAGAAGAGTGAAATTATGGCATTTGCCAGTAAATAGATGGAGTTGGAGAATATCATGCTAAGCAAAATAAGCCAATCCCAAAAAAACCAAAGGCCAAATGTTTTCTCTAAATATGTGGATGCTAATTCACAACAAGGCAGGTGGGGGGATTAGAGAAGAATAGTGTTAACTTAGATTAGGTAGAGGGAAGTGAAAGGCGGGGATGTGGGGATAGGAAAGATAGTGGAATGAAACAGACATTATTACTTTACGTATATATGTGACTGCATGACCAATATGATTATACACCATGTACACTCAGAAAAATGAAAAATTATATGCCATCTATGTATGATATATCAAAGTGCATAAGTGCATTCTACTGTCATATATAACAAATTAAAATAAATTTTAAAAAGATGGAAATATTCACCCAACTGATCTACAGATTCCATGTGAACCCTATCAAAATCCCAGCTGCCTTTTTAAAATTAATAACAGTCTGATCTTAAAATTTATATGATCAAGAATAACTAAACAATCTTCAAGAGAATCAAAGTTGACAGACTCACATTTTGTACTACGACAAAGCTATAGTAATCAACACGGTGTGGTCCTGGCATAAAAAAATATATATATATATATGAAGCCAGGCACAGTGGCGCATGCCTGTAATCCCAGCACTTGGGAGGCTGAGGCAGGAGGATCGTGAGTTCAAAGCCGGCCTCAGCAATGGCGAGGCACTTAGCAACTCAGTGAGACCCTGTCTCTAATAACTACAAAAAAGGGGCTGGGGATGTGGCCCAGTGGTCGAGTGCACCTGAGTTTAATCCCCGGTACCAAAACAAAAAAGACACAAAACATCAAGTATATCCATAAGACACTAGTTTTAAAATTTATAAATAAATTATAGAGAGATAAGTAGAACAGAGGAAGGGCAACGTGCTGAGGACCAAATTAGAGCAAATAAAATTCTATGCTTTTGTGATTATGTCAAGATGTAACCTAATGTTATATATAACTAAAAATAATTACTTAAAAAAGACATACAAAGCCATAGAATAGAATTTAAATTCCAAAGATAAATCATATTTATGATCTGTTAACTTTCTATAATGGTGCTGAGACAATAAGAGCTATCTTTCCAATAAATACTATACAGAAAATTTCATACATATGTGCAAAAGAAAATCTGGACCTCTACTTCACAATTTTCACCCAAACTAAAAATGGATCTCATACCTAATTAAACAACTTGCAAAACTCCTAGAAAAACTGTAAAATTCCTAGAGGAAAATATTGAAGTGAAGCTTTGTGACCTGGATTTAAGCAAGTGTTTCTTAGATATGACACCCAAAGCACAGCAGCAAAAGAAAAAATAGACTAATTCTAATGGCTGCTAAAATTGGACTTTAAAATAGTCAAATTGGATTTAAATTTTTGTACACTAAAGACTATCAAGAAAGTAAAAAGATGATCCACAGAATGGGAAAAAATATTTGTCAATCATATATGGGTGGAGCATCCTCTAATCCAAAATGCTCCACAATCCAAAACTTTCTGAGCACCAGCATGATGCCACAAGTGGTAAATTCCACACCAGACCTCATGTGATGAGTCACAGTCAAAACACAAGCATACTAAAAATATTGTATAAAATTACCCTCAAGGTATTTTGTGTTTAGACTTGGGGCCAATCCCCATGCTACCTCATTAAATATATGCAAATATTCTAAAATTCCCCCAAATTTTTAAACCCAAAATGCTTCAGGTCCCACATATTTCACATAGTAGATACTCAACCTGTACCCAAAAGAGAGAAAGAAACTTACAACTCCATCATAAAAAGACAAATAACCCCCTTTTTAAATTAGGTAAATGACTTCAGTATTTTTCCAAAGGAGATTTTAATAGAAATTGGGTAATAAACACATGGAGAGATGTTAAGCATCATTAATCATTAGGGAAATATAAATCATAACCCACACCCACTTTGATGACTATAATAAAAAAGTGGACAACAGATAGTGTTGATGAGGATATCAGGAAGTTAAAACCCTCATACAGGGCTAAGGTTGTAGCTCAGTGGTAGGGTGCTCGCCTTGCATGTGGAAGGCACTGGGTACAATCTCAGCACCACACTAAAAATAAAACAAAGGTATTGTGTCCATCTACAACTAAAAATATAATTTTAAAAAATCCTCATACATTCCTCATGGGAGTGTATAATGGTGCAGCTACCATGGGAAACATTTTGGCATTTCCTCAAAATGTTAAATGTAGATAATGACTGAGCAATTTTACATATATACCCTAGAGAATTGAGAACATATGTCTACACAAAAATTTGTACAAGAATGTTCATAACCACATTTTTTCAGAATAGTTAAAAAGTAGAAACAACTCCAATGTCCATCAAGTGATGAACACATAAATGTGGTACATCATAAAGTGGAATGTTATTCAGCACTAAAAAAAGAATGAGACATTGATACTTGTGACAATAAACATGAACCTTGAAAGCATGATGCTAAATGAAAGAAGCCAGCCACAGCAGACCACATAGTGTATGATTCCATTGTGTGTAATATTTGAATAGGAATCCATAGAGACAGAAAGAAGATTAGTGGTTGCCTGGGCAGGAGGAGATTTGGAGGTGGAGAGTAGGCAGGAATGAGGAATGGTTGCTAATTCATATTTCTTTTGGGGTGTTAAAATGTTTTAAAATTAGATTTTGGCTATAATTGCACAACTATGAATATAATAGAAACTGCTAAACTGTACTTTAACATGTGTAAATTTTATGGTATGTGAAATTGATGTCAATAAAGTGTTTTTTTTTAAAAAAAGAACAGGAACCAACTACTGATACATATATTATAGATTAATCTCAAAGACATTATACTGAGAAAAAGAAGTCAGGACACAAAAAAAGTACATACAAAATGAGTTATTTGATGGGAAGTTCAAGAACTGGCAAAGCTAATCAATAATAACATAAGCCATAGTTTTATTACCTCTATAAGAAGGTCATCACTACATATAAGTGTTAACCAACAAGAGGCACAAAGAAAACTTCAGCAGTATTTGAAATATTCAGTATCTTGATGTGGGTGGTTGTTACACAGACATGTGTGTGAAATCTCATAGATTCCTACACTTCATATTAGTGGACTTTATGCTCTTTGTAATTCATATGTTGTAACTCAATGTAAAAGGGGTTTTTTTTCTTTCTTTTTTTTTTTTCTGTAAAGGTGTTAGCATTTTCTTAGTCAACAAGATGTGGCAAAAGAATAAGATTTGGTATATTGTTAAGATGATAAGATTTAGAATTGAGAAATGATAAGATTTAGAATTGAGAAATCTTTCTTCCAAATTGGTTTTCCCATTTTCTGGTTTAGAAAATCTTGGGCAAGTTATTTGGCAGGTATGACTCTCTGAGTTAAAATGCAGATGATTACAAAATACGCCTGAAAATTGTCTTGGAAGAGAGTATTTTGAAAGGATTTTGTAAACTACAAACAATAGTGGACTTCACACTGAATGAAAAATTTGCATATTTTCAAATAAACTCTCAATAAATTATGCCTTATGTTTATATGTTGGACTATCAGAAAGATGTAAAAGAATTAGTCCAGTAGAACTCAGAGTTGTTTTTTTTAATTAGGATGTTTTTTGCTGTATTTCTCAGCAAAGATCTCCTCATGAAGATCCACGGGAGAACTTGATACAATTCTAAATGAACTAAAACACTGAATTTTATTATGAAAACCAATCACATTTTTAACTGTCAGATGCCTGCATAAAACAGAAATGTGTTTAACCTGTGCTTAGCAAGGAGGAGGACTTTACTACATGGATACTGTACATCGTTGAACAACATCTTAGCTTCATTTTATTTTTCTACCTATGTTCTCGCTCTGCTTCACAGTTCTCATTCACTTTGACTTGTTATATCACATTGCATATGCATATCTTAGAAATCTTTCTCACATCATCTTTCAAAAGAAAAATTATAACAAGAAAACAATGGTAACAACACAATAATCTAGTTAGATCAGGAATCCACCTTGCTCATCGACTATACTATATGAGTCCAACATCCATTAAAAATACTCATAAGGGCTGGGGTTATGGCTCAGTGGCAGAGAGCTTGACTCTCATGTGTGAGGCACTGAGTTCAATTCTCAGCACCACATAGAAATAGATAAACAAAATACAGATGTTGCGTCCCATGCATAACTAAAAAACATTAAAAAAAGAAATCTTCACAAATATGAATGCAGGTACCCTGTTCCATGGAATTCCCTGAGAGATTTTTGTTGTTGTTGTTGTTCTTTTTATATATATTCTAACACCAGAAATCCAGTAACTGGAATGGAGTCCTACTTCTTTCTCTTCAGCAACAGCCTGCCTTACAGTAAGTACTTAATTCAGGTTTGATAATTTAATCAGCACTGCATATAAAATGTAATTTTCACTTCCTCAAGGCCATGGCTATAGTTACATTGATATTCTTCCAAACTATCATGAAAATATAAGGTATACATGCATGGTTTATGTGAAAAGTACCTCACTGATATTGGGCAAAATTGCTTAAGAATTTTTAATGGAATTTCTTTTTAACAGAGATAATAAAACTGTCTAATCTAAAATGGAACGTTCCATGAAAAGAACTTGGTACTCTGAAGTCTACCAAAAGGATGGTCAATTACCCTTCTCTTATGTAAGTATAATGTAATGTTTTTATAAAGTAAGGCATTTCTTTAAATCAGCCAGTGATCTTACTGCATAAATTTCAAATGAATCATCTATTTGGTACATTAGAGAAAAGATAGTCGTGAGTCTTCTTAAAATGAAATAAAAGGATGGGGGAAACAGAAAAAAGAAGAGCAATAAAATGTAAGCAAGAAAGCAGGTAGGTGAGCATTAGTCAATTTGGCAGAACTGAATCCTAAACTAGCCATAGGAAACACAGATAACTAACCTGATCTGCCACAGAGTTCTCAAAGAACTCAGAGACTTGCAGCCACAGGCACTTTTAAAATTAGGGTAAAGGAAGGAGGGTCTTTGTGGGTGGCCGCCCATGAGCTATTAAGCATCCTCTCTCAGCCTTGAGCCAAGGGGGCCTTGGTCTGGCGTTGCACGCCCTTGGATTGCATAATGCATGTGGCTTTCACCTTGCTTGGCAAAGAAGTTTGCTTTCTCATAGCTCTGGACCTGGGCGTTACCAACTGGGGCTTGGCCAGCCCACCCTCTGCCTTATTTGGTGAAGAACATTCTATCGAAAACCCTTTGTTAATCTCCCTATATGATAAAGGAATCGCGAGTTCTCGGGCTCTCTCTACTCCGGTATGGAAGCAGGACCCTTAAGGTGGCAGAGCCGTCCCACCCTAGATTTAAAAACTACTCGCTGTTGTGTGATTTGTCGCCACCTTCTTCTTAGCTTAATGTTGCAGCCAGCTCATTTAAATCCACTTTGTCTCGTCTGTGATAAAAATGATTGGGTGAAGTATTGTAAGAAGCAGTGACTCTCCCAGACCCTCTCCATTACTCCATATCACTGAGAGACAGCTCCTCCCCCACCCTAGCAAGATACTCAGGTTATTCTCTGGACAGGATCAATGGAAGGCCTTTGAACTGGGAACACCAGGCAGAGTTGAGAGTGTAATATTTGAACATTTAAGTGAACCTATACTTACTGAATACTGAAATTCCCAACCCTCAGAACAGCAGAAGCCTTTACCTTCCAGGCAGAAGATAGGGAAGAATCTAACCAGCCCAAGAGTAAAAATATAAAACATTGATGGTGGGTCAGCCCAATGAGCAACCAAGCAGACTACCTCAAACTGAAACTAAACATTAACCAGCTCCGTGTTCCTGCCAAGAACTTGCAGTTAGCTTTTAATATTAAAAAAACAACTGAGGCTTGTATGTTGACCTTCTAGCCTATGACCTCCATAAATTATCAATTTTAGACAGTAGTTGGAAGATTTTTCTACAGTTCTTCTAAGATAGTCTACATGAATATGTTATCCATGAATAGAGATATTTTTACTTCCTTTCCAATCTTTATGCTTTTTATTTCCTTTCTTACCTAATTGCAAAGGCTATCCTCTCTAGTAAAATGCTGAATATCAGTGAATCCCTGCTTTGTTCCTGATCTTAGGAAGTAAGTATTTAACCTTTCAACATTAAATATAATGTTAGCTGTGGGGTTTTCATATATGACCTTTACCAGATTGAAGAAAATCACTTTGTTTCTAATTTGATAAAATGTTTTTTATTTAAAAAATTTGATGTTGGTTTTCTAAGATTTTTCTACATCTATTGAAATGATATTATTTCTCCTTTATTCTGTTACTATGGTGAATTAGATATATTGGTTTTCCAATGTGAAGTAAACTTTGTATGCCTAGAACTTATTTTCTAATATTTAAGGATCTTTGGGTTTGTGTTCATGGGAGTTATGATACATGTACATATGTATATGTGCATGCATCCATGCATGTGCACATTTTTATCTTCTTTAAGTGTGAATTCTTAGTGATTCTATATAGCCTCAATATCAGGGTGATATTAAGTTGAATGAAGCCATCATTCTCTATGTTCTGAAAGATTTTGTATAAACTGGGATTATTTCTTGCATAACTATTCAATAGAACTTCCCAATTAAGACATTCTGGCCTGAGTTTTGCAATCAGCTTTTTAGTTTTCCACTGTTGAAGAAGGACATATAAATATCCAAGGATTGTCCCTGATCTGAACATTAGCCTTAGCTGGTTACCTTTTGAAAACAACATGCTCTAATAGTAAAAGTTTGGATTTGATTTTCTGATTGCCCAAGCATCAGTATTATTTTTTAGAACCCCCTAGGGGATTTTGATCATACCTTTGCTGAGCACCTCTGCTGCAAAATCAGTGCTAAAGAAAAAAAAAAAAAAAAAAGAACAACCTGGAAGAAACAGTGACCATACAAGGAAATAACAACTCTAAAGAAGTTATTACTAATATCATCAGAGACATAAGAGAAGATATCAAAACCATGAAAAAAAGGGACAAAGTGTTCTGAACAAGAGTAGCATCAGGAATTTCATATGTGTTTAGTTTTCAAAGATGTGATACTACACAGTGAAGGGCAAAACATTACACTGGGGACAGCCCTGCAGCCAAGAGATTTATTCAACAGCCTTCGTGGCTGGTAGCAAAACCGGAGAAGAGGTGCTCTGGTAGAAGGTCGAAGAGGTGCTGGGAGAGGAGAGTCAGGGAGAAGGGAGTGTGCAAGCTCTGGTGGGAGAGGGGAGTCAGGGAGAGGGGAGTGTGCAAGCTCTGGACAGAAGGTGGGTGCTTGGTCACACCGGCTAGGATCTCTGGAGCTATCAAGTAAAGCAGCTGCTGCTGGCTGGAGGCTGGAGCTGTCTGCTGGGAGCGGCCCTCAGACCAAAGGTGGTAGGTCTGGTGCTGTGAGCTGGGACAGCTGCCTTCGGCTGAAGGCAATGGGTCTGGAGCTGTTGTAGTGGCTTCCTCCTCTCCGCAGCGTTGAGCTGATGTGTCTGAGTGGCTTCCTCCTCTCAGCAGCGAGGAGCTGATGTTGTATGTGTCTGTGTGTGTATTCTGAGTCTCTTGAACAGGGCCCTATATAGGGATTTCTGGTGGGAGGTGCACCAGAGCAACCCCAACGCCATTGGCTCTTTGCCCATAGAACAGGGCGAACTTTAAGCCTATTGGCTCTTGCCCAGGGAAAAGAAACATCCTGCCCCGGGGAAGAAATATCCTGCCCGGAGAATGAAACAAGGTTGCTTCTCTCAGGATGTGGAAAACTCTGGGGAAGGGGGCGGGGGGGGGGTAGCCCATCTATCACATAGAGGTTAGGTCTCAGACTCAGAAGTAAAACATAATTTAGTTCACATCCAGACATCCGCATTTTACTGGCTTTGTGAGCTTGGGCTAGTTATTTACTTTTTGAGACATTGCTTCCTCATCTGCAAAACAGAATAATAGCATCCACTTCCTGAGGTTGCTGTGAATATTAAATAATACTTGTAAAGTAGTTAGGGGAGAGTGCCTGGCATGTGAATTAATAGTATGTACAGTCATTCCAGTTGAAACTCTTCCTCATTGTTACTTGTTATATTAAGTCAAATAGAAATAATGCCCTTGGCAGCATTAAATTAAATAAGCTATCTAACTAGTGAAATTATGATCCAAATTTTAAAAAGCAAACAATGCATCAGTTGGTGAAGAAGGGTGGAATGAGGGAACAGGGTGCAAATTAAAATTAGTTTAATGTGGTGATTATTCACTTCTAAAATGTGTCCTCATTTACCAAAATTAGCTTGGAAGTCGCTTGTGCACATTTTCTCCATATGTGGCATGAGTTCAGATTTGCCACAGAACCCTGGACACTCAACAACATCTGTGCACAAAATCAGAGAATGGACTAGAAGGATGCCTCTGGGGGTGATCATTCATTATATAGTTTCTTGAGTTTTAATCTAGTTTCACTTTGGAATTCCTAATTCAGTGACATTTGCATTTTAGAGTAAAATAAATGACAAATATGCTAGAGGTCTTATTCAGTCATCTAAAGAGCAGAGGAAGGTTTAAATAAAACCATCCCTGGAAAGCCCACTGTTTGGTACATACCCTTGATAAAAGTTCTTTGGAAATATCATCATCATTATGATTCGGGATAGAACTAACTAGTGATAAACTTGAAATTCCTTGCACACAATGTGAGAATGTTATCCTGCAATACCTCTATATATCCCCTCACCTCAAAAAGATCCACTTTGAACAAATGCTGAGGTGGGATCAAGTCCAATTAGTTACACCCTCTCACTTAAAAATCCACTTCATGGAAAGTATAGGTATGGTCCCCACACGGGCTGTTAGACAAGGTAAATCTCCATGAACCTCAGAAACAGAGCTCAAAACTGACATACAACTTAGCTTTCAGTAACCTTCATTTTCAATTTTCAAACCTGAAATCAGTAGTGCTTAGATATTAAAATGTGGTTCAGAATCATCCTTTCCAGAAATTGCCAATAAAGGAAAATATCAAAATTCCTCAGGTTACAAAATACTCACAGGAAAATGGCCACCTTTTCAGGCTCCAAATATGACCTGGGAGAATATGTAAAGACTAGAAATTGTCAGTTCTAAAGGATTTCTACTGGTCATTAAATAAAATCATGTCTCATAAAAAGTTGTACTCTTTTCCAGTGAGTTCCCCTTACAGAAAGTAGCACCACTTCAACAGTAAAATAGGAAAGATGACCAGTGAGGGCCACACGACTGGGCCCAGGGCAGGTGGAAGTCATCTCCTTCCCTTTATCTTTGCATTCTTGGAAGCAGCTAGCATATTTAAAAGAAGAAAAATATAACACTAGGAATTTGAAGATTATCTCAAATTAGGAAAATGGCTTAAAACTATTTAAGGTCCACTCAGATGAAAACTACAATTATACAGTCTCACGCCAAGGACCTAGCAAATGTCCCTTTGACACCATTTAGATTCCTCTCTGTATGGCAGGAGGGTTGTTAACCTTCAGATTGAAAACTTCCTAATCATGAACCTCCCTCAAAGCCCTGTGAGCCAACCAGTTTTAGCAAGTGCTCCCAGAAGACAAATATTTTTCCGAAGAATTTTCCAGTGTCTAAATTACCCAGAAGATAATTAATATTCTACTGGTGCTCTCATACATATGTTTAGAAGTGAGGCTGAATACGTACAAACATATATAGGGTTTTGTCTCTTCTATTCCTATGGTGCCTTTTTTTGTGTGTGCTCTTATTTCCTTCAACAATCTCTAAGAGAGATTTTACCAAGATTAGTTGATGAGATGATTACACCGGTGATTTCAAAACACTGCCATTCAGATTCCCCACAAGTAGGGAAAGACAACCAAATTCACCACAAGGATACCAATGCCCTTTACTTCTCTCACTGATGGCATTTTTCTTGGAAAGTTGTTAAGTAGATGATATGACTGTTGATACTGTGTCTCCCAAGCACCCATGGTCTTTCAGTTGCCAGGAAGAAAAACCTTATTATAAATCTTAGAAAGCTTTGTTTGCTTTAAATGCTGGTGGTTTGGTGAAGAAAATGCAAATCATCCTGTAAACCGATTCTTACTAAGCGGTTCACTCAGAGCATGGCTTCCTGTTTTGTTCTACAAATAAAATGGCAACCACATTTCATGTGAGCATGGTCAATAATTCAAGGATGCCTTCCATACTGGATTATATTTTAACCATTCTACATTTGCCACTCATTGATGCTATTGTAACTGACCAAGATGACACATTGATTTCCCTAAACGTCCTTACAGAGAAAGAAAAGAACAAATATTTATTTTTACAGAAGCCAGAAGAGCCACACTCTTGCACAAAGTAAGTGGTCAGCTGACCTGAAAAAGAGCCAACTCCAGTTGTTTAATGAAAATTGACCCAGGCTCTGAAACTTCTCTTGGAGGCTTTTAAGATTTCACCACTTTGTGGACTATGATATTTATATGGGAGGGGCTGCTTTAATAAGCTCTTTCATCAGTTTCCTAACTTCCACTGCAAATATTTCCCCAGAAGCCAATACCTCCAATCCCGCTCATTTTGTGGGCTTGAAGTATTAATTATAGTTTACATTCTACAGAAACAAGTAGTAAAAGCTGCAAGCTTCTAGGCTTATTGGTTCCTAAATTTTTTGGCTATAGATCTACTTTGTTGTTGTTCTTTTCCTCTGTTTTTTAACCCCTATTAGCAGAAAGTTGAGCCTTTAAGAAATTCAATGCAACCTATATGTCTTGAAGTTTTCCAAAAGCCATAACTCTTTACAGGGCCATTGATATCATTTTATAAAATATGCTACTAGTTCAAACCTAGAAATAAAAATATCATTAAGCCAAACACATGAACCAAATTTGATTCAAATCTCAATTGAAGTCAGTTAAAAGTGACTTTTAGGTCAAACTATTTTTATGACTTATTATATTTTAAGTTTTTATAGCAATATTTATTGCTTTGATTACAAGGAGTGAAAACAATAGTCTATCAACTATTCATAAGAACAGAAGCCTTTTTTTAACCTCTGTTGTTGTACATATATGGTTCTTATGTGATTACAATCATTATTCACATGCCACGTGATTGCTGTTTGTTATTTAGCAGTTTTCTGTTTATCTCTCCAGCCCACATAACTGTCAGATTTATAGACAACACAATATCTTATTGATGGATCACAATTTACTAATTTAGTTCACAGTATTTTAAGGTATTAACATGATTATGTACTGTATTCATTTCTTAGTTCTGCCATTATAAAGTACCATAAAATGGGACATCTTAAAACAACCAAAGTGTACTCTTTCACAGTGCTGGCACGAAGTCCAAAAATCAAAGAGTTTATGGGGCTGTGGCCCCTTTAAATCCAAATCCAGGACTCCTCTAGGTACAGAGAGCCCCAGACATCCCTTGGACTGTCACAGCCTAGCTCCAGTCTCTATCACACAGGGCCATTATCCCTCTGTGTCTCTCCTCTGTTTACAAAGACACTAGTCTTATTGGCTTAAGGGCCCACCCTATTCCAATATGATCCAACTTAACTAACTACATCTGTAATACCCTATGCCCAAATAAGGTCATATATTGAGGTTCCAGGGAGGACGTAAAATTTAGGGTGGGCGAATACTATCCAACAAGTATGTATATCTCAAGTTATTTGTTACGGTTTAGATATTAAGCATCCCCAAAAGCTCATATGTGAGATAATTCAAGAAAGTTTAGAGGTGAAATGATTGAGTTATGAGAGCCTTAACATAATCAGTGCATTAAACCACTTGAATAGATTAACTGGGTGGTAACTGTAGGCAGATAAGGTGTACCTGGAGAAGGCAAGTAACTGGGTTTATATTTAGTCCCTGGTTATCAGGACTGACTCTCTCAGACTCTCTCAGACTCTCTCAGGTTCTCTCTCTCTCTCTCTCTCTCTCTCTCTCTCTCTTCTTCCCCCCCCCTTCCCAGTTGCCATGTTCTGAGCTGTTTTCCTCCTCCATACCCTTTTGCCCATGATGGTCTGCCTCTCTTGGGCCCAGAGGAACAGAGTTGGCTATATTTATGAACTGAGACCTCTAAAATCATGAGCACCAAATAAACTTTTCCTCCTCTAATTGTTCTTCTCAGGTCTTTTGGTCATAGTGACGTAAAACTGACTAAAATACCATTGTTAATAGATAGGCTAACATTTTCCATTTCCATGGGATAGGAAAATAAAACATTCTTGTTTTCAAAATGCAAGATTTCAAAAAATATTTATGTATTTTATTTGTCTTTCCTCTCCAATGTATAATTTCTCTGAGAAAAAGAATTCTGCTTTTCATATTATTTTTAAGATCCTGATTATCCCACCAACATAAAATCCAATTACTACCCACTTTATATTTGAAAGAATAAGATGCTTTATAATAATCATATCATCTAAACAATGCTTCTTCTTCCCAAAGACATCAAATTTCCCCCACAGATTCCTATGTATGACAGGCATTTGTAATGATATTAATCACTTTCTATCCCCCAAAGTTGTGGAGGAGATGCCTCACCCCAAATGAAAAGAGAAACATGCTGAAAAAAGTAGCATTTGTTTCATCTTTCAACATTATTCAATGTTCAACAAATCTCAATGTACTCTTTTTTTAAGTATATTTTTAGTTGTAGATGGACACAATACCTTTATTTATGTATTTATTTTTTTTAGGTGGTGCTGAGGATCGAACACAGTGCCTCACACATGCTAGGCAAGCGCTCTACCACTGAGCCACGACCCCAGCCCTTCAATGTACCCTTAATAGAAAAGAGAATGCCCTAGACTTTAGAAAAGCTCGTAAGCCTCCTCAATGTGGAAAGAGAGACTGACAAGCTAAGGTACCAGCCAAGCATGAGCTCTGCAAAGATACCACAGAGGGTCTCATAAATGTGTTTCCCACAACCATCTTCTCAGGAGGGATTGAACACTGAGGATCCTTACCCTTCTAAACCCTTCTACCCTCAACACTTCACAACATGGGGCATCTTCAAATAGCACAGGACACTGTGTGCAGGGAAAGGAAGAATTATATTATAATACACATACACACACACACACACACACACATACACACACACACACAAGGTTTCCAGAATCTGAAGAGCAGTGTTCAGGGATGTCAGTCCACATTGTTCAGTGTGGATTAATTTGGTGAGGTAATGATGGTGGCGTAGGTATTGATGTTGAGGCACCTGGAAATGATACATGGTTGGAGAGCCCTATCTAGGATCTTCAGAGATCCTTAGAACAACATAATAGCTTCGTGTGAAATAGGTGAGAGCCTATGGACTTCCCATATTCTGCACACTTGCCAATCTATGCGAGAAAAGCTCTCCAGATCCAAAGCTAAAGGTGATTTTCTAATCTTCACATTTTAGAGCTAGAACAGTTGGATTCAAATTGGGTAATAGATTTTAAAAGTCCTAAAGCCCAGGTATCCTTCAAATTAATAAAATAATTATCTCTGGGGTTTGAACCCAGGCATCAATACTTTTAAAAACTCCCCAGTGCTTTCAGTATGTTTCAAGCTTGTAAACCACTGAGCCTGCAATACTTTTTAGATTCACTACAGACACAAACTTTGGAGACTCACACCCTGAGTTCAAACTCATTCTATAGTTTGCTGCATATGTGATTTACAGCAAGCTACTTAACATTTCTGAGCCTCACATTCAAAGTAATGTGAAAACTCTTCATTCTTTCACTTATTAACTAGTCCCAAATTTTCCTTTTATGTAGAAATTACAGTATATAAAGGTTAAGTGGCTCTTTGAGAAAGAAGATTCCAGAATTATTGGCCTTATTTGTTAAGCATAACTCAGCATCAAATGTAATTTTCATCTTTAATACAAATTTCCATCTATATTACATCCAATGCATTTGTGAGCTAGAAATAAATATGAAAGTTATATATACCAAAATATTAACAATGGATATCACTATATATAATAATAATGGAAAACTTTATTTCCCTCACTCCCTTTTTCCTCCTAGAAGAAGGAACACAGCCGGGCATGGTGGCGCACGCCTGTAATCCCAGCACTTGGGAGGCTGAGACAGGAGGATCGCGAGTTCAAAGCCAGCCTCAGCAATGGCGAGGCACTTAGCAACTCAGTGAGACCCTGTCTCTAATAAAATACAAAAAAGGGCTGGGGATGTGGCCCAGTGGTTGAGTGCCCCTGAGTTCAATCCCCGGTACCAAAAAAAAAAAAAAAAAAAGAAGGAACACAATCTAAATAAATATCAAGCTGCTCAAACTGCTTTAGCCCTAAGCTAACATACATACTTCTGCCACAAGTAAATAAGAAAACCCAGTTCTGCCAAACTGCGAAGCTTAAAATTTATGCAACTTGGGGGCCCGTTATTAAGAACAAAAATACAATTACAAATACAGAATTGCTAATCCCACCCTAGGGCTTTGCAAATGAAAGGCTCTGAAAAACCGCTCTATAAATCACTGGCTTCTCATTTAATCTCCCTCCACAGGTAAGACAGAATGGCTTTGATACTTCAGGATTTATCAGCAGCTTAGAAACACCAAAATCAGGATAAGAAACAAATCCGCATTGCCTCCAGGTTTGTAGACCCAATATATCCTTTTTACATAGCTCAACTTCTTCCCTTCTGTCCTCCTCTTTTCCTGTGTGCCTTGAACCATTCCTGATTCTTCTTCAGACCTCCCCGAAAGGCAAAATTTTCAACCATGTGAGACTCCACCTCTCACTACCATTGCATGAGATTATTTCATTATCATATCTTGAACCTAGTTCCCTTCTCCTTGCCCCCTGCCCATGCTGAAGCAGCCGAGAGGAGAACAGGCTCCCATTGGTCTTACTTTGGCCCTGTGCTCTTGGCAAGCCTTGTAGTAGCTTCTTGATCGTTTCCGCTCCTTAATTTTAATTGCATTTCTTCACAAAGTCTTGGTTTTCTACTTTATCAACAATCAATGTGTATTACACATATAACTTTATAAATTGTCTTAAAATGCTATATCCAGAAACTGATAACATGCTTTGATGGCATTATTCACTGATTTTACAAATATTTATTGAGTAGCTTCTATGGGCTATGCTGTGCAATATATGAATGACAAAAGCCATTTTCCCAGCCCTGAGGGGTAAACAGACATTAAATAAATAAACACACAAATTAATATATAACACGGTGACAGATGTTAAGAAGGAAAAATATCACGCTGCTCTAAGAGAGAATAATAAGGTTGGAGTACACTTCCCTTGGATGGTAAAAGAAGACTCTTTAGGAGGATAAAATGCTTGAATTGAGCCTTTGCATATGATTGGAAACCTACAAGGCAAGGAAAAGTTTTAACCAGGAGAAAGATATGATGTGATTTCTATTCTTCAATAGATCATAACTCCATTTTATTTATTTTATTTATTTATTTATTTATTTTAATTATTTATTTACTTATTCATAATGCACAAGAATATCATCTTTTTACATACAACTGCTTGTATACAAAGTATATAAGTACCATTCAGATCTTTAATCATGCATTTAGGATAGTGATATCCATCTCATTCAACCACCATTTTTTCCCCTTCCCCCCCCTCCCTTCCCCTCCCTTTACTTTGACCATTCTAGTGTTTCTCTAATCCTATGTACCCCCATCCAATCACACTATGAACTAACCTCCTTATATCAGAGAAAACATTCGGTATTTGGATATTTGAGATTGACTAATTTCACTTAGCATTATATTCTCCAGCTTCATCCATTTACCTGCAAATGCCATTATTTTATTCTCTCTTATTGCTGAGTAAAATTCCATTTTGTATATACATTTTGTATATATACCACATTTTCTTTATCCACTCATCTACTGAGGGACATCTAGGTTGGTTCCACAACCTAGCTATTATGAATTGTGCTGCTATAAACATTGAAGTGGCTGTGTCACTGTAATATGCTATTTTTAAGTCTTTTGGGAACAGACCCAGGAGTGGGATGGCTGGGTCATAGGGTGGTTCCATTCCCATTTTCCCAAGAAATCTCCATACTGCTTTCCATAGCGGTTGCACCATTTTGCAGTCCCACCAGCAATGTCCATTTTTTTTTTTTTTAAATGGGAAAAAACATTTTTATTAACTGTTCAAACTTTTCAGCATGGCAGTAGTATTGGATGGACAGACACACAAAAAAAGACCCTATTTCATCCAACAATATCTTGCTGTCTTTCTAAAACCAAGGGTCAGTGAACAATAGACAGCAGACCAAATCTGGGCCACTGCCTGTTCTTTGTAAATAAAGTTTTTTTTAAAAATATATTTATTTAGTTAGTTATAGATGAACACACAGCATCTTTATTTATTTTTATGTGGTGCTGAGGATCGAACCCAGTGCCTCACACATGCGAGGCAAGCACTTTACCACTGAGCTACAGCCCCAGCCCTGTAAATAAAGTTTTATTGAAAAAATAACCACACCTATTTATTGTAATGTCTACAGTTGCTTTCACACTAGGAGGGCAGCACTGAGTAGTTATTTTAGGGCCAGTGTAGCCCACAAAGGCAAAATATTTATCTGGCTCTTTACAGAAAGAGGTCACAAAAGCTTTTCCAGAGGCAGCTCTCCTCCTATATTTTGTTAGCAGGTCAAGTCATGAGACCAGCCACAGTTGCAAAGAAGAATGGGAGAGTAAGGTTTCCATCCTCTGTCCAGAAGGGCTATGGAGCAACCAGTTCGATAGGTTCTCCCCAAGGTGTGTCATAGTTAAGCAAAATGGAGATTCTCCTGTCTTTGACTTCCAATTTCCCTCCTGTTTAAGCCGCAAGATAATTTTTGCTTCTTAGGTTTGCAAAGAGGATTAAATGAGATAAAGATATGCAATGTGTTAATTACACAGGGTTCCTGGAGCTCAGCACATTCACTGCAGCTCTCTTTCCCTTTCTCTGAATGCTCCTTTCAGTTCCTCCTTGTGCTTGCATGGAACCTTCACTGGTCCTTGCTCATAGTAGGCATTTGTTCAGAAATGTAGAATAAAAGGACAAGTGTTCTCATTCTCCTAGAGGACAAGGCCTTAGTTGTTGATGCTCACTTACAGGATTGATTGTTTAATTCTGCCTAGCTGCTAAGCACAGAAGGATCTTCCAAAACAAAACTTTTGCAATAAAGGTTTTAACAAAGCCCTCCTGGAAAAGAGTGGGGTGGGGAAATTCTAGTCAGCTTCTCATGAGTGGAAGCACCAATAGCTGAGTAGAAGGAAAGGACAGTGATCTTACCCTGGACTGTAAGATCTGTACCTCCAACTTCCCAGATGAATGGGATCATGCTTCCAAGACCCAGGCAATGCCTCTGTATGTAGCTACTGTCAGATATGCAAAGGGCCTATTCGAGACTAGTAATCAGAGGCAGGAGAAATCCTCCTCTAAGCAAGCCAGAACAACACAGCTCCCAATACTCTCAAGGAAGGATGAAGACTCAGTGACCCTATAGAAATTCCTGGCCTCCATCTCCTAGTATAGGAACTCCAAACCTCTTTATTACTTCTACCTCTCAAACCTACTCCTCACGGTGAAGTGTGACACAAGAACACATCTGTTTACAAAACTGTCTTCATAGTAAAATGTTTGACAAATTGCTTATTGTCAATTTTTGTACCTGAAATGAAGCTTACCTATATTCTATTAATCAGTTTTTTAAAAAATCAAAGTCTTAGAAAGTTTTCATTTATGTCTTAGTGATGGGAAAATGTATGCTTTTAAAAAATAAAAAAGACCTCACAAGAAATAGTATAAGCGCCAAACTAACTTCATTGTTCAGCTTTGCAAAGAAAAAGTTTTAAAATATCATCCTTCAAAATGGTCTTTTGATACACATTCAATTTTAAATAAGTGTATCCCAGCGAAAATGATTCTGTTATTCTGAAAAATGCTACAAGTTTCATATATGGTTGGGCTTCTAGGAAATAAATTCAGATATGTAGTACAGGGATAATGTGTTACATTGATTATGTAGAGCTAAAGAATAACTTTCTTTGAAAAAACAGGAAGTGCCAAGCATGATGGAGCACACCTGTAATTCCAGCAACTTGGGAGGCTGAGGCAGGAAGATGGTGAGTTCAACGCCAGCCTCAGCAACTTAGTGAGGCCATAAGAAACTTAGTGATGCCATATCTCTAAAAAAATATAAGAAGGCCTGGGGTTGTGGGTCAGTGGTTAAGCACCCCTGGGTTTAATCCCAGGCACAAAAATAAACAAACAAATAAATAATAGCAGGTGAAACTTATAGGATATGATGGCCTACAAAACCTAAGTGGGTTATATCATCCAGAAAACAGCTATTGGTGTTTGTGAAGGTCTGAAAATATGGAGTGCATAGCTGGCCTTTACCCAGATGGCAAAGCCAGCCAAAGGTTTCCCAGGCCCTAAGCCATGTTGGTGGCCAAGACTGAACTTCCCCAAGTGATATTCACGCCAACTTGGGAAGACAGGGCACCTTCAGAATGGGAGGCCAAGATAAGTCCTGCCAATTTGCAAGGAACTGGCAAAATGAATCTTGGCATAGTTGCTGAAGCACTTGGCTCTCCAAGAATAAAACAGCCATCCATGGCTGTTTTCATTTTCCCTTCCCCATAAGGAAAGTTGAATATTCAAGTTATGTGGGTAACTTTCCGTTTATTTTGGAGTTCATGTAAACGTTCCATGGTTGGTACTGCTCAGAAGAAACAGAAATAAAGGATGCACCAGTAAAGAGACTGTATCCAACCAGAATTCCACAAAGCCTAGAAATAACTGTTTTCATGATAGTTCAGCCCAGTATGGAGACCTTTTTAGATCTTGAAAAAAAATGTATGTGTGTGTGTTTGAGTGTGTGTGTTTGTCCCTGAGTTATTCTGTTCATCTTACTGATTTAACTGGACCTAGTGTAATAATAAAATGAATTGCTTTGTGATGGACAGTTCTAGTCACCAAAAAATCCGAAGCAACAGGAAGCTACTCTGCTTAGCCAAGAACAAAGGGTCTTTCCCCTGTCCTACAATTCTTTCCTTTGCAGAGGAAAAACAAAACAAAACAAAACCTTCTCTCCACTTAAGTACTTGAGTTACATTTTTCCTCTTTTCTTTTCATTTAATTATTTTTAAAATCTCTCCCCCTCCCCCACCTCTCACTAACTCATGGTTTGATTCCTCACTGTCCTCTTAAAAATGCTCCTTTGGAGGCTGAGGCAGGAGGATCACGAGTTTCAAAGCCAGCCTCAGCAAAAGCAAGGCACTAAGCTATTCAGTGAGACCCTGTCTCTAAATAAAAAACAAAATATGGCTGGGGATGTGGCTCAGTAGTCAAGTGCCCCTGAGTTCAATCCCTGGTACCCCACCATCACCAACACCAACAAAAAACCCTACTCCTTCCACGGATGCCACAGTTATGCTAACACTACAAGACTTCCACTCGGCTTTTCACCCTAAGGGCCCTCTCCTTCTTTCTGGGCTCAGGTCAGTGTTTAATCTCGTTTTTCTTGCAACTTTTTTGATGATTTCCCCTAGGTCACTTTTGCTGAGACTTGGGCTTCTACTTTCATCTTACCTAAGTTTATTTATTCACAAGTACCTGAACTTAAATACTTGTTCCCAACCTCAGGTTGACCTCCACTCTGCTTTCTCTCCCCTCTACAGCCCTTTCCTATGCCATTTCTTCCAGCCTCATAAAGTTAAACATCAATTCTATTCATCTCCTCTGCTTTCAGCCATTGCCTTAAAAATATTCTTATCATTTCTTTCCTGGATTTTTAGAATAGTTGCCTAAATAAGCCATTCATTCTATAGAAACTCTTTCCCCTTTCTCATCCCCTCCCTGTTGTTCCTTCCTTTCTCTTATGTATTGCAAAATGTTTGTATTTCAAAAATTCCCCCAAATTTAGAAAACTAGAAAGAAAAAGAAAATCACTGATAAACCCACAACCAAAATCAATCATTTTACCTTCTGTGGGCTTTCTGCCAGAAGTTTTCCAGGTATGTTTTTAAAAGAGAGAACCATTTCAGCTTTCAAAGATCAGATAAATCCAGTCCACTTAAATTGTTCCAAAGCATAAAGAAGAAACTTCCTAAATAACCTTTATAAAACCAGCAAAATATTGATAAGAAAACTGACACAGATAACCTCACCAAAATGTAACATTAGATCAATCAATCCTGCTTATATAAATTATGCACAAGATACTATCTAAAGTATGCACAAATATAATCTAATAAAACTAGAAGTAGGAAAAAAGAATAATACGAATAATTCAACATTAAGAACATTATTGATTTTAAATAGCACATGAATAGAACAAGGAAAAGTTCTAATCTTTGCTGCAAATACTGCCAAATAAGACCTTTGACAAAATTCGAATTACATTCCTACCTGAAAAGAACTCTGAGCAAAATAACTGTGGATGACACTTTCTTGACAAGATGCTAATACCCATCTCAGCATTATGCTTAAGAGTGAAAAAGTGAGAAAAATTTCCCTAGATGTCAAGAAGAGGAAAAGATATTCTGTTTGCCAGAGTGTCCAAATAATAAAGCAATGCATTTAGACAAAGGAAGTATAAAATATCAATATGAAGAAGAAGGTAAACTTGTCATTTGCAGATAATATGTCATGGTGCTTGAAAATTTAAGATCATCAACTGGGGGCGGGGGATCCAGCAACAATTAGATATTCTTCGGTAGTTTGCACAGTTTTCACAAACAAAACTGATCTGTGGTTTACTTTGCAGGGAATATCTACGAAAGAGTAATTGCTGGTTTTGCAAATGTAAATTGGAAATTCTTTTTGTATGAAGCCATTGAGATGGGCTGAATTTATCTAATCTTTAAAGACTAAAAAATTCATATGTTAAAACACTCAACAACTAAACCAAAAAAATAAAATAAAATAAAAGGCAAAAAACTATGACTGAAAAGACCCTGTCAGGAATCCAGTCAAGTAATTTTAAAATAAGTATACAACACTCAATAGCTATTTCATGCAAACAATAAGAAGAAAACAATATAATGGCTTTGAAAGTACTATATACAATAGCGAAAACCTATGGGTAAGTTCCCAAAGATGTATGTAGAACACATACAAAACCAGTACTTTCTGCTGAGGTCCATAAAAATGGTAAAAAGAGAAGATATGTGTTGATGGTAGATAGTTGCTGTCAAAGAGGTAACCTGAATAATCTCAAAAGTTGAATTTCTAAATTTAACAGGGTCCCAGTCAAAAACACTAAAATATCTACAACTAAGAGGAGCAAGCCTTGAAAAACCTGGCCAACTCTGAAGTTCCTCTGGAAAAATGAATACATAAAGGTAGGCAGAAGAAACTTGAAAAGAGAGGAGGAATAAATGATGACATGCTCTATAGGTATTCTAAGAAATTTTAAATCATGCCCAGTGTGGTGGCTCCTGCCTGTAATTCCAGCAGCTCGGGAGGCTGAGGCAGGAGGATTGCTAGTTCATAGTCAGCTTCAGCAACTTAGTGAGGCCCTATGCAACTCAGTGAGACCCTGTATCTAAATAAAATATTTAAAAAGGGCTGAGAGGGCTGGGGTTGTGGCTCAGCGAAAGAGCTCTTGCCTAGCACATGCGCAGCCTGGATTCGATCCTCAGCACCACATAAAAACATAAATGCATTGCATTGTGTACAACTAAAAGCAAATAAGTGTGCCTTTTTCTCACACTTAATAAATAAATATTTTTTAAAAAAGGGGGGGGGGCTGAGAATGTGGTTCATTGGTAAAGTGTCCCTGGGTTCAAAAAAGAAAAAAAAAATGAATTTTTAAATAATACTGAAAATAGTATGGTAATGTAGAGGAGTAAACAGACATAGTAATGAAACTGGATCCAGACATCAATCACAATACTTAAGGGGAGTTAGTCTACAAGAAAAAAGTCAGTGTTCACCAATGGCGTAAAGATGGATTATTTAAGGAAAGATATTTAGAAACTAAAGCAGTAGTGTGAAAGCATAGAATTACTACTAGATTCCTTACAACAAAATTAATTCCAGAATAAAAGATTGTAAGCTACCTGGTACCGAAAACCGGGAGGAAAACTCTCGGAGGCAGAGTAAAGCTTTTACTACTTTTACTTCTACTTTCTTAGAGCTTAGAGAGGGAAAGAAAGTTTAGAGAGAAAGATTAAAGCGAGCTTTTCTTCTTGTCTTCTTAGCTTAGAGTCTTAGAGAGAAAGAAAGATAGAGCTTAGCTTAGAGAGAAAGAAAGATAGAGCTTAGCTTAGAGAAAGATTAGAGCTTCTTTCTTCTCTCTTCTTTCTTCCTTCTTCTTTCTTAGAGAGGGAAAGAAAGATTTTTAGAGAGAAAGATTAAAGCGAGCTTTTCTTCTTGTCAGCTTAGAGTCTTAGAGAGAAAGAAAGATGATAAACCAGCCTAATTCCATCTTAAGACTGGGAGCCATCCTGTCAAAAAGTTATGAAAAGCCCACTTCAGTTTTCTATGAAATGCTAGGATTCTTATTTGGCTTGAGCTTATTGTCTGGCATTCATTCCCAGGCCTTGAGCTCGCTCAGGCCTGGCTGTCCTTGACCAGATAACAACTCTCTCTCTCTCTCAAACTAACGGTGCCTCATAAACTTTTGATGTGGGGTTTAACTATTACTCCCCTTTTTTCTTGGAATGCAATGCCATGTAGATATTAGTTTGCTACTTGCTTTGAATTACACATGTCTGACCTTGTTAGCTGTAAGTTCCCAAGATTTTCTGTAACTCTTTGAACTATAAAAACCTTGTCTTCCCGGAGAGCGGGGCTGACCCCAAGCCCAGTGTTTGGGAGGGGCAGCCCTGGCCAGCTCTCTTTATATGTATACAATATAAGCTTGCTTTAATATAAAATTGGAGTTGGTGGTCTTTTCTTTGCGTCTTGGATCAACAAAAGATAGAGCTTCTTCTTAGAGTCTTAGAGAGAAAGAAAGATAGAGCTTAGCTTAGAGAAAGATTAGAGCTTCTTTCTTCTCTCTTCTTTCTTCCTTCTTCTTTCTTCTGTCTTCTGTCTTCCTTGGGAGCCTTGGCCTAACTCTGACCAGTCATTACTTCTTCTATCTGGTTTCTCTTCTGTAACCGCTCTGCCTACGTTCTGGCTGCTCTGATTCTTCTGACCGACCGAGTGACTGCCCGACTGACTGAATTCTCCGTTCTCCTAACTCGGACCGCTTTCACCCGGTTATATACCTTCAGCTTTGCGGGTGCCTACAGGTGCGTCACATACATATCAGGTGGAACTTATGGCTTCCAGCTAGCTGCAACAGCCCTTCCTAATTAGGGCTCCTTCAAAAGATGTAAACAATTTTTTTTAAATAAAACTTTAAAGGTACAAGAAAACAAGCAGAAACCTAGAAGTTCCATAGGACAAAAATTGATCCAGTTGATAAAATAACTCACTTTATCATTTTCAAGGCCAAAATACAGTAAACAAGTCAAATAACAAAAAATAAATGAGTAAAAGTATGTGTGTGTGTGATACTTTTGACAAATTGCTAATCTCAAACTAATTTTACACTTCTCTATCTTTTGATCAAGTACCATCTAATAAGGAAAAGGCTATATTTGTTTTAATTTTCATTTCTGTAATTACAAATGAAGTTGACGTTTTTTCCACATGTTTATTGGCCATTTATGGTTTTGCCCTGTTCTCATAATTTGTCCATTTTTACACTGTTTATTTCTATTGCTGTACAGAATGTCTTGGACTCTTAAACATAGTAACTGTTGTTCTGCTAGACAAGTTGTACCTATTTTCCTAATTTATTTCTTGTCTTTCTATACCAGCTTACAATAGTACAGGAATTTTTAACTCTGTCTGATCATATCTCTTTTTTCATGGATTCTAGATTTCATATCTTACTTAAAAACCTGGGAATGGAACTATCATTTGACTCAGCTATCCCACTCCTTGGTTTATACCCAAAGGACTTAAAATCAGCATATTATAGTGACACAGCCAAATCAATGTTTAGAGCAGCTCAATTCACAATAGCTAGACTATGGAACCAACCTAGGTGTCCCTCAATAGATGTATGGATAAAGAAAATGTGATATATATACCCAATGGAATATTACTCAGCTTTAAAGAAGAGTGAAATTATGGCATTTGCTAGTAAATGGTTGGAGTTGGAGAATATCATGCTAAGCGAAATGAGCCAACCCCACAAAACCAAAGGCTGAATATTTTCTCTAATATGTGGAGGCTAATTCACAATAAGGCAATGGGCACTAAGGAAAAATAATGTGACCTTAGATTAGGTAGAGGGAAGTGAAGGGAGGGGAGGGAGAGGATGTGGGGATGGGGAAAAATAGTGGAATAAAACAGACATTATTACTGTCTGTATATATGTGACTACATGACCAATATGATTCTGCAACATGTACCCTCTAAAAAATGAGAAAGTATATCCCATGTATGTATGATATATCACAGTGCATAAATGCATTCTACTGTCATGTATAACTAATTAAAACAAATTTTAAAAATTAAAAAAGAAGGCATTTTACCCTGTCTAGGTTACTAATATAGTTACATTATTATAGCAGATGCAAAATTTACATACAAGATAGTCATAGATCTTTTACGTGGGAACCTACATTTATGTGCCAAATATCCCTTACACAATTTATTGAATGATCCATCCTTTTCTCAATTATTTGAGGCAAAGTGTTGATAAACTCAAGTGCCCAGTATATTCCCCAGCACTGCCCCTTCCCTAACCCTCCCCCAACCATCCTCTGCTCCCTTCCTCCACTCTACTTATATTTCTGCCATTTACCCATAGGGTTTGTTGTTGTTGTTGTATGTACATGATGTTATGTATGTACATGATGGTGAGACTCACTGTGGTACATTCATCTACGTGCATAGGAAAGTTGTGTCAGATTCATTCCACTGTCCCCTTTTCCTATGCCTTCTCCCTTGCCTTCATTCCCTTTTGTCTACTCCACTGAACTACTTTTCTTTCTTTATCCCCCGCCCCTCATTGTGAATTAGTTTCCACATATCAGAGAAAACATTTAACCTTTCATTTTTGGGGGGATTAGCTTATTTTACTTAGCATGAATGTCTCCATATCCATCCAGTTACTGGCAAATGTCATAAAGTCATTCTTCTTCATGGGTGAGCAATAGTCCATTGTGTATATAAACCACTTTTTTTTTTTAATTCATTCATCTGTTGAAGGGCACCAGGGTTTGTTCCATAGCTTGGCTGCTATAAACATCGATGTGGCTGCGTAATGTAGTATGCTGATTTTAACTCCATTGAATAAATACCCAGGAGCGGTATAACTAAATGAAATGGTTGTTTCATGCCTAGTTTTTTGAGAAATCTCCATATGCTTTCCAGAGCGGTTGCACCAATTTGCAATCCCACTAACAATGTATTAATGTACCTTTTTCCCACATCCTCACCAACACTTATTATTACTTGTATTCTTGATAATTGCCATTCTGGCTGCAGTGATAGGAACTCTCTAGTTGTCGCCGCCTAAGGCAACGATACTGCAGGAAAGAAATCGGAGGCAGACTGGGAATGACTGGTTCCTTTATTCTTGCTTCTTCTTCTCTGCTCTCTCTTCTGTATTCTCCATCCCCCTTTGTTTCCCCCACAGTCTCTTTAAATACTCTTCACCTTAACAAGTATACACACGTGTCACAAGCTCAACTTACAGGTGTGGCATGCAGTGTCCACGGGCACAGAAAGATTCTTAGTCAATTACATTAGTGTCAGGTGTAAACAAGTAAATGCCTCCTCTTTGGCTCTCAGCCAGCCGCCATCTTAGCTACTTCCTCATTAAGGCTCTTACATCTAGTGTAGTTTTAATTTGCATTTCTCTAATTACTCGAGATGTTGAACACTTTTCATATATTTGTTGACCATTTGTATTGCTTTGAGAATTATTTAGCCGGGCGCAGTGGCGCACAACTGTAATCCCAGCACTTGGGAGGCTGAGGCAGGAAGATCCCGAGTTCAAAGCCAGCCTCAGCAATGACGAGGCACTTAGCAACTCAGTGAGACCCTGTCTCTAATAAAATACAAAAAAGGGCTGGAGATGTGGCCCAGTGGTCGAGTGCCCCTGAATTCAATCCCCAGTACCAAGAAGAAAAAAAAAAGAGAGAGAGAGAATTATTTCCATTTATTGACTGGGTTATTTGTTTTTGTGTTGTTTTGTTGGTGTTAAGTTATTTCAGCTCCTTGTATATCCTGGATATTAATGCCCTATCTCAAGAGCTGGTGGCAAAGAATTTCTCCCGTTTTGAAGGGTCTCTCTTCACACTCTTCATTGTTTCCTTTGCAGTGAAGGAGATTTTTAAGTTGATGCCATCCCATTTATCGGTTTTTAAATTTTATTTCTTATACCTTAGGAGTTTTGGTATAGAAGACTGTTCCTGAGTTGACATGTTAAAGTGTTGGTACTATATTTTCTTTGACTGGATACAGAGTTTCTGGTCTAATTCCTAGGTCTTTGATCCATTTTGATCCATTTTGAGTGCAGGGTGAGAGATGGAGTTAAGTTTCCTTCTATTACATATGGATTTCTGGTTTTCCCAGCACCATTTGTTTAAAAGGCTGTCTTTTCTCCAATGTATGTTTTTGGCACTTTTGTCAAATATAAGGTAACTCTATATATGGGGGTTTGTTTCTGTGTCTTCTCTTCTATTCCACTGGTCTTCATGCCTATTCTGGTATTCTGGTGCCAATACCATGCTGTTTTTTTTTTTTTTTTTTTTTTTTTTTTTTTGTGGTACCGGGGATTGAACTCAGGGGCACTCAACCACTGGACCACATCCCAGCCCTTTTTTGTATTTTATTTGGACACAGGGTCTCACTGAGTTGCTAAGTGCCTCGCCATTGCTGAGGCTGGCTTTGACTCGCGGATCCTCCTGCCTCAGCCTCCCAAAGTGCTGGGATTACAGGCGTGCGCCACCGCGCCCGGCACCATGCTGTTTTTGTTACTATAACTTTGTAGCATAAGTTGAGGTCCAGTAATGTGATGCCTCCTGCTTCACTTTTCTCACTAAGGATTGCTTTGGCTATTTGGGTTCTCTTTTTTTCCCAAATGAATTTCATGGCTGCTTTTTCCATTTCTATGAAGAACATCACTGGACTTTTGATGGGAATTGCATTGAATCTATATAGCACTTTTGGTAGTATAGCCATTTTGACTATATTAATTCTGCCTATCTGAGAACATGGGAGGTCTTCTAAGGTCTTCTTCAATTTCTTTCTTTTGTGTTCTATAGTTTTCATTGTAGAGGTCCTTAACCTCTTTTATTAGATTTATATATATTGAGAGAGAGGGAGGGGGAGTTTTCCTAATTTCTTTTTCAGCAGTTTCATTATTGGAGAATAGAAATGTGATTGATTTATGGGTGTTGATTTTGTAAACTGCTACTTGGATGAATTCCATTTATGAGCTCTAGAAGTCTTCTGGTGGAGTTTTTTTGGGGTCTTCTATATATAGGATCATGTCACTGGCAAACAGAGATAATTTGAGCTCTTCTTTTCTTATTCGAGTCCCTTGACTTTCATTCTTTTGCCTAATTGCTCTGGCTGTAGTTTCAAGGACTATGTTGAATAGGAATAATGAAAGTGGGCATCTTGTCTTCTTACTGCTTTTAGAGGAAATGCTTTCAGTTTTTCTCCATTCAGAAAAATGTCAGCCTTGGGTTTGTCATATATAGCCTTTACAATTTTAAGGTATTTTCCTTGTATTTCTAGTTTTTCTAGTGCTTTAAACATAAATGGGTGTTGTATTTTGTCAAATGCTTTTTCTGCATCTATTGATATAATCATGTGATTCTTGTCTTTAAGTCTATTGATGCAGTGAAATATACTGATTTCTGTAAGTTAAACCAAACTTGCATCCCTTGATCATGCTGCACTATCTTTTAAATGTGTTTTTGTATGCAGCTTTCCAGTATTTTATTAAGAATTTTTGCATCTATGTTCATCAAGGATATTGGTCTGAAGTTTTCTGTCCTTGATTCGTCTTTGTATGGTTTGGGTATCAGGGTGATACTGGCTTCATAGAATAAATTTGGAAGAGTTCCCTCCTTTTCAGTTTCATGGAGTAATTTGAGGGGGATTGGTATTAATTCTTTCTTAAAAGTCTGGTAGAACTCAGCTGAGAATTGATCCAGTCCTGGGCTTTTCATTGTTGGTAGGCTTTTGATGGCTTCTTCAATTTCATTACTTGAAATTGACCTGTTTAACTTTTCTATATCATCTTGGTTCAATTTGGGTAGGTCAGACATCTCTAGCAATTTGTCTATGACCACAAGATTTTCTAGTTTATGGGAGTATAAATTTTTCAAATAGATTCTTATAATCTTTGGGTTTCAGTAGTGTCTGTGATGTTTTCTTTTTCATATTGGACTGTAGCAATTTGAGTTTTTTCCCTCTTTCTTTTGGTTAGCTTGACTAAGGATTTATCAATTTTGCTTAGTCTGTAAAAAAAAAAACAACTTTTTGTTTTATTGATCTTTTGAATTGTTTTCTTAATCTCAATATCATTGATTTTTGGCTCTGATTTTAATTATTTCCTGTCTTCTATACATTTTGTTGTTGATTTGTTATTTTTTTCTAGCCTTGATGTATTAACATTAGGTTATTCATTTGGTATCTTTCTTTTAATGAATGAACTCAATGCTATGAACTTTCCTCTTAGAACTGCCTTCATAGTCTCCCAGAGATTTTGATATGTTGTATCAGTGTTCTTATTTGCCTATGGGTATTTTTTTTTATTTCTCCCCTGATTTTTTTTCTGCTCTCCATTCATCATCCAAAAGTGTATCATTTACTCTCCAGGTGTTAAGGTAGTTTCTACTTTTTTATCTTCTCATTGATTTCTAATTTGATTCTGAAAGAATGCCAGGTATTAATCTCTTTCTTTTCTATTTTTTTTGTACTTTCTAAGATTTGTTTTGTGGCCTCAAATGTGGTTTATTTTAAAAATGTTTCATGTGCTGCTGAGAAGAAAGTGAATTCAGTCATTGATGGATGAAATATTTTATAGATATCTGTTAAGTCCAAATTAATAATTGTATTTTTTAGTTCTGTAGCATCTTTGTTTAGTTTTTGTTGAAAGATCTATCCAGTGATAAGAGGCCTGTTAAGGTCACCCAGCATTATTGTGTTGTGATCTAATTTATTCTTAATTTTGAGAAGGGTTTATTTGATGTACATAGATGCTCCATTGTTTAGGTCATAAATATTTATGATCATTATCTTAATGTTATATGATTCCCTTAAGCAGTATGAAATGACCTTCTTTGTCTCTTCTGATTAACTTTGGCTTGAAGTCCACTTTATTTGATATGAGAAATAGTAACTCCTGCCTATTTAAAAAATCTATGTGAATAATATGTTTTTTTCCCATTCTTTCCTCTTCAATCTGTGGATGTCTTTGCCTGTGAGGTGAGTCTCTTGCAGACTATATTGTTGGGTCTTTATCTATCCTGGTGAATCACAAATTTGGCCTTTAAATGTTATACATATTTCTTGAATATTCTGTTCATGGTATCTTAACATCTTTATGGCTGACTATGTTCATGATTTGGTTAATTTTATGTTCACGATTATATAGTTTGAGGACTGAAAATCTATCTTCAAAGAGGTCTAGTCTATTGGTGATGCTTTCCATTGAACTTTTTTTTTTTTTTTTTTTTTTTTTTTGGTGGTACTGGGGATTGAACTCAGGGGCACTCGACCACTGGGCCACATCCTCAGCCCTTTTTTGTATTTTATTTAGAGACAGGGTCTCACTGAGTTGCTAAGTGCCTCGCCATTGCTGAGGCTGGCTTTGAACTCGCGATCCTCCTGCCTCAGCCTCCCAAAGTGCTGGGATTACAGGCGTGCGCCACCGCGCCCGGCTCCATTGAACTTTTAATTTGGTTTATGGATTCCTCCATTTCAATGATTTCTATTTGTTTTTTTTTTTTTTTTTTCAGACTCTATCTCTTTATTAAGGTGATCTTTCACTTCCTGTATTTTCTCTCTGATTTTACTCCTTTAGTTGTCTTTTAGCTCAGAGAGCAGTTTAACTATGAACTTTCTAAATTTCTTCTCTGCCATTTTCTCCACTGTGGTTTCAATGAAACCATTGTTGAGGCATTTTGGGGTTATTTGGGATGATTTGTTCGCTTGCTTTTTCATAGTGTTTGTATGTCTACCCATCTATCAGTATGGCTCTTGACATTTTTTTTTTTTTTTCTTAAGAGTCTTGTGTTGGGTAAACATCCAGATAATGATAGTCTAATTCAATGTGTGATCTATGATGATCCCAATATCAGCCCCAGTTTAAGCAATGCCACTGAGCCCTATTTACCATAGTCACTTCTGAGCCAGGCCCCATTCTATTCCCCTTATAATGACAAAAACTTGTTGTAGTTGATCTGTGCTACTTCTCAAAGCCAGGCATATACCTATAATAAAGTCTTGGAACTGGTCAAAAAATTAGTTGTTAAATTTAGTAAACTTATTATACCCTTCAGAGATGGCTAAAAGGAGGGAGGAATAAGTTGGGCAAGTAGGAGAGGGGAAAAGAGAGATAGAAAAGGGGAGCTGTAAAAGGGTAACTTGCACCAAGGTAGAAAGAAGAGTGAGATGTATGGGTGTTATTTGAGGTTGTAGCAGATAAAGCCAGGGTATGAGCAGGGGATAAGAGAAGCAGGTGTAAACTAGAGGTAGAAAACAAAGATAGGAAGATTGATTCCAATTAGTGCTTTAAACCATTAAATGAAATAGATTCAAATGGGTTGAAGGTACAATGTTGACTATTGAGTTAACAATTATCATTCAAGTTAAGGAGCTAGCCAGATGCAGTGGTACACCTGTAATCCCAGCACTTGGGAGGCTGAGGCAGGAGGATCGCGAGTTCAAAGCCAGCCTCAGCAATGGCGAGGCACTTAGCAACTCAGTGAGACCCTGTCTCTAAATGAAATTTTAAAAAGGGCTGGGGATGTGGCCCAGTGGTCGAGTGGCCCTGAGTTCAATCCCCGGTACCAAAAAAAAAAAAAAAAAAAAAATGTCAAGGAGCTATTTATATGATGAGAGTTGGCATTAAATTTGTTATAGTCCATGTCCAGGTGAAGAAAATTCTTGTTGAATCTTGGTTTGGATTTCATTAGAGTTCAGACATTTAGCAGATGTCCATCAGTCCTAGGCCATGGATCTCTCCTGCGTTGTGGGCGGACAGAGGCCAATTTTCTAGTTGCTGTGATCATCCTCCTAGGAGCTTCTGGTTTGTCAGCTCAAGGGCCTGCAGCTGACCACTGAGATGGCACAGTGTTTCTATTGTATGTAGTAGTTCAGGATGCAGCCTCTGCAGTGTCCTTGTGATTGCTGTGTGTCACTGCGTACCTGTTTCCCTCTATTGGATCCTTTCCACAGTAGTGATGGTCCTGATGGTTGCCTGCTGGTGCAGGAACTCTGGTTGTGGATTTTCTGTGGGTGGTCTATGGTGCATAAGCATTCCCCTGGCCAACACAGCTCTCTGAGTTACAGTAGTAAAGGGCTTCAGGTGGTGGACCTGTGTTGCCACCTGCAGCAACGATACCACGGGAAAGAATTCCGAAGCAGTCTGGAAAATGAATAGGCTCTTTATTCTTGCTTCTTCTAACTTTCTCTCTCTGGCTCCAACAACCTCTCCAACTCCAACTCCAACCACCTCTCTAGCCAACCTCACCCAGTTAAATACATTTTGCCTTAACAAGTATACACGTGTCAACAGCTCAAACTTACAGGTGCATCACATAGTGTTCACGGGCATAGAAAGATTCTTAGATAAATGCATGAATATCAGGTGAAAATACTGAAACACCTCTTAAGGCTCTCAGCTAGCCGCCATCTTAGCTATCTCCTTATTAGGGCTCTTACAGACCTGGACTCTGGTTTCCACTGTCCAGTTTATAAATGAAGTGTGTTGATTCCCTTTGCTGACTACATCTGATACAAGGTCCTACCTGTATCCAAACAATGCCCTGTCACTTGCCAGTTATGATCACAGTTCAGGCTGTGTACCTGTGAGGAGTAGTATCAGCCACTATCTGCTTCTTAGCCTCAAGTAATTTCCTGCTGGGTCTCTATGTCACTGAATATTTAAGCAGCTTCCCTCTGGTAGGTCCTGCAATCCCATCCCTGCCCTGCCATCCAGATCCCGGAGACTGTTCCTAGTCTTCCTATGATGGTGCTTCCCCCCAGAGTCGGTGCTTGGGGGCCTGGTGAATCTGCCTTCCTTTGTTCAGGGCCAAAGCTGCTGCTTTGTTGCCTTGGTCTGGTGTGAGCTGACACGCTGGCCTGAGTCACGGAGGCTGAGCAGGACTAGATGCTCGCTTTCCAGGGAGAGGTCCCCTCCAGCCGGCTCCGTTGTTCGTGGGGAGGGAGGGCAGAGGAGAGCAGTTTCAGCTATTTAGGGCTAGTTGTAGTCTGTCTAAGAAGTACTTTGCGGCCAGATTTTTAAGAAATCATACTGCAGAGGACTTCCCTGTGGTGTAACATGCAGCTCTCTGGGCATGGCCTGCTGGTTTAAGAGGATTACTGGTTAGCTGATGGCTCCACAGTATGGCTGCAGGCCCCCAGCTCTGCTTTCTTTCCATAAGTGGGTTTTAAGCCATTTGCACTGTTTTATGAAGATTTATTTTACCATTGCACTTTAAGTTTTGTCTGTCTTTCCAAACATTTTTAAGTAGGTGAGCTTGAGAAAATGCCCTTCCCATTCTCATCCACTGGTTTCTGTGGTTTTCTGTTTGTTTGTTTGTTCGTTTGTTTGTTTGTTTGTTTGTTTGTTTGTTTGTTTTTTCCAGGGGTGGAGGGTGTAGGGCACTCTGCATTTGCTTTCTACTCTGGTGTCCTATCTTCCAGTCCTTTCAGTTCTCAGACTATGTACTTTAGAGTCATAGAGCATTGATTTTGCCACCCACCTCTCAATTCTGCTCTTCCTTTGCTTCCTCCTCTCTGTGATGTGAGGAGTCCTGGACAGCCACCTCGCTCACGTCCACCATCTTCCTTGAATCCAGCACCTTCTATTGACATGTTTTTGACAATTCTGCACACTGATTTAATGAGTGATGATTCCTGAATCTCTATTCTGATCCTGTCCATGAGCTACAGGTTAAATTTCCAGGGGTTGGCCAGACATTTTCACATTGGCTTTCCTTCTGGCACCTCAGATTCAACGATTTTCTTTAGAAATTTGGAGACCATGCTTTCTTTTACTTTCCTCTCTCACTTCTAATCATTTATCAAGACCTAAAACTTCTACTTCTGTAATGCTTTTATCTCATTTTTATTTAAATTGCTGTCAGAGTTATATTTCCAAAGAGCTATTCATACTCCTATTCAAAAACCTTCAGAGATGAACTCCCCACTGCCCCAACAAGAAAATCTAAACTTAGCAAGGCATTCAAGACTCTCGCCAGTCCATTTCTCCCTTCCTTTGCAGCTTAAGCCATCTTACCTTAAATGCCTGTAAAGAGAGGGAGTCTGGTACCTGTGATTTATTGGTGGAGGGGAGCTCACAAGAAAAGGAGGTGAAGAGGGAGGGGTGGGTTAGAAAGGGAGGAACTGGGCAACTCTATGGTCTTGCTGGAGCCTCACTTCAGCTCACTCCATGGAGGCTCTGGAGCATGAATTGCACCACAAAATTCATCCCACCTGGAAGCAAAGGGAACTGCTTGACTCTAGGCTGAGGATGGAGAGAGGATAAGCTTCCTTTTGAGATGGTTCTCATTCAGCTGACAGAGGTTCTCCAACAAAGGGCACAGCTGTGAGTTAAGAGCAGCCAATGCTCACTGCAGATGGGCAAGGCACGCATGAACTCCTAATGAAGAACTGGGCAAGACAGCAACATTTCCTACTGTAAGAGCCCTAATAAGGAGATAGCTAAGATGGCGGCTAGCTGAGAGCCTTAAGAGGTGTTTCAGTATTTTCACCTGATATTCATGCATTTATCTAAGAATCTTTCTATGCCCGTGAACACTATGTGACGCACCTGTAAGTTTGAGCTATTGACACATGTATACTTGTTAAGGCAAAAAGTATTTAACTGGGTGAGGTTGGCTAGAGGTGTGGTTGGAGTTGGAGAGGTTGTTGGAGCCAGAGAGAGAAGTTAGAAGAAGCAAGAATAAAGAGCCTATTCATTTTCCAGTCTGCTTCCGAATTCTTTCCCGCGGTATTGTTGCTGCAGGTGGTGATAGCTGCAGGCGGCAACAAGTGGTGGCCCGTAGGGGGATTTCGGAATCGGCAGGTAAGAACTGAGAAGTCTCTAAAGATGGGTTCGAAAATAACCAAGACCCTAATGATAAAGGCTATGGAAGAATTCTTTGATATAACTGATAGTGAGGAGGAAAGTGATCATGAAAGCATAGCCTCCACTGAGTCAGTTAGGAACAGTAAGGATAGTATTGGTGTGAACTCAAAAATGATGAAGATCCGAGCTACTAAAGTTATCCGAGATTTATTAGAGATAGCCAAGGAATACGTGCTCTCAATTGAACCTGGGACTCAGGATGTTACTACTAGTGAAATTAATAATAGTGAGGAGGAGTCAAATAACCATGAAAGCACAGCCTCCTCCGCTGAGTCAGTTAAGACCAGAAAGGACCGTCAAGTAGAGGAACCACTTGTGCCCTCTGCTCCCTCATGGGTTGAATCAATTACAGAAACCATGAGGGGTATTTTTGAGCATTTGTGTGCCCTTGAAGCAGAGATTAACGGCCTTTCTGAGCGCTTACGCGCCCTCGAATGTCAAAACCCGCAGGGACATTGGGATCTACCAGTATATGAAAATGAAAATGGGCAGAGTTACCACCAATCCCTAGACTTCAAAACAATAAAAAATTTCAAAGAAGCAATAATGACCTATGGGCCCCAAGCTCCTTTCACGTTGAGTATATTGGAGTCCCTTAACACTTTAACTTTAACCCCCTCAGACTGGAAAGGCTTATGTAAGGCAGTATTGAGCAGGGGACAATACTTGATTTGGAGGTCACAGTTCCAGGAGTTTTGTGTGGAAACAGCTAGAAGAAATGCGACTGCAGGATTTTCAGACCATAACGTAGACATGTTAACTGGAGAAGGGCAGGTTGCTGACTTACAGATTCAAATTCAGTATGATCCTGGAGTTTACGCTCAAATATACGCCACAGCTATTAAGGCATGGAAAACTTTACAAGGAACTGGTGGCTTACAGGGTAGCTTGTCTAAAGAAATTCAGGGACCTAATGAGCCATATGCTGACTTTGCTGATAGGCTTTTGCGAACTGCAGGTAGAGTGTTTGGAGACGTTGATCAAGCTATGCCATTAGTCGTTCAGCTGGCATATGAAAATGCCAACAAATATTGTCAAGACGCTATCAGACCTTGGAAATCTAAAAGGGAACTTTCAGTATATATAAGATTATGTAAAGACATAAATGACGCCTTTGTCACAGGAAATGTGATTGCAGCAGCAATGAGAGGTGCTTCCCCTCAAAATTTCACAAAAAGGGCTCAACCTAAAAATTATTATAATCAATCAAGTTATTCTAGACAATATCCCCAAAGAGAAATAAGACCAAGCTCATATCGTGCCCCAGGCCGCTGCCCCAGGTGTAAAAAAGGAAACCATTGGGCTAATAAGTGCAGATCTAAATTTGATATTTATGGAAACATTTTGTCTAGAAATTCAAAAAACAGGGCACAGGGTCCAATGCTCCGGAGCCCACAAATGTACGAGGCATTAGAGGAAGAGTATCCTCAAACATCCATCCAGATGATTTCTCGACACAATCCCTCTTACATATTGACTCCCTCTTCAGAGGAACAAGAGGAAGTGCAGGACTAGACCTCTGTTCCACCACCCGGATAGTGCTAATACCTGAAATGGGGGTTCAACTGATTCCCACAGGAGTCAGGGGATCTCTTCCCTCAGGAACTGTAGGACTTATCCTCGGACGAAGCTCTAAAAGCTTATCAGGTTTTTCAAGTGACTCCAGGTGTAATAGACTCAGACTACCAAGGAGAAATTAAGATTATGCTTAGTTCACCTCGAGGCATTTGCTCTTTTAACCAAGGAGATAGAATTGCTCAGCTGCTTCTCCTTCCCATTTTACATAACTCATTTAAGAGTATGCCTCAAAATAGGAACAATAGAGGATTTGGTTCCACTGGCTCGGGACCTATGGCTGGCTGGGTTCAGGATTGTTCACGGAGGCCTATGTGCAAAATAAAAATTCAAGGTATAGAGATGGAGGGATTGATTGACACTGGGGCTGACTCTTCCATTATCAACGTACGACAATGGCCCAAACACTGGCCTCTGCAGAAGGCTTCAAATAGTTTGAGAGGCTTGGGATATTCTAATAGCCCAGAACAAAGTGCAACAGTTTTAAAATTGGAGGATGATGAAGAGCATCAAGGAACATTTCAGCCTTATGTTTTGTCCAGCTTGCCAGTTACCTTATGGGGAAGAGATGTTTTACAACAAATGGGAGTACATCTCACAACCAAGCCCACAGGTGTTACAAAAGGAAATCATCACTGAAAAGGTAAAGGATATTTTTTTTAGGGGCCACTGAGAAAACAGTTTTGAAAATACCATGGCTTTCTGATAAGCCAGTTTGGGTCCCTCAGTGGCCCCTATCTAGAGAGAAATTACAAGCGGCCCACCTACTAGTTCAAGAACAACTAGAAGCAGGACATATAGAACCTTCCACCTCTCCCTGGAATTCCCCCATATTCATGATCAAGAAAAAAGCAGGAAAATGGTGATTGTTACATGATCTTAGAGAAATCAATAAAACCATGCAAATTATGGGCCCTACCCAACCTGGACTTCCTAATCCTGTAGCTATTCCTAAAAATTTCCATCTTATAACTCTTGATGTAAAGGATTGTTTCTTTTCTATTCCTCTACATCCTCTGGATGCCCCCAGGTTTGCTTTTTCAGTTCCTTCTATTAATAATAATGGCCCCAATCAAAGATTTCAGTGGAAAGTTTTACCCCAGGGAATGGCTAATAGCCCCACTATATGTTAAATCTATGTAGATAAAAGTTATTCAGCCTATCAAGAACAAATACCCAAAGCTTATGTGCCTCCATTATACGGATGATGTTCTGCTTGCTCATCCTAATCAAGAAGTCTTATTCACCATATTTAGTGATATATCAGAAAACTTGAAACAACATGGACTAAACATTGCTGAAGAAAATGTTCAAACTAGATCTCCAGTATTATATCTAGGATTCCAAATTATGGATACTTTTATTAGGCCTCAAAAATTTTAATAAATAAGGAACATTTGGCCACTCTTAACAATTTCCAAAAATTGCTGGGAGACATTAATTGGCTTCGCCCTACACTAAGCCTCATCACTGGCCAATTAAAACCCTTATTTGATATCCTTCGTGGGAACCCTGATCCATCTTCACCGCGAACATTGACTCCTGATGCTAGGGAAGTTTTAAAGTTGGTAGAAAAGGCCATTGAAGGATCCCATTGTGATAGAATTGATTTTGCTCGACCGCTGATATTGATCCTTATTTCTTCACAATATACACCCACAGGAGTATTTTGGCAACAGGGGCCTTTATTATGGATATATTTGCCCATCTCTCCTAAAAGTACAAAACGTCCGTGGTGGCTAAACTTATTCTTCAAGGACTTAATGCTTCTAAAATATTTGGCATTCACCCCACTACTATTATTACTCCCTATTCATCGTCACAGGTTGAATATTTGTGCTTCAATGATAATGATTGGGCTGTAGCTAGATGCCCTACTTCTGCACATTTTGATAACCATCTTCCTAAGTCTCCTATACTATCTTTTTGTATCAATCATCCCATTATATTTCCACAGGTGATAAAAAATCAACCTATTCCTAAGGCATTTAATGTATTTACAGATGGGTCCTCTAACAGTACTGCTGCAGAAGTCACTCAAAAAGAAAATATGATTCATATTACTGCCCATAAATCAGCTCAATTAGTTGAACTTGAAGCTATTATTATAGCTCTTGAAAGTTTTAAAGAACAGCCCATAAATATTTTTTCAGACAGCCACTATATTGTACATGCTGTCCCTAAATTGGAGCTAGCAGGTCCAATAGCACCTCATACTCCAGCCTTTAAATTGTTTTTTCAAATTCAAAATCTTCTATGGGAACGTAAAGAACCTTTGTTTATTGGACATATCAGAGCTCATACTAATTTGCCTGGTCCTCTCCATGAAGGTAATCAAAAGGCCGATGCCCTCACTCAAACAATCTTTATATATTCAGCAGTCCAACAAGCTGCCTCATTCCATTCTCAATTTCATGTTAATAGTACTACTTTACAACAAAATTTCAAAATAACTAAAGATCAAGCTCAAACAATTGTGAAGACTTGTCAATCTTGTGTGACACATTTGCCCAATCTACATTATGGGGTTAGCCCAAGAGGATTAATGCCCAATCATCTGTGGCAGATGGATGTCACTCATGAGCCAAGTTTTAGAAAATTGCGATTTATTCATGTGACCATAGATACATGTTCAGGCATGATTTTTGCTTCCTTACATGCTGGAGAAAAAGTTAAAGATGTTATATCTCATTGTCTACAAGCTTTTGCTGCATTGGCATTCCCAAAATGCTTAAAACAGACAATGTCCCTGCATATACATCCTCATCTTTCAAACAGTTTTGCGCAAAATTCAGTATACTCCATAAGACAGGTATTCCGTATAATCCTCAAGGCCAAGGTATAATTGAATGAGCTAATCGCACACTCAAAATTATGCTTTTGAAACAAAAAGAAGGAAATTGGACAAATCCTAGGGACAGATTGACCATTGCCCTTTTTACTTTAAATTTTTTAACTTTGGATTCTAAAGGATATTCGGCTGGAGACAGACACTGGAATCCACACCAACAACATAAACCTTTGGTTTACTGGAAGGATGTTCTTTCAGGCACATGGAAGGGCCCAGATCCAGTATTAATTTGGGGGAGAGGATCTGTTTGTGTTTTTCCACAGCACGAATCCTCCCCAGTATGGATACCATCAAGATTAATAAAACAGGTACCAAATCAAAAGGACCAAGATGAAGTTGTTGCAGAATCAAGATTAATAAAACAAATACAAAATCAAAAGGGCCAAGATGAAGTTGTTGTGGAATGATTCCCTTAAAAGAGTCCTTCAATAAATTCACAACTTAAGTCTCATTCCTCCCAGCTGGGACGAGAAGATCTCTTTAGTGTGCACACAATTGTATTTTTTCTTTTTTATATATGTCTTTATGTCTGTGCGCTTGTCTAGATTTCATGTAAATGTGACGTCACAAATATATGTCTTTATGTTTGTGTGTCTGTCCAATGTGATGTCACAAATAACAAAAACCGAGTGCTCATGAAAATTAATAATATAAATATATATATACATATATATGGATCCAAATAACTTTAATTCATTTAAGTTAAGAGTATTCAAATTGGGTAAACAATTAAAAAGTGAAGGTACCTTCAATCTTAATTTATAGGTGTCTCTAGGACTTCTCTTCAGCAAAGAATATGACTAATACTATATAACCTGATATTTTGGTATTTGACATGGGATTGTTTATTTGTAATTAACTTTATTTGTTAAATAGCTGATTAATTTAAATTGTTTCAATAGGTATATTCATGGAAGGTTGCTGTATACACAGAGGCTCAGGGGTTCCAGCTAACAAATTATTTTTCTAAAATGCTCTTTGCTTTTCTTTAATTTATCTTAAATATAAAATTTTGTCAGCTAAATACCCTCAGTCTTTCTTTAATCCATACTGAATGTGATATTTTGCCAGCTTATGTTTGTGAAAGCTCAAGCAGCAATGTGTGTGAGCAGAGATCAACTTTAATTACCTGATCTAATAATTCTATTTTTTAGTTTGACAACTTGCTTCTTCACTCAGTGCTGGAATGGCACTGCCTTTCCTCTAATGATTGATGCTTGAGTTTCTAGGTAGTGGGCCCTGAAGATTTGCCGGTGGCATTGTCTAGACATAAAAAAGATGGCTGCTGCTACAGCTGCAGGGATCGCAGTCGCTACAAGCATCCCTGCTGCTCAAGCATCAAACAACTTCACCAGCAGTGTGGCTTCTGCTCTGCATGCATGAGGCCTCCTAGATCAACGTGTTAGCAAATAGACATTTTGATAAATCTTTCTATGTTTGTGACATTGCACGGAACAATGCCTTGCGGGTATTTGTCTAGAGAACTCAGTGCGTTACTTAATGGAACTTAGGGCAGCTGATTTATTTAAAAAAAAAAAAAACTTGATATGCTATGGAACTTGGCTCGTCAGCGCAAAGCTTGCTGCCTTAGAACCAAAGCATCTCCTCGTGTTTGGTTGGCTCGATTGGATGGCTGGTAGTCAATGATGGGTAAGATCCCCAGAGGGGGACAACCTAAGACAGGCACAGTCAATCCGGATGTGGTGAGGGTCGTCACCCATCCACGGAAAAGTCTCATGTGGCCGACATATCAACCTAAGACATGAGTCAAGGGCACAGCCTTGATTATCTGATGACAGGTAAGAATGTTGGTTGCACATGTAGATGCCCTAGAGCTATCCCTCTTTTAAATAAAAGGGGGGAAATGTAAGAGCCCTAATAAGGAGATAGCTAAGATGGCGGCTAGCTGAGAGCCTTAAGAGGTGTTTCAGTATTTTTACCTGATAATCATGCATTTATCTAAGAATCTTTCTATGCCCGTGAACACTATGTGACGCACCTGTAAGTTTGAGCTGTTGACACGTGTATACTTGTTAAGGCAAAAAGTATTTAACTGGGTGAGGTTGGCTAGAGGTGTAGTTGGAGTTGGAGAGGTTGTTGGAGCCAGAGAGAGAAGTTAGAAGAAGCAAGAATAAAGAGCCTATTCATTTTCCAGTCTGCTTCCGAATTCTTTCCCGCAGTATCGTTGCTGCAGGCAACAACATCCTACCGTCTTCGAGCACATCATCTTTTTGCCCTTAGCTGGTCACTCAGGAAAACTTGTTTTTTTTTCCAAATATGCTCCACACCTTTCCTGGAGTAACCAGTAGAACATTAGCATACAACTAACTACCCAAGACCTGCAAAACCTTTGATATAGTCCAAACATTGCTCTCTGTGAAAGTTCTCCACTCCTCAATTCAGAACTTATTAACTTTTATTTCCCATAGGAGTGTGTGCCTCCCTTGTAGCATTGTGTGCATTTTTTAATATAGTTAGACACCCCCTTTTCTTCCCAGCTCAAGGTGGAAGCCATTCATCTTATTTTTCCATTTGTAACAAATAATTAGGAGCATCTGCTTCCCGGAAAGTCTATAAATGCCTTTGGTGTGAAAACAGTCTTAGTCATCTTTTCTTCATTCCCTTAATACATAGCATGAAAGCCAATAAATGTTTGTTGAATTGAGTTGAATCAAGTATAATATAAAAAATAGCAAAAGCAACATTTTTTTTTTCTATCTGGCCCATCTGGCATGGAGATAAAAGGACCAATTTCTTGTTTGCTAGTTTTCTTTCTATTCTTTTCCTTTTCTCTCTTTTGTAATTCTACCAACCCTTAAGTATAAACATTTTATTCACTTTGCCTAGATTTTTTTATGTACTCACAAATATCACAACTCAATTGACTACCTTCTGTTATAATTTAGTCTTTTATATCTATTAATAATGATAATTGAGAAACCAAAAGTTTTATGTTATTTTTCTTATTTCACCATTAATTCCCTTTATTATGTTGAGATTATTTATCTCTCAGAAAATATAAGGTCCAAGAATTTGTTTAAAAGCTTTGTTTTCAAGGACTTCTTATATTAAGCAGTTGTCATTGGCTTTTAATGTGGATAAACTCTTTGTGTAAAAAGAAATAACTGATGTGTTTATTTCTGACACACTCATCCTATAGATAGGAATTTAGATATTCAGAGGTTAAGTTATGATTAAGTTTTTATATTTGCTTAAAAATTTTTAATGGTTTTTCAAGACCCATAGGTCAAAACGCAGACCTTTCAATATGGCTTGCAAGGCCATCTATGGCCCAGTTTGCTGAAATATACAACACTCCTCCAGCTATAGGAAGCCACTTACATCTGACAAACACTGTACATGCTTAGCTCTGCTCACCGAGTCTTTAAAATATTGTCTTTTACAATATGTTGGTAAACATGCCAGCATCTCATACCCTACCTCACTACCCAGTTAACTCCTATGAACCCTTCCCAACTTAGACTACATATGACTTCTTCTGCTCCATTTTCCCAGTCACCTCCAGATCATTTGAGTGCCCCTTCTTTTATTTAGGTGCCTTAAGTACCCATTACTTAGATCTACCATGCTGAATTATAATGTGCATGTCTTGATCGGTAATTTTAAATTCACCTTCCTTACCCTACCTTGCCTGTCTCACCCTGCGTTCATTCCCCCTTCCTCCTCACCTCTTCTATTGTTTTCTCATAACATTTATCACTTCCTAACATACTCAAGAATTTACTCAACATTCACTCCTCATTACAATATAGTAACTGGTGTCAAATTAGCACGATTCACATAAACACCTACAAAACTAGAAAACACATATGAAACAAGCATTTTCAGATATTAGACAGTAGGCAGCACAGGGTTAAGCTCCTTGAGAGAAGCATAATTTCTAGGCGAGCCCTGCTCTAGCCCTGTTTCTGCCTGAGGGTACTTTCCAAACCACAAGGCAGTGGGGCAGAGCCCAGGTAGACCACAGTGGTCTGGCTGCACAGAGGAGGTTAGATATGAGGGCTGCCAAGGAGAGACCGACAGGGGTCTGGAGAGGAGAGGCCTGTGCAGATAAGGAATGGCAGAAGTTCCCAGGGGCTGTCTTTGATTATTAACTGCTAAGCTGCATGTGTGAGGACAAGACTTCACAAAGTCTGGGAAAAAACAAGTACCAGGAAAAGAACTGTGAGAGGAACTGAGGGTCCAGAGTGGCAGAGGGCTGGGAGACACTGAAATTCTGACCAGCCTGGAGCTGGAGGGAAAATACGGACTACGATGGCGGCTGGCAGGGCTGTAGAAGAATGGGAGAGATGGGGACAGAAATGAATTTTCTGAGGAAATCATGGATGAAATTATTCCAATTTTGAAAGGGGATAAAAACAAAACAACCTATCCAAAATGCTCAGTTAAGCAGACGTTTTTAAAATTAAAAAAAAAAAAAAGACTATGTCTAAATACTTTGTAAGTTAATGTTAAAACCAAAACAAAGAGAGAGAGAAAAAAAAGAAAAGCCAGAAAGAAGGGGCACAGGGAGGTGCATTACATATTACTATGTACAGGCAAACAAGGGTAAGAATTAACCTCTGACTCCTCACCAGAAACAATGCAAGCCAGAAGAGAGCACTGGGACACCTGCAGGTGCTCACAGGAGAAAGCTTTCACCCAACGAATTATATATTTAGCAAAAATATCCTCCAAAAAACGAAGGCAAACTAAAGATATTTCAAGATGAACAGATGCTGAGAAAATTTACCACCATAAGACTTTCTCTACAAGATACGTATAAAAGAAGATTTTCAAGTCGTAGGAAATGAAACTGGATGAAAAGTTGGATCCACATGAAGGAATGAAAGGGAAATGGAAAATCTGTGAGTGACAGCTGTGAAAGCCAGGTGAGGAGGGGTCCACAGAGGAGGGGTCCTGGAATGCGTGATCTGGGCCAAGAGGAACAGACAGACACTCAATTAAAGAGAGAGAGGACTGATTCTGGGACTGGACCAGAGAAAGGAATAGATGAATATAGAACTTCTGTTGTACCAGAAGGTAAGGAAGTACTCAAAGAAAGATGTGGAAATGGCAAAAGCATTCAGTTGCCAGCTGGATGGCCAGCAAGATAAATTTAAGCAGCAAAATGAATAATGACAGTCATTGATTATAATCTGTTATCTAAAATTGGAAACCATGAGTCCATACTGATACAGATAAATGAATGAATGAAGTCAAGGTTTAATGAAGAACTGGATATTTGTTTATTTCCCAAGGTATCTCCCCACAAAATACTTATTAATTATTAAGGAGAAAAGACTAACTTCACAGTAGAAAAACCTGGAAGACACCACCTAATGGTCACCTAGTGACCTATGTGAACATCAGTAATGGGACGAATTGAAATTGTGCACCAGCTAATGTAATATAATAAGAAAAATACAGCATCACCTCTATAGCACTCTTGCTTAAGATACCTAATCTGAACCATATGAGAAAACATTGGGGAAAATATTGAAGTACAATCCTACAAAATAACTAGCCTTAAATCTTCACAACCTTCAAGGTCAAGAAAATCAAGAAAGGCTAAAGAACTGTCCCAGACTGAAGACTCATGAAAACTAAATCTAACACATGATGCCAAAAGGGACATTGTTACTGTATATGATGGATATTATTGAGACAACTGACAAAAATGATGGAGGTTTGAAGATCATGTGGCAAAAATAGTCCATGTTAATTTCTTGATTTTTGATGGTGGTATTGTGCATGGTGTGTGCACAGAGAAGAGTATCCTGACTTGTACAAAATGTGCACCAATGGAAACTATCATAGGATAAACACTCTTATCAGAAGGCAGAGATTGTCGGACCAGATAAAAAGCAAGATCCCATTACATCCCATTACATTCTGTTTACCAGAACCATACTTTATACCATATACTTTTGTAATTTTCATAAATATACTTGAAGAAGACTGCTTCAAATATTGTGTTTGTTTTCTTTCTGCAGTGGAACATACATATCACAAAGGCAAGGACATTTCAATGTTCTTTAACCTCAGAACCTAGAATGAGCTTGACATATAGTAGGTTTTATATATATATATATATATATATATATAATATATATAATAATTATATATAATATATATGCAGAGATATATATAACTATATATATATAATATATATATGCAGAGAGAGAGGTAGTGAGGGAGAGAGAGAAGAGATACACACATACATGTATACACACACACACACACACACAACATATATATCAGATAAATTATTAGTAATCCTCTTGGGCTATAAGCTCACTCAGTACATTCCAGTGTTTCCTACATCATTGTTTCCCAATGGCCTGGAAAATAGAAAGCCCTCAACAAATATTTGTGTAATGAATAAAAACATTAAGTCACTTGACTTGCCATTATGGAACAAGGCTAAATTCACATTAATTTTCTTGTCATTATTTTTTTTTAAATATTAAAACAAATTTTAAAAATCCAAGTTAAACCATAATTTATTAAAAATGGTATGGCTACTTGGTCATAGAAATATACATTTACTAAGTTATCTATTATCTGCTCCCACCCCCTATCAAGAAAAGGCACTATAAATGGAAACATTTTACCAGGGTTTTTACTTCTATTGAAGTAGATAGCCTGGATATTGATTACCAGATGTTCATGATAATAGCCATGAAACTTCATTACCACTAAAAATGCTGGGCCCAGCAAAAACCTCACTTACAGAGGTTTTGGGTTTCTTATAAGATATGCTGATAAAATGAATTAAAATATCTTCTTAAGTATACCCTGCCCTGATTTTATTCTTTCTGGTATTTCATGCATGAGGAACAAAAAGAATTTACTTTCCCATTGCAACTTAATACAGATTAAATCAATTTAATTTTTCCATAGAAATGGAATTTTTTAAAAACCAAAATGGGGAAAAATCTGAATTCCTTTTTAAAAAATAGCTTTGATTAGTCCTTTTGAAACTACAATTTTTTTTCAGTTTTTTTAATTGGCTTATTATACACATAACAAAAAGTACACAAATTATGAGGGTACAACTGAATGAATTTTCATAAGATGAAAATGCCAGGGTACCCAGGACCTAAGTCAAGAAGTAGAACATTATCAGCTCCAAGTGTCTGCTGTTTACCCTCCCGACCACTTTGCCTTTCTAAATGATAAATAGATTTCACCTGCCTTTGAATTTCATATATCTGGCATCATACAGTCTGTACAAGTTTTTGTATCCAGTTTCTTTTATTAGGTATTGTTTTGGGAGAGATTAAATTTCATCTTAAATTGAAATGATTGCATTTGGTATGATAAAATAAGATCAAATATTACCCTTGAATTAATTCTCTTTTCAAATAAGGTAAATTTGCACAAAACATAATTTAGCAAATGTCACTAAAATAGCTGTTGAGAGCAAGAGTTACTAAATCAGATTTATAGTCAATGTAATAAAAGCTTTCAAACTAGTACTCAGCTAAGTGATCTGAACATATGGGTGGGAATTTATTTTCCCTTGTAAGTTATTCTATCTAAAAATTATTGGAGACATGGCAAATGGTATTTTTTTTCAAGGTCCTGTCTATCTCAATACTCTTTGGTGTTAGATTTAAAGTGGGCTATTTGTAGGGAGAGCCGTGCATCTGTGTATCACTCCAGTAACATATACACTCCATTGGTCCTTCCCTTTCATTAGGCTGTCACTGATACTATAGAGTTTTACAGATTACAGGTTTTGCCTAAAGCTACAGTCAGCTCTCTTACCCAGTAATTGGATAGACAGATTTGGCTCAGCTCAGCAAGTCTGTACTTCTGTATGCAAAAGAAGCCCTGAATTGAAATACAGCGGCCTTGCCAGGTCAGGATAAACAGAGCTCTGTGGGGAAGTTTAGAAGATCACCTTTAAAAAATGTTTTTGGTCTCATTTCTACACTTTCATTATCTGAATTTCATAGCTTTCAGATACATATGCATCATACTGCATTAAAAATGATCATCCAAAATATTGACTGTGTTTAAAATAACTTCTAAATGTTAAATTTCAGAATGTTGGCTTAATTAAAAATGGATGTTTCCTAACTTTTCTATATCCAGGTACATACAAAACTTGAAGCTTTTCAGACCATGATTTTTGGGGGTTGTTGTTGTTTTCAAGATAGAGAGCACTGCTATAAAAAGAAATTGATTACATGAGCACAGAGAGCTGCTGTTTGATTTCAAAAACTCTAAAATCCAAAGTTAATTTGTTCGTAGCACGCTTGCTCTATAATAAAACTTAAATCTGGAGCATTCTAAATAATGAATTTATGTTCAGTGTGGGTGAGCTTCTGACACCATGTAAAACCTCCACTTTTTCACTTCATAAATTTGCTGCTATATTGGCCCAAATATAAGGCTCTCCTAGGCTGTCTTAATTTTCAAAGGGAAGGAAAAATTCTAGTTGTAAAAATAAACTGTCATATAAAACTTTCCGTTTCAGGCCCCTAGGGCAGTTGAAGGAGTAAAAGTACCTAATACCCTTTCTTTCCCTTTTCTTTGCGTGATTCCATCCTGTGTTACTGATACTGAAATTTAAATACAATTGCTACCTTAGCACAGCAGCCAGCCTGTTAGAAGTTGCCTTCTGTTACTCTGCTGGCCCCCAAAAGGGGCTAGTTTCTCTCACAGAGTCAAGCATTGTTAAAAACAGAAAGCTTTTGAAAATGGAGATTTTTAAAACAGATCTAAGGTGATTTAATCATCTCCCTCCTCCAATTCTTCCACCAGCCTCTCTCCTCAACAACGCAGCATCTCCAAAAGAAAACTAGGCAAGAAACAAACTGGTACTAGTTATTTAATTCTTTGCAAGAGTGGGGAAGATACTTGTGAACTGTTGCCTGTGCTTCCCTGTCCATGACAAATACCATTTTTTAAAAATTTATTTTTTAGTTATAGGTATACACAATACCTTTTTTTATTATTATTCTTTTTTAATGTGGTGCTGAGGATCGAACCCAATGCCTCACACATGCTAGGTGAGTGCTCGTCCTCTGAGCCAAAACCCCAGTCTCCATGACAAATAGCATTTTAAGTATAGATTCTGGCTCTCCATTTGCCGTGAGGCTTTGTGGAGCATTTAAACCCCTTTAAACCTGAAGTGTATTATCCATAAAATGTGAATGACATCTCTTACCTCATCAGAATACTGGAAAGATGAAGTGAAAAAATGCATATGAAGCTCTCAATATTTAATAAGCACTAATAACAACTGGCCATTGTGACCACTTTTAAGACACCAGGAATGGTGTGACTCAGGCTGCTAGCTGTCCACTGCAGCTCCATTTCCTCTTCTTCTGTACCACACAGTTAGGCTGCATACCCCAGGCTTTCTTACAGGGAGGAGAGAGAATATGGGTGGCTGAGTTCTAGCCAAGAGAAGGGGAACAAACAGTAGATGTACCACTTTGAGTTCAAAACTTTAAAGAAATTGGTGCCCTGTCTACCCTGCCTTCCCCCTTCTATCTACTTGCAAGATTACAAGCCCCTAGTAGGTGGAGGAGCCACAGACAGGAGAAGCCAGAATTCCAGAAGAACTGCACGAAGAGTACATCCCCCAATACACCCTAGCCAGGAACAACTTCCTGGAACTGTTCTTTGTGCCATTGTTTATGTTGGGGCCTATTTGTTACTGCAGCCTGCCTTGCCTAATTTAAACAGCTGGTAGACAACCAGGTTCACATCTAAAATACTGGGGGTCTGGTGAGTCAGCAGTTCTCACCATAAAACATAAAGAGAAATTTTGAACGGATTACCAGTCTAGCTTAACCTTGATCCTTCACATTGCCGCATTAGTCCTCTCTTGACCTGCATTTCCTTCCAGCATTGTTTCTGCACAGCTCCCAGATAGAAGTGTGTATCTTTTCTGTTTCCTGGACCTAATTTTCATTAGTACAGTCTAAACAGGGTACCATTTGGGAAGGGGGGGATCCTTTATCCAAATCCCCAAGAAAAAAGAAAGCCAAAAAAGGAACGCCGTTTTCCGATTCTGAGCACCCCAATTAAAATACTTATGGATTATATTAGAACAAAATCCCTGAAGACATTGAGTGTGGACTCTTTGCTGTTTGATTTCTAGTCTCGAGTGGTGGCTGCATTCTGCCTGAGAGCACTGTACCTAGAAAGGCAGTTCATTCAAAGACACCAGCTGCTTTTGTGGGAGAATATGTTCCCTGGTTCAATCTTGGCTCTTCTCACTGGAGGTATTCAGGACCACCTATCCCTGGTTTCCAATTCATGTTTGAGTCAATAGTGATTCCGTGCCTTGAGCTCCAATAAATGATATGGCCCTTCCCTGAGTCTACTTGCTGGGGAGTTCTCTGACTCGTACCTCATCCTTAAGTCAGAGATAGTTAATATCATAAAGTACACTATTAACAAGGCTTTATTTCACAAGTGAGTATACTTAGCTAAGGGCACTTCTAAAAAAATGACATTATATGGGGAGGGGGAAGTTGTACAATTACCCAAGCTTCACCTAATATATGTAGAACTCCAAAAGGGGGCCCCTTCTTCCTCTCCAGCTCCCTCATCAAATTTTCAGGACATCTTGGCCATAAAACAAAAGCTTCCCATGTAAAATTATTCAGTTTGACTATGGCTTGATTCATAACCTAAAGAATATCAAATATTCAGCAACCACAAGCTTTAAGGGAACTGTAGGGACACAAAGAGAATAATATTTCTGTGGAGTATCATGAATGACAATATATGAAACACCATGCAGCAAAAACAACAGCAAAATCTGAGTTTCACTTCACAGTATTTTCCCAAATGCCATTTACACTAAATTCAAACTTCCCACAAACCAATGTATGTATGTGCTAATGACTTAAAGATGGCAGAGGGGACTCAGTCAAATACCACCAGAAAGTGCAAATTTGATTGCAGATTTGGACATATTAAATAGCTGCCCAAAACCAATCTGAAAGCAAACTCAGGCTTTAGTGCATTCCCAGCAATGACAAACTAGGTCCACATTGCTAAAAAACAGTACTTTAAAAGTGTTCTGTTAACATCCAGGAATGAAAACCCTGAAATTTCAAAAGCAACAATATGTAGGAAGCCATTATCTGAAGCGTAAGCCACTGCATAGTGCTATTTTAATTATGCATCACAGGGAAACTGTGATTTGTGTCTTCGCCAGTATTTTATTAGAATGTCAATTCAACTGAATTACATCCCATGGGAAAGATTAGCATGGATTTTAGTATGGATGTGTGAAAGTGTTGCTGTGCCCAGGCCAACTTTTAAAAGTTGTGTGCTAATGAGAGCGAAAATGGAAAGAGAAGTGTGAGATTCTCTGGTCCAAGAATCCTGCAGCCATTCTTCCCTTCCTTCCACCCTACCCCTCACTACATTTGCAAATGGTACAAACTGAACTGCAAAGCCTGCTAGACAGCACTTCAAGCACCATGAGAAGATCAAAAGGTTTTAGAGCAAGGAAATGTATATTCGGCCATTTATTCCTATTCCTCCATTTAAAAAAGGTAGTGAATTCAACACTGTGCTGCACAGCCGATAATATAATGGTTAAATCCAATAAAATGGAAATTTATTTGAATCAAAATTTTAATTTACCCCCCCAAAGAAACTTTGAGATCTGGGGTTACTGATGGTACCATCCTACTTTACTGAAGAAACAGAAACAGAAAATTAGAGTCACTCGACTAACAAATTCGACTCAGAGCAATGTCCAGAATCTCCCAAAGATCAATCCAGTGCTCTTCTTTTTATAATTATAATAAATAGTTTCTAGACAGTGCTTCAACATTTCCATTTTGTCATTCTTCTCTGTCTTTTAAACTTGCACTTAAGGGGAGATGCTGAGTATATGGTACAGGTGTTTCTTTGGCTAAGTAAAGAAATGGGTAAAAATGAAAGATACATATTGATAAAAGTTCTCTCTCCCTTTCTCTCTCCCTCCCCCAACCTCTCCTTTTCCCAGGCTAGTAATGCTTATACATTACTGGTCTTTGAAAGCCAAATGCTAACTGATACTCACCCTGGGGAAAAGCCTATGAGTTGCTATTGTCTTGGTTCTCTGGAATTTGTGGTAGCCTTTGTTTTAAGATCTTGGTGTTTTCAGAAGTTATCATTGGCTACACAGTTAAAAATTAAAATCACTTCAGGAAACCCAAACCCTCCTCTGTGATGATTGGGAAATTAAGTGGCCACTGGTGATGCCTCTATAACTACAATTTAGAGCATACCTGCCTAAATTCCTGGACAAGCTGCCCTTTGTACTCTCCCTGCACACTGACCCCAGGAGAGGGTCAGATTTCCCAGCAAGGGGTTGGGGAAGGGAGGGAGCAAGGGAAGAGAAAATTTTATGCTCCCCCAAAGAAACATGGGGTTCTTGCCACTAGCTCAGGCAAACTAACATACACACCTGCCTCCCACCTGACTCTAGACCTCAGTCTCCTCCCTCATGCACAGATGAGAGGAGAAACAGAAGGTGAGAGCCGGTCCTCCAGGGACACAGAAGGGTTTTGTTGCCCCCTCCTGCACTGGGCACTGTAAAGGCCTGGTGACCAGTAAATGGTGGGTGTAGGGGGCTTGGGGGGGTTTTAGGAGACAAGCTCTGGTTCACTACTGGTGAGTTGGGGCCTACTAAAAATGTCAAATTGCCTGAGCATTTACAAGTGCTGCTTTCATTAAATGCCAGGAGCATCAGAGCAAATTTTGGCAACTGGGTTCTCTAAGGGTCTCAGAGTGGCTGTCACCTTTACTAAAACCTAAACCCTGACTTCTGGCTGACTTTCTCGCAAGCTCCCTTCCAGCGCTGGGGTTCCACAGTCCCCAGGGCCACTTCCCTCTCCCCCTACCCCAGCTCGAAGTCCCCCATCTTCTCTGATAACAGTGGGCTGGGGGTGGGGTGGGGTGGGAGGACTCTGCCTTTTCTTCTCTCCAAGCTCTGGGCTCTTGAAGTCCCTACTCTCTACCCTTCCCCAAGACTAGGAACTCTCAGGGGACCAAAAAAAAAAAAAAGCCCCACTTTCCCCCCTTGCCCTGGTTCTGTGCTCCGGGGACACTAGCCTACTCTCTCTACCCCAGGCTCAGCCCTCGCGTCCCTCCTGCTCGCCGTCCCCCTGCCCGCTCAGGCAGCCCGCCCTTGCTCCGCCGCGGGGTCATTCAGGGACAGGCGCCCTCCCCCGCTGGCCGCGGCCGGAGCTGGTGCCAGTGCGGGGCCTTGAACTCCTCAGCAACACTGGGACCGTCCCCAACGCCAGCGCTCGACCTGGGAGCCCGACCCATCCAGGGCCAGCTTAGCGGCTGCAACCACCGCCGGGAACGTCCCGGCTGGAGCTGGGGCGGCCCACCGAGGCGACGGCGCCCCGCGGCTGCGAGTCGGGATCGCGCGGCTTGCCCGCTGCCCCCGCGGCTGGCCAGCCTTGAAGGGCCCGGCGCTGGGCCTTAAGCCTGGGGCCTGCGGAACGCTGGGTGGCGCCGCTCGGGTCCACCGATACCATTGGCCGCGGAGCGCCGGGCCGCTCCGGGCAAACACAGAGGGTGGGGCTGGTCTCCAGGAGAGACCACTAACTCCAGGGCCCAGAGACCCAAACCGCCCTCCCTATTTTATAGGAATATACCACACTTTGTTTAGCCATCCTGTTTTGGTGAAATTTTGAATAACTTCCAGGTTTGTGGTTGTCACAGAAAGTACTGGAATGAACATTCTAGGACATAACTTTTGGTGGACACCTGTGCATTTCTGTGGATAAATACCTAGGAATGGAATTGCCCCGTCATAGGAAGACATATGCTCAGCTTTAGCAGCCATGGCTGAAGAGATTTCTAAAGTGCTGTACCCATTTCCTTCTCTCTGCAATGTATGAGAACTCCTGGGTTCAAAGACCAGGTATTTGTTGAGGACCAACTGTGTGCTGGGCATAGAGCAGGCAACAGGATGCACTGAACCCCTCTGCTCATGAGGGAGACACAGGCAGTGAGTGAGCTCATCAACAGACGTCTAAGTGAGTGAAAGTGCTGGAAAACAATAAATGGGCCTGGGATGGTGGAGTTCTCCTGAAACCTGGGCTGCTCAGGTTGTAATAACTGAGTCCAGATCTCAACTACACGTAGAAGCTGTGAGTGAAGACAAGCCAGGGAAATGACGTTTCTCCACCACTTTCCTGTCACTTTTTGAGTTTACCAGACTCCCCAGACTTAAGGAGAACCAGGTTGCTGATACTAGGATCCTCAAATTCCCTGTGAGGCTAAAGAGCAGGGAAAGTCCCTGGTAGGAACATTCATCTCTCTTGGCCTCTGAACTCCCACACCCTTCTCTCCCAGGATCTTTCCATCCTCAATTGTATAATTAGGGCTGCTGAGGCTTTATGCCTGTTCTCCATGTTTTGCCAAGTCCTGGACCACTTGAAAAAATACTTCTGACTTGTAGTCATTGATGAGGTAGCCTGGTGTCAGACACACAGGAGTTCCCACAAAGGAAACAGCATGAAAACATTAACTTGCCCAACTCTGTGAAAGATCAAAGGCAGCTCTGGGCAGTTCATATCACCCTTCAGACACTGTGTGAGGACATTCACTGCAGGGTCTCTTTAGTTCCCACAGCAAACCCTCCAGGGAGGCATCATTGGCTCCATTTAATGCATAGGAAAGTGAAGCACAGGGAGGTTATCTAACTCACCTGAAGTCATGTAGTTGGTAATTGGGGAAATTCAGATACAAACCCCCAAATTGTCTGACTTTGAAACCCAGAGTCTCAAGCCAGGTTTCCAGAAGCAGAGCCCATGATTAAGATTCCTGTGGAAGGAATTTTTGTGGGGAGTGTTTTTAAGAGAAAGAGAGGGAAGCAGAATGAGGCAGGGGGAAACGGTGAGCAAGAACATGGTCTACCCAGCGGCTGGCTTTTGTCTATTTCCAGAGGAATTGCCAGCCCGGGCAGTTCTACAGAAAAGGGGACATTTAGCAGCCAACATACTTAGAAAAAGCCAAGAATGGATACTGGCCATTATATCCAGTATCAATTCCTCTTTGCCTCACCTGAGACATCCAGAATGTTCAGGACACTCCAAAGCACCAGAGTTTGTCCACCTCCTGGGGCCCCTGAACCTCTCCTTCAGCTTTTTAAAGAACAGATAGAATCACCTGAAGGGCTTGTTATAACAGGGATGGCTGGGCCCCACCCCCAGAGTTGACAATTCAGCGGGTGGGTGGGATCTGATAATTTGTATTTCTGACAGCCAGGTGTTACCATGCTGCTTTTATGGGGACCATGCTTGAGATCCACTGCCCACGGAGCAGCTGCATTTCAGGGCATTATATCTGTTCCCCAGTGACACCTAGACTAATACATCAGATCCTTCATCTTAACCAGGCCTTCCTGGGAATACTTCTGCCGAAGTATGACCCAGTCAGCTGGTGGAATTACAAGAGTCTCTGGCAGATAACTTGGATACACAAGTGTTCGAAGTTATTCTCTGTAACTCCAAGGACCAATCCCATCAAAGAGAAATGAGAACTTTGAGTGTCAAAAAAAAAAAAAAAAAAAAAAAAAAAAAAAAAAAAAAGACTGGAGACAAAATATGGAATTAATACGAGAGTTTTGCCTGAAGTTTCCAGACATCTGTTCTGCCTGGCATGTCTGCTCCATCCCTATGCCATTGAAGGGCTCAGAACATTCTATGCTGAAACTGACTCGCATCTGTTCAAGAGTCCATATGAGCCCATCTCTTCCCCACAGGTGCTAAAATCACCAAGGTAGAAATATTTACACCAGGGAAATCAGCAAATGCTAAAGATCAGATCTTTCCCTCTCTGTCTCCACCCCTGACCTCCCGCTTTCTTTTTCCAGAGACCTAGTTACTAAAATTTTATTAGGTACCACCATGTTTCCCCCTTAAAAACTGTTTGAGAAAAGATTAGCAAACTCCCCACCTTTAAAAACAGTTTGAAAAAAGATTAGCAAACTCTCCACCTTTAAAAACTGTTTGAAAAAAAGATTAGCAAACTCGCTCCACAGTATAGTTGATAATAAAATGTAATATTTCTGCAGGTTAAACACATACCTATTGTATAAAGCACTATGCTATTTTCCACGTGGTTTTCTTTTATTCTTATAATAATCCATGGAGGTGTTTTTAGCTTGAGACTAGAAAAGAAAGAACAGACACTCAGAAGTTAGATGACTTGCCCAAGTTACTTGCTAGTTAGTGGCAGCACCTAATATCCAGCCTGCCGCTGCTTGGTTCTTTCTATTACTGTATTCCTACTTATTTGCAGTTTGAGAGACAATCAAAACTTAAACCAAAGAATGACTCTTGGAAGTACTGGGGACTGAAATGGAAAAAACTATCATACGCATTTATGAATATGTCAAAATGAGCCCCTCTTTCATATATAACTAGAATGCATTAATAAATATTTTAAAATTTCAAAGAATGATTCTTCAGTGTAGCAGTTCACAAATGTCTTGACCTCAGGATATCTTTGCACTCTCAAAAAGTATTGAGAACCCCAAAGAGCTTTGGTTCTGCAGCTTATATCCATCAATAGCATCAACAGTTTAGAAGGGAAACTGACAAATGTTTAAGATGTCTATACTAGATCATTTTAAAATAGCAGTCATAAGCCATTACATGGTAAAGTGCTGAACATATTTTTTTAAATTTTTTCCAAAAACAAAAAAATATTTATGAAAAGAATGCCATTGTTTTACATTTTTGCAAATTTCTTTAATGTCTAGTTTAATAGTAAGACAAGCTGGAGTCTCATAACTGCTTTTGCACTCAATCTGTTGCATATGTTATTTGGGTTGAAGTAAATGAAGTAAATTTAACTTCATCCAGGTTGGAAAAGGGAAGATCACACGGATCCCCAGGGGTCTTTGGGTCACTCTGAAGGCTGCTGGCCTAATCATTAAATTTCAGTTCAGATTCAGGACTGTGATAGAGAGGCAGTGGGTTTCAAACCTCTAGCCCATCCAATCTTATAAGTAAAATTATCTTAGAATTTGATTAATCTAATGATTTCATGGCTATTCCAAGGTAAATATAAAATATGTGTGTGTCATTTGAAGTTCTCTCTCTCTCTCTCTCTCTCTCTCTCCTCTTTCTGTCTTTGAAGACTCACTCACTGCCAGCCCTCTGATTTTCCAAACCCAACAATGACTTTTGCAGTACCACTTACTCATTCAGAAAATATTTACTAATCATCTTCTCTATACCAGGCAGCATGCTAGACACTGGGGACACAATCATATGCAAAATATTTGCAGTGACCACCTTCTTAGGGTTTACAGTTTAGTTGAAGAGACAAGCTGTGCTACATATAGGAGTAGAGAAGTAGGTGATGCAAGGAGAAAAAAATTGGAGATTTTCTGTAGTGGAAGGGGGGAGTCTTTTCAGAGGAAGTGCTGAGGGGAGGCCTGAAGGACTTCTAGAAGTGAATTCAGTAGAAATAGGATGGACAAAACAGCTCAGAGAGGTGTGAAATGATGCCTACAGACTAGGTTAAAGATTTGTGTCTTTCTCCCAAAGAAAACAAAACAGTGAGAATCCTTTTTGTACAGAAAAGGATGTGCTCTGGCCAGACCATTCACAAGGCTTTAAAGCACAGTAGTTACCCCTTATCCGTAGGAAATGAGTTCCAACACCCAGTTCCAGCGGATACCTGACACACAGATAGTACTAAACCTTATATTACCTTTTTTCCCCCTATATACATACCTGTGGTAAAGTTTAATTTATAAATTAGGCACAATAAGATTAAAAACAATAGTAATAAAGTGGAACAATTATAACAACATAATGTATTAAAATTTCCAGTGTTACTACTCTTGTATTTGGGGGCTATTATTAAGTAAAATAAGGATAACTTGAACAACACAAGCACTGAGACATTATGACTGATTTTGTCAAATTTTTTCATTGCTGTGACCAAAATACCTAACAAGAACAATTTAGTGGAGGAAAAGTTTATTTTGGCTTAGTTTCAGTGGTTCAGCTATGATCAGCTGAATCCATAGCTCTAGGCCCAAGATGACCCAGAACATCATGGTTAAAGGGTGTGGCACAGAAAAAGCAACTCAGGTCATGACAACCAGAAAACAGAGGGAGTTCTGCTCACCAGAGACAAAAAATATACCCCTAAGTCATGCTTCCAGTGACTTAACCACACCCTACCTGCCTAGAGTTACCATCCAGTTAATCCATATCAGTGGATTAAACCACCATTAGGTTACAGCTTTCATAATCTTATAATTTCATCTCTGAATTTTCTTGCATTGTCTCACATGTGAGGTTTGGGGGAACACCTAACATCTAAATCATAACAATGACAGTCAGTCTAATAACTGAGACTGCTATTGGATGACTAACGAGAGGGTAACATGTGCAGTGTGGATACACTGGACAACAGGATGATTCATGTCCACAGCAGGAATGGGTGGGACAGTGAGAGATTTTATTATGCTACCCAGAATATCCACAATTTAAAACTTACAAATTATTTCTGAAATTTCCCAATTAATACTTTCAGACCAATGTTAACAATGAATAACTGAAAATTCTGGGAAGCAAAATGCAGGTACTACTATCATCTGTGCAAAACATAGCAAAAGCCTCAGTTCACATAGGTAGAGGGGAATGAAGGCAAGTGTACCAATTTAGAGATGTGAGTAGATTAAACTGATTGGACTCATGGCTGGGTTGGATGGGGAAAGAAAAAGGCGTCGGGGATACCTCCCATATTGCCCACACATCTATTGAGCACCCCCTACCCATCAGCCACTGTGCCAGGCTCTGATGTCACAGACTCAGAATTTGGATTTGGGTTTGACTAGGAATGATAGAAAAATAAAAATATATTTTTTATTGCTCGAATAATTGCTTAAATGAGAGAAACGCCCCCCCTTTCTGTTTTTGTTTTCTTAATCTTGCTTTCATTCAAAAGCCTAGGAGTCTTAAATTCCAAGACCCTCCACCATGAAATCTTTGAACCTTCAACCTCTCTGCTATTCCAGGGGCAGCCTACATTCCCAAGGGCCCCCAAGATGACTACTTCAGCTCTAGCCATTGTATGAGTTGTCCGAACAGCAGGAAGAGGAAAAAAATGAAAAACAAGGGACAAAACATAAAGGTACTTTCTGGAGACAATCACACAACACTTCGGTTTACGTACATTGCCAAGAATTTATTCACCTAAATAATTCTTGCGGAGAAGCTGCAAGGAATGCTGGGAAATGTAGTCTTCATTCTGGGTAGCCATATGTCCAACTAGAAATTCTCTTTAACAGTTGAAGAAGGGGAAAAGGATATTCAGGGACAATCCATTTGCTGCAAAGATAGAAGTAGTTGCACGTCTTACACTTCTAAGGGCTTATAACAGTTTGAGGTCAATGGTTTCCATCTTGAGAATCTTTTCTTCATCGGTCAAACAAGGGGAGTTCTACCAGCTGACTTCTCTAATTCCTTCTAGATCTTGAGCACTGTGATTCTACTTACACTTCCATTACAATGAGGATTGACTGGTGAAGATACATAGCATTCTTTCCTAAGGTAATTTTCTTTGTTTACATTGGATTGACTGGAATTAGTTGATACTCTTCTCAGTTGTTTTTATATATATATATATATATATATATATAGAGAGAGAGAGAGAGAGAGAGAGAGAGGTATTCTTTTATGGAAAATAAAATATTAATATAGGAGGAAAATGTAAACATTTTATGGCAGTTTGAATCAACCATGTGGTCTGAAAAATGTTAGAAATTAAGTATCACTTCTTTGAAGTTAAGGAACCATCAAAAAGAAAACCCAGTTCCATTAAAAATAACTGACATTTCTGATGGTGAACAGAACAATCAGGAATTGTTCACCATGATGGCCAACCTAATTCTCTCTGATCTGAGACCATTGGGGTGAAGGGACAAGTTGCCTGTTCTGGTTTTGCTTGTTTGTTGTGACAGTGTTTATCATTCAGTGTCATTTGAGTCAACAACAGTGTTTAGGCTGACTATCTTAAAGTTATTGTGGAAGAAGATAATCCATAACAGTATTGGTTACCCACAGAAAAGGACTTGGGTTTATAATTTGCTGGGGTTATGCTGGGGTAGCTAATTTACAATGCAGGTTATCCAGTGACTTTTGTCACTCTTCTCTTCTTACATACAGACAGCTTTGGGGTAGGGGGGATAGCTAAATGATAACTTCGACTCTAATTCAAATTTTCTATTGAATTAATTAAATTTGCATTAAGGTACAGTGATAGTTTTGACTTTGTTTAGCATGTAAACCATTACTGATTTGATTTACTGCCATAAAATAGTTTAAAAAACTGCAGGCATGAAATGGGATTCTATCTGCTTCCCATCTGTGATTAGTTAATTCTCTTTTTTGTGTTTGTTTGTTTGTTTTTAATATTTATTTATTTGCTTTAGTTGTACACAATGTATTTATTTTTACATGCTGAGAATCGAACCCAAGCCGCTCACGTGCTAGATGAGTACTCTACAGCTGAGCCACAATCCCAGTCCCTAGTTAATTCTCTTAAAGATTTCTTAAATATGATTAAGAACATTAAAAAGACTGCAATGAATAGACAGATTTTATGAAATCACTGTTTAAGTCATTAAACATTTTTCTTGCAAGATTAATTTAAATAACAAATTTAGCAAATAAGGCTCTTTAGAGGTATCTTTGCTCTTCCAATATGGGTGTTTGGAAAACTAGCAAGAAATTTTATTTTAAAATTCACCTTTCCTCATTGCTTTTTTTACTATTATTTATTTATTCTAATTAGGTATATGTGACAGCAGAATGCATTTTGATTCATTGTACACAATTGCAGCACAACTTTTCATTTCTCTGGTTGTAAATGATGTAGCGTTGCACCATATGTGCAGTTATACATGTACCTAGGGTTATGATGTCCATCTAATTCCACCATCTTTCCTGCCTCCATACCCCCTCCTCCCCCCTCCCTTCCCTTTGCCCAAAGTTCCTCCATTTTTCCCATGTTCCCCCCGCCCCTCCCCACTGTTATTGATCAGCATCCACTTATCAGAGAGAACTTTTATTCCGCTTTGGTTTTGTGGGATTGGCTTACTTTGCTTAACATGATATTCTCTAACTTCATCCATTTACCTGCAAATGCCATAATTTTATTCTTTTAATGCTGACTAACATTCCATTATGTATATATACCACAGTTTTTTCATCCATTCATCTATTGAAGGGCATCTAGGTTGCTTCCACAATTTAGCTATTGTGAATTGAGCTGCTATGAACATTGATGGCTGCATTATTGTAGTATGCTGATTTTAAGTCCTTTGGGTATAGACCAAGGAGTGGGATAGCTGGGTCAAATGGTGGTTCCATTCCAAGTTTTCTAAGGAATCTCCATACTGCTTTCCAGATGGTTGCACATCTTCAGTCCCACCAGCAATGTATGAGTGTGCCTGTGTCCCCAAATCCTCACCAACATTTATTGTTGTCTGTATTCTTGATAACTGCCATTCCGACTGGAGTGAGATGAAATCTTGGAGTAGTTTTGATTTGCATTTCTCTAATTACTAGAGATATTGAACATTTTTTCATATATTTGGTGATCGAATGTATATCTTCTTGTGAGAAGTGTCTATTCAGCTCCTTAGCCCATTTACTGATTGGGTTGTTTGTTTGTTTGTTGGTTGGTTGGTGTTAAGTTTTTCGAGTTCTTTATATATCCTGGAGATTAGTGCCATGTGTGCATGGCAAAAATTTTCTCTGTTCACCTCATTGACTACAAAGCTGTAGTAACAGTAACGACATGTATTGGCACCAAAATAGACATGTAAACCAATGGTACAAAATAGAAGACAGAGTGGCAAACCCACATAAATACAGTTATTTCATACTAGACAAAGGCGCTAAAAACATACATTGGAGAAAAGATAGCCTCTTCAACAAATGGTGCTGGAAGAACTAGAAATCCATATGCAGCAAAATGAAAATTAACCCCTCTCTCTCACCATGCACAAAACTCAACTCAAAGTAGATCAAAGACCTAGGAATTAGTCCAGAGACCCTGCACCTAATAGAGGAAAAAGTAGGCCCAAATCTTCATCATATCAAATAAGGCCCCGACTTCCTTAATAAGACTCTTAAAGTGCAAGAAATAAAATCAAGAATTAATAAATGGGATGGACTCAAACTAAAAAGCTTCTTCTCCTCATTGCTTTTTAAACTAAAATTCAGGCACAAAGCTTTTAGTGTGTATGTTTATTCATGTGTGTATATATAAATAAATAACGATGTAAATATTTTCATGTATTTTCCTACATGGGACTATTTGCCCTGCAAGGAAGCATGATTTATGTCAACTTGTCTGACTTTGGAAACAACATTTACAATGAGATAATTTAAATATAAACTGATCTTACACTATTAACCTTCTGTTAACTTCATAAATGCAGCAGCCGATGACATGCCATAAAGTACAATTTGTCAACTTTTAAGATATGAGCTAAACTTGCTTGTGCAGATTTAGGCATAGATAAGAAGCTTGACTCACTCTAGTTTTATAGTTGCCCAGAGATTTAAATAAGGCGGGATGATTGTCTATCGCAGCTCATAATAATGCACTTAAATTTAGAGCTCCAAATACCCCAACCCACCAGTCGGCGTGCTTCTCTAGGCCTTCAGACTGAAAAACTGCAGCTGTGTTTATGTGGCAATTTAGAATTCCTATTACATATGCAAGCAACTGGGTTCCATGGCTCAATCACAATTCATTCATTTTGCTTTTTTTGTACCAAAGAAATAAAATCAGAGAACTATATGGCATTATGGCCAGCCCTTAAAAATCACAAAATCAGGAGATTGAAAATTATAGTCTCACAAAACCCACAAATCTTTTCCATTTCCCATTAAATGAAGTTCACAAGAGAAATTCCAGATATATGTTGTGAAGGTGTGGTATTCAGTTCAGCAAACATTTATTAAGGCAAGAATACATGTTACTATAATAAGAGAAATTAAAACATAAATAAGGCCGCCTTCTTACCTTGAGGATCTTAGAGATTAACAGAAAACATTTAGAACCAAAGGCTGTGTATGTGTGTGTGTGTGTGTAGCATGTATGCTCACGTGTGAATATATTTTATGGATAACATCAATAACAAGACTGAGTCTGTTTCCAGATAGAAGATTCTGGAGTACTTTCCTTTGGTGATGTTACAAGTCTGTTCAATCTTATTAGTTATGCTTCATATAACAATTTCACAAGTGTTTGTATTCTATCTAAATCCATGGTGACCCAAGCAAAAGTACATGCAGTTCATCACTATATACATTAACTAAATTCTAAAAAGTTGTGGAAGAACTGGCTTTTGTGGAAGTGAAATATTATCATCATCATGCTCAATAGTTAACCCAAATTTAAATTTATAAATCATATTCTAATTTTGGTGTTTTTATAGACCGGGGATTTTCCTATATTATCTTTGCTTGTTAAATGTGTGTGCATCATGTGAAGGGGATGTACAAGCTAATTGTTAGGAAAATCACTTTACTCTGAGTAAACATGAGAACGCCTTTTTAAAGGTGCTATAGAGAAGTGGAAGGTTTATAATTAGAACATAACAGGCTGTTTACAATTTACTTTTGGGTTGCATTTCAGATGTGAACTTGGTTGGAATGCAAAGGTTTTTGCTGGAAATAACCTCTCACGTGCTGGATATTCAGGAAAGAACACAAAAGCAATTCATTTACCCAAGGTATGGCTCCCTCATGACTGTTCCTTTTTCTCCTTTACCTTTGGAGTGTTTCTGGAGAGGGAAATCAGCCTTTTATCTTTCCAACTCTGGAGACAGGGACTTCATAACCTCTGGGTCTCCAGGGATTCTCAAATCAGGATTCCTGAGACTATGGGAGAGGGATGGAGAAGGAGGGAAGGGACATTGAACTGTAAGAGATGAGAAGATGGGTGAAAGGTGAAGGATCCTTTGCTTTTTTCTAAACATCTATAGAGAAGAACATCTATTACTGAGATTAATAAAAAGAAGAGGTCTGGGGCTGCAGCTCAGTGGTAGAGGCCTCGCACATGTGAGGCTCTGGGTTCGATCCTCAGCACCACATAAAAATAAATAAATAAAATAAAGGTATTATGTCCATCTACAACTAAAAAGAATACTTAAAAAAAGAAAAGAGACACCAAGCAGCATGACTGCATCTTTATACATTACCCTCTCTCAACAACTAAACAGACAGATAAAAGCTTTTAGAAAGCCGGGCACGGTGGCGCACGCCTGTAATCCCAGCACTTTGGGAGGCTGAGGCAGGAGGATCGCGAGTTCTTTTACTTATTTTTACATGGTGCCTCAGAATGGCGAGGCACTTAGCAACTCAGTGAGACCCTGTCTCTAATAAAATACAAAAAAAAAAGGGCTGGGGATGTGACCCAGTGGACGAGTGTCCCTGAGTTCAATCCCTGGTACACACACACACACAAAAAAGCTTTTAGAGTCATGGCAAAAGATAAGGGGTTACATGCAGGCCAGGAGTTACAGGCTGATTTCCAAGTTAGACTTCATGGGTTACAGTCCCTGATTTACTACTTGGAAGTTGCATGGTTAGGGAGTGGGTAGGACTTCAGTTTTCCCCGCTGAAAAATAGAGAGAGACTAAGAATACTGAATTTATAGGGTATGTAAAGGAGCAGAAAAGAAAACCCATGTGATGTGCTTAGCACAATGTCCAGAATATAAGAAACTCTGGATGACTAGCATTATTTGATGGCACATAATTGAAGGCCTCAGGGATGTAGAGAAAAGTATATCCAACATGGGGCCAGTTCCAAATTTAACTAGATTTGTTACTCTCAGTGGGTCATTTAAATGTCCTTGGATCTCCTCAGGTAAATTGAAGGCGGATCTGGATAAGCCAGTGCTTCTTAACTTTCAGTGTGCATAGAATGACTGCTGGGATTTTGCTAAAATACAAACTTTGATTCAGCAGGCCTGGGGTAGGGCCTGAGGTTCTGCACCACCAGCAAGCACCCAGAATGAGGCCAGTGCTGCTGGCCCAGGTACCACACTTTGAGTAGCAATAATATAGATGGGATCCACAGAGGGTTTCTTCCAGCTTCCAAACCGTAGTATATAATTATGGTGAGGGCCTATTCTATATGTAATATGTGGATTAAAATTTCAGGTTTACTTGAAAGAAAAATTATGCTGGAGATTTTATCTCTGGAGCTCCGGTGAGATTGGAAAGAAAGGTCAGGATGTGGCTGAGCAGTCCAATGTTTGGCTGCTGAGATGGTGGGTGAAGGGGGATACTTCCTGACATGGACTTCTGGACAAAGGCAATTCTTTTTAATATTTATTTTTTAGTTGTGGTTGGACACAATATCTTTATTTTATTTACTTATTTTTACATGGTGCTGAAAATCGAACCCAGGGCTGCACATGTGCTAGGTGAGTACTCATCCACTGAGCCACAACCCCAGCATGAGACAGAGGCAATTTTTAGAAGTGGAGGAAAAGAAGGAATTTTTTAATTGGTAGATTTTTTTTTTCTTGGTTCCAGAAGGTAGCATGGCATGATGATGCAGAAAGTGTGTGTGTGTGTGTGTGTGTGTGTGTGTGTGTGTGTGTGTGTGTGTGTGTATCAACTAGACTTGTGTGCTTATCCTAATTCTGCAAATTACCATCTGGCCATGGCCCACTTGCTTCATTTTCTCATCTATAAAATAGGAATAACAATAGTATGTTGGGTTCTAATGATAATCACGTGACACTGTAGCATAGTGCCTACAATACTTAGCACAAAGCTTAAGCGCATGGTGAGATACCTGCTCAGATAAGGTTGTCTATTGAAATTATCATCATCTTCTTCATCATAATTCCCACCAAGTTGAGAACATGGGAAGTCTGTACATTATAACCCAATTCTATTGCAGCCTCTAAAGCAGTAGTTTTCAAGCTTCAGAGTGCACAGACTCAACAGGAAGGGGCGTGGCATAACACAGAATGAAAGCTGGGCCCCAGGCAGAGATACAGGTCCTATCAGTAGGCCCTGGGTGGGGGTCCAAGGTTCTATGTTTCTAACAGGTTCACCAGTGATAATGATGTTGCTGATTTGGGGTCGACATAGTGAAAACCAGCAATCTACAGGTCCTATAATTGACGTAATTAAGGCATGAGAAATTTCCGGTAAGTGAATTTTCCACACAAGTAAAGCTGAACATAGATGGGACATTTTCTCATTTTAATCCTTCTTTTAATGAAAACTTCCTAAAGAATGCATTAGTTTTATTCTTATCTTTTTGAGTAGGGGCTCTTAAATAAAATTTAACTGCTATTTTTGACAAAGTCATCAAGTAGTTAACTCATCTTGAGTTCAGAAGGGAGGAGGAAGTGGGGCCTTTTGATTTAAGATCTTAAAATTCACCTGAGAAGGGCACTGTGACCATGCCTGAGACGCTAAGGCAGGAAGATTGCGAATTTAAAGGTCAACCTGGACAACCTTAGAAAGACCCTGTCTCAAAATTTAAATAAAAGGGGGGGGGTCTGGGAATGTAGCTCAGTGGTTAAGTACCCCTGGGTTCTATTCCCAGTACCACTAAAACTAAACTACAATTAAATTAAATTAATCTGAACAAGATCAGTGGTAGAGCAGTGGTCTAGCTAGTGTGCATGAGACCTCATGTTCCACCCCCAGAACCAAGAGAAGAAGGAAAAAAAAAAAAAAAAAATGACGTTCTGTAAATTAAGCTTAACATTTCCAGAATGTATCTCCAAAGGCCATCTTAGATCCTGAAAAGCGATGGTGGTGAAATTTATGAGCCAGCATGGGCTTCCTGAGAATCAGTGTGAGAATCACTTCCTTTATTTTTGTGGTTGCTGGATTGGTAAACTGGAAGGATGGTGCAGGCACAAATTGGACCCTCATGGAGCCCCAAGCCATACCGACCTGTGTTGAGTTGATGAAGGTATGGGTGCTGTCCTGAAGGATGCTTCATGTGGTGTGCCAGAGGGCTCCTTCTTCAGCCATGTCTTATTCTTTCTCAGTTATTTGAATGAGCAGGAATACAAGACAGTACAGTTCTCCCTGGGTGTTAAACACAAGCAAAAAGACCACTTGACTTACATGTTAAAGAATGGACTGGGAAGCTGGAAAGAAGGGCCAGGGTAGACTTTGAAGCCCTCTCCAATCCGGAATTCTGTGATGCTTTTGTACTTACAACCATGTGATCACTTGGAATGACAGTGTGCATGCTATCCAACATAGGTAGGTGACTTCCTTAAAGGTCTTAAGTCTTTGCTGCCAAGATGACAGCAGATTTATTCTAATTGTCAGCATCACTCTTTTTCCACATATGAACATTCAATTCACCCTGTCACAGAGGTCATTTTTCAAAATGTCCTTAGATTGCTGCTTAGCTCTACACAGGTATGTAAGCCCAGATAAACAAACATGATAAGAATCATAAATGTAGCAAGGCTAAGCAGACCAATGGAGAGTGTAAGGGATCAATTGTTGGGGTTTGTCCTTAGGATCTCAGAGGGTGTTTGTTCTTACAAGTTTGTTCCAGAAGAATAAAATGATCCCATTTTCGGTCTCCAGAACTGTCATAGGTTACAACAAGACCTAAACATTTATTTTGCTATCACGTTTCAGAGTAAATCATATTTTTTATCATATGATGACTTACAAAAAGATTACTACAAATGAATGGAAGGTGAAGTGCCATGATACTATATATGCTACCTGAGTAAATCTGTTGTTCAATTAAATATGGTGACAACTTCAATGTTAGACCAACTGCCCTTTATACATGTATGTGTACATATCCTACAAACTCAAAGTTTTCATTTGTTATTTTCCAAGGGTGTAACTCTTAACGACAGATGGGAAAATGTTTTAAATAGAAAGAAATTGAGAGGAAACTAAAATATAAGTCTTTTTTTACTTCACTACTTTGTTCCATATCTTCTTTCCCTGGATGGCAAAGTATTAGTGAGGACCTTCTTAACAATGCATCGGTTGTCTTTGATAGATGGTAGGACTTAGCCTTATTTCCCATGGTCAGTGAGTCTCTCTAGGTAAGGCTAGGCTGGGGTCAGACAGGTTTTTCATTTGTCATTCTTAATGACCTGTACATGTTCCCTGACAGAGGCCATTATTTCTGAGGTAAACATTTTGCTACCTAGTCATGGGTCATGTAGGCACATTCTCAACTCCCTGCTCTTTACTCATCCCTGGGAGGCTCACCTCCATTGGTAAACCATGTCCTTTTTGCTCTCCTGATTTTATGGTGTTGGTAGTAGTGGTAAGTATACATCACTTTGTCTCAGTTACAACCTGAGAAAATGAACCTTTTGAAGAGTCCTTTTGACCTGATTTAGTGATTTAACTGCTGATCTATTCTGAAAACGATGAATTGTTTTATGTTGCAATGTTTCCACTGAGTAATGAAGTATCATGTGTGAGTGGGGTAGGAGAAAGTATAGAATTACGAATTTAAACGTACTGACTATATTTGCAGACATCCATAAAAGGGAATAGGTGATCTTATTATAAGATATTCAGATACATTCTAGGGGTACTGTACATTTCCTAGGTTATGAGTTTCCTTTGTTACATTTTTGGGGAACCAATTGGCAAACAACAGAATTGGAGAATTGTAGGTGATACAAAATTAGTGCATGCACTTTTTTTTTTCTTTGCAGCAACGTTTGTAAAAATCGTCTTATTTTTGGTACATTCGTATCTGTCTTTTGGGCTTCTTCTGAGAAATGTATTACTTGAAATGTCATACTTCAGAACTTTTTTCCCCTCAATTTTGAGGAAAACATTAAGGTTCTAATTCAATTAGATTGTCCTAGGCAGAATTGGATAAAAATAATATGCATGACTAGTAAGCTCCACATTTTTCTCTCTTCATAAGGTGCCAAAACATGTCAATAATCACCAGTTTCTTAATCTAGAAATTAACAAATCAGCCTCAAAATCCACGTTTTCTGACAGAGGAAAGTATAAGAGAAGTTCTCAACTAGGGATGATTTTGCCCTCTTGGGGACATTTGGCAATGTCTGGAGATAGTTTGGTTGTCACAGAGTTAGAGGGTGGGTGGAGGGTAGGATGTGAGTTCTATTGGCATCTAGTGGGTAGAGGCCAGGGGTGCTGCTCAACTTCTCCCAAGGCAGGAGACAGTTCCTCACAACTAGGAACTACCCCACCCAGAACATCAACAGTGCTATGATTGACAAACCTGGGCCTAGAACCCTGTCTTGCATATATATACACCCATGGAAATGATGAGCTTTACATGCAGAAGCACGACCCCTTTCAAAGGTGAGAATATAGCAACCCCAACAGACGGATATGAGTATAGAGGAAATGTCTGTTTTTTTTGTGTGTGTTCCATGTCTCATTAAGGGATCTACAAGTGCATGAGCCAATCCATCATGACCACTTGTTCGTTAATCCCTACCGATCATTCTATTTGTTACTCCTAATTTTAACGCACCATGAAATCAAGATATGGCATCACCAGACACCATGAAAGTTGTTCTCCCTTTCCGAATAATGCATAAGCTGATGGTTACATGTGGTCTTTAATTTGTGAAAGTTTATGCTGTATTTCTGCTTGCTGTTCTGCTTATGGAGCACAGCCTTTAACACAGGATGATAATGTAAGGCAGATGTTCTTCTAAACTATTTTTATTTCAAATCCAGCAACAAGATGAAAGGAAAACAACTGGGAAACATTGACAGGGCTTCAGGATAAAGTACTTTATGTTTTTTACAATGATTTGAGAATTATTTGAGTGTGAATGTTTTCTCTCTCTCTCTCTCTCTCTCTTTCTCTTTCTCTGAATAATGGTGATGCATCCTCTTGTTGTTTAATTCTATTTACCTGTTGCCTTAGTTCATACTTTCTGGCTTACCTCTGGCTTATCATGTGTATATACACACACACACACACACACACACACACACACATATATATATACACACACACACACATACACACATCTTTTATGCTCTCTAAGGATACTTAAAGACCCCTTATTTTATATATATATATATATATATATATGAGCATAAAAGATGGATATATATATAAAAGATGGATCTATATATTTTTATATATAATATTGGATATATGTATTTTATATGCATATATAAATATTATTTTATATATTATATATTACATAGATATATTTATATATCCAATATTATATACATAATATATACATAAATATTATACACACAATATTTATATATATTTTATATATTAATATATTTACATATTAATATATTTATATATATCCATCTTTTATGTTCATCTATATCTACATCATATATAATATGCATATACCATCTTTTATGCTCATCCCTCAGTTCTTAGCTGGAATGTCACTTTCTCAAAGAGGCCTTCCCTGACTACCCCATTTAATTAAGTACCTTTACCCATTACCCTCTCTTATGCACGCTACTCTTTTTCTGTGTATCTATCTGTACTTATATATGTATGTATGTAGATAGGTAGGTATCTATTCATCTATATGTCCATCTGGATATACTTTGAAATATCTTTCTATCTCATTAACTCAAAGTTCAACAAAGGAGGAGATTAATTTATTTGGTCCACCACAATCTTTTCAGGACCTGAGTCCTGATCCCCACACCACAGTGATTGTCAAATGAGTGAGATGAAAGCCACCTGCTCTCTACAGGTGTGACTCAGCACCATGTACAGCCAGAGGCATGAGAAGCTGTGCTCCATTTGTGTACAATGGGTCAAAATGCATTCTACTTCATGTATAACTAATTAAAACAAATAAAAATAAATAAATAAAGGGAAAAAACTAAGAAAGAATTATGTGGCCAAAAAAAAAAAAAAAAAAAAAGCCACCCACTCAATAGCACTGAGATCATTAAAACATGCATTCTTCCCTTCCCTGTGATAAGATGAACACACCCTGCCACCATTGTTCTATGCACAAATATATGTTATTATTTGGCCTGACTATTCTTCCCTGTGTGTGTAGTAAATGAGGGTGAGTTCCAGCCTGTCAATATGTGACAAGATTTTCCAAGACGTCTTCACAACTCCATATACACAATGGTCTTTGCTTTGGCTCTTTGTACCAACATCTGAAGCACTGTAGGAAAGGTTTGATTAATCTCGATACTGAAAACTTGTTGGTATGGTGATGAGTTCCTAAGCTGAGCAAAACATAAGAGGTACCTAGAGACCCCTTTGAATGTGTTGCTCAATTCCAAGAGGAAAATGAAAGGGACATACTATGGTCTAGATGTGACTTTCCCCCAAAAGTTCATGTGCTGGAGGGTAGGTCCCAATATGGTGCTGTTGAGAGATGGTAGAACCTTTAAGAGGCAGGAACTAGTGGGAAGTGATTAGGTTTGTTCTTCTGTCCAAGAGAACAGGTTATCATAAGAGAACCTGGCTCTGAATCTCCCCAGCTTTCTGTCTTACCGTGTGATCTCTTCTGTATACACTCCCACCATCGTGATACCATATTCCATAAGGCCTTGCCCAAGCCACGCAGATGCCAGCAAAATGCTCGTATATCTCCAGCACTGAGCTAAATAAACCTCTTTTCTTTATAAGATATCTAGCCTCAGGTGTACTGTAATGGCAATACGAAACAAACTAACACATGGTTGTTCCCATTTAAATTTCTCAAGCCAGATGTTTAGTGTGTGCCTCTAAACATATCCTCACAACACGACATTGCAGATCCTCCCCTCAAGAGCTATTTTTCCCTTCCCTTGAATCTGGATTGAATATTTTGCTTTGCTTTGGACAATGAAACTATAGCAAATGTGACCTAAGTAGAGACTTGAAAAGTTCTTAAGCTTTGGGCCCGGCTTCCAGTCTTTGGGCCCTGAGACCACCACATTGAAGAAGCCCTGCCAAGCCTGTTGGAGGGGAGCAGACCACGAGGAACAAACTGACCCATTCTGACTGAAGGCCCACCAACGGACCAGCCTGCCAACCTGCAGACACATAAGCAATATGACCACAGATCATCCAAACCCAAATTAAGAAATTGCCTAGTGAACTCACAGAATCATAAAAAAAAAAAAAAAAATCTAACAAATGATTTCTTTTCTAAGATACTAATTTTGGAGGTGGTTTGTGATGCAGCAAGAGCTAATGTATAGAATCCCAGGTAGCATATTACCATCTGACTGCTGGAGGAGGCATATTGGGTGGCTCCAAATTGTTAGTTTGGCAAAGTCTGTGAAATTCACTAGTCCCCTAAGATTGTTCAAGGTACAAAGTCACTCATTTTATACTCAGAGATTTGTAAAAGAAATAAGCATGTTAAAGATTCAGAGAAGAGGGCTGGGGATATAGCTCAGAAGCAGGGTACTTCCCTAGCATGCTCAAGGCCCTGGGTTCAACCCCCAGCACTGGGTAGGAAAGAAGGAAGGAAGGAAGGAAGGAAGGAAGGAAGGAAGGAAGGAAGGAAGGAAGGAAGGGAGGGAGGGAAGAAAAAGATTCTGAGAATTCATGAAGTAAAAGAAAATGAAATGTGTGTGTGTGTGTGTGTGTGTGTGTGTGTGTGTGTGTCCCCTCTTTTCCAAATATTTTTGACCTCTTGGTATTGTGGTCTCATCATTACGGTGATTGTTGAAACCTGGATATAATGGTAAGTGGACTAGACAAGAAATGTTAAATGTGGGTCCTGGTCTGAAGCATAAAATTTGCAAACTGCACTACCTTTAGTAAATCTAAGTTGGTCAAGCTTCCCTGAGTCCTTTCTAGGTTATTGTCCACCTGTCCATTTAACCTGGGATGGAGATTTAGATGACATATTGACACTTTGTGCTTTCTATTGTATTTTGTATCTAATGGACTGCACCAGCCCTGTAGTGACACCTCATTCTCCATCTCAAAACCTTTTCTGAGAGCCTCCTTTACGTCAGATACTGTTCTGAAAGTGTTGGGGATTCAAGTCCTTCTGCTCTAATATAGTGATTACATTTGGCTAGTCATTGCCCTCTAATCTCTCACATGGGGCTTGCATTCTAGTAGAGAAGCTGATAATATATCTGGAAGGAAACGAATAGTTAATGTAACAGCAGCTAATGAGGGCTGTAAAGGAAAACAGAGCCAAGGGCTGGAGCAGCAGTTCTTTTTTATTTTTATTTTTTCAATATTTTTAGTTGTAGATGGACACAATGCCTTTATTTAGTTTTTTTTTTGTTTGTTTGTTTTTTTTTTTTTTTTTTTTTTTTGTTTTTTTTTTTTTTTTTATGTAGTGCTGGGGATTGAACCCAGTGCCTCATGCATGCTACACAAACATTCTCCCTCTGAGCCACAACCCCAGCCCTGGAGCAGTAGTTCTTATATCTCAGTTTGCATCAGAAATCCTGGAACTCTTATTAAAATTGAGACATCTGGGCACCATACTCCCAAGTTTCTGATTCAGTGGGTCTTGGGTGGGGGCTGAGAAATTTCATATGAAAAATATTCTCAAGCCAGTCATGGTGGCACACACCTGTAATCCCAGCAGCTCAGGAGGCTGAGGCAGGAGAATCACAAGTTCAAAACCAGCCTCAGCAACTTAGTGAGGCCCTAAGCAACTTGTGAGAGTCTGTCTTAAAATTTAAAAAATAAGCCGGGTGCAGTGGCGCACGCCTGTAATCCCAGCACTTTGGGAGGCTGAGGCAGGAGGATCGTGAGTTCAAAGCCAGCCTCAGCAATGGCAAGGCACTTAGCAACTCAGTGAGACCCTGTCTCTAATAAAATACAAAAAAAGGGCTGGGGATGTGGCCCAGTGGTCGAGTGCCCCTGAGTTCAATCCCCGGTACCACAAAAAAAAAAAAAATGAAAATAAAAACAGGCTGGGGCTGTTGCTCTGTGGTCAAGCACCCCTGGGTTCAAAACAGGCTGGGGCTGTTGCTCTGTGGTCAAGCACCCCTGGGTTCAAACCCTGGTTTAAATTTTTTTTTTTTTTTTTTTTCAGATAATGCTTAAGCCACTGGTGGGAGAACAACATGTGAAGAATCAGTGGGCTAGAGGGTGAGCAGTTGTTGCTGTGTTGGGTGAACCAGTCAGGAAGGACCTCTCAGATGAGATAGAGGGAGTCATTCAAGGATCTTGGAAGAAAGCTTAAGGTACAAAGCACAGCATGCACAAAGGCCCCAAGGCGACATTGAACCTCTGCTGGAAGAATAGAAAGGACTAATTTTCCTAAGAGCCATTGCCCCAGTAGCAAGCAAAGTCATGTTCCTTTCACCTGACACAGAAAGGATTATGGGTGACTATCTTTCTTATCTTCTTGATCAGTCTCACATTAGAAATGGTTAAGAGGAGAAAGCAAACAAAAAAAAGGAGTCTGGCTTAAATTACTGTCCAAAAGCCAAAAGTTAGAAAGAAGAAACTGCTCATCTGCCACGTTTCACTTGTTTAAAACCTGCTAGTTTGGGTTTTGACCCAAATTTAGGTAAACTGAATGTCACTTAAATTTACCAAGTCTCCAAATCCTTGCCTCTGGTTCACCAAAGGGTCTGTGATTTCCCGTTATTTCGATGTGGCTCTTTCTGTGTTTGTGGGTTTTCCCAGATAATGATGTATCATGTTTCTAAAATCTTCTAGAAACATTTTAAAAGGGAGATTTTTTTTTTTTTCACATCGCTTATCTCATTAGATCCTTATAATTTAATTTTGGCTTGCAGGAAAGATAGAATCTTTTTACCCATGGTATAGATGGAAAAAAAAAAAAAAAAAGAGGTTCAGAGAAGCCAACACTCAGTAACCATTTCTTTTCTTTTTACATGGTTATTTTTCTAATAGTCAAACTGATTGTTCAAGCTCTGGCAAGTGCATAGTAGTAGAGCAGGGGTTATAGAGCAAGCCCATAAACTTTCACCATAGCCTCTCTTGAGCAAAGGTAGCTCAGGTCCCTGCCCGTATTGTGTATTTTATACTTGCTGTCAATCATAAAACAGTGGATTTTACTTCAAAGGAGGATCACCTGTGAGAAGAAAAGGAGAAATTTTACTGATGACCCAAGATCCTGGCATGTTCTTCCGTATTTTTTTTTAAGGGTGCTTTCAATACCACTGGTTACTGGTGACGAGTTCTGTTCCCCCAAATGTTAAAGTTTGAACATTAGAGAAGCACACCGAGGCAAGCATATAAAGGGGGTTTTATTTAAAAAGGGTAACATAGACTTCTCCTGGGGGGGAAGGGGGCCATTGCTAGTATCCTGGTATCCCAAGAAGCAAATCAGTTCTGCCTTTTTGTAAGTCTTAGGCTTCCTTTGTTCTCCTGCTCTCTTCTCCTTATCTCTCTCCTTCCTGCATATGTGACCAGGCCCAGGAATGCTGGGTGGGATGTCCAAAAGGTGGGAGACAGGTGGACTGAAGCAGGAAGGGCAGGATGGTGCAGCCCAGGACACACTAATTAACAATTTCCTAGCTCCCTGTAGGGAGGGGCAATTCCTGGGACAGGTTACCTTAGCAACAGGTTGGAGCAGGGGCAGGTTCTTGATAAGGGTGGAGGAAGGGCTCTGAAGGAATTAACATTTCAGTTCTTCAGGGGACAGTCTCCAACTTCCGGGAGATTCATTCAAAATTCGCTTCCTTGATCCTACCTGACTCAATTTACCTATCTATATTGACTGCCTGTCTAATTCTGGCTTCACTTTTAGTTGATCTCCTTAACAAAGAGGGCTTCTCCATCTCTTACATAAAAGCAAAACAAAAACAAAGCAAAATAAAAAACTGGGGCTCTGGGAAGTTCATTAGTGGATCTGAGGGCCACGATATGAATGACTCAACACCATTTCTGGCTGCTGGTATTTCCTCTAACCTCAGTAGCCACAAAGCCTTCTTTCAATTGTTACATTAAAGCCTGGAGGCAGGAGTGAAAAGTAGGCACACACTGATAGGAGTGACACGCTTCTGTGTCAATCAATCTAGAGTTTGAACCAAGAGTACTTTTTAAAATTTTTTTAAATGGTCAAAGGGGTCAGTGAAAATTAACCTAGAGGAAATGTCCATCATCACCTTTAGAAATCTCCAATGTCCTCATATAAGGGAATAGAGTCCATTTAAAAAAATGTCATAAGTGAGTACAAGAATGGATAGGAGTCATTGAAAGAAATGCCAGAAAAGAACCTAAATTTATGGGCTAGGGATATATAGCTCAATTGGTAGAGTGCCTCGCATGCACAAGGCCCTCGGTTCAATCCCCAGCACCACCACATACACATACACACACACACACACACACACACACACACACACACAAGAACCTAAATTTATAGATTCTCTAGTCATTCATTAATTAAAGGCAAAAGCAGTGGTACATAGTTTATCCAACCAAGCAAATAAAAGCTTCCTGTCATTTAAGTTATATGTCAAATGAATAATGCTGTTAAAATATCAGGAAAACAAAGACACTGCTTTCCTGTCTTCACAAAAGAAACTGACATTATGAATGGAATACAAGTCCATTGCATTTTTACCCTATAAAGTGGAGAATAATAACAGATCTTGCTTTAGAAAAATTAAATTCCCAGATGTATCTGTTAAGTTAATGAACACAAAAATATTGTTAGGAAAGAATAAGGAGTACATCATAAAATAAAGATCTTTCTCTGGCTGCTGGGGGGATGGAATAGCATTGCATAGGCTTTTACAATGTGAGCATTGGGAGGGATTTTAGGAATTAGTTGAGTCCTTTGTGATACTCTTATGGACAGGAGGACTAAATAACTAGACCAAGGCACACATGTACTTATGGACTGAGATCAGATTAATTCCAAATCTAGCTTTTGGAGATTTCTGAATGTCTGTCTCTACTTTCTCCTGTATTGGGGGAAAAAAAAAGAAATATATATATCACAGGCATTCTAGAAGCCAGATGTTGGAAAAAGGTATTCAATTTAGAGTTTAATAGTTGTTAGTCAGCCTTTCATCACTGTGACCAAAATACCTGACGTGAACAACTTAGAGGGGGAAATAAGCCAGGCATAAAATATAATTCCCAAGAATATGCCCCCAAGTGACCTACTTCCTCCAGCCATGCTCCACCTACCTGCAGTTGCTACCCAGTAATCCATTTAAATTATTAATCCACCACATGGATTAATCTACTGATTAGGTCACAGGTTTTATGATGTAATTATTTCACCCCTGAATATTGCCATATTCCCTAACATGAGCTTTTTTTCGGGGGACACCTCACCTCCAAACCAAAAAAGTGGCAGCTAATAAACCTTATAGGGAAAATATTCATAAAAAGGTCTAAGAACGGACCACTTCCTCAAAAGAGGAAACTAGTACTTACTTCTCAGAAGAAGATATACAAACAACAAATACATGAAAAAATGCTAAACCTCTCTGGCAATTAGAGAAATGCAAATCAAAACCACTGTAAAATTTCATCTCACACCGGTCAGAATGGCAGCTATTAAGAACACAAACAACAATAAATGTTGGAGAGGATGTGGAGAAAAAGGCACACTCATACATTGTTGGTGACTCCAAAATGGTGCAGCCAATATGGAAAGCAGTATGGAGATACCTTGGAAAACTTGGAATGGAACCACCTTATGACCCAGCTATCCCACTCCTTGGTCTTTACCCAAAAGTCTTGAAAACAGCATATTACAGGGACGCAGCCACATCAATGTTTATAGCAGCACAATTCACAATAGCTAAACTGTGGAACCAACCTAGATGCCCTTCAGTAGATGAATGGATAAAGAAAATGTGGTATATACACACAATGGAGTATTACTCAGCAATAAGAAAGAATAAAATCATGGCATTCGCAGGTAAATGGATGGAGTTAGAGAATATAATACTAAGTGAAGTCAGCCAATCCCAAAAAGCCAAATGCCAAATGTTTTCTCTGATATAAGGAGGCCAATTCACAGTCGGGTTGGGATGGGGAGCATAGGAGGATTAGAGGAACACTAGAATGGCCAGTGGGGAGGGAGGGGAAGGGAGGGGGCAAAAGGGTGAAGAAAAAAAAAACAGAAGGTAGAATGAGATGGATATCATTACCCTAAGTGCATGTATGAAGTCACGAATGGTGTGATATACTTTGCATACAACCAGAGATATGTAAAAATGTGCTCTATATGTGTAATATGAAATGTAATGCATTCTGCTATCATTTATAACAACTTAGAATAAAAAATAAATTAAAAAAAACTAGTACTCATAGGTCAGCAAAGGAGTCTGTTTCTGGCTGTTATTTCTGCAAGTCTGAATTTAGCCATGTATTTGGGATTATGTTTATCCTTTGCCAAAGATAGGCGTGTCTCTCAATTTTCAGGGAATTTATATATTGTTCAATGACATATGAGCCCCACAAAAAGGAATATTTTGACTGTGGTGCTGTTTACTCTAGAGCCCAGAATAGCCTGCCCAGGGAGTACATAGTTGTATTGTTGCAAATATTTCTAAGAATGTACTAAATAATTAATTAAGGAAAAATATCTTTCAAGATAAAATTTCACCTCTGCAATTTTTCTAAGTTTTCAAATAGCATAAATTACTTTTTACAAAATAATAATGGCAGATCACAGGCATTAACCACCTACTATGTGCTAGGCACTGTGCACTATATTATCCACCTACTATCACAGATTCTTCACACCGTCTCTATCCAGTTGGTATTATTTTCACCATTTTTACAGTTGAAGAAACTGATGAGGTTTGGAGAAGCTAAGTCCATGCCCAAATCCCATGATTAGAAAGGGGACAAAGCTGGAACTCAAACCTTCAATCAGTACATTATCTGTATGAAATACAGTGGAGGGTGTTGCTCTAAATCTGCATAAACAAAAATTCAAGCCTTTCTTGTACTCATTGTAGATTTGATTAGCCCCAAATGTATCATTTATGGATGTTCAAAATATGTTCTACAGTTGTTTGTAGGAGCTCTGTGACTAATATTTTATATGCTGCTTTGTCAAGTGAAGGTGAGGCAAGTTTAATTGTAAAAAAAGAGAGCTAGCTATAGTATATAAAAATAGGAGATTTCAGGAAGGCCTATATTGCCTTCAAATTGGGAATCTCATTTAAGCTTACAAAAGCAAGTAAATCCAAATTTATGACTGTCATTCTAGATATGACTAATCCAGAGACTTTAAGAATCTGAAAATAGCTCATAATCCTAAGCATCATATTATATGTTTTTGTTTCTAAATGAATAAGAGTTTAGTCCATGAAAACCAGTAAGATTTGCTTTATTCCCTTTCTAAACATAAAGGCTATTTTCACTAATTTTTGTTTAAAATTACATTTACATTTTTTCTATGTTGTATTGGTCTGTTTTCCATTGCTAGAATAAAGTATCTGAGGCTGGGTAATTTGTAAAGTAGAGAGATGTTTGGCTTACAGTTTTGGGGGCTGAATGCCATATTGATTCAGTCTCTGTAACTGTCCCCTTGGCTTTATTACATCATGGTCGATGGCATCTTATTGAGAACATATGAGAGAGGAAAAGATCACATGAGGAGACAAGTCAGAGATTGGGGAGGGATCAGTCTTGCTCTTTCATAACAACTCACTCTTAGCAGAAGGAACTTGGGAGCTCTTGAGAACTAAAGTAATCCCTTCCAAAGGCAGTGACCCCCATGACCTAGTTACCACCCCATACAACCTCACCTCTTAAAGGTTCCATCACCTCTTGATACTGCTACACTGGGGACTAAGCTTCCAACATATGAACTCTTGGGAGAACAAAGCACATCTGAACCACTGCAGATGCATACAAGCATTACTCAAAAGAGATGTACACTTAATTGACATGTTTTGAGAAGATATGTCTTGAACCACAAGATTTCTCCTGATTGACAAAGAATCTGACAACACACTGTACTTTCATGTGCTCACAATGAACATACGCTATTACAGTCCAATTAGCAATCACTCAGCTCATCTTAAGCCTATCTTTCATACAGCTCAAAATCAAGATTCAATTCAGAAATGTTTTGGTATTCTTACCTTATTTTTCCCGATGCACCTTTTTCTTGATGCCCTTGAATTCATCACCATCTTCATTTTTGCATAGGTTTTTAGTATGTGGGTTAGTTCATAAGAGATAACTTGAAGCTACCAGTAGAGATTGTAATTAATTGACATATAAGACGATATTGGTTATTTTGAGGATTTTCATATTGGTGATATTGTATAATATTTACTTGTGCAAGTTAGATGCCATGTGACTTTGAATATCTTATTTGTAATCATTATAAGAATAAACCAAAGTCAGCAGGTGCTAATTGACCATCTTCTAGTTGCGCAGAATCATACTAGTACTTCAGAGAGTGCCTTAATAGAATAATTTGGAGGTGATTTATGACCAGCAACTCCACCCCTAAGCAAATGTCCAAGAGATATGTGTACACGTATCCAAAAAAGAATTGTTCAAGAATGTTCGTAACTGTTGGCGCTTGTAATTGTCCCAAGCTGGAAACACCAAATGTCCATCAGTTGGAGAATGAATAAACAAATTATGGCATATTTATATAATGGAATATCAAACAAATTTAAAATAAGACAGCTACTTTCTAACCTACACAATGTGGATTTATCTTAAAAACATTACATTAGGGCTGGGATTGTGGCTCAGCTGTAGAGCGCTCGCCTAGCACGTGCGCAGCCCGGGTTTTTTCCTCAGCACCACGTAAAGAATAAATACATTGTGTACAACTAAAACAAATAAATAAATATTTGAAAAAACATTTAAAAAACATTACATTGAATGAAAGCAGATATGAGAGAACACAGTGATATTCTGTGTGTGTGTTTACATACACACATATTTAAATATCTGACAAAACTCTTCAATGATGACAGAAATTAAAATAGTGGTTACCTCTAGAAGGGTGGGGTTATCCACAGAGGAAAGATACAGATAAAGTTCCTACATTGCTGGGAATATTTTCTATTTTGTTCTGGGTGATGATTATGCAGGTGTATAAAAATGTAAAAATCTATTGGATTTCTGAATACTTGGGATTTATATGTTTTGCTGTATATAATTAACATATCAACTAAAAGCATCATTTTTTAGCACATTTTGTTTTGGGTCTAGATCTGTGTTGATATGCTTAGGTCTATTTCCTTATATTAACCATACTTAATGAAAGAAAAGATGATTTATGCTGTGATAAAGTCTGGCCTGGCTGACAGGTATATTAAGATAATGCTAACTACTGCGACCGCAATGAATAAACTTTCACATTTCAGTGCCCTAACATAAAAGAAGTTGATTATTCAATCACTGTAACAGTTCAATCAGGGTATACTAGTTCTCCTCCACATGGTAGTTAAGGACCTAGGCTTCTTCCAGCTTAGGGCTTGTGAGCTCCTGCCCAGGGCCCTCAGAATCTTCCACCTCCAGTTGGAAAACAAGGGAAGAGAATGTGATCAGGGAATTTTCTAACCAGTGGCATTTTTTTTTTTTTTTTTGACCCTTCTAGTTGTTGCGGGGCACAGTAGTCTCTTAAGTGATATGTTTGGGAGAGTCTCATGATGCCCAGAACAGAACATGCTCACATTTTCTCCTCTCATGTGCTGCCCCATGACTCCCTCTCTTGCATGCAGCTAACATAATGAGCTGGTCAAAAGGGAACCCTCTACCTCCAATACCTGGGCCTAAGCTTGAGCAGATCATTTACTCTTCCTATATCTTAATTTCCCCACCTGGACAATGGAACTTTAAAAGATGCATGAAGTATTTAGGATGGTCCCTGGAACATAACACATTTTTAAATAAATCTTAGCTATATTACATACTCCTTTCTTTTAACAGCTGTGTAACATGTGTACTGTACTGCCCATTTGTTCTAGGTTTCCACCTCAGTAAAGGGTCAGGTATCCCTGGGCCTGTTTCATGGGCATGTAATCTGTATAGCTGCATGGTGCAGAAAGCTCAGAATGGCTTGGTGGTTGGAGACCGGAACTTTGTTGAATGCTCTGTTGTCACCATATAGAAATTCCTAATAATTTGTCTTTGAAATTGTGTTTTATAAATGAAGTCTGATGGGACCGTAGAGTGTCTACATGAACATAGGAAATACACTCAGCTTGCATGTCCACCATCATTTCACTGCTCCACTCAAAATATAACATTTTTAATGCTCAAGAACACAGAATTGCAGAAGACCCACAATGTGTGGGATTTCAGCACATTCAGGGTGAATACGCAAAGGAAGCAGGTCACATCTAAGACTGAGTGAGTGTGGGCCTTGACAACCCAAAGAGGCCATGGTTTTCAGCCCAGGAGCCTTTTTGTGTCCTTTCTTATTCGTGTTACTTCCCTGAATTAGCAAACCATTTACTCTGAAAATAATGAAGGGAAAAAACAAACAAACAAACAAAAAAAAAAAAAACCGATAGAGCAACCCATAGGTCCCATTCCTTTCAGGTCTTCCCTACATGTCAGCATGTCAAAGGCAGAGTTCTAATAGAATGGGCATATGTCAAGAAGTGAAATAAGAGCAGTTTAATTCTGGCATATACATGCTACAAAATATGATCAGTGTAATTTTGTTGATTTTGCCTGTGAATTAAATGCTATTATATTTGCACTTAAAACTGACATTTGCACAATGTCAGGATGAACAGTAAAAAATTTGTGCTAATACTTTATTTTTCTGTGCCTAGATTAATATTAAATAGCAAATGAAAAAAAACATCATGACAATTTCAAAGATAGAATATAGGGGAAAAGGAAATAGCATTTTGTATCTTCTGTGGCACTTTTTCCCCTGCTTTTTTGAGAAAAAGGGACCCGCATTTTCATTTTGCACTGGGCCCTGTAAATATTACAGCCCTCTCTGTCTTTCTTCCCTCCCCTACCCCAGACTTCTTTTAGAAGTTAAACCCAGCTGCCTTCTGCAGAAATTCTTACCTGAGTCCCCCATTCTTCCTGAATTGTCTTGGCCTCCTTGCCTCAATTTCACATACCTATTGATATAGTCAGCCCTCCATATCCTTGGACTCTACATCTGCAGATTCAAGCAACCACAGGTAGAAAGTGATATATTAAAAATTGCATCTGATGGGGCTGGGGCTATGGTTCAGCAGTAGAGTGCTCCTCTCACATGTGTGAGGCCTTGGGTTCGATCCTCAGCACCACATAAATAAAAAAAAAAATAAAGGTATTGTGTCCACCTATAAATAAATTTTTTAAAAAAATTGCATCTGAATTGAACATTGTCTTCATATCCTTAAAAATACAGTACAATCATTACTTACATAGAGTTTACATTGCATCAGTTATTATAAGTAGTTGAGATATGAATTAAATACACAGGAGGGTATGTGTAGGTTATATGCTACGACACCATTTTATATGTGGGTCTTGACCATCAGAACATTCAGGGAGTTACAGATGTGTGCTGGAACCCATGCCCTACAAATACCAAGAGAGAATTGTGTTTCTATTTTTCTTATTGGACTTTTACCCTTCAATTAGTTAATTTTGAATCTGTCATTTCCTCTAAGTGTCTGTCTTTCCTAAAGATCTGAGGTAGGTTTTCCACTGTTTTTCAGCTGCTATTCACCAGAATCACTGGTGCCTTCATAGTAAAAAAAAATAAGTTCCAGTGAAAATTAGAATCTCTTGGGCTAGATCATTTGACCTACAGCCAGCTTGAGAAGTAGTTGTTGAGTGAATGACAGACTACCAATGATTCCAGGCCCCAGAATGGTATGTCTCAAGTCCCCACACTCCCATGTAAAATCTGGTCAGCCCCTGCTGAACTGGTCCCAGTGCCACATCTCAGGGAAATCTTAGAGTTCTTCCCTCACCTCACACCTACATCTCCAACCCCCTGACCTCGAGTCCCTTAACACATTAATCATCTTTTCCACTCAGTAAATTCCAACTTGAACTTCGCTACTCTGATTAGACTCTGGTGACAGTAGGGCAGGACCCAGTAGGGCAGGAACCAGGCTTAGTAAGACACTCACTTCTGGCACAAAATGTAAGGGGTTGCCAAAAAGCTCAGGAATGAGAGAAAATGTTTTTAGTGCAATGTTTTAAAAATCAAAATTAATATAATAAACTTCCACAATGAACAATATCTCCAAATGTTAAATAAAAAATAGTTCAGATCCTGTACTTGCACAATTGGCTTCACTTTTTCCTAAATGTTCTGTTAGGCCTTATGTTTCGTTCATTTTCTTACCCCAGTAGCTGCTGGAGGATTAGTATGAATGGATCGCTTCTTTGAACCCAATCATCAGCTCGAAATGTGTAAATTCTGGTGATGAGGATGGTTAAGGTGGACTATGACATGGGTCTGTCATAAGCTCCCTCACATCAACTGCACTTGGTGGGACACTGAACCATGTGCTCTCAGATTTAAAGAACATGTCCTGCCTTTACTCAGATCCTCATGACATCCTGCTCTACCCGCCCCCGCCCCTTGTATAAAACCAGACAAAAGTCATGCTCTGTTAGTAACCCTCAGCATCACCGCAGCCTGGAAGACTGCCCTCAGAGAGCCTGCTGGAATGGAATCCTATTAGTTCCTGTTGTTTCAATAACATTGCAGTAGCCTCATTACATAACATTGTTATAATCATAGTCTCAGGAATTGTTCGAATAACGCCCACATTATTTATACAAGGCTTTCATTGACTCTTTATTTCAAAAGTTTCCAGGCAAAATGAGATCAGAAAGACCAACCTATTTGAACAAAAAGAAGCAAGTTTTTGTTAACATTCATTCTTCCTTCTTAAGAAAGAAATTAGAAAAATTAATAGCTCCAAATCATACTCAGAGGAAAAAGTAAGACGTTCAGTCAGGCTTTTCGGGGTGTCATCCACCATGTGAAGGAAGATGGGCACCATCTCCCCTTACTACAAAGTTGTTCATTAGACTCCTTGGCCCTTTTCAAGACCCAGTTGTAAATGTGGCCTACTTGAGAAGCCAGATTTCCACCCACAGTTAGCCACCAGGGGGCTGCCTATGTGGAACAGTGGTGTGGACTGACTGAACAGCTTTCCTTCAAATCATCCAAAACATCCCAGGGCAGCTTGGGAGGAAAGCCCAGGCACTTCCCTGCAAAGACAACTCTCCCCTATAGAAGCTGGCAAGTTCTATGGTGCAAACTTCTTCAGAGCAAAGAATAAAGCACGAATTTCTCATAAAGGATAGAAGGGAAATGGAGCTTGTGGAGTCTGATGGGAGAGACCCCTTCCCCCTGACCAAGAGTCTTGGGGTCTGCAACTTTCTCTCTCCAAGTAGGCTGAAACCCTGTTCATCCAGATGCTGGGAAAGAGTAATTAACAGTTGTGGTTTCTAATTCTGTCAGCAGGGGTGGTGGCCATTCCCCTGTCTGTGAAACACTCATAAGAAACTGGAATAAAACACATGTTGCAGGCTGGAAATGTAGAAAACTCTCTAATAACTAATCTATACATTGTTCAGACAGTTGAGGGTACAAATTGTACTAGTTCTATTACATAGTGTGTTAGAGGAATAAATGTGTATGTTGAATTATGAAGTAGATATTATTTTAACGTTGTTTGTAAGAAAATAAACTCTGTTGTCAGAGCAGTTTTGTTCGACTATAACTTGGTACTGGTTGCATTTTAGCTGTCTGAGTAGTGGGTATTTTTCCAAGCAATCTAGCTCAGAAGCAAGTCGCCAGCTTTATTCTTCTCCCAACCTGAACCACTGACCTTCAGGACTTGAGGTAGGAAACATTCTAGAACTGCTATTTGCCAAGGCAGAACTCTTGAAGGGTATGAATTATTTTTATCCTCTGGGTTTTATTTGTATATTTCCAGGGCAAAGACAAGATAATGGGGTGTCCCATTATTAATGGGGTGTGGAGTGTCCCAACCTTGCACCACCGCCTCTCCCAGGAGTGCATAATGGCGTGCGTGTGTGTGTGTATGTGTGTGTGTGTGTGTGGCGGGGGTCTCCCTTAAGCACTAGCAAGGTATTTTCCAAACTTCCATTCCCAGGGTGACTGTGGGTATGAAAGCCGCCAGACGGCCTGGCCAGCGGGGGGCCCGGGAGCAGTGAGAGCTCCGTGTCGTTCCGACACGCGCCACAAGTTGTTTGGGGGCGGAAGAAGGAGTGCAGCGGCACGGGGCGCGTCTGTCGCGCCGGCAAAGAAGGCCATGCTCCTAGAAGTCCCCCGCCCGTCCCCTTGTCACTCATCTCCCATTCCTTCCTCTTCCGAAACTAGAGGAATGACGCCCAATCTCGAACCCCCAAACTCGAACCTTCGTGCGCCTACAATCGGGTGGGCGGACGTGCGGCCACCAAACCCGTGGCAACGTCACCACCCCTGGAAGGGCACGCCCGGTGGCTGGCACGGCCGGGATTAGGAGGAGGGGGAGCTCCCGCACCTGGAGAGGCAGGTGCGGAGGCGGCTGGCCCCGGGATGGCGTGTGTGTAGCGCCTGGGGTAGGGGTCAGCGAGTTGAGCACTGAGAGCGTGTCGGAGTGCGGCCCCGGAGCCGACTCGGGGCGTCTGTACCGGCCGGGCTGCCCCGGCGGCGGCGGCGGCGGCGGGGTGTGCGGCCAGGAGGCCATTTCCTCGCTGCGCCCCTGGCGGATCCCGGTTTGCCTGCTCTTGGCCGCTGCTGCCGCCGCCGCCGCCGCCGCGCGCGAGTCGGACCGCCGGGAGGGCTGCGGGGGAAACCAGGTCAGCGGTCGCACACCCGGCGCGGAACCGGCACCCAGAGCCCAGAGTAAGGCAGCGCGCGGGGAGCGGGCCGGGGCGGGCCAGGCACGCGGGGGGCCGGAGAGGCGGGGACTCCGGTGCCCCGGCTACACTCGCTTCCTACGCCTATAAAAGTGGAGTGGCGGGGGAGGGCCGGAGCGGCCCTGGCTACGGCCGCCTCTCTTCGCTCAAGGAGTTGACATTTCGTAGACTCGCGCGACGCCGGGTCGCCTGCGCTCCCCGGGACCCCGCCGCCAGGAGGAGGGGGCGGAGGAGGGTGGAGACTGCGGGGCTTGGCCAAGGAAGGCGCACATCCTCGGGCGGGCGGCCGTGACGCGGCGGGGATTAACTTTGCATGAATAATGTGAGTGCGCTCGAAAGGAGACCTTCTGCTCCCCGGGCTCGGGGCAAGCGCCCGCAGGCTGCCTTCCCCGGGCTCGGGCGCTCAACCCAACAGGCTCGAGGGCTCCGGTAATTTGGCGAGAGGACTGCGCGGAGGAGGCAGGGGGTGCGGGTAGGCGGAGGAGGGGGCGACAGTTCCCACCGTCCATAAGGTGGGAACTGGGTGTCGCAGGAAGCTGGACGGGTGCCAGCGGCAAGCTCAGCGAGCGCGGGCGGGCAGGCGTGGGCGGGCGAGGGTGTCATCGCCTCCTGACCTGCCTCCGCGGGGTTTCTGCGCCCGGGGTCTGGGAGGAGGTGCCCTCTCACGCTCCGCCACCGCGCGGCAGCAGGCGGGGAGCCACGGCGTGGGCAGTGGCGGAGCAGGGTGACTAGGGGCCCCCTTCATTCGCAGCGGCTCTGTTCCTCAAACCCCAAGCCCAGTTGCTGACAGGCTCCTTGTGAAATGGAGTTTGGCATCCTCAGCGCCCAACCGAGTGGAAGTTTCCATGATGAGGAAGTTGTGTGACACGGGGGTTCGGAAAAGGTTGGCAGGCACGGGGGGGGGGCAGTTTAAAGGGACTGTGGGTCTCCTGTCCCCCTTTTTTCTCCTGCCCCGGAACTCTGGAATTTGGAATGGAGAATTACCCTGAAAGCTGTCGTGCGCTGTTACCAGTGCCTGGCGACTCAACTCTGCTGCTCTCTGCCTCTTCGGGAATCGGTGGCGATTCTACTAGACTCCCGAGTCGCGCTTCTTTGCTTTGCTGCTCTTGACGCAGCATCTTGGTCTGAGTTGGTTGTGCTACCAGTCGTTCCAGCTGTGTATTCCCCACCTCGTGGGGAAGGACTCATTTGGGGTAGTTTTTATTCCTAGTTTATTTCGTCCTTCTTAGCTGCCGTTGTCATTTTGGAGGAGGATTTCCTGATGACCATTATAGGATTATTATTGGAGCTAATTCTTAAGCCTTCTGATTTGTTTTAAGAAGACTGGGGGTGGGGTAGAATGATGGTTGTTTTTGGTTTTGTTTTTGTTTTTCAGTTAAAAGCTAAATGTATAATTTTCTCCAAATGGGAAAATTTAAAAGGGTCTGAAGCATAGCAATTCCAAACATGAGTCAAAGAAAGTGTTTACCTGAGCAGTCAAGTTCAGACTCTCCACCTTCCTCTCTCCACACACGTTTAGAATTTGTGAAGATTCAAACACTATGCCTAACTGGTAAATACATTTGAAATAAACTCTTTCCCTCAGCATATAATTGGTCTTAGGTACTAATGAGACTCAATTATAGACCTATTTTGAAGTTAAAGAAATGAAGCATTCCTGGTACTGTGCATTAATATGAGAACAGAACAGTTTTTATAATGATGAATGTATTAGGTAAAGTAAACCTGGTAGGCAGTGATTTTACATCATTTGTCGTTAGTTTGTTATCTTATCACTGCAATAAAATATTGAATGCACTGTATTGCAAAGGAATAAAAATTGCATTTTAGCAAAAATATTCCATGATTCATTCTGAATATTCATGATGACTGATCTACTCCCTAACTCATTTCTGCTTAATTCTATCTAACTCTAAAAGGAGTCATAAGCTAAGAAACATTAATGAAAAAGGTATTTCAAAAGTATTTTGAGCAGAGGATGATTTTAAGATCTTTCATGTCAGTTGGCTAAGTGTTTTAATGGACCCTGATGGAAATTTAGTAGTGAGTGATTTGTTTGGGGTATTTTATATGTAGGGACTGGTGAGCAACTATTTATTATTTGTGCATGTTAAACAGATGCTGCTAGAATTTTATTTTTAATTAATTTCAAAGGTTTATCATATATTGGAAGTGAAAACATCTGCTAGTAAATACAGTTTGGCTTTATTTTACGAGTAAAAGTAAATTATACTGAACGAAGCTACAGAATTGTTTTGGTTTTTTATGACGTGATTCCTGTTGGTACTACAATGCAAAAACATAATTTTATTGACATTGGAATATTGTTGTATAAAGTAACTGGCATTACATTTCTCCCATTTTCACTTTTTTGTAGTAAATTCTGTTATAGAGAAGAACTAAGACAGTTTGCTTTTAATCTAGCATCTTTGGGGGAAGGTGATTTCTTAAAATCCCCTTAAAAACAGGGAAAGCTGAGGATTCCTTTTCTTTCCTGAGGTGTTTCCAGTTGTTTGAAGCATGGGATGTTAGGGGGCCACACATGAGATTGCATGTTTGATTATAAAATAAATTTTTTAGGAAGACCATCTTTTTGATGGAAATCAGAATATAGGCGATTGAGTTCTTCAGCTCTTTTTCATTCTACTGTAAGGTTATGTGTCACCTTGGAGCAAAGACAGTCCTTCATTCCTTTTTAAAACCCTCTTACTGTTTGTTTGCATCTTTTTCCTCCCTCCATCTTATTTGCAATCTGAATTGTTCAATTCATTTGATATTTGTTGATTACCTGTCTACTCTGCCTACAATATGGAGCCCATGAAAATGGGAGTCTTGACTACTTTATTGACTCTAGATTTCCCAGCATCTAGAAGAGCACTTGGCACACAGTAGGTGCTGAGTAAATCTTTGTTGAACAAATTAATGGTTGTGCCCAAACATCATGTTCCCCAAATGCCTGATTCAGCATTGCAAGTGGGTGCCAGTTGGGCATGCCAAAATTTGTGGCTTGTGTGTGTGTTTGTGCATGCAAATACACACACACCATGTGTACATGGTTTAATCTTTGCACCTTTCCATGTTCTCTGATAACAGCTGGCCTGCCATTCTGTATAGCAGCAACATTGTGGAGAGTTATTTCTCCAAGTTCCTTCTGGAGGGATTTGCCTTCCTTCAGCAGTGGAGTTTGCCTTACAAACTTTACCTTGATTCCCTGAAGACATTGACCTTCAACTCCCTGAATTTTAGCAGAATCTTTATGCGTTCCAGAGGAATTGTCAGTACTAAGAGTGAAATTCCAGAGACCAGACATCACTGGGTGATTGCAGTGACTTCTCACTCAGCAGGTCTTGGCAGTGCCTTTGGCCTTGGCAGTCCTAAGAGGACCAAGGGCGTGTGGTGGTATAGTTTAGGCTGTAAAAATGGTGGCTAGGGAGGGAGGGAGGAATGGGACTGGCAAGATCTAACACAAGATAGAAATATTCCTTGGTAATAGATTTGGAAATAACCTGATAATTACTGTATGTTGTAATTTAAGTCAGCCAACCTCATCTCTTTTCCCCCGGTTGCACTTTCATACACATACTCTGAACCAGTTGATTGTACAAAATACTGCATTATGTGAGCCTTCAAAATGACCAGAATGCGATATCCAAGGGGTCATCTTCAAATTAATTATTCATGGAAATTCTTGCCAATTGGGAATAAGAGGAAATTACAATCGATAATTATGGTAATTTGTTTTTGTTTATAGAGAATCGACTTTCAGAAATGTGTCTGAGTAAATGCATAGTAAAAATTCCACAAAATAATGAGACTGTTAGAAATGGAAAGGAAAGATAAACTAAAATCCTAAGTGTTTACTGCTTTATTTATTTTAGCTCTGAGCTTTGTAACAGCCAAGTTAACAGGAAAAGAAAGAGAGAAAAAGAAAGAGAGATCTGGAGGGCATACAGACAAATTGTTGGTATAGATCAGATAATATGGAGAGCGCTCACCACGGTGCCTAGCAACTAGTATGTATTTATGTGAAAGATCAAATCATGTCATGGACAGTGCTTCAACTTGGATTCTACAGAAAACAAAGTAAAGATTATATGGTCATGTCTTTTACCAGTCCTCAAGAGGGACAAAAAAATTCAGAAGGCTCAGTGAAGAAAAGTAACCTGGTGTGAGTGTTACCTCTGAGGCCCAAGTTCCTGTGATTCAGTGATGGAGATTCTGGCGATGGTCCTCAATGCAGAAAACCTAGTGGAATGAATGGCTAACATGTTCATTAAACTAACTTTCTCAGACATGCAGTGTCTTTTCATTAGAGCAGTCTGAGAGGACAGAATAGGCAGGTACTTGAAAATGGCCCTATAGCCATAAACTTCCCTGACTGGTGGTCCTGGTGTGTTGTGCTTTGGTCTATATAGTTCTTATCCTTCAGGAAATCTGTTTTGATTCCTGCTTCCACCTCTAAATTGTGATGAGGGGCTATGACTGGGTTTATTCATCTTTGACACCCCAGTGTCTGATAAGGAGCTTGGCATAAGAGCACAGGTAAAATTCTAGTGGAGGACTAGATGGAGGGGGGGAGAAGGGGTGTTGCTTCTCGTTTTCCTCTATGTTGGTAGTGAGTGCCATCTTCTAACTTGGTTTTGCCCAAAGTGAATGTTTACTGCCTGGATTGCGTCATAGGCCAAATCATGCGACTGTTTTGCTAGAAGGGCTTGTTCTGTTGTCAAAGCTGGTTGAGCAATGCATGACAAGTTAACTCCTTACTTTATTTATGGTCACTTTGATTCTTTGATTTGATTGCTTATTCCATCTGCAGATATTATGTGCCCACTGTGTGCCTGATCCTGCTAGTCACCTTGCAGTTTGGTGTGCAGCCAGTGACATATGAGACAAGGTACAGAGATTAAGACAAAGGGATTCTGAAATGCTCTCCACTGTGATGAAATGGATGTGCCTCTTAGAGATTCTCGTATGAACCCTTAGCTGAAATAAAGTCATTTTATTTCTGAGGAGCTGATTGCTTTGTGGTTTCTGTAGCCCAAGGGTATTAGGGTGAATTCCAGTGGGATTCACCCAGGATTCTCTTGTACCCAAGTGGTGTAGGAATTAATATGTTGAGCCAGTGCACTTCTGATTGAGGATGTCCATTCTCCCCTTTAAGTTTCCAAAATTGTTTGGCACTTAAGAAAGTGGGGATGGAGATGGGCGGAGAGTATCTAAATCACCGAGTCACAAGTAATGTACTTCCATATCCTCCTCTCAGGAATCTGGCCAAGTGACACCTAGAATAGTGATCCACACGCAATATTGATGTTCTTTGGTCCCTACTGTCCTAATTCCAAGGGGTTTTGGAGACTTTCTGTACTGGCAGCTTTTCTTGTGCAGTACTATTTTTATTGAGTAAGAAACTGAGTTCTGTGAACTCAAGTGTCTTTTCCAAACAGCAAGTCAGGAGAGCCTGGAATGAGAAGGCAGGAAGCTTGACTCTGCCCAGGGAAGCATACTGCAGCATTTCCACCATGACAGTCCCACATCCCGCATGATGGACATAGATGTGATGGAGAAGAGTGATCTCCTCCTTTTCCTCAGACCCATTAAGTTTGCACAGTATGTGGGTCTACTCTTTTTAAAAAAAAAAAAATTATTTATTTGCTTTAGTTGTACACAATGCGTTTTTACGTTGTGCTGAGGATCGAACCCGGGCCGCGCACATGCTAGGCGAGCGCTCTGCTGCTGAGCCACATCCCCAGCCCTGTGGGTCTGCTCTTAACCATCCAGAACACCTGCATGCAAAGCTTTGACCAAAGGAAGAAAAAAAAAAAAAAAAACCCAACCTCGAACTGTCTTCTGGGCTATGCTTATCAAAAATTAAGTGATATTTATGTGGACATGTTCAAAGGACAGAAAAACCAAAACACGAATTCATGATCTAACTTGTCACTATGAGGAAGATCATGGCCTGCATATTGGAGCTCTCATTTTATCTTCCTGATCTAGATGTTTTATTCTAATTTTTATTTTTCCTAATCCTGCTTAAAAAAATTGCTTAGCACCTTTAAAAATTAGGAAAGGTTTGATGTAAACTAAGTTATGCATTCAAGATTCTAGTTCTGAAAAAGGGGAATCATGGCTCTCTCTGTGATCAAGATTTTACAGATTTATCATAAAGTTGTGAGTGACACATTGGGAAAAGCCAAACCATGGATGGAGGAAAGTTGTGAGTGACACATTGGGAAAAGCCAAACCATGGATGGAGGAAGGCAGTTTGACAGCAGGTCTGTCTTCATTATTTGGGGTACATTTAGTAGGACTTTGGAGGCTTAAGTGTTTGTGATGAGGAGAGTTGAGAAGATAGTCATGGTTTTAGTGGCATAACGTATGATCGTGATCTTCAGGAACCACTGAATATAGTAACCTTGTGACATATGTTGTACATTGGTCCTCAAGATGGTTCACGTGCACTTTCCTCTCTTTATTTCTCTGAGTACTCTGTTTTCCTAGGTTTTAGCAATGTCTTCCCAGAACAGGTACTCAAAAAATAATGATTGATGATAATATCTGTGATATTCTTGGGCTTGGTCATCTTTTTCACATTTCTTTCCCACATGCATAAATGTCTCACCATCTTGCATGTCCATGCATGCAGAATCTGTCTCTGTGACAAGTGTGTGTCATGTTCACAACACAGTGACAAAAAAGCACCACTTGCCTCTGGCTTCTGCTGTAGTTCTCAGGCCAGACTTCCAAATCATGGTGAGAACTGCCAGCCACGCTGATGTCCCAAGCTATGAATCCCACCATCGTTCAGTCATCACTCAGTCTCTTAGTACTGAATGTGTTGGCAGAGCCTTGTCTTATTTTATTTCTTACTTATTTTACTATTGGCTTATTTTATCCTATTGTCAACTATGTTCGGAAATGCTGAATTTAACTACTTAAAGCAAAAGCTTCAGAGCCCATTTTTATACTAGTGTGTGCTATGAATGTTCAAGATCAGTTATCAAAAGGTATGTGATCATCATATTCTTTGTGTGTGAGACCTCAGGTGATGAAGTTCGGCGCAAGAGGTTATGAAGAGCAGTTTATAATATTACACTTTAAAAACATACCAGGCTCATTTGTTTTAACCTCTTACTGTACTTCACAGAAAGTGATATATTGAAGAAGCCACAGAGTGGAAACATTTTGCTTTTTCATTAAAAAAAAATAAATAATGTAGCAGTTTGTGTACAACACTGGGAATACTACCATTGAAGTGTTTTGCAATGTTGTAAAAATCCTGCTAAATTTGTTAACTTTAAAAATATTATGATCATAATTGTTGTCTTTCCTTTGCTTTATTTCTAATGTTTAAATTATTGATTTACATGGGCCAGAAAATAATTTATTTCTGCTATGTGTCCATTTACTATAATTTTTGCTACACTTTCAATATTTGGAGTTCCAGAATAAGGTATTTATGTCTGAATTGGAAACACAATGAGGGAGAGTATAGGACGAATGCTCATGTATTGTTTTTCTTTTTCTTTTCTTAAAAAAAAAAAAAAAAAAAAAGGAACCAGGGAAACTTTACACCAGAAATATGTCTTTAAAAAATTAAGTTATGACCTCCTACATGGAGTGTAGTAGTCCTGACAATATACCTGTCAGTATATCTGGTAGTTGTAGTATTTATGAGCAATTCTAAAAACATCTTGTCCTCCTGAGGCTTTCTGAAAAAAAAAAAAAAAAGTCCTCTTAGGTTCATAAATGTAAGACTAATGCATGTTTTGGAATATGCTGTATATTTATTTTTTTACTCTTCATTAAGAATATGTGTTCAGATTTATCTTTATAGAAGTTGTCACCAAAATGGAGTCTTAAAATAAAATTTTTTCCCTCTTCTGGAGTCTGTCCATCCATCCATTCAACCTACCCACCTACCCATGCACCCATCCATCCATCCATCCATCCATCCATCACAAATGCCCTTAGCTTCTACTGGGGGCCAGGAACTATACTAGGTGCAGAGACATCACAGCAAACAGTCAAAACTTCTGGCTGAGTCTTCTGTGATAGTCTACAGGAGCTGATTAAGTATAGAGCCATGTTTTTCAGTAGCAGGTACTATTAGAGTTTGAGGCCAAATAATTCCTCTGTATCACTGCAGTCTTGGTATTCCAGGCCAGATAAGTCTTTGCTATGGAGGACTGTCTGTATATTATAGAGTGATTAGCAGCATCACTCACTTCTACCCACTAGATGCCAGTAGCACCAGTAGCATCCAGAATGTCTCCGGACGTTGTCTAGTGGGAGGCAAAATTGCCACCACTGAGAACCACTAGTGTAGAGACTAAGTGGTAGAGTTTTGTAGTGGGAAGGTGTGGATTCCTGCTGTGATCTCACCTGGCTTCATTGCATGTGCTCAATTTCATTGTCTATAACGTGAAAATTCAACGAAATGATGTAGTGCTTGACCCATAGTTATATATTCCTAAATAATAGTTATTTGTAGTAGGAGGAGTATTAATATTTAGCAGGTAATTGCAATATTAATAGTTCTATATGTAGTAAGTACAGTGTATAGTGGGAGCACATACTTAGGGGTAGGGAAGGTTCTACAGAGAAAGAACACAAAATACAAATACAGGAAGTGGGTGTGAAGCACTCAGGGAAATGCGAGGAGCCCAGTCTGTGTGTAAAGAAAGGACAATAAACAGTGGCTCATGCCTGTAATCCCAGCGACTTGGGAGGCTGAGGCAGGAGGATTGCGAGTACAAAGCTAGCCTCAGCAATGGCAAGGCACTTAGCAACTCAGTGAGACCCTATCTCAAATAAAATACAAAAAAGGGCTGGGGATGTGGCCCAGTGGTCGAGTGCCCCTGAGTTCAATCCCTAGCACCAAAAAAAGAAAAAAAAAGAAAAGAAAGAAAGAAAAGAAAGGACAGTAATCAAGGCTGTTGGAATCTGGTATTGTAGGTACCAGATGATGGGGACATTCCCGGACACAATAAGGAAGATGTCCTTTTCATCATAAGCATGAAGAGAGTGAAGAATGTAAATCCAATTTTTGTTCTAAAAGAGGGCTTTTGGATAGATCTTGAGGGGAAGGGAGTCTGGAAGTGAGACCAGTTAAGGACTCAGGGTAATCAACTGAGAGCTGGCAGCTTCAGGACCGAGGCAGTTAGTTACAAGTTGCCACAATGTCTTTGGGAACAGATTTCACTTTCTCCAACATGTGGCGAAATTTTTCTAGTTTAATTCCAATAATGAATATTTTTAGCAAGCTAGCTCTACATTTGGGGAAATTTCAAGTGTAATTTGAAAACAGATTACATGATGGAATGTCTAAAATGTTCTTAAGTGAAGCGTAAAGACCCTTTTACAGCCTGTTCAGAGTTCTATATGACTTTAAGGGTTTCTCTGCCATTGTACATACATTCCTGCAGTTCCCATGTCTAACAAAAGCAAAGTTCTGTGTGACCATATTGAAATAATTGTTGTTCTGGGAATTCATTATGGCATGTTAAGTGTTGATTTTCTAGCTGATGAGGATTTTATTTCTTTAATGATCAAAATTAGAGATGGATGAAGAATATGAATGAATGCATGAAAGGATGACATTATGGAAACACCACCTAATTAAGAATAAAAAATATTTTGAACAAGTTTCTTGGCTTATCTGAGCTTTAATTTCCTTAGTTATAAAAGGGTACTAATAAATAAATTAAGTAACCTCAGTTATCTTTTAGCATAGGAGTTGGCAAACATTTTCTGTAACAGGCCATACAGTTAATATTTTCAACTTTTTAAGACATACAGTCTCTGTTCAAATTACTCAAGTCTGCCATTGAAGTGAGAAAGCAGTCATGAGCAATAAGTACACAAATGAGCATGGCTGTGTACCAATAAAACTTTATTTACAAAAGCAGGTGAAAGGCCATAGCTTGTTAAACCCTGATAGCCCAGCACTGTCCAATATAATGATAGCCTCACATGTGGTTAAAAGTTTTTGTTGATAATCACAATTTGCAAACAGTTAAGAAGCATCCAGTGATTTTAATTTCAGTATTTTATTCTATTTTACCCAATATATTCAGATGTTACATGTAATCAATATAAAAATATTAGTGATATTTTAAATTTTAGTTCCTTAAAAAAAAATCAACATATTAGTTAATAGAGATGTCAGGGAGCAGAGGCCAGATCTGACTCTTAGTATGTTGTCAGAGGTGTTGAAGTCATTTTCCTGAAATAATTTTTAGAACTTTAGTCTGTTCTAATGACTCATAACATAATAGCTTAGCTTTAAAATGCTGATTTTCCTAGTTTTTATTCTAATATTTATCCTATAATTGCTTGTTCTGAGGGGGCACCTCTTTTTCAGTCAAAAAGGATGTTGGCTTGTTTTCTTCCCAAATTATAAATGTACTTTATCAAATATTCAGCCAGATCTCACATAAAGGAAATCAAGAGGGGTACAAATAATAAAAGTGATATTAGTGGAAAGAAAAAGAAGCCCTTTCCTTCTACCTATATATGCATGCTTTACCTTTCTGGAAATCTTCTAATTTAACTTTAATTAACATGCCTTATTCTAAGAAGTAAAGAGGACTCGGGGGTATAGCACATGAGAAAGCAGCCATGAGCAATAAGCACACAAATGAGCATGTGTGAGGCCCTGGGTTTTATCCCCAGCACTGGGGGAAAAAAAAAAAAAAAAAGAGAGAGAGAGAGAGAGAGAGAGAGAGAGAGAAAAGAAAAAGGAGAACGAGAAGAAGAGACAAAGGGCCCATTCATTTTGGATTCTTAAGAAACAATAACACAAAGTATTATGCTGAAGATACGTAAAAGAATAAATAGTGGTATGCCTTTATATTATCCTAGGTAAGATTTTCTTCTTTCCAAGTCTATTTCTGTAGAATATTTTTGAAAATTAAAATTTTCAGTATTAAGAAGTTAATTCTGATAATGTCTGTCAAGTACAGATCTGACTGATTTTTTTTAATATAGATTTTTAGTTGCAGATGAACACAATACCCTTATTTTATTTGTTTATTTTCATGTGGTGCTGGGGATCAAACCCAGTGCCTCACACATGCTAGGTAAATGTTCTACCACTGAGCCACAACTCCAGCCCTGGCTAATTTTTGATATTCCAAATTAGGGATTAAATAATTCTCTCAGTGCCAAATTTGTTTCTGACTTGTGATTGGAGTCTCTCTAGGGCTCCGGGTTTGCCATGGTGTAGGCTCCAGTGACATCCTTTTTTAATGTCCTGTCACAGAGCAGGGAGAAGAAAACCTGATTCCCTTATTGGGCTGGTGGAAGCCCTGGATTGAACAGGAGCTGGAACACTGGAGAGAGACAGTGGGTAGAGAGCACCAGGGGTGGGTGTGGGAGGCAGACATCCCACAGGGCATTGAAAGGCAGGCTGAATTGAAATGCCTGGCTTTGCCACTTGCTACTATGTTTTCTCCAGCAAATTTTGTAACTGGTTTGAACTTCAGTCACCACATCTGTGCAATGGAAATTATGTTGGTGTGGTTTATAAATTTCAGTACTCAGAGGCTGAGAGAAGAAAGTTCCCTAAACTTTTAGCCTCAGATTCATCTGGGCCTTAGAATAACTCCTACAAAGGAGAACAGCAGTGTGGTAAATGTAATGCACTGTCATGAGTGAGTAGAAATATAGTTGTCCCCCAATAGAATTGGGGGGTTGGTTCTAAAGACTGCCAACAATACCAAATTCACAGATGCTCAAGTACCCTATATAGAATGGCATAGCAAGACTAATGGTGGATCTCAGTGATGGAGTACATGTTTATCAGTCCCCAACACCAAAAAAGGTATAGTTTTTCACATAATTTCAAGAGCCCCTGAAATCCTGCCCTGGTTGTTTAAAATCAAGATCAAAATTCTCTCTGATCCTATCCTCTGACATATGCTATTTCAATGACAGTTTTCCTCACTCCTTTGTCTACAGGGAATATTACATGTTTAGTCACTTTCTATATATATTTCTTCACTGTCCAGTGTCCAAAGCTTGTACTTGCCAGTGAGATATCTCTTTGCTAGATTTTAAGTTCCAAGAGGGCAAGGACCTTGTGTTGAACAGTTCGGTGATGTGTGGAAGGCCAGCCCAGAAGGTAGGTGCTGAGTAATGCCTTCCTGGTGTTGTGGCCAACCACACATTGGCTGTTTTCATATAATTAGGATGAATCTAATTTTAAAATGAACAACCAAGTGTCCTCAGATGAACCAGAATATACACTTACAAGGCCCCGCTGTCCTGCATTATAAATAAGGGAATAGGTTGTCCGGCAGAAAAGCTCAGCTGTTCTTTTCTCTTAAAAAAAAAAAAAAAAAAAAAAAAAGTCATCCACTCACATCAGAACTGAGATAGAAGATCTTCTCCTCACTAGGTTGGCAAGAATGAAGGCCCCCAGAGTGGATGTTCTCCACAAAGATGAAGCCCAACAAAAATCCACACTCTGATGATTTGTAACGAGACCTCTTTGATGGTGGCTTACTGTGACCAGACCCCAAGCTTGGCAGCCTGCTTCCTCCACTTGTATGACAGCAAGACTTCCTTAGGTGACCAGTTCAAGTTACTACTGGGACAACATTCAGAGACTGTTGTCCAGCCACCTCCCTTTTTAAATTCCCTTTTTGCAGATGCAATAAGCTCCTTGGATGCAGGGCTGTTATAGCAGCTTTCATAGCTCCTAGCTTTTTTTCTGGACTTACCTCCTGCCCCTTAAGATGTTTAGCAGCTCAAAATACCCATTACATGGAACATGAGTGACTGGACATGGCCCTGAAGGGTTTTTTTTTTTTTTTTTTTTTTTTTTTTTTTTTCAATTCATTTCTGTTCATTGTTTAGCAGTGTTTAAAATAACTGTTCCATTTTTGCTGTTTTGTGGTTTTCCATCTCCACTGGTGATTCATCAAAGTTTCATTGAACCCCAGCAGTCGTCGCTCTTCATCTTTGCCTCTCCACAGCTCTATACTGAGATCCCCTTCTCAGAGGCAAGTGTTGTTACTTATTAAAGAGCTTGTACAAATTTGACTGTAGGGGCTTTGGTGACTAATAGGGATTATACTTGTACTCCCGAGTCATTTGATCCCTACAGTCCCTGAGCAAAAGATGTGGTTTTGCTTATTCTCTTAATGGGAGAGAATGGAATGTGCCTGAAGTTGTGTTTCCGAGGGTCTGGAAGAAGTGGGTCCAGAGCTGGGGGCCCTATGGAGCTTCTTAAGATCCTGTGTTTGGACTTCAGGATGGAAAAGCCAGCTGATGCTTAGTAATCCTGCAGCCCTGGAAAAGGATGGGTACTGTGGACCCTCTCTTTACTAGAGAGTCCCCCTTTAAAAGACTCTTGAGCTTCCCAGAACCAAACCCTGAGGTACAACATTAAGGGCAAGTTAATTTTAGTTGGAGGTGAAGAGAGCACCAATGGTAGAGTGGGGAAGTGAGCCAGGGGAGGACTGCACTAATAAAGTAGGCATGAGCAAACTGGTTACCATAGTGGCACGTGGAGCTTGCTGGCACACTGGGGGATTCTGGGAGAGCTCAAAACACGTGGCTCATGGTTATCTTCCACCCCCATCCCCCTAGGCAAGGGAGTAGGCATGTATCCACCAAACCTGTCAGGCTGCCTGGGGGTGAAGACTACCTTGGGAGGCCAAGGATTCCCTGGCCTTTGGGGACTGTCAGTTGGGCAGCCAAAAGGAAGCCTCCAGGCAAAGAAAGGTAGCTGCTGGCAGGCAGAAGTCAAGGCAAGGGGCACTAGCTGTGTCAATGCCCTTCAGCCTTGTTGGTGATTGGCGAGTGACATGCAGGGCAGCCTGTAGCCCCCATTCCCACCCAAGGATTGCTGGACTCCAAGAGGTCTTTGCTTGGAGACCACCTTCAGCTGAAAGAGTGTAGTTTCCTCCCTTTTCTCCCCATTTGCATCCTAGATAAATGCAGTTTGGAGAATGCCACTTTTTATTTCTGCCTCCTTTTTGTTCAATTCAACAAAGCAAATACTGTCATGGCAAATTAGCTAATAAGTTATGCAGCAGGACATAGCTTTATTGTTGATATTATGTTCCTCCATTCATTCTCTTACTATCAATCATTTTTCCAACACCACATATGTGCCATTTCTATGCTATGGTACAGTGGTGAGCAACACATTCCCTGTCCCTCCAGATTCATACACAAAAGCCTCACCAAAATTGTATATATATATATTTTATCAATACATTTGCCCCAAATTCTGGAGGTTGAAAGTACAGGAACATAAGCATTGTACCAGTTCCAGCATTTCCTTGACTAAGAATTATAACTATATAGATCAGAATTATGAAATTCTGTTTTGAAGTATAGGATTGCCTTCTGTCACATTCAGGCATAGTTTATGAGCGCTGTCCACCTTGACAAGCGAGTTTCACAGTTTAACAAGATCCTGAAATGAAGTGTTCGTAAATATTTCACACTCCTTGTTGGCATCCTCTTTTAAACTGGTTTTATGTAACCTGTTCTCGCCTTGACTAATGCAGCAGTTGTCCACTTTGGGGGGAGTAATCCACTCCAAAGTGGCTTCTAAGTTATGAGAAACAGGGTAGCGCTAATTGTATTATTATTATCATTATTATTTTGGCTGGGGGTAGGTAATAGAGAAAGGAAATAAGGTAAAAGTCACAGAGGAAAGGATTCTGAAGAGGCTGGTGTCATGGAGAGGTGCACAGGAGGGCCAAGTCTCTTGCCACATTGTGTGTTTTGTGCATATCCTGGGAAAGTGCTTGCAGGGTTTAGGCATCTTGTTTTGACAGCCTTAGCTGTAGGGTGGTGTGTGACCTGACCTGTGCATTTATCTCCGTTCCTTGCAATCTCTTTGCATTGGATTCTATACTGTTGTTTCTCAGGGTGCTGTCTGCAGACCAGCAGTATCCATGCCAGATCCACACCACACTACATCCACCTAGATCTGGTAAGAGATGTAGAAAACAGGGCCAGGCTCAGACCTGTTGAACCACAATCTGCATCTAGCAAGATCCCCAGGGGATTCATATGCACATGGAATTTGAAAAGTGCTTTTGTACTTTTTTTGCTTCTTTACTGCTTATTAGTTAAAAAAAAAAAAAAAGCAAACCAAAATGCATATATTATGGAAGAGTTAATGTAGTAACCTTTTGACTAACCCGTTTAGATCTAGCTTATTATTTTTCAAACTTGATTACCAACATATTAGTGGGTCTTGAATAAACATAATAAGTCACAATCAACAGAACTTTTAAGTAAAAGAGACTAGAATAGAAAGTATTAGAGTATATCACATGTTTTTGAAACATTTTTTTTCACTTAAAAAAATGTGAACACACAAACACAAATACTGTCCTCTCTATGAATGTCCCAGGTTCTGATTGCAAAATTGCATTCTGACTGCTGTTACAGTTAAGAAAAATTCTTGAAAATCTCTATAATGAAACCTAGTATATCTCTTTATATACATTGACCAGTATTTGACTTGAGATAATGAAGTTATATTCTCCAATTCAGATTCCTGGACAAGATAGCAAATGAAATGCTATCTAAATAGCAAATGAAAATGCTAAATATTCTCAATTGTGAGGCAATGATGATAAGAATTTTTTACTCAACTTAAGAAAACAATACTTTATCAGAGAACATCTTAAAATCCCCCCAAAAAAGACCTTTAAGGAAACACTCATTTTAAATCAAGAAAGCAACAACTATAGGCTGGCGAAAGGACATGCATTAACTCATAATTTAGAATCCAAAAGCCCCAGGTTCTAAGAGATACAGGATGTCCCAAAAGTGCTGGTACGATTTTAGTATCTTCAGAGGTAAAAACGCAACCAAGTTACAAGGAATTATTTGAACCTTTAGTCATTATGATTTTGACAAGATTTATAATAAAATTAAAAAGTAAATTTATTAAATTTTTAATGAGTTAGAATTTAAATTTTATTATTTCAAAATTTGCAACTCTAAATGAACACCGAAGACATTTAGGCAATAAAGCTTCAGCCCTATTCTTCTAGGAGTCTGGCAGCCTTCCTTCTGAGGACCCGCGCACCTGTGGGAGGAAGGAGCAGGCTCTGGTGTGAGTGAAGGCAGCCTGAGCCCTCTGGAGAATCAGATTTCACCACTGTGGGAAAGAACCAGTGCTGGGGTGAAGCTGAGGCCTTTGTGCAGGAGGGTGCTAATGCCAGGCTGAGATATGGTTCCAGGGAAGTGCTTTCAACCTTGCAGGCCAGATCTGTGCCAGACAATGAGTTGCCTTTGAAAGTGCCTTTGACCCAGGAGGGTGGCAGCTGGCAACCTTCTAACTCTTTGCAGCTTCCCCACTGTTCCTCAGGTCATAGTGACTTGCCCCCAGATCTCAGATTTGCATGGAATGATTGTTTCTTCTGGCATTTCCTCAGAAAGACGGGAGTGAGTTATTTAATGTGATATTTTATTAAACACGATTTCAAATATGCTGAATGTTTTCAATATTCTCTTCTATAATTAGTGTGTTCATTTATAGAATCTTTGCTTTATTAAAATTCAAACACACCAATGGTGTCTATATTCTTTAAGAATGCTGTGTTTGGGGTGGGATTGTAAAATAATTTTATAGGGTATTAAAGTTTAGATAACTAGTGTTCACTATCCAATATGTGTTAAATTATGTGGTTTTACTCATTTTAAAGAAGATATCCTGTTTCTTTGTTTCAAAACTAATTATTAGTGGTGCCATCTTTTTGATAGTGCATGTCCCTTTGAGATTTTATATATTTGAGAACTTACATAGAGATATGCAAATGAGATATAATTTAAATATATGGAATAGATAAAATTTTAATGTGTTGTATATATTATATACCATTTGAAAATCTATATGAGAAAGTTTACTGGAGATATTATAAATGACATCACTTGTCAACTTACATTTTCTTATTTCTAAGTGAAATAAATTTTAATTCCTCAATATTGTGTTTGACTATTTTTTCATGAATTGTTTTGTTTTTACAAACTAAAATGTTAATTTGAGTCATATCGACTTATGGCTATTTACATTTGTTAGAATGTATTTTTAGCGATTTTTTTTTTTTTTTTTTTTTTCTCGCTTGAAAAAATAATCCTAACCTCATATTTCAGGCTTGGGTTTCTTGTTGCATGATGATTGAAATTGTATAAAGTAGGGCCCCTTGCCCTCAAGAATAATGAGAACATGACCAATTTTGAAGCCCAGGCCAAATAGAACATTTTGTTTTCAGCACATTGGCTATAGGAAACCACATATTAGTGTAGTGGTTTTCCTTTGTGATTTATCATAGATTTTTTTTTTAATCTAAAAGTGTAATTCACTGTATGAAGTCATTCTCCTATCTGCAGTATATTTGACAAATTTCATGTGTTTTTTTTTCAAATTAGTAAGAAGAGCAGATGTTTCAACATGCACCAGTCTGATACAGGTTCACACAGTTGGAATCAGCTCTACCCATATGTCAGTATTTGGGGGTTGAGCTTCTCCCTAGCCCCTGAGCTCCACAGTTACCTCTATATAGCACACATGGTCTGTAGCAGTCTTCTGATTTAAAAAAAAAAAAAAATTTTTTTTTCCTTAATGAATTATCAAAGACATAATCCTTGCTGGAAGGATTATATAGTTGAATTATCATAGCCATTTTTTGTTGCTGTTTTAGGTTTCGTTTGTTTTTCTGTCATATAAGAAACTGGGTGGGGGGGGGGGAGAGGCATGGAAACACAGCCATTAATCCTATAAATTCTAGTAGATCTGTCTCAAAGCCTAGAATGACCAATAATTTTGTGCCAACTCCAGGAGGTTTTGGTGGTTGTTAGGGCTGATATATTTGAGAAGCACCATAAGGCCAGATCTCTGGACTTAGTCATAAAGAATGTTGTGGCTGATTAGTATAATGTCTGCAACGGAAAGAATAAGAGTGATGGGCCGCGTGCCTTGTGTTTTCTTACCCTGTACCCAGGGAGACTAAATTTCTAAGATACTGCACCATCGCATTGCCTTTTGCTTATTGTTTTGTGCTTTTTCAAGGGAAACTACACTTGCTCTGAAGGCTCGTTCTCTCTCTCTCTCTCTTTCTCTCTCTCTCCCTCCCTCTCCCTCCCTCCCTCCCTCTCTCTCTCCCTCTCTGGCAGTTAAAACTTGTTAATCAGGAAGACTGCATAAGAGTGATGCCTCATTGGAATGTTCTCATAGGAAACCAAGCCTATAGTGAACTGTTCATCATTTCCTTTGGTTTTCTGAGTCCTGGGACTGTGTATAAATGCATAATTAATAGTGCTTTAAAAATTGAAATGTCAGAAATGTTGGAACTCTTGGGAACATGATTAAGTTCTTAAAATAAAATGGAAGAAAATATTATCTATTGCATTGTGAAGTACTTAAATTGTATTTGCTTGTGTAATTCATCATTTTGAACTTTATGGTCTACTCTGTTTCTCCATTACAATACTCATCCTCTCGGAAAGCTTTTGGTCAGCCTCTTTACATGAAGAACAGAAGGAAAGAGGTTGTATGTGAGAGGATATGGCATAGGGGAAATACAGGCTCGTTTTGGGCCTAACAAGATCAGAAGAGGGCTGGGGTTGTGGCTCAGCGGTAGAGCGCTCGCCTATAGCATGTGCGCGGCCCAGGTTCTATCCTCAGCACCACGTACAAATAAAACGCATTGTGTACAACTAAAGCAAATAAATAAATATTAAAAAAAAGATCAGAAGATACAAAAATTGGCAAAGAGGAAACAACAATACAAAACTGCTATCTAAAGGTCTCCAGAGCCCTTGTTTCTTATTTCACAAAGAATTATGTCATCTGCCAATCAATTTGATTGGACTCCCTTGAAATCTGCCCGTGAGAAAGCCTGAATAAATGTTCCCGACCATTATTATTCAACTGTCTGTCAATTCTGGAAGTGCATAATTGCTTGCATTACAGTAAGTGACTGTATGGTCCTCAAGAACTAAGAATGTGAAGAAAGAAATCTTTTGTACAGTTGATTTTGGCATTCTTTCCATACAGAGATGAATCACCTTCTTCAACAAGTCCAGGACTTGACTTTGCCAAGACTGGCAGAAAGAGTAGGAGGAGACAACTGGCTTTGTGTTAAAGCCCCTTGCAGAGCTGGCATTCCTTCCTAGGAGCCAGTAGTCTCTAGGACAAAATGAATTATGACCAGATGTGTCTGTACAGTTAGGGGATTCTTAGAGAAGTGACCAAGTGCTGAATTCCAGTCAATGTTTCAAGATGGTACTATAAAGACAGATGGAACATGTATATTGTTGACCATCAGCAATTGAATTTAGTATTCTCTGGACTATAGGGAAGACTAAGAGGATCTCAAAGATCCTCTAAACATCTTTATCTTTCTTCCATGTATAGTCACAGTAGTATCCATAAAACTTTAGTCTTGGTGGACAGACTGGAACATAAATATGGGTGTCCCCACTAACCAGTTGAATAGGACCTGGAGAAAAGTTGCTTAAATCCTGAGTTTCAATTTCCAGTTATGTAGAAGTATTTTTTAAGTGCCTACCTCAAAGGACTATGAAGAATAGGAAAACATGGAAGAGAAAAGGTCTTAGCAGACCTATGCCTGTGGTCTGAAGGTTTTTGAGAGTCTGCATGTATTCTAGGCCATTTTCTTACTGCTGAGGGAGAAGAAGGAGTAGACTAGGGGAAGGGAACATACATAGGGCAAATTAAGGCAAACATTCATTCTTTTGCTGGTCAAAGGATATATATATATATATATATATATATATATGTATATACATATGTATACATATATATGTACATACATATATATAATAAGATATATATTATAAAACATGTATAATAAGATACATATTATATATACATAGAATGTACATAATTTTTAATCACATATTTTAATAATAATATATATTTTAATTACATATATTATTTTTAAGAGCAAAGCAAGTTTCTTATGGTGTCTTCTTGGGCAAATGGAGATATGCAAGCTAATGATAGGAAATTTCACAACTTGAACAATTATATGCACAGGATGTTTTCGTGGATTGACAACAGGCTAGAGGTGGAGATTTGCCAAGAACTACCAGGTTTCTGCCTCAGCTCTGTGCCACCATGGGGATATGAGTGACATGATTATCCAGTGTTCAGAGGTCATAGATCTGGAGGGGACAGCGAAAGTGTCCAACCACAGAGGATGGATTGGGAGATCTTGAGGAGCTGAAACAGTGATTTCAAGTCAAGAGGACTTGCGGGAGGACCTGAAACCACAACGCTGCCTTAGATATATGTTGGAGGCCCAAATTCTAAGGGAGCACCTGTCATCAATTTAGTATGAGCCAAAGAAAATGTGGGTATCTTGACCCATACTGTGGTTTTCAGTTCCATTAAAACAATGATTCTCCAACTTGTTCTGCCACACAACCACCCAGAGAGTGTGTTAAAACACAGATCACTGGGCCAGATCCCCAAAATTTCTGATTCAATAAGTCTTGGTTAGAGCTGGGGAATTTATATCTTCAGCAAGTTCCCAAGTGGTACTGATGTTCTTGGAAACTATTGCTTTAGAAACTACTTCATTAAAAGATCAATCTTGCTCAAATCTGGAAGAGGTAATAGTTTTAATGTAATATACTGAGATATTGTGGCATCTCTAGGTCCCAGAATTTTGGTCAGGACAAAAATCCAGAAAGATGGGCAAAATTCTAGAAACCAGGTAATCCTAAAGACCACTGAGGAAAGAGGAGCATATGGAGAAAAGAAAACCTATAGTGATAAAATGATTACTTCAAATGCTTGAAAGAGTGACATGTTGAAGAGTCCTAGTTAAGAATGTCTACATTGGATCCAGATCAACCTGGCAGGTCTGCCCTCCTTTATATATTTAACAAATCCTTCTATGGTGCTTACTAAGTAAGTACCAGGCACTGGTCCAAATACTTTACATATGTTAACTCATTTAATCCTCATAACAACCTTAGAAACTAGGTTTAGAGAGCTTGAACAACTTTTCTAAGGTCATGTATCTCATTTGTGTTGGAACTGGGATTAGAATCCGGGCGGTCACATGAAATTCAGGTTCTCAAGCACTGCCTGGCACTGCCTCTCCACCACGGACTACTCTCTGAGGATTGGCTAGGATCCTTGGTAACATCTCCAAGGTGTCTATAACTCAGTCTCTTCCTCTTTACAGCAGGGGTGATCCTTTTCTTATAGGTTGTCCTGAAGAGTTAAAGAGCTAGTATTTTGTAAAGCACCTGTCTAGTGTCTGGTGTTTAGACTTCTGTAGGATTCAGGTGCCATATGACCCAGGGGAACAAAGCCTACCTATCAGTGGTGGGCTCCAAGAATGTGCCAAGGCCTCAGCCTTGGGAGCGTTTCTTGGACTCCAGACCACCCTCCATAGTGACCATCATGTGTGGCATCCACATCTTGAGGAGGAGCCTGGACTAACATTCTGAGTTAAAATTCTACCACTATGTGAAACACTGGCTTCATTCATTGGAAGTGTCAGTCTTCATCAGATTGATCCATTGTTTCCGTTTGCTCACTGGAAGCTTTATGCAGATTCTGAAAGATCCTGCCTGTCACCGTTAAGGCAGCTATAAAAATAAGTCACCCAAACTGTTTTCCATTCTTGACTCATATCTCACTCCTCACCAGCACAGACACCTGTTCACAATGTACTGCTTTTCAACACGTCCCTCTATTTAAGTTAATAAAACGTATGCATATAGCCAGCAACTTTTTCTTATCTGATTTTCTTATACTTCAGTTTTCCTTAGTAATGATGTGTTTTGATTTTTGCTTGTATCTGACACGGTCATAGTGTAAAGCAACAGTAATATTTTCTAAGAAGTAGGTTGAATGCTTCTCAAAGTTGCACATTTCTAAATAGGAGAACAACTGTGATTTCTGAAGACATTTTTGAGGGGAAAAGCTTGTCTAGGCTTCCCTGGTTTGTTGGGAAGCTGCACCACCCAGGGAGGGCTCAAGCTGATGCCTATGGCCTGTGATAATGAGGTTTACTTATGGTGCTTTTCCGGCTGTTGTGTGGCTCTGGCGTGTATGAGCAGCTCCCTTATCCAAGCTGCCATAGGAATGAATTAATAACTCGTGAATCTGTTGAAGCTATTTTATGCTAGAAACTGTGGTAAGCCCAGAAACCCATCTCAGATATAGCTGGTTCTGGAGGAGGGTAGATGTCTAAGTAGGCAGTTACAGAGGCAGGAGGATACCTGCTCAGGTAGAGGGATGCTCTGGGTCTATGAGACTGGTGTGTCTTACTCTGATCATGGAAAACATCCCAGTGGAAGTGATGCTTGATTTTGTTTTGAAGAATTATTAGTAGTCAGCGTGGCAAAGGTATTGGGATGTGGTGTGTGTGTGTGTGTGTGTGCGCACACACATATTGCACACAGAAGTTAGGTAAACACAGGCATTTGGGACATGGATGTTCCCAGACCTCCTCCCTCACGGGCTTTCCAGAATTCTGCTAGCCACCAGCCAAGTCTTCCATCTCCAGGAAGTAACTTGAAATACATCTTCTAAGGGAACTCTGAGTGTCCAAGAGGAAGACTAAAGATACTGAATTGGAGGGTATCCTAAATGATGCCCAATTCTGTCAATTTGCCAAAGGTAAAGTGCAGAAAATATTCCAGAAAAAAAGAGGAAAAAAAGGAAATGATAAAGAGGATCAAAAAGGAAAAAAAATAATAAGACAAATTCACGAACAATTTAGGCAGCCTAATTTTTGTGTGTGTGTATGGGGGGGGGGGAGTAATGGGGGTTGAATCCAGGGCCTCGCACATACTAGGCAGATGCTCCATCACTCAGCTAAATCCCCAATCCCAGCCTAATATCTTAATAAGAGAAATATCAGGAAAGAAGAGCAGGAAAAAAATGGACAGAGGAAACTGTTTAACAAGTTCAGAAGGGTGCTCATTTGTAGTGGACAAGTAGAATGAGCTGCTTCCTCACTTTCCAGTGGGGCATTAATGGGTAATGCCCCCAACTGAAATATCATGTGAACTGTCATGTTGTGGACATGGAAGTTAAGAAACATCCCAGTGAAAATAAACAAATGAAATGTCTAAGAACACCCTGTAAGAAAGAGCTGCATTCGTTGGTAAATATGTTATCCTTCCCATAAACAAATGAAAGAGCTTGGAGTGGTTATCTCTAGAGAGGAAGAGATGGAATGGGGCATGGGACAGCACAGCAGTCATTCATCCTGAATCTTCTCACTTGGCACTTTATGTGCAAGTATAAATTTGATTAAATAAGAATCCCCCCAAAATTTGTTTAAGCCTGGTGAAAAGGCAGACTAGATATAGATGATGAACAAATGCCTGAAATGGAAGATAATGCTGATGAAATTGCTTAGCATAGAGCCAGGACATACTAGTTCAGGTTAAAGGAACACTGTAAGTCCTGGACAGGACACATGAAAGCAGAGCCACAAGGAAGACTTGTCCTGATGAGCATGCAGCCAGTTGTCTCATGTACAGGGGGTGGGAAGGAGAACGGTACCCTCAAAGGAATCAGTGAAGCAGCAGCTGATGTCTCATCAGCAATAGCAGATGCTGGTGTCGGCTGAATGTGATTTTTTTAAATGCTGAGCAAAATTGCCAACCCAAATTCTATGCCTTCTCAAATCTAATTCAAAACAGAGGGTGAAATGAAAATCTATTCAGATTAATAAGATAGAGATAATTAACCACTCACAGACCCTCGCTGAAAGAAGTACTAAAGGATATTCTTAAATGACGAGAGAATTCAACCAAGAAAGAAAAACCTAGGTTACAAGAAAAAAAGAAAAAAACAGCAAATTGATAAACATGAGAAATGTAGATAAGCACTATTGGTAAAACAACAATAATAGTAAACTATTTTTGATTGCTTTTGTTAAAAATAATATAGAACAACTACTGTGATAGCACAGGGTGAGAGGAAAATAGAAGTAATATCTTCCACAGTCTTTGTTTTATTATTAGAAAGGATAGAGATAATGATTTTTTTTTGGCTTTGCTTAGTATACAAATTTAGAGATAATCACCAAAATAGAATGTTAGATTTCCAAACCAGTGGAGGGAAATAAAGAAAATTCAATAAATCAGTTCAGTAGACAGCAGAGAAGAAAAACAATAGAAGGAAGACCAACATCATCCTAAATGGAGAAAAATTGAAAGCATTCCCTCTAAAAACCGGAACAAGACAGGGATGCCCTCTTTCTCCACTTCTATTCAATATAGTTCTTGAAACCGTAGCTAGTGCAATTAGATAGATGAAAGAAATAAAAGGGATATGGATAGGAAGAACTCAAATTATCACTATTTGCAGATGATATGATTCTATATATAGAAGATCCAAATAATTCCACCAGAAATCTTCTAGAACTAATAAATGAATTCAGCAAAGTGGCTGGATATATAATCAATACCCATAAATCAAAGACGTTTCTGTACATCAGCGACAAATCCTCAGAAAGAGAAACTAGGAAGTCCACCCCATTTACTATAACCTTAAAAAAATGAAATAAAATACTTGGGAATCAACTTAACAAAAGAAGTGAAAGACCTATACAATGAAAACTACAGTACACTAAAGAAAGAAATTAAAGAAGATCTTAGAAGATGGAAAATCTACCTTGCTCATGGATAGGTAGAATTAATATTGTCAAAATGACCATTCTCCCAAAAGTACTATACAGTTTCAATGCAATACCAATCAAAATCCCAATATCATTCCTCATAGAAATAGAAAAAGCAATCATGAAATTCATCTGGAAAAATAAGAGACCCAGAATATCCAAAGCAATTCTTAACGAGAAGGGTGAAGCTGGTGGCATTACTATTCCAGACCTAAAATTGTATTACAAAGAAATTGTAACAAAAACAGCATGGTATTGGCACCAAAATAGACCAGCTGACCAATGGTACAGAATAGAAGACACAGAGACTAGAAGGAAAATGTGATCAATAAAAAACAAGAACACAAAGACAAATCCAAATTTATATTAAATCACAAAAGGTAAATGAACTGAACTCTTTGTTTTGAAGACAAAGATTGCCAGATTGCTTAAAAATACAAAATCCAGGCCTACAGTTTACAAGCATCAGACCTAAACAGTAGTGACTCAAAATATTTGAAAGAAATGAGAGGGAAAAAATTAATTTCATCAGGAAAATGTCAATTAAAAAAAAGCTTGAAGTGGCAACATTCATATTAGACAAAAGAAGATAATACAACAAAACCTAAGAGAAGATCAGTGCCATCACCATTGATCATTTGAGCCAAAGTTTAATAGCTAGACTTGGTTCATGGCTGTTGAAATATACCATATTTACCAACGTATGCAGCTCTTTCTTACAGGGTGTTCTTATACATTTTTAGAGTGTCAGTAACTGTGTCAAGGAGGATATCACTAAACAGAGTATTTCATCAAGGTCCTCGGTGTGGCATTGTGACCTAAATGAGCAGTGTTACACCTATGGTGTTCATTAATGCTTAGGGAAGAGTTGGCAATCTTGCTGACTAATAGCTTCCAAGTCTGTCTTCCTAATTCCTGGGAGGTACTCTGTAGATCATAAGACTCTTGGTCCAAAAGAAGTATACTTTTGAAGCAATTTCTAGTCAGAGTGAAAGTTCCCGAAGCATCATATTTCAGTTTTAAACTGACTTCATGTAACAATAACATAATTCATCTTTGCTTTGAAAAAAATATAATATCAATAGGATCTTGGAGAGATTATTATCAGACTTAGAAATGAGCTGGTATAAAGACACCGCCCCCCGGTCCTCCTGACTCTTTTTCCTGTAACAAAGTTATGTAAAAATCTGAATCCCCTTAGCTTCTCTGCTAAGGTTTCAGGTGCATCTTCATTCTGCTCTTACTAACCAGGCCAAACCAATGTCTTTGTCAAGGGCAGGGCCCCCAAGTGGATAATCGCAAGACACATCTCCCCTGTCCAGGAAGGAAGCTGAGCTGGGGGACCCTTCAGCAGTAATGGGAGCACAGTTGCCTGTTTGGGTGGAACATTGTTTCTGCTCAAGCACAGGAACAGACTAACTTTGGGGTACCCGCTCCTTTCACTGGGTGCCTCGCCCAGAAGAGGATGGGGGCTGGAAGACTGAGAAACTGGGTCTTTTCTCCAAGCTTCTGGGTCACTGCTGATACCTATCAATTCCATTTAAAAAGCATCTTGAGGAAATTTGTCACTGGCAACTGTAAGAGCCCATAGGTTCCAGGGGAAGAATCTGGGCAGGAGCAAAGGAAGGATTGTCTCCCTTTCTGTAGCATGCAGGACCCAGGGAAGATGGAAGTTAGCACATAAATTTTAAACCCAGAGCCACAAGGGAGCAGTTTAGAACAGGTTTTGTTCTGTTTGCATTATGAGGCTTTGAGTAAATTGATTTCCTTGCTACTTATTACCATAAAACAGTTTTAATTACATAGATATTTTCCTGACGTTTGGTACTTTGGACCAGAAGTATGACCTCAGCTAAGCCTTACTCCTCAAATGCTTGAAGGGAGAGTTGCAATTTATTTCGAAGCCTTTCACATCTGAAAATTTTCATAGGAAAACCATCTTCTTCTCAAAGCAAGAATCTGTTCTATATGACCCAAGTCCTTTGTTCCAGAATCATGGCTCTCAGGTGTGTCCTTCAATTGATTTGTTAAGGTCAGATGAAATATTAATCCGTTTAAAGTTACAATATGTTCTAGGCTGTCCAGTTTTGTGAGCCCATTTTTTAACGTTGAGTGCCTTCCTGGTTTTAAATGATCTTTTGCTTTAGTCTTCTTAATTATCAAAGGAATAGCATCCTTAATATTAAAAAAAAATTCAACAACACAGGAAATGTTGAGAACAAAAAGACCCCACCCACCACGTGACATACTTATGATACTTAGTTATGCTTACCCTTTGGGAGGCAGCTTGAAAACAAGTTATTCTGCAACACGTAACTAGGCCACACACAATTCTAGAACATCCAACGGGAAAGAGACATAGGAAGCATTGACTCAAATGTTCTCAATTCCAAGGAGCAACACTGGCTCAAAAGAAGGGTGGTAATCTGTCCAAGGTTCTCATTGCAATGTTTCTGTGACTTGTCCTCCTCACCATATGAGATCCTTTCCAGGATGTCACATAGCTGACAAGTGTCCCATTTTTAACCATTGATTCAAAATGCCTTTATTATTATTATGATCACAAAATCAATAATGTTCCTGGTGGAAATGTACCTGTTTCCTTGCCAACCACCCTGGAAAATAATGATGTATTTCCTTCCAAACATTTTTCCATGCTCATCATTATATAAAATAGGATTGTACTTCATATAATTTTTTGGATTGGCTCACCTGATGTATGATGAACGTTATTACATGTCATTGAACATTATTCCTTAAGATTATTTTTCATAGTTGCAGGGTACCCTAGATGTACCATATTATCTAACCAGTCCCCTTAATGACCATTTGAGAAGGCACCCATTTTTTAACACTAAGTTGTTGTCTTGAGCATAGCTGAATATAAACCCTTGCATATTTCACATTCTATATGAAAACCCCAGTGTAGTTAGAATAGTTATCTTATAATAATTTACCTATAATTTAGGTAAATTTTGGAAGGCCAGAGAGTCCTTAAAATTCAAAGTTGCTTCATTTCACTAGATTAAATGTTCTATAATTAAAATAAATAAAATCAGATCACTTTAGAAAAAGACAAATCTGTTCAGCCTTGACTGAGTTAATTAGCCACAGTCCTATTTTTTGGCCATCTGCGAGAAATATTCTGTCATAACTTGGTAAAGCCTCTGCTGTCACAGTGTACTTTATAATGCTAATAAAACAATAATAATAATAATAATAATAATAATATAGCAGCTACTAGTTATACAGAGCCATGTGCCATGTAACATTTATAAATGTTACACTTAATCACAACAGCTCAGTGAGATAGACACTGAGTTTACCACCACTTTATAGAAGAAAGATCAGAGAGGTTAACTAATTTGCCAAAGGTGGAACAAGTGAGGAAATGATCACAAACCTAAACCCAGATATGCCTCACTCCAAAACCCAAGACCGAGGCCAACACCTCCAAAGTGACTCTAACCAATCTTTCCTTGATGATTTTAACTTCAGCAGTGGTTCTTAACCTTCCCGGGATTACAGAACCACTTCAGAATCTGTACTACTAGTGCTTAGGAAATACTGTATATGAAAATATATGCAATAGTTTTTAATTGAATTTCAGGTCTTTGGCTTGAAAACCCCTTCATGTAAGCAGTTTCCTTTAGGTCTTTCCAATTCTTCAGTTCTCTAGAATCTTTTTCAAAAACACAAATAAGAGGCACACATGACCTGCTCATCAACTGAAATTATGACGTTTTGGTTAATAAATGGAAACAAAATTGCCAGGAAGCACTTCTTCTCCATTTTACTTGTTTCTCATCTCTGGCCAGCCAGATCTGAATGAGACCCCTAAAAATATTAGTACTTGTTGCTTAATTATTAATGAAAATTAATTATCTGGCTGTGAGATCCTATCTCGGGTGTGAGTTAGGAAACAAAACTTTTGTGTTGTCCCCTTCGATTAGAACAGGTTAAAGGAATGAAAGAAAATCATTTAAATATTAGCCTGTACAAGACATTACAAAAATAAAAGAAATCTGATAGAAAAATCATGAGGATTACAAAAGCAACATGGTCGTGTAAAGATTTTATGTGTCACTTCCCCCATTACTAATGCACATGATGGAGAGTAAATTACATTTCAGTGCAATTTGTCTGGTCATCCCTGAATTCTATGATGCCCTCATGATGTTTGTTTTATCATTTAAACCAGCAGATTCATGTTCCCAGTGTGGTATAAAACAAGAAAAGATATAACTTCTGTGTAATTTTAGAAAGACAAATCTCAGATATCAGAGCAATAATAATACAGTTGTGTTAATCTTTCTATTTCACTGTTCAGGTGAGAGTTCACTGGATAATATATTCTAGAATGCCACTAAGTAAATGTGCTCAATAAAATCTCCTTTGTGAACACAGAATCATGCTCTTTCTAGAGGAAGTGGAAGTGAAGAAATGGGGACAGCACCCAAGATATGCAGCACTGCCCAATTGATGTGGTTTGAAGTGATTTCTTAGAATCAAATGGCCCAGGTGTATGCTCTATTTTTTTTTTTTTTTAGTTGTAGATGGCACAATGCCTTTATTTATTTTTTTAATTTTTCTTTTTTTATTCGAAGTTGTTGTATATATAACAATAGCATGCATTACAATGCATAGTACATATATAGAACAACTTTTTTACATAACAGTGTTTGTATACAAAGTATATTATACTATTCATGTCTTCAATCATGCATTTAGGATACAATGCTTTACTTTGTCTATTTGGTTTAGTTTTTTTGTTTTGTTTTTAATGTGGTGCTGGGGATGGAACCCAGTGCCTCACACATGCTAGGCAAGCGCTCTACCACTGAGCCACAACCCCAGCCCTGTCTGCTCTATTTAAGGAAAGGTCTTGTGAAAATAAAAATGTGGGATTGTGCCTCTAAAATATAAATATGTTCTCAACTTAAAAGATTTACATGATAAATACTAATATAAAAACTAGAGACACTGGGGTTTGGGCTGTAGCTCAGTGGCAGAGTGCTTACCTAGCATGCATGAGGCACTGGGTTCAATCCTTAGCACCACATAAAAATAAAAATAGCTGGGCATGGTGGCGCATGCCTATAATCCCAGCACTTGGGAGGCTGAGGCAGGAGGATTGCGAGTTCAAAGACAGCCTCAGCAATGGCGAGGCACTTAGCAACTCATTGAGACCCTGTCTCTAAATAAAATACAAAAAGAGCTGGGGGTGTGGCCCAGTGGTTGAGTGCCCCTGAGTTCAATCCCTGGTACCAAATAAATAAATAAAAACTAGATACGCTTTTATTTTTCCTTTTAGAATACTTACAATAGGCAACAGAAGTAAGGAGTAAAATCCATCCTCCAGGCACATCTGAAGCACTATCTAAATATTCTCTTTCCTGAAGTATTGCTGTTGTCCGGAATGGGTCTGGTAGTATGGGTCCAATTCTCCAGTGCTTCAGTCACTCCTGGGTAGCACGCTGGGTGTTCACAGAGGAACATTCACCCTTTTGGTCTCCTGAGACACCATTTACTGCGTTGTGGGGAGGAGGGGAAGCTAGATTCCGTTCATTTTACCGTTTGTGAAAGGCTCGGTGGAGGAAGGAAACGGAAACTAATAGCTAAATTATTAGCAGCCAGTGCATTAACTAGGACCCTACTGAGAAGCCTGAAAAGGTTGAAAAGGTCCAGTTCCCTGAGAGGCCATCCTGTTCCAGTGGCCAGAAGAAAGCCCCACTCCCTGTTTTAAATATTCACAGCCAAATATTCTGAATATAAACTACAGACCCAAATTTCAGTCTTCTCTAACAGTTTCGGAGAGAACCTCAAATATTCTTTGATTAAAAAAAATTTTTTTTCCCCCTGTGGTCTTATTTGCCAGCACTATCCAATGTCTTCAAGTCCCACGCCGGCTAACTTTCCAAAGAGAGCTTGCCCACAGTCAACCAAATCCAGCTGCTCCATCTTGTAGAAACTAGAAATGATATGGAGATGACTTGTCTGGCTGATGTTATCAGCCCTTGGTGACTCCTGTCATTTATCCTCAGAATGTTTTTCTTTACCTTCTGTCTTGATCCTTTTATTCAGAACGTCACTATCCAACCTGGGCCAAGCCAACCTCGTGTGTCTCTTGGGAGCATTCTAGAAATGCAGAACCTCAGGGCCCACCCCAGGCCCACTGGCTCATAGACTGCATTTAACAAGAAGCCAAGGTGTCCGTTCAGATTTGAGAAGTTCTGCTTTAAAACACTGAAGCAATACCGAATAATTGACCCCAAAGAGTTGTTGGGGCTTTCAAATTTGCCACCCCATGAGGCAGATGTCCTCGCCAGGAAATCTGCCTGCTATTTTTGAGAGGTGTAGGGCTAGAAAGTGTCTTAGGCTCCCTTCTCTTGATTTTTTTAAAAATTTCCCTGTTGTAATCTGTTGCTTAAATGGGTAATATAATGACATAGGGATATTAAAGCAGACCTGGTTTTATACAAAATGAAAACAGAAAAAGTGAAAGAACTCAGAGGAAACTCTTGCACAGATACCAACAATGTGGTATTTTCAGAGATGTTTTGAAACCCATAGTTCCTATCTTTATGCCATTATCTTATTGCCTTTTAAGATTATGTTAAGGAAATCTAGACTTTTGGTCAGCTGATGAAAATTATTAAAAAGTGGGGCTCGGTGTTCCATCTTATCACATAGGAAAATGTGCTAAAAATCTCAGGGAGTAGTTTTTCAAATTAGAAGAGGTATTCTCTCATCCATCATTCCTAATCAAATGCCAGGTGTTCATTTTGATGATAAGAATGATGGTACGATGCCAGGGTTGGATACCTTTAGGGGATCAGTGGTTGAGGGCCCTTGGCTGGCCAAAGAAAGATGTTAAGGAATCATGAGGGTAGCTTGCCTGTTACAAACAGGGCTGACCTGTGGCAACACAGGCTTAGGGTGGCCATGTCCTCCTGTTTTTCTAAGAAAAAAAAAAAAATAGAAAGCTTGGGTATATGGTTCACGCCTGTAATCCCAGCTATTCAGGAGGCTGAGGCAGGAGGATCGCAAATTCAAGACAAGGTTGGCCTGGGCCATTTAGCCAAACTGTGTCTCAAATTTTTAAAAAATATAGAAGAGCTGGGGATGTTGCTCAGTGGTAGAGTGCCCCTATGTTCAAAACACTTACACACACACGGGGGAAGGGGGGATAAAAATCTGCATTTGTGTGTACAAACTTAAGATTTTAGATTTTGGAGATTAATTCAAGTTTTTGTGAATTAATTCAGCCTCCCTCCCTCTCTCCTTTTTTTTTCCCTTTCCCTTCTTTCCTAATATTGTGTAGTCCAATAAATTTTAACCAGTAAACACAATTAGATGGGATTTGCCAATTTTTGACACACAAAGAAACCCAAACCCCATAATTTGTGCTAGTTTTTTTTTCTTTCTTCTTTTTCTCTATTCACTATTTCTAGAATGACAGGTCAGAAATTAGGTAGAGTCAGAATTCACTACCGTTGCCCCTTCACTCTCTTCCTAGGTTAGGTGCTAATCAATGATTCAGATGAATAAAACTTCTGAAGGAGAATTATGAATAAGGCTGACTAGTCTACACACTGGTTCCTTAATGGTAGGAAGATGGCTAAAACACATTTATCACTCTCACACACAAAATTATATTTCATAGTCCCATGGAATAGAGAAGAAACTGGTTTCATTTTAAGGCAATTTCTTCCCAGTGACAACCCAAACAGATTGAATGGATGTGTTCCTATAAGTTTCATAAGCACTTTCAACTTATTTTTAAATGCTTTGCTCTGAGAATCTAAAAAGACTGTGCTTTCTTTCTTACTGAATTATGGGAGAAGGTAATAATTTGCAGAAAAATCAGCAAAGCAATTGATCAAATGCTCTAAAATACATTTCAGAACATAGAGCAGTAACAGCAATGTCAAAACAATGTCACCATATTCTCCAGCCCACTTACACCAGCACCAGGTCTGGGCACATTCATTTTCTATCATCAGCCATATGCAGCAACCAAGAGTAAGACCAGTCCTAATCGCTGATTCTTATAACACAGCTCTCCTTTCTCTGTCTTTAAATACGAGATACCCATAGAATGCAGCCAGAATTGTTTTAGGCAGTTAAGATTTTCTGGAATAGAGGAGATCTGAAAAGTGGAGGTAGTTAAGGAATGTACAAGTGAAAGATTAACTTCTGGGGTCAAAATTCTTATCTGAACAGATGGGCTAGTCTGATTATTTTTTTTAAGTACTTTACTGTGTTGATACCAGTGTTTTAATTTTAATCATAAGTAATGATTTAACTGAAGTTATGTTCATACCATCCACTCTCAGCAACACCAAGAAACAAATTCACTTTTGCAATCCACATTTCTCACTGACAATGACAGAAGAAAGCCTGGGTTCATCGAAGGCCCTATGGGATGAGAGTTCTTAGGATCTCAAAACCAAGAGCTTGACAGAAGGGAAGTTAGGAAAGGCACGTCATCTAGAAGAAAAAAATTATCATGGAAAAATTGAAGAGAGAATTCAAAATCAAATCCAACATCTAATTTGTGATGTTCCATCTCTACTTAGGAACTGAGTGATGCAGGTGGCTGGCCCAAGTTTTGGGCACCTAGGAAGATCTGAATCTTGGGGTTAGACACTCCAATCTAAACAGCCTACTCCATGCCACCTTTAAAGCCTTGTAAGCCTTCATTCCCACAGTGGATGACCCAGGCCACGTGCTTCATAGATGAAGGAACAAATTCAAGAAGAGCTGTTACTGTCCTGAACTTGATCCTTGCTCTTCGCAGTTCAGATAGAATCCTTTTCCATGCACGAGATTCAGTTGTAGAGAACCGTGGGCTGGAACTGTTATGGAAAATACCATTTGCTACTCTACCTTTCCTGTGGTTCTGTTGAAAAATAAAAAAATAAAGCTTTGGTCTGAGTAAAACCTTTAATTCTTATTTTTATTAACTTTGTGGTCTTGGAAAGGATGTTTATTTCTTCCTGGGTCTCAGTTTTTTTGTCTCTAAAATCAGAAATTACATGGTCTCTTACATCTTATTTCTAAAATTCTATGAACCTGGCCCTAGGATTTCAAGTCTGCCTCTTGCCAATGATGGAGATAAAAAACAAGGAATTGTGAGAGGAGAGGGAGATGATTAATTCTTAGTGAGAAAGTTTCATTTAAAACTCACTGCACTCGAAAGTGAAGTAGAGACAGTCCAGGTAAGCCATACCTGTCCTTGTAAATGCCAAACTTAGATCCCTTTTTAAAGTATAGTACAAACTATATTCTATTCTTCTTCATAACAGCTTTACTGAGATATAATCCACATGCCATGTAATTCACCCATTTAAAGTGTATATGATTTAGTGATTTTCAGTATGTTTACAATTTGGATCCATCACCACCCTAACTCTGATCACACACAGAAAAAAAACCTCTCATTGGTTAGCATTTCTTCTCATCTCCAGCAGCCCTAGGCTACTGCTTATCTACTTTCAGCCTCTTATTTGCCTATTCTAGACATACCAAATATATGGAATTATTCAACATGTAGCCTTTTGTGACTATCTTCTTTCAATTAGCATAATATATTCAAGATTTATTCATGTATAGCACATCCTGCTAATTAATTTCTTTTTATTGCTTATTAATGTTGCATTATATAGGTATATTTTATTTATCCATTCATCAGTTAATAGGCACTTGGGTTGTTCTGCTTTTTGGCTATTATGAATAATGCTGCTGTGAACATTTGGGTCCAAGTTTTGCCTGTACATGTATTTTAGTTTCTTTTGGATCTGTATTTAGAATTGCTGGGTCATAGGGTCACTTTATGTTTGACCTTTTGAGGATTTGCCAAACTGTTCTCCAACATGCTGCATCATTTACTTTCCCATAGCAGGGTACAGAGGTTCAGATTTCTCCACATTCTTGCCAATGCTTGTTTTTAATCTGTTGTTTTGATGATAGTCATCCTAGCGGGCATGTAATGGTATCTAGTTGTGGTTTTGATTTGCATTTCCCTTATGGCTGATAATGTTGAGCATTTTTTCATATGTTTAGTAGCCAGTTTCATATCTTCTTTAGAGAAATGTCCTCACACATCCTTTACCTATTTTAAAATTTTATTTGCATTGTTATTATTGAGTTTTTATGTCATCTAGATACAAGTCCCTAATCCAATATATGAATGATGAAATTTTTTCTCCCATTTTATATTCCACTCTTGAATACATTTGTTTTCTTTTATAAAAGCACTGGAATCCCAAGGAACAAGTACCCTGAGTTCAGAGCCTGTTATACAGAAACATGAACCACCTGGCTTTTTTCCTAAAACACCTATGTTACATCAGGATCATATCACATCATGGAAAATGGATAGTTCAGCTGTTTTCTGGTGAGAGATTTGGTACCAGTGAGAAAATCAGTCTCTAAGTTATGAAGAGAAATAAGTCATCAAAAGACATGTGATGGAAATCATCCATAGCATATCACCAACAGATATCTATATTTATAGAAGACCACTATGTATTATCATTGAATAAGAACTGAGGGGTTGATTTTTGTCTTAATGAGGTTGGCAGTCATGATGACAAAACAAGCATTTAAACAACAGCTACATGTGCTATAATATTATTTTTTAAGTTTTTCATTTGTTTTAATTAGCTATACATGACAGTAGAATGCATTTATGCACTTTGATATATCATACATAGATGGGGTATAATTTCTCATTTTTCTGATAGTACATGTTGTAGAATCACATCGGTCATGCAGTCATATATGTACATAAGGCAAAAATGTCTATTTAATTCAACTATCCTTCCTGTCCCCATATCCCCTCCCCTCCCTTTACTCCCCTCTATCTAATCTAAGGTAACTCTATTTTTCCCTAGCGCCCCCACCTTATTGTAAATTAGCATCTGCATATTAGAGAAAACATTTGGTCTTTGGTTTTGGGGGATTGCCTTATTTCACTTAGCATGATAATCTCCAACTTCATCCATTTACCTGCAAATGCCATGATTTATTTTTTAAAAAATATTCTTTAGAATTTGGATTAATTCCTTCTATGTGTTGCCCAAACATGGAGTATTTGGTTTAATAACATTTGTACACTTTTTGTACACAACTTTTATGTTGGAAAAGAAAAGATATAATACATGCATGTATACACATGTACATACACTTGTATATGTGTGTACACATGCATATACAGTTGTGTGCTGGGTAATGATGGAAACGTTCTGAGAATTGCATCATTGGGTGCTTTTGCCGTTGTGGAAACATCACAGAGTGTACTTAAACCAAGATGACTGCCATGTCACTCAGTGAACTAGAAGTCTTCAAAAGAGCTATCCCAGAGTTAATTCACTCACTGACTAAGTAATCATTGCATCTTCTATGTTCTAGGCTCTGGGATAGATGCTGGAATTATGGCAGTAGATGACAAAGGTTAGTGCACTTTAATGAAGACAATAAAGCAAAAATACAAATAAGTGTAGTTACCCATTTTAAAATTGGCTGAGAAGGAAAAGAAAAGGGTGCAAAGAAAATAATAGGAAAGTTTATTTTGGGCTGGGCTGGGGTCAAGGAAGTACTCTGAGACATAGGAAGGATTAGGTGGAGCCCTCCAGAGGGGGCGAAGAACTCGTAGGCAGAGGGAACTAATGGCAGATGCAAAGGTCAGAAGGCAGGAAGGAATTTGCTGAGTTTCAAGGGCAAAGGTCCAGTGGGACAAAAAGATGGTGAGTGAGATGAAAATGAGTAAGAGACGGAGTCGGGAAAGAAGGTTAAGGCCAGTTTACACACAGGACCTTGCAGGCCACATCAAGGAGTGTAACTTTTATGTCAAGAGTAGTTTAATCATTTTGAGGATTTTTAGCAGAGAAAATGATATGATTTAATATAAATTTTAAGAAGATCATGCCAGTGACTTCATGAAGATTGATGTTTGGAAGTGAGGTTGAAATAGAGCCAAGATGACCACTTAGGAGGTTTTTAGGAGTGAGGGATGGAAGATTGGATTACGATGGGACAGTGATAAACAAGGTGAATGGATTTGGGATTATTTTGGAGAAAGAGTGAAATGATTAAAAGTATGTGTTCTAAAGCCAAAATGACTAGGTTAAAATAATAGTTCCACCTTTTTAACTGGATGACTTGGGCAAACGAGATTCTCTACCTTACCATTTCCTTAGTGATAGAATGGAGATAATATCAAGACCCTGCTCATGGAATTTTTAAGAAGATGGAATGAGTTAATAATGCTGTAGATGCATATATATATATATATACTGGCACAGTGTGAATTATTTAATTGAGTACTACCATCATCAATTGTTTGTAGTACTTTAATGGAGAGGCGTTAGTGGTAGTTTGGATGGGGAAGAGGAAGGAAGTGTTAAAGACAATTGCCAGGATTCTGGATTGTATACAAGGTGGTTGGTGGTACAATTTCCTAGGATGGAGAAAACTGGAGAGAAGCAGGGCTTGAGAGAAAGATTCAGAATCTGATTTTGGACGTATTAGTCTGAGATGTGTAGAAGATATCTTAGTGGAGATGTCAGACAGCTGGAATCTTATGCCCATTGTGTCTTGGGTCAGAGATAGAGTTCAAGATCAAGTTTAAATATAGTGGATAGATTTGCAAAAGAGCACTGGGAAATAATTGAGCCTCATCCTGAACTGGCTAATGTGATACCAAAACAAATAGAGGGGTCTGGGGTTGTGGCTCAGCGGTAGAGTGCTCTCCTAGCACTGCGAGGCACTGGGATTGATCCTCAGCATCATATAAAAATAAATAATAAAATAAAGGTATGTGTCCAACTACAACTAAAAAAATAAAATAATAATAATAATAAAGGAACCCAGTTTTCCTTGGAAAGGTGACAGCTGTGGCAAAAGGAGTGGAGACATTATCATTAAAGAGACCCCCCCTTTGGAACATTATTTCTCCATTACTACTGGGTTGACCATGAACAGTTAACGGTGTTAGCCATAGAGTCCATGGGTTGGAGAGGAGGTCGTGAACAACTCTCAGGTTTCTGCTTGAGTGCCAGGTGGTTGGTAGAGCCATTTCCTGGGATGGAGGAAAGCAGAAAGGAGCATGTTTCTCACAGAGCCTTCCTTGTAGATGAAGACCAGGCAAAATGTATATAAAATGCCCAGCATGGGGCTTAGTACACAATGCATGTTCAGTCATATTTTTCCTGTACAAATCTGGGCTCCTCTCCCAGTTGTAAGTATCTCTACCACCCTTTTCTACATCTGCTTCCATTTTTAGATGATGATGTAAGATGGAAACAGTGAGGTGACAGGTCAGGGCCAGGACTAGGATGAGGAGAATAAAGACATCATGCTGGTCTCAAAATTTAAGGGCCCCCTTCAGTAATCAAGACAAATATTGAATGCAGTATTTATTTTTCCATTCTACTTTTTTATTTATTTATTTTTTAAATTTTTAATTAATTAATTAATTAATTTTTATAATAGTAGTGTGCATTATAATTCATAATAAATATATAGAGCATCTTTTACAAAACACTGTTTGTATACAATGTATATTCGTGCCGTTCGAATCTTCAATCATGCATTTAGGATAACGATATCCATCTTATTATACCACCTTTTCTTTTTTCCCCTCCATCCCCCCTTGCTCCCTTTCTTCCCCTCCCTTCCCTTTGACCTTTCTAGCGTTCCTCTAATCCTCCTATGTACCCCGACCCAACACCACTGTGAATCAGCCTCCTTTTATCAGAGGAAACATTCAGTATTTGGATTTTTGAGATTGACTAACTTCACTTAGCATTATATTCTCCAACTTCATCCATTTACCTGTGAATGCCATTATTTTATTTTCTTTTATTGCTGAGTAAAATTCCATTGTGTATATGTACCACATTTTCTTTATCCATTCATCAACTGAAGGACATCTAGGTTGGTTCCACAATCTAGCTATTGTGAATTGTGCTGCTATAAACATTGAAGTGGCTGTGTCACTGTAATATGCTGTTTTTAAGTCCTTTGGAAATAGACCCAGGAGTGGGATGGCGGGGTCATAGGGTGGTTCCATTCCCAGTTTTCCAAGAAATCTCCATACTTGAATGCAGTATTTTAAAAAAATAAAATTAATGAAAAAAAAAAGATCAAGAATGAGCAAAATATTAAATTTTAAATAAAGACAGAATCAGTATTACTGATTTCTTCTCTTGCCTCAAGCTCTATCACTTAGTGGGACATTGGGACAAGGTGAAAGCAAAGAAAAAATGTTTTTCTTGACAGCCCTTAAGATCTTTTCTCCTTTCTCCTATAGTTGGTAGCTCTCACCAGCAGACTGGGGCAGTCCCATCACCTCTAGGTGCTAAAGACTCCTGAACATGTCCTAACACCAGTGATACCGGGTGCACTTGGATTGGGGCTTGAGGCCCCACCTGGCCCAGCCCCCTCTCCTATCAGTTGCAACATGGAAGCAGAAGCAAAGTTCCCTGTTTCACCCCACCTTGGTAAACGCAGACCTTGTGACCCCTGGAACTGTTGTACAAACATCAAGTGAAATAACCCAATGCTCTATAAAAGGCTAGAGTTCAAAGACCAACTTTGTGCTTATCAACTGTGAGTCTGAGTCACCCCCTAAATGACTCTTAGGGAGGTTTGTTCTTGCAACAGGGATTGAGAAGATGAGCATTTCCATTCAGAGTGGAGAGCTTTTTGCTTTGCAAGGAGCTGTTGATGCCAACAGGAACAGCTGCTCAGGAGCAGAGGGAAGATGAATGGAGGTCCCTGTACCAGGAGTGGTTCCTTCTGGTTTTGACTTAGAAAGCTAAAGGTACATGTGGTGGCTGGTGGCTTTTGGCTCTTATCCAGGAAAATCAGAACGTTTCCAACAGAAGCAATTTGGTAACTTAAACATTGCCAGCAGGTGGACAGTGAATAACGAAAGAACAAATTTGTCATTGTTCCTATCTATCATGAAGAAGTCCCTTGTGGAATTTTTGAGCTTACAGATCACTTCTACTATCACAAAAATTGGGAAGCCCAATTTTTTAAATTATATTATTTGAGTATTTTTATTTCGATTTAGATAAAACATTGCCCTAATCTTTACCACATTTTGCTGGAAATAGGTAGACCATCCTTATGTATATCTATGAATTATTTGAGGTAAAACAATAATGAATAAAGAGAACCTCTGGATTAGTCCTAAGCTGCTGGCGCACACCAACTTCCCGTCAATGGCACTTTAAGATTGCGACATTTCATTTGGTGAACTTCATACCAGTTGACCATATGCACTTTAATCTCTCGCTTAAAAAAAAAAAAAAAAAAAAAAAAAAAAAAGCTGAGCCTGACATAGATTGGTCAGGTTTCCTCTTTTATTTTTTTTAACCCAGTTTTTCATTTACCTATACTTTATAACTCCGGGTTTAATTTGTACAGAAGGATGAAGTTCGTTATTACACAACTCATAAACCCATCTTTGAGTTTTCAGGAAAAAATAAGTACAAGGGTTGTCATGAAATGAGAACAGAAGTCCTTGTGGATACATCGGCTTGTGCATTTTTAACAGTAAAGAATGCTTCAAAAATAATGTGGAACATATACATAAATACCTCCAGGGGAAGAAAACTCATTTCTTATAATGAGTTATCTTTAAAACTTGGAAACTTATGACTAAAAGTTCAGAAGGAATAAATGTTAGGACACATCAGCTTTAGGGAGGGTCACCGGCATATAAATATGGGATCCTGTGTAACATAGGCTGTCCTGTTAACTGCCCCTTTGTAGGAATCTCTGTTTGAATATTTGGTCCTTATTTCCCTGGCATGAATTCCAAGTCTTTCTAGACTAAGAATGAATAAATATCTCATGATTGCTGAGCTACAATTTTTATAGTATACCTGTGAAAGTTTTTTTTTTAAATTTTCTTAATGAAGATTTCCAGTTGTATGAAGAATATTAAAAATTCATTTGTGATATTTTGTTCAAAGGGGTCCAGTTTCATTCCTTCCCTCCCCCCTGTTCTCCCTGTTTCTTTTAGCTAACTACCTTGCTAGCTAACTTGCCTCCTTCTCCCCTTCCCCCTTCGTCTTTTCTCCCCACTTCCTTTCTTTCCTCTTTGATTTTTATGATGTTCATTTGAGGGCTTAGATGTTAGATTGTCTTATTTCTACCTCTCTGATCATTATTTTTAAATCAAAGCAGTAAGTCCCACTAAGAACTTAAAAGCCCGTTAATATCTTTTTTTTAGACTATTATTCATCCACCCTTAATCTTCTTTCCCCCCATTATTATAAGTTATTACTAAAACTAGCATTTGTGCAGAAAATCTTATCAGTATAGTGCCTCCTTTGAGTTAAGATATTCTCACATGGACAGTATTTAGCTAAAAGATAAGGCTAATATTCTTTAGATTGACTTTCCTAATTTGAAAAATCTTCACCCAGTTCCCTACACCATATACTTCCATTTGTGGAGTTTGTAGATAAGTACTGTGCAGAAAGCCGTGAGCCTGACTTTCCGTTTTCAGGATGAGAAAGGAGAAAATTCCACTGCCAATTAGAGTTGTTGGACTAAATGTTGTTTTATTCAAAAGCAAGAAGAACAAGTTAGCTCCCTTCTCTGCTGAGCTAAAATAACAGTCCTGCTGTCTATTCTCTGGTGGTGTTCTCCAGCACAGGTTACTTTCCTTGGTCCTGGGACTCTCCTGTCAAACTGCCCATTTCTGTCAATCAGCAATCTGACCTTGCTGGGGATGATAAATGTGACAGTGGTGTGACATATTGCATTTTAATATGAAAGTGGCCTGCCCTGATTTCAGAAATGGGTCATGCATATGTGAACCCATGAAAATGGTTGAGAACAGATTGAAAATAAGGAAAATTCATTACACAGTATAGCATTCACCATGCTGTGCTGAAATATGCCTGTGAGTAGCTTGCCTTCACAAATCTGTCATCATTGTTTCTAAAGAACCTCTGGGTCCCCTTTGTCCTTTCTTTGTTTCTTCATTGACCAACTTTACAACAACAGCTTTGTTACCCACTAAAGAGCCACGTGGCTTCCCATAATCTCTCCACTCTACCAAATTCAGAAGTCTACCATCGTCTCCTTCCAACCAGCCATTCCTGCTTTGGTTTCCTTCTGTCTTTCCTTTGTCCTTGACCTTATCTTGGCCAGAGCATTTGCCATTCTCTGAATTCACACCTCCCTGGCCTGTCTTTGTGTGGGCAGCTCTGTCCTTTATTTTTAACTGGTGGCAGACAGTCCTTCACTGTGGTCTGCTGGCTTGCTCTCTTCCTCTCCAAAGCCAGCTGCGCGTCTTCTCTGAAAGACCTTCCCTTGTATGAGTGTTAGTTTTCATGCCCAGAGCTTGGTAACTGTTCACCATTTTAATATACATTTAGCCAAACAATGTGAATTCAATGACTATACAATTTATTTTTTGTGTTCGGTAACTTCATGACAGGTGTCTAAAGGAGTGAATCTGTGATCAGGAAATGAACTTTTAGGTTGTGGCTCTGGCAAGATGGAAGGTTCTATAAGTCTATTTTAATAAAGACCCACGTTTTAGGACTGCTCCTCTATCTGATGGAGCACACCTGGGCAAGGTCTGCTTATCTTTGTATTTTTAGCTTTCCTAAATGGTAGCGGTTACCTCTAAAATTATTTATTTCATTATCCAAGGTGATCATTAGTGTTGCCAACACTGTAAACTTCTTTCTGATTAACGTCTTTCAATGGAATTGCCTTTCTCACTTAAGTAGTCAATTTTTCTAATGGATACTTTTAAAAGTTTTTTTTTTTTAAATCATTTTGACCCTGCTTGGTGTTTTTATATGATTATGCTGATTCGTTCACATATGCAAGTCTTTTTATAGTTGTGAAGTTACCCTCCTGTCTTTGATAAATCACCAATTAAAACCAAGAGAACTTGAGAGAATCTCACCATCTCCAGGCTTAGAATGTGTGCTAATCTACAAGATCAATACAAGTCTCAAGGAAAGAGAGCATCAGTCCTCAAGACCACATCATTCAGTAAGCATTTATGAGCACCTTCCTGATCTTGATGACAAATGCTCCCTTTCCTTGAAGGCTGTGGCCATGGTGTTCCTCAACAAACAGCAGTTACTTGTGGAGACTCCTGTGGTACTACCATTGTTGAATCCTTCTTTCCACGTATCAGCAGAGCACCAACCCCCTGCACAGCCTTAGTACAGAACTCTCTTGGAGTTTATTGGTGGTTTATCATCACTTCCCCTCCAGGACCCAGTCCTTAGAGTTTTGGTGTACAGTACTTTAAATTTCCATTATTGTGGACACCACCATTTATTCCAAAGAAGGGGGTCACTGATCACATGCAGAATAAGTGGAAGCGAAGCAGAAGTAAAGATATCCCCCTGGCATAATGGTTATATAACTGAAAGCTGACAGCTGGCAATAGAATGTAGAATTGACATATTAACAGCACGAGATAAAACAAAGGGCATTCTTTTTGGAATCAAACCCTTCCATTACTGAAAGGAAGGGTGTGGCATGAGAATCATTGGAGTTCTTGAGCTCATTTCAAGTTCAGGAGGTGGCTTTTTTTTTTTTTTTAATGACTAAACCTAGTTAACTTTTACAAAATGGTGGATTGTTTCAAATATTCAACAGTCCTTAAGAAGGATTGATGCCGTATTTTTGCATTGTAATGCATTGTAAGTGGTAACATTCATTAAATGCTTCAGATTCATCTAAATAAATGCATGGCTGTTCCTTGAAATTTGATTGATTTGAGTTGAAAAATAACAGGAAAAAGGAGTCCATGCTTACTGATTTTATGATTAAAATGTGTTGCTAAAAACTTTTCTTCTACCTTTATTTTTAAATTACCTAATTTCTTATTTTTTTTTAAAGGCAATATTTGCATCACCATGTTCCCTGTAATTATGGGAGGCTAGAAAATTTCAAAAGATATAATGGTATTAATGATTTTAGCTGAGCTAGAATGTAGTGTATGTAGAACTGTTACTTATTCTCTTAAAAAAAAATAAGGGTGTGATCAATACTCTAGTACATTATTACTTTATTCAGTAAAGATCCAAAAGGCCCAACTGTACCTCTGCACTATTTTCTAAGTTAGACTAATAGTGCCCATCAAGATCACAAGTTAAGATCAAAAGGCACAGGGAGTGGCAGATGGGAGGCTGAGGGACATGCCAATGAAAGAGGGGACTCCTGGTAGGTATGATGGGTCACTGTGGGTCACACTCCTGGTGTGTATGGTGGTGTCCCTTCATGACTTTAAAAGTTCATGCTATTCAGGAAGCTCCTTTGGATATAATCTAGGGGCTCTCCAGTAGAACAGTCTGGGACAATCAGCTTCGTCTCTCAGCAACAACATTTATCTGTTTGTCAAATTGAGTAACGGCAATCTCCTATCTTTCTTCCTCGAGTGTCCTTTATTTTTTATAAAAAGGCACATGTCCTGTCAACTGTAATACTATAGATGCTATGGAGTGTGAGCTCTCAGGATTTAATATATAAGGAGATATACATTCTTTCTAGAATCATAACTTCCTTTTTAGATAAGTTAAAATGAAACACCTAAGAGGATAACTAAAGAGATGGAGTGTTTCAAGCATCATAGAGATGTATAGTGTTTATTAAAATTTGTTTAAACTTATTTGAACGACAATTACTAAAAGAATGGATTGACTTTATGTCCTTAGAACCCGGCCCAGAAACCCAATACATGGTAGGCTTGCCAAACCATAAATATGTGTTACTGTTAACCATACCGATTAAAATAGACGTTTAAAAACTTCAGTGGTCAACTACATGCAGAAAGTTCTGGATGAACCTTTCTTCATCATTAAAATTACTTGTTTTTTCATATGCTGAAGCACATTGTGAGTTTCCAAGAAACTGATACACTAATTTGTCTAATTAGCGAACTCTTTAAAATTGCAGAATATTTTGTAGGCCTTGCATTGACTGTAACACACTTAGGGAAATTCTGGCAAACATTAAAAAAGCTTTCATGGTGATAAAAGGCCAGTAAGGCTACCTGAAAGGTGGGTTAAATTCCATTGACTCCAACTGTTTATATTCACTGTGATAAATTCACCCATCTAGTAGCTTAAAACAATGTAGCATTTAAAATCTGGAACTTCTGGAAGTCGGAAGCTCGAAATGAACCAATCTGTGTTCCTCCTGGAGTCCACCTCAGAGCCTGGCTTTCCTTGCCTTCTCCAGGTCTTGGAGGCTGCTCACGTTCCTTGACTGGTGGCCCTGAATCTATCTGCCCTCAGCTTCCGTCTTCACACCTCAGCCTCTTGATTCTCCTGTCTCATTCACTTTAAAAAAAAAAAAAAAAAAAGTCTTAGTTATAGATGGACACAATACCTTTATTTATTTATTTTTATGTGGTGCTGAGGATTGAACCCAGTGCCTCACACACGCTAGGCAAGCACTCTACCACTGAGCCACAACCCCAGCCCGCCTCATCCACTTTTAAAGACCCCCAGTGATTATTGGGGGCCCACCAAATAATGTCGGATAATCTCCCTATCTTATTGCATTCCTAACATGCTGAGAATTTTATTAAATAAAAAATGAGTTTTGAGACATTATAAAATGCCTTTTGATACATTGTTTTATGTGAGGAGAATCTAACATGGGAGCCAAAGTGTACAGTTTATTGCCAGACAGATCTAGGCTCAAATTATACCTCCTCTTAGAATTGTGTAACTTTCAGCAAATTATTCATTCTCTTTCAATTTAAGCTTTTTACTGTATAATAGAGCAAAATCAAATAAATGTCTTAGGGGGATATCGGGACTATCCAAGGAGAATTGTTTATAAAGCACTGACACCAGACTTGATTCAGAGTACCATATTATTTTTTAAATTATCACGTAAGCTTTGCCTGTGATCTCTGAAAATGATGTACCACAATGACAGATTTCTTAATATTCAATCATTTTTTTCATTCTTGGAGACCAAGCCTATGTGGTCACGATGAAATGCTTCCTTAACTGACTTCTGCATTTAATATTTGTTTTAGGGGTGGTGGGTATGGATAGTAGATCACTTGCCTAGCATTTGATCCCCGGCATATTTCCCCAACCCCTGCCCCCACAAATTCAGATTATCGTATGAATTCTCATAGTGATTGGGTCTTTAATATGGATTTTTAATATCAAGATGTTATTAACTTCATATAATGATTAGAATGTTTTTCTCTCTTTTTTTGCTTTGGATCTATGGGAATTATATTTTCTTTGACAGTTTGAAAGAAATTTCCTCTGAAAGTCTCTGTGCCAGGATTACTTTTGAATCAGATAATGCGTTATAACCTTTTAAAAGTTTGTTATTTATATTTGTTGTTTGATTGTTTTCTTTAATAGGTTGGTCTATTCAGTGTTTCTATTTCTGCTTCTGTCCATTTTGGTAACTCATATTTAAAGAGTGACCTTTTAAAAATATTCTGAAACAACAAACAAGGAGTTGAACTCAATATTCTCTAATGATTTATAAGATTTTAAGATCTACACTCCTTGCTTTTTCTTGATTTAGTAGGTAATTCTGAGGCTTATTTGACTTCTTTTAAGCAATACCTGTGGTGTTCATTTGTCCTGGTGTTTCGTGCCCTTGCTTCTGTCACACAGTCTTGTAGTGATCAGACCTTGAGTTTGCTACAACTTTCACTTTACCACCAGTCAGTGCCTCAAAGGTCACCCAAAGAAGAGCAGTTGCTACCTATTTTCTTTCCAAGATTTTGAACTATCTTTGCCCAATCAGCCTGGACCCACATCCCACCCCACCTACTCCAGCTGTGTTACCTCCAACAAACTGAAAATAGTCTAAGCCAAGTTTCCTCCTCTGACAGCAAGGATATAAGCTCTGACAACAGTACCTGCAATATACAAAGTAGCTTTCAGATGTGTAATTGTTGTATTTAAGAATAAGCACGGTGCTTGTTCTTGAGGTGGCAGTGTGTAGACATAGCTGCGAATGGAAAACTCAGACTTATCAATCACTGAAGTGTTTCTATTTGTAATGTTTGGAGAGCTCTTCAGCCTTTAGAAAAACTGGTCTCTAAGTAAAGGATCTTGCAGGTGTTTAAAGGAAAAGAAGAAAAAAAGAGAAAAAAAAAAAAAAAAACACAACCTCACAAAGTTACAGTTAATCTGCCCAAGTCCTCATTGTGGAAAACAATAGCTCTTCCCATGCTTATCTGACCTGTGTGTGTCCTCTCAGGTGCCTGTAGTCAGGTGTCAAATCTGAAATCATTTTCTTGAGAGAACCAGCAACTCAGAGGAGAAGGACTCAGTTCTTCCTTGGCATAGTGGGGAGGGAGGTGAGGGGGACTAGTGTTAAGATGTTTGTTTCTCTAATGAAGCAACATATTTTTTTTCTGTTGTTGCTATGTGAAGGGCACAGTTTTAATCACAACAGTAACAGGACAGGAGTCGTTTTGCTTTCTCAGACCTACCACATAGGCAAGTGAGATGATGGATTATCAACAGACAAATCAAGTGTTATATACGAATTATTCTGTTTTACATTTATCTTCTCAGTTCATTCTGTGATACCCTCTCAAAGAACCATGCTTCCTAGAATACTTTCTTTCAACTCACTTTTAACATTTTCCTGTACCTCCCCAAAGGGAGAGGCACCTGTTCGTGTACCTTCATTGCTTTCAGGATAAAGTTCAAACTCTGTAGCAGAGTACAAAGGGTGCCTCCAGGTCCCCCTTGCACTGTGCTTCCCTGCAAAGCCTCGGCCATGTTAAGACACCGTGGCAGGTGGACTGCTGGGGTGTCCCCCAAAGATTCCCACCCTCTGGTCTGCACACACTCTATAATCTCTTTGTTGTGGGTGGGACCTGGGAATATGATGGCATAGTCTTTCCTTTGACTATGTAATGTGGGACTCCCCCTTAGCAGAATCAAGAGAATTGCCCTCTTCGGGCCTTAGAGAGTGGATTTCCATATTATGGAGGGAATGGCAGGTGGCCAGGAGAACCTGAGGACAGCCCCCAGTTGGCAGCCGCAGAAACTGATGACTTCAGTCCACAACTACAAAGGACTGAATCCTCCCAGCAACCTTTGAGCTGGAAAGGGGACTCCAAGCCTTAGATGAGCTTGTAGTCCCAGCTAATGCCTTAATTTTAGCCTGATGAGATCCTGAGCAAGGGGTTAAGCTAATTTGAGCACAGACTTCTGACCCAGGATACTGTAAGATGATGAATTTTGTTGTTTTAAGCTGCTAAGTCTGTGGGAATTGCAGCAACAGATAACTCATACGCTCATTTAGTCTTGTATTGTCTTATTTCTGATCATCTGTTTTCCTTATACAATTTTCATTTCATTCTTCCCCATTTAGTTCTCAAGTTCTTATCCCCTTGGCACCCCCGGACTTGTCATCCTCTTCTATTTGGACAAAAATGATTTTGTTGTTGTTGTTGTTGTTCTGAAGTTATATTTTGCATTTGGCCTTTGTCTTCTTGGATTATTTTCGTTCATGGAAGTACTACCAGTTCCATATTCTGGATTTATATTATAATAAATGAATATAACAGCAAATGTTTTATGAATTATTTTGTGTTCTTCAAAACTTAGTATATGAGAGTATAAATGAATGAATGAATGAATGAGAGAAGAAAGGAATTGATTACAGAATTTGGGTTGGTTCTTTGAAAAAGCATGAAGTAAACAGTGTAAGGACAGTGGTGGCTCCTGGAATGATAGTCCCTAGTGGCAGGCTGTGAGGCTCCACTCTCAGCCTTATCAAGGTTTTATATTGATAATTTTGATGAGTATATAGATGGTAGATGTATCAAAGTTATGATTGACATGAAATCTGGAAGCATAGCACATACTTTGAGTAACAGAATTAGGACCCAAAGAGATAAGTTCAGATTGATATATCAACTTTAACTTTTGGTTGAATAGGCGTAAAAGCCTGTTCATTTGTCCCTCAGTATCCTCAAGCGGATTGGTGCTAAGACCTCTGCAAATACCAAAATCTGCATTTGCTCACATCCCTTACATAAAGCGCTATAAGCATCTGCATATAACTTACAAGCCTTCTCAAGCATACTTTATATTATGGCTAGATGACTTACAAGACCTAATACAACGTAAATGCTAGGCAAATATTTGTTATGCTTCATTATTCAGGGGGAAATGACAAGGCAAAAAGCACATACATGCTCAGTACAGACACAATTTTTTTGTTAATATTTTTGATCCATGGATACAGAGGGCTGACTTACTGAAGATAAAAACAAAAAGAGTCAATCTGGAGACTAAAGATGGGGTGAGATAGATAGTGCATGCAAAAATATGTAGATTAGTTGTTTACAAGTCAGTGTAAATCAGTGGCATAATGAGTTGTGTAGTCGTTTATTTGAATCATGAAACTAATTTTAGACATTAATTGAACTGCTGTGTCCAGAACAAGAGGAATATTCCTCTTTCATTCATGTGGGTCACACCACTCCTGGAGGTTGGGTAGTTCTGGGTGCCTCCTTAAAAAGGGTCATGAAGAAACTGAAATTTCTCCATTGGGTGAGGACCAGATGGGTAAGCAGATTTGAAATCATGTCCTATATTGTAGAATAGTCTGTGGCTGTTTAGCATGTAGAAGAGAAGATACCTAAGGATTAGGCCTCTTTTATATAACTTTGGTGAATAAAAATTGTAAGGAAATTGATTTTTGCCTCATTAAAGAGGTGACTAACCTGTAGTTATTAGCAAAGCAGAATGAGTTCCTTTGGGAGTTATTGAGCCCATTGAAATTTGGGTGGAGGAAAACAAATTTGTGAAGAGTTGCCAGTGTTGTTACAAGGCGATAATAATTGACTGAAAGACACCAACAAATGTAGAGACCATAAAGAACATTTCATTGAATGTTAAGAATGCAGAAACTTAATTCCAGTGGCTCAGGAAGCTGAGGCAGGAGGACTGCAAGTGCAAACCAAGCCTCAGCAATTTAGTGAGGGCCTATGCAACTTAGTGAGACCCTGTCTCAAAATAAAAAATGAAGGGGCTGAGGATGTGGCTCAGTGGTTAAGCACACCTGGGTTCAATCCCTGGTACCAAAAATAAATAAATAAATGTAGATATGGTCTTATAAAGTAGAAGGTAGTACAGCAGGCTTCCAGGCAGACTGTTGGCTCCCTAGCTTCCCCATGCCCCAGGACAGGGCAGCCAGCTCTGAATCAGGCCACGTGAGGAATGCCACTCCTCTGGGTGTGAGAAGCTGACTGCAGCTGGAGCTGCTGGAGCAGCACCCTGATTCCCCATCACTAGATTGCCTCACCTGTCCCTCTCCTCGGGATGCTTGACGTGTTGGCTGCCAGCTCCTCACGTCTGCACTGTCCTCTGGAGAATTGCCCTTGACAACGACTTCTATTCCGGGAAGTTATTGTCCCCATGTCTGGGGACAACCTGTGGCCAGCGACTGGCAGAGGTTCACAGCTCAGCTCCCTTGCCTCTTTGCGGGATGACCTCTAAGTACTTCAGAGCAAGTAATGAGAGCAGACCAGACTTCTGACAGAGCATCTTTGCCATTTCCTTGCCCTCCTATATGGCCTTCACTCCTTCAGACATTTACCCTAAGATTCTGACTCACGTAGGAATTGTCAACATAGGGTTTATTTCTGGGGATCCTTCCCTAAGACCATTTTTCCTTTCTTTGAGGGACTTATAATTTGTCCCTTTACCTGCCAGGAGCTGGCTTATCATCCATGCCCTTGCCCAGTGCCAATTACTGAGCAGATACCATTCCCCCATGCTTGTATTCTGGGATGGAGTGAAGAGAGCCACTCCCATCAGGCTCCGGTTTTCCGTTTTGTCTCACGACCTCTCCGGCAACACTGGACAGAGGGCCACTCTACCACTCCAACATCAGTGACCTCATGAACCTCATAATACCACTTTATTCTTTAAGGAAAGAATGCATCTCTGGATTCTTCCCCTTGACCATGGTAATGCTCTCTGACTCTCTCATGGAGATGAAAAGATTGGAGTCATCCCATATCCAGTAGCGTTGTTCCAGGGACTTGTCAGGTTAGAGAAGCATGAAGATCAACTGATGTCTACCTCCCTGTCTCTTTTCAACTGTCTTAAGTCTCTGCTCTTTTGTTGTCTCCAGACTTGCTTCTCATGAGGGGGCCCTGGTGCTCACCCGCTATACAAGGGGCATGCGGAAAGGAGGAGGCGAAGCTTAGTGCGGGGAAAGAGGCCTGGTTTGGGAGGCTAGAGTAATGTGACCTTCAAATCATCTCACCTTTCTTGGTCGCAGTTTCCTCAAGTATGAAAGGACAAAAACGTGCCTGCCCCACCTAACTGACGTGCTCATGTAGACCAAATGGGATAGTACATCCAAGGGCGTCTTAGGAAATTAGCCAGCCCTTGACAAACCTGAGATATTAGTCAGCTAAGGGATTAAAGTACAGTCCTGCTCGTGAAGAGCTTGCAAAACAGAAGAGCTGAGATATGAACACAAATGAAACCATTTAAGTTGGAAGATGATGCATGCCATCAGTGAGATACAGGGTTCTGTAGGAGTGCAGAGGAGGGTGAACCCATTTCCTGATGGGAAAATTTGTTCTTTGGGTCTAAGAGTGTGCTCATTTTTCTTCTCCATATCTTCTTTCTGGCCTGGGGCAAGTAGGCAGCAGGATACTTGATTAAATCCAGACACATAACAAAGATTCATTAGGTTTTTTTTCTTCATTCATTCATGGAGAATAGGCCCTGGTCCATACACATTTGATTGATGTAGGGACTGAATAATTTGTTTTGAATCCACCCTGTGTAATGAGACCTACAGGTATTCGTTCTCTAAGTTGATTTTTTCCTGCACCAGCCAGACTTGAGAGCTGGAAATGTTTCTGTCTCTTTCTATTTTTAGCATTGATTAGCTGGTTCTTTGATCATAATATGAAGAGCTCCAATTATTATTATACTTCACACAGAGAAGGGGAATCCTTCTTGGTAAATGAGAAGTTCTCAGAGCTGAGTTGAAAGAAGCTGGACCCAGGTGGTTCAATGTATGCGATCTTCTAGTCTACCCAATCCAGGTAAAATGGATACCCTAACTTTAGAAATGCAACCTCAGGATCAAGGATCAGGGGCAGCACCTGAATGACTGAAACTCAGATTGCTTTCTGATAACTTGAACTGTCATTATCTTTGATGGCCAGCCCCCGGAGTGAAGCTAAAAACCACTCATCGCTGTAGTTAATCTTCCAGTGTACTCAAGTAGATATGCTCTTTAAAACTCAAAAAGTAGAAACATGTTTGTGTATCTAAACCTATATCTACATCTATGTCTATATGTGTATGTATGTGTGTATACACACACGTGTATATATATATGTGTGTGTGTGTGTGTGTGTGTATGTATATATATATATTTTCTTTTTTTTTTAAATATTTATTTATTTGTTTTTAGTTGTACACAATGCGTTTATTTGTACGTGGTGCTGAGGATCGAACCCGGGCCGCACACGTGCTAGGCGCGCGCTCTACCGCTGAGCCACAATCCCAGCCCCTATATATATTTTCTTAAGAAACCTAAACTTGGGGTTCTGACTGTCTTTCTTAGTCAAGCCCTGGATCAGAGCTTATTTTGTTGGCTACTGGGCATCTATGAACTCATCTGTTGTTCTTTCCAGAGGACTCCAAAGAACATAGAATGGTGTGTAACAGTTCTTACATCCCTCACACCACTGGGTTTTCCTCTCTGTTACTCAGTCTCTTGCCCTTGTTCTTTCTTCTTTTACTTATTTATTGTTTTTAATCCTTAGAAAAGTTACACCTCTTTCAACCTCCCTTGCGTACTTCTGATTACAGGATGTTTATAAGTCAGTTTTTTTGCTGCTGTGACTAAATGACGGGACCAGAACAACTATAGAGGAGGAGAAATGTATTTGAGGGCTCACAGTTTCAGAAGTCTTAGTCCATAGAAGGCTAGCTCCATTCTTCAGGCGTCCAGGTAAGGCAGGACATCATGGCGGAAGACGGTGGCAGAGGGAAACCGCTTACACGTTGATTAGGAAGCAGAGAGAGTGAATTTCTACTCTCCAGATACAAAATATATACTCGAAAGCCATGCCCCCCACACACCCTACTACTTCATTTACTGTAACTCAGTTAATCCCTATATGGGGATTAATTGACTGATTGCGTTGAGACTCTTATAACCCCATCATTTCTCCTCTGGACTTTCTTGCATTGTCTCACACATGAGCTTTTGGGGGATGCCTCACATCCAAACCATAATACAGGGAAAAAGCACAACCCTTGTACCTACCCCTAGATACATACTGATTGTCATTCCAATTATTTCTTTCCGTTCTTTCCTCAAATGGGAATTCTGTTCTCCATTTCTTCCTGCCACTGCTCCTAAGGGCCCGTTTAATGATTATTGTGCATGTAAGCATATATGTAGTTCTTGGATTTCTCTAGTCACTTCAGCTACAGTTATTTTCTACTTCTGTGAAAGAGAATGAATTATACTAAGGCCCAATCATCTATTTTCCTAAACTGTGGACGGGCTGAGGATGTGAAGGGCCTGTGCACCTGAGCATGTTCTTATAGTTGTGTGCTTAGGTTTCGTTTGCTGAGCTTGCATTATTCATTGTTTTCTCTCCTGCTTTTTAAATGCTTTTGGAACTGATCTGGTTTTAAGTGTTGGAGTGGTATGGCTGCAGCTGGACTCTGACTTCTTGCACTGTGGGAATATGAGGTTGACTCCATGTAGCAACATGCCCAGACCTCATAAAGGTGTAAGGCAGATGTTGAGAGAGTCATCTCATCAAGCTAGGGAGAGAAGAAATGTTCACCTTCACATAGGGATGCTCAGCTCCCTGGGGACTTCAGTGTTCCACTGTAGTCCCTATTTCTGTCCTTGTCTCATTGGACCATATTGCCACCCATGTCCCAGATGGCCAGCACACTTCATGGCCATCTTTCCCCATTGGGTTCTCCGAAATCACCTTTTTTTTTTTTTTTTAAATGCCCTTCTGTGTCCCTGTGCCCATGCATTTCCTGCCTCCTTTTCTGTGTCATTTAGCTCTTCTCTGGGGTTCTGATTTTTTAACCCAGTATCCATCCATCCATCCACTGTTCTCAGTTTAGTGTCTGTGGTCCCACACTTGGTTCTCTCTTCCTCTGCCCTCATTTTCAATGGCTTTCCCACATAAACAGCATCCGCCAAGGGGAAGCATCAAGATCACTGCAGACCTTGTCTCCCCAACATTCCTCCTGTTTTCAGTGAAAGCTACTCTGGTTCAGCACCTTCCCTCCATCCCCACACCCAGAGCCCCTCAGTCAGACCTAAAGTATTGCTACATCCTGGGTATTTCCACCAGTTTATTTTTCCTTCTAAAAAAATCAATCTGCACATAGCATATCCCTGATGACAGTAGTCTCTTTACTTGCTGAACACAACATAATAAAATGTCAAAAATTCTGCAGGGCAAGCATGGACCCAACACAGCTGACCTGAGCCTCATCTACTATTGTTTGACCCCTTCCCACCACATGCCAGTCACACCACCAACCCCTTCCACTTTTAGAAGATGCCTCTCTGCCTCTGCACGTATCACTCTCTCTCTCCCCCAAGTGTCCTTCTCATCATCTCCATCTGGCAAAGACATGTTCTTCTTTCAAGATCACCTTGTGTAGATTCCGTCCTGTTGATGTGACGGTTCCCTTGCGTGTCATGTCCATTGAGTGTTGTTAGAGTCTCTGTCACAACCCCACCCTGTGCTGAGCTAAAATAAACAGGAATGTTTGCATTTACAGGATGATTTACAAACGGCAAAGCTTTTTCACGGACTTTCTCTCCTTGGTGAGTTGGAGAAAGTGGGGACATGAAAGGAGGCTGGTGTTCAATGGCCCTTTGGTTGTCGGTTCTATTTTGGTCATGTTTGATCCCTGCATACTGTTATCTACACCTTTTAGCAAAAGGGAAAGTGTGTCAAACGTCCTGCCACTTCGGAGGATGAGAGCTTGGCAGAACACTCGGTGAGAACGGCCAGCCAGCCCTGTTCCTCAAAGCGCCCACCGTGAATTAAAGACAGAAGGTGCCAGGGGAATCCATATGGACACTTTTAAAGCTAGGATTTTTTTTGCTAAGAACATAATTTGTAAAACATCGAATACCTTTTTTTTAAAAAAAGCATAATTTCAAACAAAGAACCACTAATCCCTCTTTTCATCTTGCTTTTTAGTTTTAATCATGGAATTTATCCTGCCTGTTTAACCAGCACCCAAAGTATAGATAACCTAGGAGCAGTTGGCACTTGAGAATTCTGACACTAGCTACAGGTTTAGCCGTTGGAGAGATTCAGGAGGTAAACAGAGAAACTCGCATTTATTGGACTACCAAAGTCAGGACAGACTTACTGAATTTCAGGACTGCAATGTTCCAGCCTCTAATTATAGCTGAGGAACGGAGTCCTGGAGAAGTGGAGTGGCTGTCAGCTCACCATGCATGGCTGTGAACTCCTGAGACCTATGCAGGGTGCATTCCCACCTCATTAGTGTACACAGAGGCGTGAAAGTGGCTTCCGAGGAAAAACAACTGAGGGCAGACTAACACCGTTGACTCTGAGGTTCAGCACATTAGGTGGACAGTAGTAGGAGCCAGGAACTTTGTACTGTCTTATCTCATTTATCTTCACAAGAGCTCCTCGGGAGGGTGTGCTAACACTGCTGTAACAAATGACTACATGTTTAGTGGCTTCTGCCACACAGATGTATTCTCATCTAGTTCTGGAGGTCAGAATTCAGAAACAAGTTTCACAGGACTGGAGTCAAAGGGTCTGTACACCCGATTGCTGCTGGAAGTGCGGAGGGGAGGACCCATTTTCTTGCCCTTTTCAGCTTCTAGTGGCTGCTTCTTTCCTTGGTTGATGGCTTCTTCCTCCAGCTTAATAAAAGCTGCATTCCAGCCTCTGCCTCTGCCACCTCTGCCTCTGATTTTCCTGTATCCTTCTTATAAGGAATTTGGGGACTGTTCTGGCCACACCAGATAGATGATCCAGGACAAGTCATCACAAACAAATCCTTGACTTAAGATATTTGCAAAGTCCCTTTTGGTGTCCAAGGTGACAGATTTATGGGTTCTGGAGATGAGGACATGGACACATTGAGAAAGGGGAACATTATTCAGCTTATCACAGATAGGGGCTCTTCTTATCCCCATTTTATAGATGAAGAAACTGAGGTTTGGAGAGATCAAGTAACTTCCATGGAATTAGGTAATTATTGAATAGTGGAGTCATTCATTCTTTACCACTATCTCTGGAACTTAGAAGGAATAAAAAAAAAATAAAAGATATACCTGAACTCAAGGTAAAAATAGTATTTTAGATTTTTTTAAAGATAAAATATATGCTAAACCTATGCTCTGGATTATAAGATGTAATCTGTTATAAGGAAAGTGGAGGTTATAAACGTTTCTAAAGGATACCATTCTTTATCAACTCCATGAAATTCAGGGACTATAATAGGCCACCTTCCAGAGTTAGTCATCCAGCTAGCTGCTGTGAGCTGATATTTTAATTTTCAAAGCTTAAGTCAACCTCAATACATTTCTATCCATTGGCAGTGGGTGGCCACTCCATATGCAGAAGAAAGATAATTTTTTTAAAACTTCACAGCCTTTCTTTTTAATTTTTGAAGTCAACTATCGCATTTCTCCTAAGCTCTTCTCAGTTGAAAATTTCAAATTCAAGTTCGCTTAGCCACTCACGTGAAATGGATTTTTGACACCCCAGTGTCTACATTAACTTTCATGGGAATCTCTTGTTTGTCAAACACTCCTCCTAAAATGCGGTTCCAAGAACTAAACCCGATATTGAAATATATTTTTAAAAGTGCTGAGGGGCTGGGGTTGTGGCTCAGCAGTAGAGCACTTGCCTAGCATGTGTGCGGCCCGGGTTCGATCCTCAGCACCATGTAAAAATAAACGCATTGTGTACAACTAAAGCAAATAAATAAATATTTTTTTAAAAAAGTGCTGAATGTGGTGAAAGCTACTCTTCCCTTAATTGAAAGGTGCACCTCTATAACTGTGTCCTAGTGGTGTGGAATTAATTTAATTTCTAGAAAGAAGTCTCTTTTAAGCTGCAGTTTAACTGATAATCCCCTTGAAGTATGGAGAAAGTAAATCATGCCCTTACACCTTGGGTCTTCTGTCAAAGCCAACATGGTCAGCCTTGATGTGATTAAGAAGGTCTGCCTTCCTTGGTGTCTCCCCCACCTTCTTTCCTTAATTTGAGTTATAAATAAATGTGCACGTTATAGCATATATGTAGGCTATGAAGCTTAATGATGAAATAAATCTCCCCAGAAGCCAATGCCCATTTTAAGAGGTAGAATATGATCAGTAATGTTGCTATTGAACACAATATTCCTCCTTAACCCTATTCCCTGCCTTTTGTCAGTGAGATAACCACTAGATGAATTTTGAAGTCATTATTTGGATTTTTTAGTTTAGTTTGCAGGGATGTTTAGCTTTGTTTTAGTTTTACAGGTGTGTATATCTTCCTGAATAATACAAATTCTAAATTTTGGTTTATCTCTGGACTTCATAATAAGGAAGTGCCATATATGTTTTTCTGCAATTTGCTTTTTTCATTCACATTTGTATTTCTAAGATTTATCTATCCAGTATATAAAGCTAGGATTTGTCTGTTTACCACTGCTATCTAATATTCTGTTGTACACATATGCTAATTTGTTCTTCTATGTGTGACCTTTCGGGGTATTTCCCTTTTGGAGAGTTTATTTCCAGTGATTTCCTATAATAAAAAATGCTGATATGAATTGTCTTTTGGTGCATGTTGAATAAGACTTTCTCTAGGAGTGGAATTGATGAATCAGAGGGTAAGTGCATCCCTTGCTATGTAATTTAAAATTACTTTTCAAAGTGGTTGAACCAGTTGCCACTCCCTCCAGCAGCACACTACACTAGGATTCTTGTTGTTCCACATCCTTGCAAACATTTGGTAATGGCAGACTCTTGACTTTTATCCATTTAAAATGTATCTTATGATATGAAAAAGCATTTCCTTGAGATCTAATGAGGTTGAACATCTTTTCCTCTCTTTACCATTAATGCTTCCTATTTTATGAACTATTGTTCATGACTTCACCCTTCACCTCTTTCTTTCTTAATTCATAGTAGTTATAGATATGTGTGTGGAGGGAGACAGAAATATTACTTCCTTTTCAGTATTCAGTGTTGCAAAATTATCCTGATTTGTGGCTTTCCATTTTACTTTGTGGTGTTTTAAAATGAACAGGTGTTCCCCCTTTTTTGGCACTTTTATTACTGTATTTGACAATTTGACAATCAGCAGTTAGATCTAATCACAATTGACTATAAGTTTTTGAAGGTGGTGACAGGTACATAGATAACCAATGAAGAGAGTTTGTTTGGTGAATCTTCATTCCCGTTGTCTTCTAGACAATTTCACAGCAATAAGATATGAGACATTCTTTATTCCTTTGGCCAAGACAGCTTTGTTGAACCTGGTGTAGACACACACATCTAGAGTTCCCATCTCCTTCATAAAAGATTCCTGGGTCTCTCTGAGTACCCAAGGGGTTCACTTCTAAAACCCACTCCATGGAAGGCCTTATGAATGTTGATTGTGTGTTCTTGGGTAACCACTTTGTTGATGGCAGAACAACTCTTCTCATGACATTTCTTTGCAGAAACATTCTTCCAGGCCTTAATTTTACTATAGTTAAAATTACTGATCTCATCTTTCATGGTTAGTAATTTTTAAATTTTGCTAAAGAAATCCTCTCCTTCCTACAATATATTTTCTTATGTATGCTTTAAATTTTTGTCTATCTGTAAGTGTGCAATTCATTTGGAATAGATTTTGTTGTTATATGGTGTGAGGTAGGGATCTGACTTTGCTGATGTTCCCCATACGAAAAACGATTGGAACAGCATAATTTGTTGGGTAGTCCATGGTTTCCCCTTGGATCTTCAATGCCAAGTCTCTCATAAATGAAATGTTCATATGTATGGGACTGCTGTCAGTCTCTGTATTATATTTCATTGGACAATTTGTCATTCCTGTATCAGTACCTATGCTAGTCTGTCTTTCCCTCTTTCATTTTCCATTCTTTAGCTTCCTATAAGGACCTTTGATCTTCCACCTCATAGTTCACTTAGGTTCCAAGTCAGGCAGTTCCTTAGGAGCATCCTCTTAGACTCCATAATGAATTAATAACAAAACAAACAGGTTTATCTCTACTTGCTCATCATAATATCTTCTTATGACACATGCTAATGTGTGATGAAGCCACTGTCACCACCAGGATGACAATTAATAATGGGAATGAATAGGCTAAGGAATCTATTTTGTTGCTCCTTCCCTAAGATCTTTCGGAAATTATTTTCATATTTGCCACTGTGCCACTCTATTTCCTGTCTTTTTTTCTATTAAACTGCAGTCATTCAGGTTTCTCCCAAACTTACACCTTGCACTTCCTAATTAAAATGTTTACCTTAAATATAATACTTTATATTTTCTTTTTTTAATATTTATTTATTTAGTTTAGTTGTACACAATGCACTTATGTTTACGTGGTGCTGAGGATCGAACCCGGGCCGCGCACTTGCGAGGCGAGCGCTCTGCCGCTGAGCCACAACCCCCACCCAATACTTTATATTTTCTCCCCTAAATTTCATCTAATTCAGTTTTACTCATTTGTTCATATTCCTTTTGAAACATGCTTATATTCACTATTTGCAGTCATTATACTGTCTTCTCATCTTCACCCAAATCAATAAGACTTTTAATAGGAGAGACTTCAATAGTGTATTTCTACATACCATGTTCTCAATTGACATTGATTAATAATTGTTCAACTTTTCATTCATTCTCGTGTCATTAGGCCACATTCTACCCACTAACTGCAAGGGTATCTTGCAAGACTATGTCAAGCACCTTGCTGACGTAGGCATATAATGCCACTAGTATACACATTTTATATATAAACATTATATATTATATAATTCAACATATAGTATATGTTCTGTCACATGTCAAATATCACACATCATATATATCATATATTTATTGATGTCTCCTTCCCAACCCCCTCCTGCTACCCCTTAATATCACTTTCTTTATATAGTACTAATAAATCAGGTATTTAAATGTGAACTAGAATCATGGGTTTTATAGTTATGATATTGCTTTATACACTCATATTTGTCCTACCACTATGCCAGTTCCCTCTTTTGATAAGCAGGACAAAATTTTCTTTTCTCATGTACATTGTTGTTTTCTTGTTTGTTCCCTCCCACCCCCCCTACCCCCCCTATTACTTCTGCACCTGGGCCTAGAGATGTAGATGTAGACTCATTTAGGTGCTCTCTTTCAATCTTCCCATTTTTTTTCAATTTATTCCTCAAATGAACCCACCTAAAGTCTTTCTTTGCAGTGTAAAGATCATTCTTGATGAAAATTACAAAAGAAATAGGGAGAAAGAATTGTTTTCCTTCCTCTTTGTCATGTGCTAACATTGCACCATCTGGCTCCAGCTGTGGGTCTAGTCTTCCTGTTCTTGCCCAGAATATGACCAAAGATTCAGTTTGATTTTATCAGCATTTTCTTAGAAAGTTTTAGCTTATCCATTTCTCTAGCTTTATTGATGTATCCTGACATCTAGCCATGCTGCTGACAACCAAATTGGGCGAGGAAAGGTCAAAAATCATCATCAAGACTGAAGAAGCTGAACCTTAAACACCAACATGCTGGTAACACTGGCAAGTCACTCCCATTAAAGCATATCACAAAAGGAACTGGGGGGTAAGAAATGGGCTTGCTCACTTGAGGTGGAGACACCTATGAACTCTGTGCATGATGCTGCTGTCATACGACAAAGAACATTCTTTGCGCAGTATCCAGTAGATGGCTATGAAATAGCATATGTGCCTGAGAGCAGCAACACTGTCTGACATGTGGTGTTTGGTGCGTACCTCAGGCCCCAGAACATAGTAGGTACTCAATACCAATTTGTTTATTGACATGATGAGAACACTACATATTAAGGGAGAGGTCAAAAAAGAAGATTAATTTCTTCCAGCCACATGACTGACTAAAGCCGAGTATATGGGTTTAATTTTTCATATTATCTTTGGCCTGATTTGACATTTTTTGCTCTAAGACTCTGACCACTTAGATCCACAGGGAACCATTAGTGGTGAAAATATGGAATATACTTCTTGGAAAATGTATTGCCTCAACAGAGTAAAGACACATGAGCTAGAGCAAATATGCCAACCTTCCTTATTTGAACTTGAAGGAAAGGAAGGAAAGGAAAGAGATTAGTGGAAATTTCCAAATATAAGTCTCTTTCTGATATCTTTGAGGGAAACTTCTGGGAGTGAGTCAAAGAAGAAAGACAATTAAGCAAGTCTTGCTTAGAAATAGTGTAATAGCAACATTCAAGGTCAAACATCCTAAGAAGGCATCTAATGGTTTCTTTTGAATATTAGTCACAAAAACTATCTTAATATTCTCTGTTGGTTTACTGGAAGGTTAAAATATGTTATAGAAATTTGTTTGAACAACTGTCTTTTAGTGTTGTATGTAACAATCTCCAAATTTTCTCGAGTCTCTTTGGAAATAGGACTGGCATAAACGAGAGATTACTGATCAGTTTCCCACTTATTCATGTCTCACTCTGTGTCTCACTGTTCACACGTGGCTTGAACCCATTCAAACTCAGACCCTTTTTTGGTTATAAGAGACACATAATGGTATGAACTGTGTTAACTGGTTAATCGCTGGAAGAAAGAGGTTTTCCCCAGTCACAGATCCAACTTCAGTGCAGGGTTTGCTATTTTTAATCACAGAACTTAGAAGCTTAATTCAGTTAAAAAGGGAGGAAGTTGTCAAGGGAGGGTTGCTAAAAGTTCATGCTAAATTTGCTTAGAACCAGATTGTGTTCATTAATATTTATACATCTATGGTTGGGAAGGGGCGATTATGCTTCTTTAAAAACACTGGGTATTCATTTTCCATCTATCACACAGCCTTCCGATTAGGGAAGGTGGGTTTTCATCCTACAATCAATGGTGATACAGATGGAAACCATCTGGCGCCTCATCCCCTTTTTGTCAAAAACCTTGTCTTGTCTCCCACATGTCAATGATGAATGAAAGGATTTCAAACTCCAGCTGAACAATGCAGTTTGAATCCCTCAGCTAGCCAAGGGGTTTTTGGCAAGCATCGATGGGCTTAATATTTTAAAGAAACCGGCAATCATTTTAATTCATTAGTTGAGGCCTGTTGTTCTAGACAGTGTTTTTGATTTGTATTTTGGGCACTGGCTTTGTTTTCGATTCACAAGCGTATTCCATATGGGTATATTTTCTTTTACATAGTGTAAATCATGGGGACAAAAGTGGGAGTTGTATCTGATCAAGTGACCAAAGTGCTGAGAGAATCTTTTAATCATCTTCTATATTAGTTATGATTCAAATTAAGAGTTTGGATAGAAAGTTTCCCTGTTCTCTGGTGCAGAGTGTGAATCAAAGAACATGGAATTTAGTTAACCCAGCTATAGACAGTGACTCTCAAAATCAATTTAAGGTTTCTGCTTTGTGAAAGGAAACTTGGCATAAACCTGCCTGAGAGCACCTTGGGTGTGACACTTGTATGGTTTGCCTGCCAAAGATCAGCCTTGGGCCAAAGCAAAGTAATTCTTTCACACGTAAGCCTTGTAGTCAATATCCGGCTAATAAAACCCAGACTGTTGGTGCAGATTCCTGCCCTCCACAGTAGAAAGAGGTGAATTGTCAAAAAGCAAGCTGATGCCAGAGCCTTGCTCAGAAATGCATCTTTAGAGTACATCTGGGGTTGGTGAAGACTCAGCCCAATTTTGTAGGACTACAAAGACTGATGGCCTCTATGGTGGTGATAGCCCCCACCACTGACATATGTGTGGGCTATCATTAAGAGAGCACATAATGTGCAAGTTCTTTTTATTTGATTATAATGATTATTGTGCTAATACATAGAGCTTACCACCTGCCAGGCACTGTTCTAAATACCAGCTAGATGATACATAGAGATCATATCTACGTGTTATCTATCTCTCCCGCTTCCCGCCTTTCTCTCTCTCTCATCTATTTATCTTCATTCATTTAATCCTTGCAACCAACCTAACAGTTAAGCTCTATTATTACCCTCATTTACAGATAAGGAAACTAAGGACCAGAGAGATTACAAACTTGCCCAAGTCACATAGCTATTAAATGGTAGAGTTGGCATTTAAATCCAGAGGGTCAGGCTCTGAAATCTGTATGCCTGACTATCATGTATACTCTCTCACAGAAACCCCACAAAGTAGAGTTTATTTTTGTTATTTGTGTTTTAAAGATGAGGAAACCAAAGAACTGAGAGATTAAATTCTTTGCATCAGTCTCAATTGTTCAAAGAGGAGCCTAAGGCCCAGGATTCCTGGCTTTCTGAATCCCATTCTCTTTACATAGTGGAAAGTTCAGATTAATCACCTTGAGTCACCACAAACCTCTTGATCATCAGAGAAGGACTAAATTTTGTTCAACATAATACATTTATAAAAAGGGAAACATACTGATTCTTTACAAATTTTCAGTAGTATAATTCAACCAAATTATGTTAGTTGCTTTCTACGAACAAAAAATTAGTTAACTTTTTCTGATTATACTCAGTTGATTTTTTATTGCATTTTCTTGCCTCTGAATACTAGTAAAAATAATCATTAATATTTGAAGAACTTTTATAATTCAGCAGGAAAAAGAGGTGAATACCCACAATTTTTTAAATGGACAAAGAATGAGGATAAAGAAGAAATGAAAATGGGCTATAAATAAAAGCACAATGACAAAAAAAAAAAAACAAACAAAAAAGAACCCATCCTGGTGTTAATTGACAGATTAAGGAAAACGATGCTATATACCATTAACTGTGGTGCAAAGAATTGGTACTCTCATTCATTGCTAAGGATGCAGGTTTATAAAAGGAATATTTGCCCGTGTGCATCAATAACATTTAAAAAGGCTCTGCACTTTGATCCAGCAATACAGACTGAGCTCCATCATAGATGTGAACCAAGGTTTTTTAAATAACTAATGATGACTTTATTTATAAAAGCAAAAAAATTAAGCTGTTAAAGGTTTTATTATATAAATTATGGCTTATTCATACAATGGAATACAATATAACTTTAAAAACATGTTGTAGGGCTGGGGTTGTGGCTCAGCGGTAGAGTGCTTGCCTAGCACATGCGCGGCCCGGGTTCGATCCTCAGCACCACGTAAAAATAAATGCATTGTGTACAACTAAAGCAAATAAATAAATATTTTTAAAAAAACATGTTAGGTACAAATATTTTATAAAATAGAAGAACATAAAAGATGTAGTAACAGGAGGTTGAGGCAGGAGGATATCAAGTTCAAAGACAGCTGCAGCAACTTAGTGAAGCCCTAAACAACTTAGTGAGACCCTGTTTCAAAAAAAAAAAAAAAAAAAAAAATATATATATATATATATATATATATATATATATATATATATATATAATGGGTTGGGGATGTGATTCAGGGTTTAAGCACCCCTGGGTCCAATTCCCACCCACCCCCAAAAAAAAAGATATGGTAAATGGAAAAGCAGGTTAAGAAGGTCTTAAAACAATATGTATAATACGATCTTTTTTGTACAAATCTATATCAAATGTTAACAATGATATTACAAAATAAGATTGTATTTATCTTTATTCTTTGTGCTTTTTTATTGTAATTAAAAGGAATTACAGGGCTGGGGTTGTGGCTCAGGGGTAGAGCGCTTGCCTAGCACGTGTGAGGCACTGGGTTCGATCCTCAGCACCACATAAAAATAAATAAATAAATAAAATAAAGGTATTGTGTCCAACCACAACTAAAAATAATATTTTTAAAAAAGGAATTACAGAATCAGAAGGAAAATAATACATTTAGTTTCTTGAAATTTCACTATAAGAATCTTACAATCCTGTAACATAAACAAGATACTTTGATGAGTGGAAGGAGAAAAACTCTAGTTCTATGGAAGTTCTCTACCTACTGAGGAGCAGTGAAGGAACTTGGAGTGAGGCATTTTGATTCTTGTCCCCTGAGTTCAACATCTCTCATATGGTAGCCTGGCAGAATTGTCCAGAAGCTGAACAAACTTTTTGGTTCTGTAAATCTGGGCAAAGCCTATGATTTTTTTATTTCTGATAAGTTCCCTGGCTGTTGCTGATGCTGCTTATTGAAGGACCCTACTTTGAGAACCACTGGCATAAAGCTTTGTGATAGTTTTTGCCATTTGCCCCAGGTTATAAAACTAGTAAGTGCTTTGGACCTCAGACCTAGGAAGGATTCTGAAGCCTATAGGATTCTCTTTCACCTATGTTTTCACTCTTCGAGGTTAAAATCACCTGGGGAGCATTAAAAATCCTGTTGGCTGCTGCCCACCCCAGAACAATTAAGTCACCTTCTGTGGAGGTGGAGACAGAAAAGTGTGGAAGGAATCCACGTGCTTCTAGTGGCCAGTAGGGGTGAGAGCCAGTGCCTGCCACCCACACTCGCACACGACCATTTCAATATTAACTTCAGAAATTTAAAAAAAAAAATTTTATTATGTTCAGAAATTGAAAAGTTGAATCCCTCTGTCTTAAATTAACTGAACTATAAATAACTGAAGAGCCTTAGTAACCAAGCAGGTAGTTTTAGTAAAACGTTTCTTCATTGACGTGCTTAACATGTCCCTGAAAAGCCCTTTTACAAAATTTCTTTATTTAACTATCTTGTCTTCTGCTGGGTTAGAACAGAGAATTTTTGACTGAAAACTTTTTGTGGGGAAATAAGTAAAGGCTTTGAGTCGGTCATACATACCTGGGTATTCATTTTTTTTTCTCTTTTAGAATGAAACTAGATTCAATAAATGGATTGCCGTAAAAAGCATTGATTAGCATAAAATTACCCATAATTATGTTCGATACAATATACTCCACTACATGTACAGACATTGTGGAGCGCTATTACTCACCTTCTTGGAATTGCTTAGGACTAGCCTGGATTAATGTCTCTTCACATACAAAGTAGTGTTTTGACACAGAAGCGAACACTGAGACTTAATGTCACATGTAAGTCAGCAATGACAGCTGAAGGGCCTCGACTAAGTTACCAACCTCTGGACAAGTTGTGCTCCAAACATGCACGGCCTGTTAGTTATTGGGAAGAACTTACTTGCCTGTGGAAATAATAGTTGTGAATTCCACTTCTTAGAAAATTCCAAGGCTGGAGCCATGAGAGCCAGGAGAAGCTGATAGCAGAGGAGAAACTGATAGCAGAGTGGGATTTTTTTCCTCACCACTCCTTTCTTTCATTATATCCTAAGCATTCTCCTTTCCAGTAAAGATTACTTCTCCAAAGATATTTCAGGGTTTTTTTTTTTGTTTGTTTGTTTGTCTCTTTGGGTCTTTGGGGTTTTTTTTTTTTTTTTTTTTTTTTTTTTTTTTGCTGTCCTATAACATACCATCCAACAACTTAGAAGCTCAAGATAACAATGATTTACTATTTCTCTCAATTCTGTGGGTCAGGACTGCAGGTAGGGATAGCTGGACAATTTTTGTTCCATTTGGCATTGATTCAGCCTCTAATGAGGATGGTGGCTAGGCCTGGATGGAAGCCCCAAGAAGGAATTTCTCAATTATCTGATGACCTGGTTCTTCTCATGTGGACTTCCTCACAGCATGGTGGATTTAGAGTAGTCAGACTTCTCACCTGGTAGCTGGCCTTGAAGAAGGAAGGAGCATCAGCTTCCAGTCCTCCCAAGCCTTGGGCTAAGAAGTCCCAGGACCCACAACACAACTTCCCCCACTTTCCTTTGGTCAAAGCAAGTTACAAGGCTACCCTAGATTTAAGAGGGAGCAGAAATGGACCCCATCTCCTCACAGAGGAGTGGCAGGTGCATGAAAACAAGGACAAATTGATGGTGATCATCTTTGGAGACCACCTTCTCCATCACCCTTCACTGTTGGATTCTGAAAGAAGTTAAGCTACCTCGAGGCCCAAAGTCCTCAAAGTATAACCTACCAATAGGATCATGTCCCAGAAAGCACATTTACTGGAGGCTAGAGAGGCAAGAAATCTTTAGCAGCAGTTGAAGGTGCAGGGGGACAGTGCAGGGTGTGAAATGAAGCACATCCCTCCAATCTCCATTTCATCATAAAGAAGTCAGATTCTGAAGTTTTCATCTAGGGAAAATATTGGGGAGAGTGGTTGCACCAGGATTAGCTCTAACTGAGTGTATCACACACCCTAAAATAAAGGGAAGTAAAATGAAGTATAATTTTCTCATGTAAAATTCAGAGGCAGGTAGTGCAAGGCTGGCTCAGGTTTCTCCACTCTGCTTCTATTGGTTGTTCCACTACCAAAAAAGGTCTGGAAAGTGGTGACGCTTTCCTAAGTATTGCACAGATGAGATAACATATCCTATCCCGAGCACGGAGGGTCACAATCCCAGTGAATGGCTAATTTTTACTCTGGATGATCACCCATCTATGACACCCAAGTTTCCTAAATGTCCACTTTTTATGGAAATAATAGGGAAGCATACAGGGTTTTTGAACAATTACAGATAGGATTTCAAGCTTTAAAAATTTCATCTGGGGCTGGGGCTGTGGCTCAGTGTTGGAGCACTTGCCTAGCATGTGTGAGGCACTGGGTTCAATTCTCAGCACTGCATATAAATAAATAAAAACAAAGGTCCTCAACAACTAAAAAAATTTTTAAAAATTTGTTAGGCTCTTCTGAAATTACTTGTATAGTTATTGTGATTGAAGAGATAGAGCAGTTATACTCAGGAATAGAAGAGGCAGAAGACACATCACTGATACTTGGACCATATTTTTATTGAAAGGGGTAGAAGCAGCAGTGAATTAGGAATCAGATAAGTGAGAGTTGTGGGTCAAATCGCTGACTGTCTTGGAATCTTTGTCAGAATCTATAAAATGGAGTTGGTAACATGCTGTACTGACACAGTATGTTAGCAGGAGCAGGACTTCAAATGAGAGAGTGAGACAAAAGTGTTGGGAAACAAATCCCCTCTATAATTTCAGATATGCAACATCAATTAATTTTATTAATGATATCACTGTCATCTTATATTGGCGTCAGGGCAAGGCAGCATGTTTAATTCTGCAGTGTTCATTAAAATAATTGAGAATGCAGAGTCTGCCATTTTTCAATCTTTTCTCTTTATGGTATGGGTGCCTTAAAGGGGCCCTAAGTGTCTCTTCTTGTGGAAACTGTCTTTTCTTAATGCTTACATTAGTACATTACAGTTATACACAATAGTGGGGTTCACTTTGACATAATTATAAATGCATGGAATATAATATGTTCCAATTCAGTCTCATTATTGCCTTTCCCTCCTCTCTTCCCTCCCCATTTTCCCCTTCCTCTACTCTATTGGTCTTCCATTTATTTATAGTTTTTTTTCAATTGCTGATTTAAAGCACAAAGGTGAAATGCACTGTTGTTTATTCATATGTGTACATAGCATAAGTTGGTCAATTTCATTCTACAGTTCCTCCCTCATCCCATCCCTTCTCCCTCCTCCTATATCCTAATCCTCTACTCCACTGTTCTCCCTTCTATTTTTATGGAATTCCCCACTTTCTTTCCCCTTATTTTGCTCTACTTTTCACATAGGAGAGAAAACATTCAACCCTTGACTTTCTGGGTCTGGATGACTTCACTTGGCGTAATATTCTTCAGTTCCGTCCATTTACTGGCAAATTCCATAATTTCATTCTTTTTTATGGCTGAGTGAAGTTCCATTGTATATATGTACCATATTTTCTTTCCATTCATCTGTTCACAGGCATCTGGGCTGGTTTTAAAACTTGGCTATTGTGAATTGTGCCGCTATAAACATAGATGTGCCTGCATCACTGTAGTATGCTGATTTTTGTTTTCTGGGATAAATACCAAGGAGTGGGCTACCTGGGTCATATGGAAGTTCCATTCCCAGTCTTCTGAGGAATATCCATACTGTTTTTCAAAATGACTGTACTAATTTTGCAGTTCCACCAACAATGTATGAGCATACATACCTTTTCTCCCACTTCCCTGCTAGCATTTATTATTTATTTGTATTCTCTATGACTGCCATTCTAACTAGAGTGAGATGAAATCTCAAAGTATTTTTTTTTTTTTTTGTACCAGGGATTGAACTCAGGGGCACTCGACCACTGGGCCACATCCCCAGCCCTATTTTGTATTTTATTAGAGACAGGGTCTCACTGAGTTGCTAAGTGCCTCGCCATGGCTGAGGCTGGCTTTGAACTCGCGATCCTCCTGCCTCAGCCTCCCAATCAAAGTATTTTTGATTTGCATTAAAATGTTGAACAACAAGCATTGTTTCATGTGCTTGTTGGCCTTTTGTATTTCTCCTTTTAAGAACTGTCTGTTTAGTTCTTTTGCCCAATTATTGATCAGGTTTTTTGGTCTTTTGGTGTTACGTTTTTTGAGATCTTTATATATTCTGGATGTTAATCCCCTGTTGGAGGAGTAGCTGGCAAAGATTTTTCTCCCATTCTGTTGGCTCTGTCTTGTTTCTGTTGCTATGTAGAAACTTTTTAATTTGATGCTGTCCCACTTATTGAATCATGGTTTTATTTTTTTAGTTTTAGGGGTCTTTTTAAGGAAATTGGTACCTGTATCAATATATTAAGAGAGTTGAACCTATGTTTTCTTCTTATAGTTGCAGTTTCTGTTTTTAACATGCTTTGAAGTTTTTAACATGCTTTGAGTTGACTGTGGTACAGAGTTAAAGATAGAGATATAGTTTCATTCTTCTACATCTGGATATCAGTTTTCACAGCACCATTTGTTAAAAGGCTATCTCTTCTCCAACATGTTTGTTTTGTACCTTTGTCAAGTGTCAGATGATTGTATCTATGTGGATTTCTCTCTGTGTCTTCTATTGTATTCCATTGATCCTCTTCGCTGTTTTGGTGCCGATACCATGTTTTTGTTACTATAGCTCTGTAGTATAATTTGAGGTCTGACATTGTGATGCCTCCTGAAGTGCTTTTCTTCTAGTATTGCTTTGGCTATTCTGGGTCTTTTATTCTTCCAAATGAACTTTAGGACTGTTTTTCTTCTTTCCTGCTTCCATGAAGAATATCATTGGTATTTTGATGGGTATTGCATTGAATCTATATAATGCTTTTGGTAGTATGGCTATTTTGACAATATTAATTCTGCTATCCAAGACCATGGGAGGTCTTTCCATCTCTTAAGTTCTTCTTCAGTTTCTTCTGTGTTCTCTGGTTTTTATTGTAGAGGTCATTACATCCTTGGTTAGCTTTATTCCCAAGCATTTTTTGTGTTATTATGAATGGGATAGTTTTCCTTATTTCTTTCTCAGCACATTCATTATTGAAGTCTAGAAAGTGATTGATTTATGTATGTTGATCTTGTATCCTGCTACTTTGTTGAATGTCTTAAATGTGATTCTGTTACATTAATATAGCCTGAAGATTTGGGAGACAGATAAAGAAAAGAAAGCCATAACAGCCAATATTTGAGTCCTCAGTGCCAGGCTTTAGGTTACTTATTTTTCCTGCTTTGATCTCATTTAACCTATACCTGGACCCTACAAGGAATGCAGAATTATTAGACCCATTTAGAGGGGAGGAAACAAGTCTTATAGGGATTTTTAATTTGTAGAAAGTTCATAGAGAGGAAGGGTGCAGCTGGGGTTTGAATCGAAAACACTGATCCTGTGCTGATACATCAAGTGCTCACCATGAACTTCTGTACCAGCTAAACAAGGCCACAGAAGAGATGAGAGAAGGTTTGTGCCAGAGTTAGTCTCACAGCCATAGTTGGCTACGTAGGCATATAACCTGTGCAGTTGTTCAGAAGGGTCCTACACTCAATTTACTATTCTGCTGGTGTCATCTTGAAATTCTTAATTATTGTTGAACCAGTGGCCTTGTATTTTCACTTCCTACTGCACCTCACCCACTCTATGGGAGCATACTAAGATGATGCATAAAGGAAAAGGGGAGAGGGAGCTTTCTTTCATTTGCTGAGCACCTGTTATATACCAGGCATGTATTTATGTGATTTTTACCTCCATTAACTATCATCACCTCCAGAACAACTCTGGGAGGTAAATAAAGTCATTACTTGTATATTTAAAGACACATGATCAGAGAAGCTAAGCAATTTGCGTAAGGGAAGAAATGGAGCTGGGATTCAAGGCTAGGTGTGTCTAACGTGCCCTTATTCTTTTAAGCCTTCCAATCTACTCCATGGTTGAGATAATAATTATCTACCCCTGTGGGGAGGGGCACAGATATTGTTTTGAGGAGATTTTCCTACTCTTCCAAAATTGACTAATATCTCATTAAAGGTATATAGTTTTTATAATAATGTAGAACTGCTGTGTACTAACTTATTCCTGTTTAAGGTTGATCTAATGAAAGTTTCTCAAAGATAAAAGAATGCAATGTGTAAATATGTTCAAATATTAAATAAATGTTATATAAGAATTACTGGACAAAGAACTGTGCTGTTATTTTTATAAGCTGTTTGTATCAAGGTTCTTAAGATTTGTGACTAAGTTTCCAGAGACCTGAATTCAACTTTTGGCTTTAGCCTCGGATAAGACATTGGACTTCTTCGAGTCTCAATTAGGAATTGAAAGAGGAGGATCCAACAGCTATAGTAAAACAATTTCATCATAACCAAAGCCACGTAGAGATTTTGTTTGTTTGTTTGTTTTTTTAATGCCCAGGACAGGAGGCCTGGATTGGCTTTTCATTTATAAAGAGGTTTTTAGGCAAGAAGGAGGAGAGGAAGAGTAGAAAAGAGTGCTCCTCTATCCTGATCCACTGAAGGTTGTTGGTGGTCCGTTTCCTCACCTGTCTGTGGGTCAATAGTTCTCTGCCTCCGGTAGCCAGGGTAGCTGGTCTGGGATAGCAGCAAGCCTAGCACAAAGCTGGGAGAGGTGGAACCGGATACTTGTTGGGGAGGAAGGAAGGGAGGGAGGGAGGGAGTCACCTCTAAATTCACCTAATAGTCCCAATATTTCTTGATCATTATTTAAGTCTTTTGCTTTCTGTTACACGGCCATCTGGGCAAGGACCTGAGGGTCATGTCCTACCTATTGCTCTAGGATCAATTAGGAGTGTTTTCCCAGTCATGGGTCCAAGCTCAGCTGAGGAGAATGCCACATTTGAGTAATGATGTCTGTCGTGGGCACTTTCATGTAGGGGGGTGGTGATGGATTTAGCTTATATCCATCCTATTAGATAGTTACCAGCCCTAACTCAAGGAAGACTTCCAAGAAATATTTGTTGAATGACCAAATAGCCAGAATTTAGGGCATCATCCTATGCCCTAAAATGTGGAAAGAATGTGGAATTTCTGTTCATATTTCAGAGTGTGGATCACAGAACATCTGCATTAGAATCATGTGGTTAGCTTGTTTAAAGTACAAACTCCTGGAGTCCACTGAGACTTATTTTAAAACTCTTTGAAGGGTTAGACCCAGGAATCTTCATTTTCACAAATGAGTGCAATAATTAGGGTATGTATATGTGTTTATATTGAAGTAGGAGAACTTCTGATTTATAAGATTAGGAGAGATTATATTTTTTTAAATTAGTAATATTTTCATTTAACATATTATAATCTCAACTAAGAATGAACATGACTTTGTAATCATGCTGGAACTCAGGAGAAGGTAGTAATATACAAAGATCTTGATTAAATAAGTTCTCCAGCACGGAGTATGGGAGATCTAGATAATAAAACTCTGGGCTAGGGCTGGGGTGGTAGCTCAGCGGTAGCACTCACTTAGCACATGCGTGGTTTCGATCCTTAGCACCATGTAAAAATAAATAAATAAAATAAAGGCATTGTGTCCAACTACAACCAAAAAAACAACAACAACCCTATGGGCTAATAAAAAAAGTCTTTTTTTTAGAAAGTGTCATAGTCATAGCTTACTTAGCCAAATAACAATAGGCAAGACTGTAGAAATATGGTGTTTTCTCATCCCTATGCTCTTGATTATAAGTGTGTGTGTGTTCATACATATAAATGTGCAAACTATAAAGGGAACAGGGTTGCAGAAGACTATAACAACAGCTGAAGGATTGAATCCATTTGAAGCAATGCCCAACGTCTAGGAGATAATTAAACAGCACTAAGTTGATAGGAGCAGGAAAGGAAAGGGGAAGAATTAGATAAATGTGAAGTTCATTGGATTAGAGAAAGGGGAATGAAGGGAAGGGTGGGGAGCTGGGAATAGGAAAGACGGTAGAATGAATCAGACCTATGCTCATTTATGACTACATGACCTGTATAACTCCACATCATGTACAACCACAAGAATGGGAATTTATACTCCATGTATGTATGGTACATCAAAATACCCTCTACTGTCAAGCATATCTAAATAAAACAAATTAAAAAAAAGAATTGGACATATGTTTAGAAGGCCATAGAAGAGGTACTTCAACTCAAACATCCAATGAGAGCAAGACAGTATCATTGAAAGCACATGAGCTTTGGGCCAGGTAACCTAAGTTTGAAGTGACACAGCCACTTAATTAGGTCTCTGATCACAGGAAATAGTTTAATTCTTCTAGAATCCATTTTCCCATTTGTGAAACTGGATAATGAATGATGGAGCTGACCCAACTAGTGGCAGAGTGGAAAACATATATAAAATGCTGGCACACACTCAATTAACAGCATTTATTGGGGAGAAATCAATGCTACAATGACTTTCTCTTTTCAAGGATAGCCGACCAATATTGTTATTCTATCATGGAATCATTGTTGAGTGAAGGCATGTGGCAAGTTTCCAGAGGCTCAATAGCTCATATGTGGGGACAGTCTTATCAGCCCAAGAGAGCTGCACTTCAGGTCCAGAGATCCTTCCTGACAAAGAGCCATTATTTTTTTGTTCCCTTAATCTCAGATGATCCCCAAGTACACCTTAATTAGTTAATTGAATCAAAGAAATATTTGTGCTTAAGTTCATCTCTTATATGTCAGCTCAGGGGCCAACAGCCAGACTTGTGAAGTGAACCACAGGCCATAGAAACATGTAGAAAGAGTCAACTGTGTCTCCAGACATGGGGTGAAGGAACTACTAAGGAGAAGATGTTTGAGTTTTGTTCTGAAGCCAAGTCAGCAACCGGGAAAAGTGTTTTCCCTTGGGTAGACGACAAACAAGTAGTAGCAAGAAGAAGCAGGTGAATCTTCTCCCCTGCTCTTCATCCCCATATGTGAGCAATGGGCAGTTTGATCCTTGGTGAGTTTGCCAGCCAGGACTTCAGGGTTTAAGTTTAAGTACAGTAGGCTCATGGGGTAGAGGGGGGGAAGAGCTTCATTTTAGAGGGGGGGAATGACCAGATTTCAGTGACATACCTTACAAACTTTACCCAACACAACACAGTCATGGAATACCTTACCATAAGCTCTATATAGTCAATGGTATTCTCAAGTCAAGAAGTCAAAGACTTAAGTCTTGTTTCCAGGAATTCCAGAATGAGAGGCCAGATAGGAACAATGCACTGTGGCATTGATATTCTGTCTTTTCTGATTTATTTTACATCACTGCTGTATTCTCTCAAGCCTACTCACATAAACACACATCAATATTATTCGATTAATTCACTCCTATGTAGTTATAGAAAATGTACTTTATCAATAGGCCATGCCAGTTTTGGGGTGACAGCCAATTGGACAAATCAGATATTTGTGTGTGTGTGTGTGTGTGTGTGTGTGTGTGTGTTTGCTTCATAAGTTTTTTGAATCAATAAAGGGTAAACATGTGTAAATGCATAAATGAAAATAAATTTAAGCTGGGCACAGTAGCACATGCCTGTAATCCCAGAGGCTCTTGAGGCTGAGGCAGGAGGATCACGAGTTCAAAAAGCCAGCCTCAGCAAAAAACGAGGTGCTAAGCAACTCAGTGAGACCCTATCTCTAAATAAAATACAAAATAGGGCTGGGGATGTGGCTCAGTGGCTGAGTGCTTCTGAGTTCAATCCCTGGCATCCTCCTCCCCCCCAAAAAAAAATAAATTTAAGAGGTGTCCTTTGCCCTTATGAAACTACTTTTCCTTTCTAACAAAAACAACAAAAAAGAATTATTGGTCAGATTGATTCCATATTTAAAACTATTAAATTCTAAAGCAAAATATGTCTACCTGTATAGACATAAACATAGAAATAAATTCTACCTAGCTACCTAAATCTCAAAAATTTGGCCCATAATCCAGTTCATCCAGGGGTTTTTCTGAAATGCAGATTTGTGGGCTCACATAGAAAGTGATTCAGTAGGTCCATAGTATGGTCTGGAAATCTGCATTTTTTAACCACCACCTAAGGTGATTTTGATTGAAGTGGTCTATGTATTAGAATTCTAGAAACTCTGTTTTATCCTTTCCAGCCTGGATAGTTCAGTGGGAGGTTAGACAAGGTTACTGGGTGGCTTGATAAATATAGAACTAGAGAAAAGGAGTGGACTGTTCTGAAGGGAGAATCCTGCATGAATCCAAACAGCCACTCAAACCACTGGGTGAGCTTTAGAAACAGAGCATGGTATACACTGCCCAGGCCACAGGGGAGGCTAACACACGCGAGTTCTTATTCCCCTTTTGAATCCTTCAAACCATTCATTAGCACTTCATCCTATATATATAGTTCCTAAAAGCCAGCTCCCAGTGAAATCCAGGAGGCAGCGGAATCCTTGATGACATCTTCCTCTCAACAGCAATGCAGATACACATACTACTGGGGAAGGCATCTGCTGTATACTTTGTTCTACTTTATGTCTAGCAGTGCACCCTGACCTTTCTGAGTTTAAGTATCTCATCTTCTAAACTTACATCTCTGAATCCTTTGTAGTAGCTGCTCTTTGCCTATTCTTGACTCCATAGAAAAATGCCCAAAGGGGAGAAAATAAACAAAACTGTTTATATGCAACAATGTCATAAAGGTAATATTTTTATATGCCTGAAGGAAACTCACCTGGAATTTTTTTTTTTTCTTTTTTGTACCAGGGATTGAACTCAGGGGCACTTTACCACTGGGCCACATCCCCAGCCCTTTTTTGTATTTCTTTAGAGACAGGGTCTCACTGAGTTGCTAAGTGCCTCGCCATTGCTGAGGCTGGCTTTGAACTCGCGATCCTCCTGCCTCAGCCTCCCAAGTGCTCACCTGGAATTTTGCAATCATGCTCTTAAATTTCCAGCACCATTACATTAAGAAACAACTTTTCTGAAACAATTTGAATTTCAAATACTCCATTCTGTGAGCACTAGGGATATGTATTCATACTTGTTGGAACAGGACCCCAGACTATTGGTTCAGAACCTAAAGTCATCAAATTTCGAGTGCACTCACTCATTGTTAGCTAAGTAAGAATCATATTTAAAATTGTTCTTACCCATTCCGTACTTTCACAGCAAGAAGGCACAGGATACTCAAAAATGTCAAACTTTTTAATTCTATTCCCATTGTTCTGGGCCTCTGGAAGAACTTAATTTGAAACAAATCTTTATTTTATGGTTCTATGAGATTGCATTTTTTTTTTTTTTTTTTTTTTTTTTTTTTTTTTTGGTACCGGGGATTGAACTCAGGGGCACTTGACCACTGGGCCACATCCCCAGCCCTTTTATGTATTTTATTTAGAGACAGGGTCTCACTGAGTTGCTAAGTGCCTCGCCATTGCTGAGGCTGGCTTTGAACTTGTGATCCTCCTGCCTCAGCCTCCCAAGTGCTGGGATTACAGGTATGCACCCCCACGACCGGCAAGAGATTGCAATTTTTTAATACCTGATAGACTGGATTTCTTGGACTGATCTTTTTCTCACAATTATATGTGTCATTTAAATCCTTAAAAATTGTTATGAAAATAGGACTAGTAACAAAATAGCTTTTGCAGTTTTGGGAAGTAGGTATTTTCCTTTGAGAGAAAAGCAAATATTTACCCCAAACTAGATAGAAACAGTTTACTTGAATAGGAAAGCACTAAATTAGCTAGAGCTAATGTCTCAATCTCAAAGGGAAATCTTGACCCTTATATGACTGTTATCTGAAAGAACCACAAAAAGTCTGATAATTTTACTCTCAAGCTAATAATTTAGCCTGCCACTGTTTTATGAATGATGAGAGAAAATATGATATTCTAGGGAGAGGTATGAAGGCAAGTTTATTACTCATAGCAATAGCATTAGCTAGAACATCAGCATCTCCCAATGCCTATTCCAAGTTCCAATTCCCACAGAGTAATACAAGGAGTTTCAGGTGACATTTGTTCATACAGCAAGTTGTGTTATAAGAAGGGATCCTGAGTTTATGGAGCCCAAATATTTTATAATGGACATGCCTTGCCTTTGATGCAATGAGAGCATATCTCTCTGCTCTGAATCTGTTCACTGTAAAAGCATCCTTGGAGAGCTAATCTGCCGCATAACAGTCAGCGCTTCTTCTCACTGTTTAGAAAAATTGAAAAATCCATGGAGGCTTGTTCTCCATCAATGACATGGGAAACACTGTGTTCTTAACACATTTATTTGGGCCTTTTAGGGATGGGTTTCAGCAAATGCCATTTCACTTTAGACATTTATTGGCTAGCAATGTTTTTGACTAGTAAACATCCATAGCAGTATTAATATTCAAAATTGAATATTAATTTCAACTTATATTATTTGTGGAAATTAGCAATATAATACTCACGGAAATCTTTTATATTTATTTTTCCTCTAATGAAGTGCATCTATACCCACAACATAGCTGAAGAGCTGTTTCATATTTTACTCCTTTAAATGATAACTAACATAGAGGATTAAACCTGCAGGTTAAGATACACAGAAAGGAAAAATTCAAAGCTGAATTATCTGGGAACATTGAAGCATATCCTGAGGTGGCAAAGATTTTGTTTATATATATATATATATTTTTTAATCTTGCAATTTGTCTTTGGCTGGCTGGCCAAAGAGGTTTTATTTATTCAACCATTTCATGGTCTGAATTACCACACAATTGTTCAAGCCTATTTTTGCTTGATTGTGTTACTGGGATTTTAAGATATAGATATGTGCTATTTATTTATCATGCCTGGAAAGACAGAGAAAGAAAGTGACCACATAAATAACTTCTCACCACAAGCTTTGGGGTTTCTTTACTTTGACACAGTCAATTCTACATACTGCACACTGGGAGTGATGATTTACTTTGCTAAATTAAGATCAAGGACTTTTCGACAGCACTGTGTTCCTGGAAACACAGGTTTTGTCTTCACAAAGATGCTTTTTCTCTCTTTCTTTTTTTTTTGGGGGGGGTACCGAGGATTGAACTCAGGAGCACTCGACCCTTGGGCCACATCCCCAGCCCTTTTTTGTATTTTATTAGAGACAGGGTCTCACTGAGTTGATAAGTGCCTCGCCATTGCTGAGGCTGGCTTTGAACTTGCAATCTTCCTGCCTACAGAGATGCTTTTTCATGGCTGCATATTGTGCTTCCATTACACAGTATCTTCCCGGAGCTCCTTTGTGGTGCCAGTGCTATTGCCATCAGGGTAGACTGGGTGGAATTCAGTGTTTCTATGCTTATACAAATGTCAGAATGAGTCTTACATCAGAGATGCATTTGAAAATGCAAATATATTCTGAGGGTTCAACTTTTCAAAAATGAATTCAGGCTCAGCAGTAACACAAACGGATGTTTACCTTTCTTATTTTATGGCATAAGAGCTCAATGTTTTGAATTCAATTTTGAATATTACTACTGCTATTAATGGGCACTTGGATGTCTTTACTACATGTACATGGCAAACACTGCTGCCAGTTCTTAAGCATCTTCTCTCTTTTCATTCATCAAAGAATTTACCATATAGAATTATTAGAAGAGAATCAGGATGTGGACATTTCTTTCTGGGGCCACCATTTGACCCACGACACTCACCTAAGCAACTTTTCAACCTCTTATTATAATACAAGAATGTTCTCCTTTTATTAGAAGTCTTTATAAATACACCCCAGCCTTAATCTGTACCTTTTGGAGCACTAATGAAATGAGATGTTTTCATGTATATGTGTTAATCATTAATATTTTTCTTTTTAAAATTTTGTCTGTATCTTCTGATCAATCCTCTATTGGATAATGCTTTTATTTTTTTAAGTCATCTTACATGAACTCTAAAAACAGTAAAACGTTCAAATTTGTGTCATGATTGTTGCTCTAAGTCTGTGGTTTGCTTTTGAATTTTGATAATTTGGGATTTTTTTTTTATTCTAAGTTGTTATAAATGACAGCAGAATGCATTACATTTCATATTACACATATAGAGCACATTTTTATCTCTGGTTGTATGCAAAGTATATTCACACCATTCGTGACTTCATACATGCACTAGGGTATTGATATCCATCTCATTCTACCATCTTTTTTTTTTCTTCACCCTTTTGCCCCTTCCCCTCCCCTCCCTCCCCATTGGCCATTCTAGTGTTCCTCTAATCCTCCTATGCTCCCCATCCCAACCCGATTGTGAATTGGCCTCCTTATATCAGAGAAAACATTTGGCATTTGGCTTTTGGGGATTGGCTAACTTCACTTAGCATTATATTCTCTAACTCCATCCATGCTCACTTCGGCAGCACATATACTAAAATTGGAACAATACAGAGAAGATTAGCATGGCCCCTGCACAAGAATGACACGCAAATTCGAGAATTTGGGGTTTTGTTAAAGAGAAGTGTATGATTCTTCTACAGAAATGTTTTATTGAGGTTTCCTTTGCATTTCTTGCACTTCCACTGTAGGAGAATTTGAAAAAAAAAATTATAATCCCACATCCAGAAACCAGGTTTATCTAATTCTCTCCTATCTTTCTCAGTAACTTTTTAATACATCTGTATTTTATTTTGTTATATGAAGAAAATTTGAAGTCACAACTGAGTTTTTCCAAACTCTTAAAGCAATAATCTCAAAATCATTTCTATTTAATAATGCATCTCTTGAGACTACTGATTTGCTGTGGTGATCGCTTCTTTACAAGGTTCTCCTAAAACTGTTTGGAAGATATGTATTCTTAGTATTTTTGTATTTTTAGTCAATATGAAAATGTGAAATTATTGAATTTTAATATATCTTTTAATATATAGGGAAATTGGGTCATGAAGTTCTCATTCATCTCTCAGAGAAGGTACGATGCTGTTATTCCATGTTATAAAAGCAAACTGGAAAACATAGATTATCTTGCCAATAATTCCCATCAGCCTTTATTGCTATAAATTAGCACAAATCATTTTAATGACTCATTGCCAGAGTACCCTACACATATAAAATGCTTAAAACTTTTACCTCTCCTGCTCCTGAGATATCCACAAACTCATTTTCAACGGATATGTTATGTTTAGAAATGTCCTGGAAACTTTAAACTATTTGTTAAATACTCTTCAGCATGCTGATTTTCCCTCAGACAAATAAATGTTCCTCAAGTGATCAGATTCCTGCATTCATATTATGTTGTTTAGAGCAGGGCTTCTCAACCTTTGTATTTGATGGTCTTGGACTAAATAATTCTTTGTTTTGCCCTATCTGTTCAGCTGTGTCCGCCACCAGCTTCCAGCATCATCCTCCCCTCTCCCAACCCCCACCCCAAGTCATGACAGTCAAAAAATATTTCCATATCATTCTTCTGGGGAACAATATTGTCTCACTGAAAAGTACTGATTAAAATCAAAGTAGTCAGATAGTACACAGCATAATAAATTTCTTTAACTTGAATTCATCTAGTGTTATCATTGTTATTGTTGATATTATTATTCATTATCTTAGTAATACCATCAGGCTAAACCTAGAGCAAGCTAATTAATTGCACAATGGTCCACTGTCATTGGGCTTTAAAAAAATTAACCCCAGGGCATATTCTACTTGGCCACATAGTTTACCCCGACCATAGTAAGAAGAGTGGCATGATTAAAGTAAAACATCTCAGGGATCTCTCTTGGCTCACCAGTCCCTATGTAACTTATGTTGACAGGAAATTTGAAAAGTTGTTCATTTGATAACTATATCAGTACATGTAAATTAATTATGCTCTGAGTTTTAATCTTACATTTTTGATATTTAGAAATAGCCCAAATTCTATGTCCATAACTCTATGAATCATCTTGCCTTTGGTTTTAGAATATAACCATGGCTGTCTGAGCCAGTTAGCTCAGAGGGGTTTTACAAGATGATAATGAGGCCAATGTTGCAATTTCAATTAGCTTCACAGCAGCAGACTGAACAGCTAACCCTGGCTACCGCTCAGCCAATGGCCAAAAGAAAGATGAGAACAGAGAATGTTGCCCACTCAGCACTCCCAGGACCATTTAGCCTGGACAAGCAAAGGTCAAATCTCTTTGATGGTGATGGGCCATCTGCATTTTCTTCCTACACATATTGACTGCAGAAATACAAAATTAAGAAAGACTCCCAACCAAAAGTGCCTTTAAAGCCCCTAAATATCATTGAGGCAGAGATATTTTTTTATCTTAGATTTTTTTTAAATTAGTGAATAGGATAGCTACAATTTTATAAGATATTTAAACAACTTTTACTTTTTAGAGAATTTGTGGTATTAACCATACATTTGAATGAACTGCATTTTATAAATTCATGAAATTATTTTCTAAGAATTCACTTAGAGGGATGAGCACAAATTTGCCAGTCACTCTGTAAATATAATGGCCCAGTCAAGAAATTTTCTTCACTAGAATGGAAAGACTTTTGTAAGTATTGAAATGAAAATCAAATTTTACTTCCTTTCACTATTTTTTTTTTGTATTGTCAAACAATTATTAACAGGACCTCTGGGAACAATTTTCTAAATATTACCTTATGTGTGATGTAAAGTGTGAACACCTTGAAAAAGGGGCCCTCTGCATTTGTCCTTGATTCCAAAAACTGTACTCATTCTGCCTTTGGAATATTTGCATATTTCCTGCTAAATTGCCTGTGCAGAATTTCATGAATGCCTTTCAAGTTAGGTTAATTTGGTTTATGGTCTCAGTTCCAGCATTAAGATGCATTTGTTTCTATTTCTTTTGCTTTTGAATTCTGCTTGTATTGGTCCAGCCCTAGGTCACATTTTCCCAGTTGGGAGCTTCTGAAACTTAATATCATTTGAATAAGGATTTTCCTTTTTCATTGCTACCTAAATTTTTCCTCTTGCTTATCCAGGAGTCCATAGGTTTTTACCAACAGTGTTGGTATAGAACATTCTGGTGATGAACTGATAATTGAATTTCAGGGTCATCTGTTCAAAACACATTCATCAAAATGCAATCAAATTTAGTAACCTATGGAGAAAATCATTTTTAGAAACTGGTATTTACCTCACCTCATCAAAAGTCTCCTAACATACAGAGTCATATGAGTAGCAAAAGACAAGCCAGACAGATTGAGCTCCAAATGCAAGAATATCTAAGGAAACTGAGGGGTAAAGATGAGCCAGTGGCCCAGAATACTCCAGGTAACACTAACACAGGACAAAGCCAGACCCAGAATGGCTCCAGAGCCCACAGGCTCACCTGCTGCACCATCCCACCTCCCTCAAGTTGCTGTCATAAAGATTTGTATTATTTTTTATTCCAAGAATGATATGATTTTATTTCTGTATCACACTTGATTAAAAAAAAAAAAAAAAAAAAAGATACCCAAATATTTTCCGTGTCACCCAAACCTGGATCCCTAAAGGAGATTGTCTGTCTGTGCTAATTTGACTTAATGCTGGGCCTCAAATCTGCAGCCAGAGACTTGTTCATGTTTTGAGTCATTGTATTCCACTCCCTGTGACATTTAGGTTCTTAAAACATGTTCAGTGATGTTTTAAAGAATGCAATTTACCCCACTTCCTTTAGAAGACTATAAATAAAAAAAAAAAATGATAGAAATTGTCAAACCATAGTTACACTGAGATTTTTAGTAACCTCGTAAACCACAAGAATGAAATACCAGAAAAAAAAAAATTTTTTTTTTCAACTGCCACCATCAAAATCTCATTTGCTGTTTCCATTTTTGCAGCATTGATGGAAGTAATCCAGTTAGGCTGACATTTTTATAGAGGATAGTTTAATGTTCAAATAAGCCCTGTGTTAGTTCACCATTTTTATTTTTTCAAGGGAAAGGTCTTTTTCATTCTGTAATGATTTGAACTGTGCTATAAAGTAAATGAAAATGCGTCTTGTGGTTGGATTATGACTCCAGCAGACACGTTTCAGTTGATATAAAGGTCTTTGCTGTAACCACAGTTGATGTTTACAAATATACACCCCTTCTAATTTTTAATGCTGTTGTATATCTTAATGCATCTAATCATAGAAAATGTGTCAAAAAGGAAGGGAAGCTTGGTCTCAAACATATGCTTGGCTTTCTGTTAGCAGGAAACAAATGTCCAAGTACGATTGCACACCAGCTCACGCATGCGCTCACACATGCACTCCAGTATGGCTCCATCCAAGTGTGAACCTGGTGACACAGTAGCACTGAGAGCCAAATGCTAAGCATATGTCAAAATTTGGTGTGATCACAACAGCATGGCACAATATTGTTTCATTCCGTCTGATACAGGAAGAGAAGCCAAATGACAGCAAATCATAAAACAAATGTCATTCCCTTCTCAGAAGTGTTATGTCTGAATAATTGAGTGAAAAATAAGACCAACTTATTTCAGAGTGACTTTCTTGTCATTGGTAAATTGATGGATACATTTTTGTTCACCTATAAGAGAGAACAGGCAGACAAACCTTTAACAGTAAAGTCGTGTTCAGGTAAAATTGCTGATGTTTGACTTTTTTTTTTTCCTCATAGGTCAAAATATATCTATCATACATCAAAAAATGTATCAGCAAATTTATATAGTTCAATCTAATGGAAAAAGTCTTGTATTCATTTTTATTCCTTTAAGATTTTTTAAATTTTTTAATATTTATTTATTTACTTTAGTTGTACACAGTGCAATGCATTTATGTTCACATGGTGCTGAGGATCGAACTCGGGCCGCGTACGTGTGAGGCGAGCGCTCTGCCGCTGAGCCACAACCCCAGCCCCTAAGATTTCTTTTTATCTGCAGTTTTTTTTTTTTTTTTTTAAAGAAGATGGCATACTTTTTAATGATATTAAAAGGCATAACTTTAAGGATGGGCTTTACTAATACAAAAAATAATTAGCTTATGAGTTAAATGTTTTAAATATGTTAATATCCATGAATTCCATTATAAGAGCTAAGGATAAAATAGATATTCATGACTAGAAAATTTCACCAAAGATGAGGATAAGAATTGATTCTGAATCCACTGATACTTTTGGATACTAGACAAAAACTAATCTTAGGAAAAACTAAATGTCAAATAATCACTCTTCTGAGAAATCCTTCTATGCCATTTTAGATGGTTACAACAAAATGAAATGACCTATAGATTCATGGGATGAAAATGCCATCAAATTATCCATCCCCAGAGTTCTCAGCTACCCAGTAAGAGGGTCCAGACCCACCTGGATAGGTTGCTCGAACAGCAAGGTGCATTGTATGTGGTTTGTTTCTAATGTTCAATGTGCTGAGATTGGCTCTTTCATGCATGCATAAATTAGGATGTATTTGAAATTATCCTTCTAAAAATGTCACTCTCACTCAATCACATTTCAAATTATAAGGAAAGACGTGCAGTTACAGTTGGTGGTTTTGTAGTGTAGTGCATCAATGTCCTTGGAGGTATGTGTGAGACTGAATCTTGCATGAAAACAGAGGGGGGTGTTTCCAGCAGACTAGCAATCTGTGGATCTAGGCACCTCCCACAGCCTTTCCTAGGATCAGCAGACTGCTGAATACATAATCAGAATGTTGATGGTGTGCATAGAATCAGCAAAAGGTCATAGTCTTGAGGAACATTTCTCGAGGTCATGGTGAGGCCTGGGGAAATGCCTGTGCCACCAGTAGAGGACACATTTATCATAACTGGATGCTTATGACTCTTGGGCCCTGTTTCCTTCCTGTGGGCAGTGCCCGACACCCACTGCCAAAGTTTGTTTTCTCTGAGCCCGGTTTATCTAAAGTGGCCATGCTCCAAGAGTTGACCTTTTCTTTCTTCGGATGTGTTAATATTATGGATTAAGCTCTGTAGTTGGTCTCAGTCCAGTGGCTGTTCTCATAGGCCTAGGAGAAATGTTAATGTAATTAGTTCAGTGCTTGCAGGAGAATCTTGTTCCTTGACCTACCCGTTGTTATTAGGAGGTGTGGAGGGTGCCTCACTGTTGCCCCCATTTGCTTAGAAATCTCAATTTGGTTCTAATTATTATTCTTAATTACATAATCGTGATATTTTTCTCCATATTATTTAGGATAAATTTAGACCATATCTCATTCTCATTATCTAAATATTATTTATCCTTCTTGTGACTTAATAACTTGTATAAGTTTATCATCTTAATAGCAGTGAACAATTCTAGGGATGGAAAAAAGACATGGCCATTCCAAATTATTTTTCTTTTATAGTACAGGACAGTTCTAACAAAGATCACACTAAATTCCTATGAATCTATTCATAGGGTGAAAAATCCCAAGTAAAATGCCAGCAAATTTGGGCTGGGGTTGTGGCTCAGTGGTGGAGTGCTTGCCTGGCACGTGCGCGGCCCGGGTTCAATCCTTTGCACCCCGTAAAAATAAAATGCATTGTGTGCAACTAAAGCAAATAAATAAATGTTTTTAAAAAATGCCAGCAAATTTAATCCAGCAAGCATTAAGAACAAAAACAAATCATGAGCAATAGAGCAGCCTCTTGAAAAATACAAAAAAAAATTTACCCAGAGATAAATCTGTGACTATAATCATCTGATTAATAAGCTAAATGAGAAGTTTTCTATTATCTCTATAAATGCCCCTGAAGCACTTGACTTTACTACACACTGCTTAAACTCCTGACAAAATATACGTAGAAGGCTAATTACTTACAATGGTAAAGAATATTTATTTGAAAAAATGTTAAATATACCCTACATTGTAAAATTACATATATATTATGCATAATATATATATTTTATCTGAAATTGAAAACTTAAAAGAGAATGTTAAATATCCCCTACATTGTAAATTATATATATATATATATATATAGAGAGAGAGAGAGAGAGAGAGAGAGAGATTTCAAACTGAGAAACAAAAAAATGAATGTAAGTTAATGATTATTTTTCTTCAGAGTCTAGTAAATATTATGTCCAAGGAAGAATTGGGTGAAATGATCAAAAAGAGAGGTCAAGATATATACTTAATTAAAATAAATAAATATTTTTTGAAAGAAAGAGGTCAAGAAGACCCCCATTTTTCTGAAATTGAAAATTTAAAAGAAAATCAACTGGGGAGAAAAACTAATAAAAGTTTCAAGATCTCAGTCTTGTCATCTACTTACTGAAATAAAGTGTGCTTATGACCTACAACCAATTAGAAAACAAAGAGGGAAAAAAAAAAAACTCACATCACATTAACAACCTTGAAATAGAAAATAATCAGGAATAAACAAAAAGAAATTTCTGAAACAACCTCAAAAAAGTATAAAGTAATTTGGAAGAAGATAAGATATGACAGGGAAACATGCTTTATATGTGTTCATTGACAAGAAGAATTAATATTTTGAAAATCTAAATCCTTCCCAAAGTAATCCAAAAACTCAATGTAACTGAAATCAGAAACACCAAGATATTCTTTCATTAATATTATAAAGTAATGTTAAAATTTACATGGGAATAAATAGAAAGCAAAAATAGCCAATGAATTATTAGAATACTCAATGCTCCCAAAAAGGAACAAATAGAGTAGAAGATTTGATCAACTTGCTACATAAAATATAAGATTCTCTACAATGAAAAACATGAGTAAAATTAAGAGTCTGTAAATGAAACAGGGAAACATCTGCAGGACATAATTTCTTTAATATTACAAATATGTAGGAAATAGATAAGTGTTTGCGTAGAATGTAGGAGACCAAAGACTAGTAAACTTTTTCTGTAAAAGACAAACAGTAAATACTTTGACTTTGCAGGCACCAGAGTCTCTGGTGAAACTATTCAACTCTGCCCTAATAGCTCAAAAGCATTGTAGACAATGTGTACACAAATAAGCATGGCCATGTTCTAAAAAACCTTTTTACAAAAAGAGAAAATAGGACCATGTAGTGAAACAATTCCTGCAGTAGACATGTGATTTGCTTATTGTTGTATTACAGATACACCTAGAAGCAAGCATGACATATACCAAGTGCTCAACAAGTATATGTTGAACAAACAAATAAATAAATGAATAAAAAGGATAAACCACACACACACACACACACACACACACACACAAATGTCACCAGTAAACATGTAACATCAATTCAAAATCACATAATGAAGGACAGGCAATTTAAAATCATTACATAACATTTCTTACCCTTAACTTCCCAAGGTTTTTTTTAATGATTGTTTCTTAGGTGTGGTAAAGATACAGATTTATGCATATGCTCATATGCCACTGACAGGTTTTTACACTCTTCTTTTTAATTATACACATAAAGAAAAGTGAAGAGAAGATAAAAGAGAATCTGCTCTCTACCCCTTCGGATCAGCATGTATCAACTTAAGTCTCACTTAAAAATTATTCAGAACCCCAACAAAATGTTATTATTGTTTCTAATATTTGCCACATTAGATATTAAAATAGAAATATTAAAAATATTTAATTAACTTAAAGTAGCAGTAATAAATTCTTTACATGTTGCCATAAATAATGTTTTTACAAAACTATCTAAATTTTCCAAAGAAAAAGGAAAAATTGAAAACTGTGGCATTGTTTTAAAATTATGAATATCTTTTTAATGTCTAGCCTAATAGAAGTCAAATGGCTTCTTATATCTGATTCTGCATCCAATACTTTCTGATATTCTATTTTGTGAAGTAAATAAAGGAAGGAAAGCTATCCTCAAATGATTATGTAGTTAAAAATAGAAAAGTATTTTACAAAATTTTTCTAACTGAAAATTCTGCTTTGATAATACACCAAAACCCAACAAGTGGTAGTTTCTTAAGGGTAGTTGCAATATGGAATCTGTAATCATTTCACTGAACTGTTCATACTATTACATTAAAATACATTTATCTTATACTTCCAGTGGACTTACTACTCATGCATGATTTTGTGACATCATCCATTGATTGGAAATATTGGTTTACTGAGTCATGTGGATCTTCCAGATTATTCATTTTACAAAATTTGAGATTCTATTATTACATCTCCTCTAATCTCACAAAAGTCTTTCATTATTGAGAATCTATCCAGTCCATAGGGATGCATGTAAGTTTTCCAGAATTCTAATTTGCATTTGAAAGCTTGAATTTTGTCACTGGCAGAGAAAACAGCCAGTTGGTTTTGTTGAAGTGACAGACTCTTCCATCACTTTTGAGAAAAAGTCAGCCAAACACCCAAGTCTGAATAACCACAGTTTATCTATCATTGGCTCTTTTCAAGATCAAAAAAAAAAAAAAAAAGATCCTCAATGAAGAAAGCTGATAACTGGGCTCACAATTGACCGTCTCAGGAGTGTCTCCCTCCAGGCTGCCATCTTGCTTCATTCTGCACAACAGCGCAGTATGCACACTTGCCCTTTTGGCAATCAGAATATTAAAAAAAACAGTGCTTGAGGGTTGATCTTTCATCAAAATAAATTTTGCTGCTTTATCAAGGACATTTTTAAGTGAAACTAATGTATTTTGTTTTTTTAGTGTGCTGTGAAGAATGCAGTGATGGCTCATACATGTGGTACCACTGCCTTGATCTGTGCCACAGATTTACCCAGTATTGATTTTACCAGCAGTGCAAATATCAGCACAGTTAGGACATATAATGTCTTATTTCCATTATGAAAATTATTTTGACCTCATGGACATCCTGTAGTAACTTTGGATCTCTATAGAAGTCCTCGGCACCCATTTTTTGAGAACTGTGCCCTAGATTTGACAAATTTCAACATTTTACCTTGTTTGCTTCAAAACTGTTTGCTAATAAAATGAATTATATGGCTGCAGCTAAAATTCCTACACCTTTTCTGCAATCTCCTTTTCCAGACATTAACTCTATGTTGAAGTATATAGGATACTTCCATTGGTGGTTTTGTATTTCCCTGTGTATATGAACACCCATTATAATATCTCTTTTTTAATTCTATACAAATTATTCCATTCTCTATATTTGTTTTTACTGAAAATTTTTTTTCATTCAACATAATGCCTTTATGTTTTTCAGAGAGATCTATGTGGATATGTATAGATCTAGTTTATATATTTTAACTGTATGTGATATTCATTTATTTCTTCATTCCTGGATTAATGTGTATTTAGATCATTTCTAAACTTTCACTGTTGTGACTATTTCCTTATTTGAGGTCACTCTAGGTTGTCCATTTTTCTTCCTCTGTTGTCAGGTTACCTTCAATGTGGCTTTGCCAATTTACAACCTGCTGAGATTCTAACCTGGTGCTCTCTCTCTGAGGACATTTAGCAGTATGTATCAAATACTTCAAAAGAAGGCATAATTTTTGACCCAGAAATTCCAGTTCTAAAGAGTTGACCATTAAAGTCATTTGGCTATCAGGGATGAGTACAAAGATTTTTTTGGCCAAAATTATTTATTATTTTATTCTTTAAAAAACTTAAAACCTAGAGAAGAGCTTCTACGTGTTTAATGATAAGTGATTAATAAATGATAAATAAGATAAATTGTGGTATTTTTAATAAACACTTTGTAATCATTTTATATCCTAATTTTACTTAAATAGTACATGTTGTTTTATATAATCATATTATCAAAGGAATACAGGTAATTTTTATTTTCTTTAGTGTATGTGTGTGTGTGTGTTCTTTCAATATCTACTTTTTAAAATTATTTTTTATTCTAAGATGTTATAAATCTACTTTTGTTGCTGAGGAACATATTATTACAAAAAAAAAAAAGAAGAAGAAGAAGAACAAAGGAGGTTTGGAGAATGTAGAATGTATTTTTAAACTTCATCCCAAACTGTCCAGTCAGGCCAAAAAAAAGCAGAAGAACAGTTCTCAAACTTGACAATGTAATAGGAGTCATCTGAGAGCTAGTTGTAGCCACCAACTGGGTGTGAAGGATGAACAGTACCCTGAAATACACAGATGTCATACCTTATGACACACTAATTTAGAAACAGTAGCTTATTCCATCTGACATGTTTGCATTGATGAAAAATAAGGAGTCTTGTAATTTTCAACATTCAGCAGATGAAATAGACAATAGCTGGGGAAAGGTTCTGGTGTGTTCCTCCTTATGGTAGCCTAGAGAGAGGACAGGAGCTCCCATGACCACATACAGGGAGGGAAGGGGCTCTCTTGCCTGAAACCCTGCCCCAGCTTTACTTCCTTCTTGGCTTAACCTGAGACTTTGCATGCTTCTTTTTAGCTGCGGCAGGCCAGGTAACCCTTACTCGCGCACTTCCTCTCCCAGCCCTCCTTCCTCTCTTCTCTAGCACCTGGATGACTTCTTCTATTGGGCAGAGCTTCTCAAATTTGAGCATCAGAATCTTGGGTGAGTCCCTAACCCCAAGAACTCCTGATTCTGTTTGTCTGGCTTGTAACCCAGGAATTTGCACTGAAAATAAACTCCAAAATGATATTGAGGTTTCTGATCCATGGACCACACTGATGTAGAACAAATCAGTCTTCCTGGAGAGAGCCAGCCCACACAGGGGGTGGAGTTATAAAGTGTTATTCATTAGAATTCAGAAATGCAATAGACACAGTAAAGTTAAAACTGTGTTCTCATTAGGAGGCTAGACAAATTTTGGTTACATGGGGCAGCACTGGTAGTAGTAGCATTTCTGCTAGCAGCAGTCAGAAGAATAACAATAATAATATGGAATTAGTAAGAATAATGATATTAATAATGAAACAGCCAAACAAATAACTAAAGGACCATTTTCCTTTCTATATTTTGACAAAACTCTTGAACATGGCCTTGCTAGAAAAGAGATAAGATTTTGGATGCAAAAATGTCATGATTTCATGAGTTTCAGAAATGTCTCTTTAAATGAGTATGTTGCATTTTCAGTGAAAGCCAGGTCTTTAAAAACATACCAGACCTTATGATCCAGAAAAAGCTGTTTCTTTTCCTCCTGCAGGGTATTATTTATCTTTGGCTAATAGCTTCAGCCAAGCCATTTTTATAGCCTCCCATGTTATCAAAAGTGTTTTTATTGCTCAATCTAACTACTCCCTTTCTCAACCCATTGCATTAATCCTGCCTTTAGAGGCCAAGTGTAAACTGAAGTCTAGATAAAAGAGATTTTTTTTTAAAGCCCGTTTGTGTTTTTCCTTTTTGTGTTAAATTATGAATACAGTAATTGGCGGTTAATGAGATGTAAGTGCTATAACCTCAGACACTTTGGGTTATTCATGTCTCTGCACCATTTTCATCTGGCCCTCATTTTCCAAACACCAGACCTGTAATTATGCCAAAATTTATCCGAGCCAGAGAATATTTTGTTTTTCCTTATTGCTACCTACAGAGCATAAGGTTGTGGAAAATGTTGGACTTGCAAAACTAATTTTACCACCTCCCCTCAGTGAACATAGGGGGAGGGGGTCTTAGGTAGTAAAATTAAAAGTGTGTGAACCATAGATTTCAGAGTTTACAGAGACATCTAGAAAGCATCTGGGCTGGCCATCTGGCTTTAGTGTTCACCATATTTTGCATAGGGATTAGCTAAAGTTTACAGGAATGAAATATATGTGGACCTAGGATTCAAACTGGAGATCCTCTAGCCCTACAGCTTGTGGCACCAAACCTTGTTTGGAAAGAGTTGTCACCGTCTTTGCCGGTGAGGTGTTTTTTTCATTGCAGTGGACTATTGCCAGTCTACCTTGAAGTCTTTCCTCCTCTGCTTCAGTGTGTTTCATAAGCTTCTAAAGTTTCATTTATATTTAATGTGTACAGTACCTTTCAATGACTGTGTCCTTGCAGAAGATGTTTGATGTGCTAAATTTGCACACATAGCTGAGTTAGGAAGGTAGATGCATTTGGTTTTGTATAAAGCAAAGTCTAGACCTCATGTTTAGATTGAAAATGCCAGTCTTTGTTTTCACTCAAGTGTTAATCTTTCTAAAAATGTCCCTCAACTGAAGGACATCCAAAAGGCAGTAACTTATTAGAACCTTGGGTTCAGATTACAAATGTGTTTGGCTAGCTCAGTGTTGAAGTTCAAATTATCTTGGAATTATTTTAAATATTTGTGCAGGAACACTGATTAGTTTACTAACGTGTTACCTCATAACCTTCCACAATTAATTGCCTTGGCCAATGATCATTAACTCCTAGGGCTCAAATAAGCTCCCAGCAAAGGTGACTTGCTTCAGGGTTTGAAGCTGTCATATGATGTCTTCACCCTGGGACTTGGAAATGTTGACTCAGGAAATGAATTTGAAAACTGATTTTTCGAGCTGCATTTTATTCTTGGAACTGAAGAGTTGAAAGGGAAGTTCTGATGAAGTAACTTCCTACTCCACCACTCCCCCTTCTCTGGGTAGTTACTATTTCCTGACTGTTTAGATTTAAACTGGAGACCAACACCCAGGGTGGTGGAATGGGGCAGAAATGATAGTGTAGGAGTCAGGAGACCCAAGATTTCATTCTGGCTCGGTCATTCAACTCATGGCCTTAGACAGGTCATTTAGTTTTTCTGGTGTTGGTTTCTATAAATGAGAAAGTGGCACAAGGTCATTCCTAAGCTGTCTCCCGGTAAGAAGCGTTTGTAGATGTGTGCATTCTGCCAAGAAAAGCCAAACTAGCTAGAAGACAAGCAACGGGTGTGTGGGTTACACATAGTTGTTTCCCATTTCTTACCTCTTGACAGGGGCAAGGTCATGGACTATGACCTGGGCAGTCACACTGGGCCACAACCTCATAAGGGTTTTGTGCTTCATTTAATGCTTTGCTATTCTTAATAATGTCTCAGCAAAGGGCTTTGCATTTTCATTTTGCTCTGGTAGACAACTGATGTCACCAGTCCTGCCCTTTGGTAATACATTTCTTTCCAGTGCATCTACCAGTTGATAAAATAAGTCATAACCTCAAATAGGTCACTTCTGCCACCATTGTACGTTTCAGGAAGACTGAGGAAAACAGAACATTGACAAAATTATGTATGTTGATTTGGAGATCATTTTTTTTAATGATCCAAAATTTTGATTGCCTATATTTTTCCTTGTTCATGCTTCCTTGCCCTACCTCAACCCATCTAAACGAAAAAACAGTTAATTACTGGTATTTATCACTACATATGTTCAGTCTTTTTACTTAATATCATCCCCTCCATTGCAATATAAGCTGTTATAGTACAAAATAGAGGATACTTCTGGGCTTTGAATTACCACTTTGTTGTACATTTTAATTTTTCTGGAGAAGCTACAAATAAATACAACATCTTGACCACTAGAAAGGAGTTTTTTGACATTTTGAATTGGTGCATTATAATGATACATAATAGTGGGATTCATTGTTACATATTTATATATGCACATGATATAACAATTTAATTTGATCCGTATCCTTCCCCTTCATTTTTCCTTTCCCTCCCCTCCTTCTTCCTCCATTCCTCTACTCTCTTGGTCTCCTTTCTAGTTTCATGAGACCACCCCCCTCCACCGCGCGGCTTTTTTTTTCTTTTTTCTTTTTTGGGAATTCTTTGGTCTAATGCTACCAGTAGAGACATCTCTGTATGTAGTATAGGCTGGTCTCATCAGCAACTGGTTTGTTCAAACCAGATGTGTTCCACTTCCTCTCTGAAAACAGAATGGCCACCCCAGACAACACCCTGGACAAGGTACATTCTGTATACAAAGGGACTTGTTAATGGTGCTAAAATGGGCATTCCTGCAGGGGCTAGCTTGATTGTGAATGACACTAATAAAAATCACTGTAACTGTAAGGAATTCTTGAATTACACAATGCCATGTGCTAAAGGATGAAAAAGCAGAAAAAATAGAAGGATGTTTCTGTGTACCTGTTGATGGCTGATGGTTTTTATGTTGTGGGTCTGCTTTCTGAAACTTGAAGCAGCCATATGGCCAAGTTATATAAGCACACAGGCACACCAAAGAGTGTCAATTGCTTGAATGGGCTACTCTGGGGTGTCTATTTTGAAATAATCCTCAACCTCTTTTTTTTTTTTTTAAACCTAGCACTGGGGTGTTTATTTTTAAATAATCCTCAACTTTTTTTTTTGAAAATCTAGTGTTCATAATCTTCCAAAATGTTGTCTTTTTGTCCTCGATTCACAAAGTTTTATTCCCCTTGTTTAAAAATTGATTGTGGCTGACTTTTAATGACATTAATAATATCTTGATATCTTGAAATATTTAACTGGTCAGCTTACTGAATTGAAGTGACCGTTTCTATGTTGAGTTCTGTGGCGGCTGCTCTGGCTCCTGGCTTTTGGATTAGGAAGGAAATCATAGGAAGCAGTAAATAGTGGTGGAGTTTAAGATAGAAAGAACCAAAGTGAAAACTACTCAAATAATTAGGTAAATGCTTTAATTTCATGCATTTTATTTTAGAATGCCTTTTGAACACTCTCCCACAAAGATTGCAAAGCAAAAGCCACAGAAATCCAAGCACACAGTTTACCTGTCAGAAGAGGAAAGTGGAGGTTCAAGTGCTGGGGAGGGTGTCTACCCAGTGGGGCAGGTGTCCTCCAAAGACACTCGGTGCCTTCTCATAAGTGTTGGCTTCTCCCCCTTGATGTGACCCCAGAAGTCCAGATGAGCATCACAGTGAGAACTCCTGGCCAGGGTTTGACATGGCAGCTCACGTCACAGATGTCATCTACTGGGACACAAAGCAGAAACACCCATGGAGAGAAGTGAGTGCTGTGACATTTTACCCCTCTATGAAGCTGAATGTTGGACTCACCTAGGCAAAGAAGACACTGATGTCTGGGTCCTAACCACACCACAGATGACCGATGTCTTTGGTCTAGGCTGTGGGACAGGCACTGGGACAGTAGAAATTTCCAGATGATTTTAAGGGGCATCCATGACTGAGAACCAAAGTCTATAGTGAACCAAAGTCCACCGTGACGTTTTAAACACATACTTTATGGAGATATACTTTCTATACCATACTGCTCATGCATTTAAAGTGTACAGTGTGCAATTCAATGGTTTTTAGTGTATTCACAGAGTTACTACACTACCACCACCATCATAATCAAACTTGACATTTTATCATCCCAAAAACAAGTCTACAGCAGTCAACACCAATTTCTTCCCTCACCGCTTCAGCTTACCACTAATCTGTTTTCTATCTCTATAGATTGGCCTACTCTAGACATTTCACATAAGTGGAATCATAGAATGTTTAGATAGATTTGGGGGTTGTTCTGCTTTTGGGCTATTGCAAATAATACCACTACAAACATTTGGGTATGTATTTTTGTGTGGACAGATATTTTCATTTTTCTTGGGCATACACCTACATATGAAATTGCTGGGACATATGTTAACTTTACATTTAACTTTTAAGGAAGTGCCAGACTGTGTTCCAAAACAGCTGCACCATTTACATTCCCATCAGCAGTGCGTGAGGGTTCCAATTTCCCCACATCCTTGCCAACACTTGTTTTTATCTGTCTTTTTGATGATAGCCATCCTCGTGGGTGTAAAAATGGTATCTCATTATGGTTTCAATTTGCATTTCACTCATGGTGAGATGTTGAACTTTTTTATGTGCTTATGGTCCATTTGTGTTTCATCTTTGAAAAAATGTCTACTTATTTCCATTGCTCATTTCCAGTTGGGCTATCTGTCTTATCATAATTGAGTTTTAAGAGTTCTTTAAGTATTTTTATGAGTTCTTTATCTTATAAGTTCTTTATGAGATAGGTGATTTACAAAATATTTTCTTCTGTGAGTTGTCTTTTCACTTTCTTAGAAGTCTCCACAGAAGCACAAAGGTTTTTAACTTTGATGAAACAAATTTATTCATATTGTCTTTATTTTGTATACATTTGATCTCATTTGTAAAAAGGCTCTGCATAACCCAAGGTTGTGGAAATTTTCTCCTCTACTTTCTTCTAAGTGTTTTATGGTTTTTGCTCTTACATTTGGGTGTTTTCCTGAGCGGTTTGAGAAAGGGTTCCAACTTCATTCTTTTGCATGTGGATATCTGAGAGTGAGTTTTTGCAATAGCTGCCTCACTGATGGTTACTCTCTTTCTGAAATTCAGCTTCATGATGAACTTCATGGTCCTTGCAGATGGGACACCTATACCAATAATAAATTACTAGAGGGTTCCAGCTTATTTCTTCTTTCTGTCAGGAAGCACATAACACTGGCTGAAAATCTAAGCACACATTTAGAACTACCAAAGAGCTTACTTACACAGTCCCTATTTAGTAAGTTGAGGTTTCCCCTGCTGTCGGGAAAGGGTAGGAATTAAGCAAGGAGTGATATCAGTTACTAATGGCTTCCAGAGAAGTTGTGTTTCCTTTGTTGCACTAATCCACAAAAACATATTTAAACTACCGTGCATGATCTGTAAGTCAGGAAGTGCCTTGCTGAAAGCTGTGGTCCTGTTTAATGACATTTCATTGTTTTATGCTTTTACCTGTCTGAGAGAAAGACCTGTCCTAACATTTTTGAATCCGAAATTACTTCTGGGAAGGTTTTGAAATTGTCTTTTGTGAAACTGCTTATGAACAGATAAACCACTGCTTCAGGCGGACCTTGAGTAAAATATGGTCCATATTCATACTGTGCTGCTGAGGGAGTGGGCAGGTAGGATCAGGAACAAATTCCATCAGCAAGTTAGGAAATACCCATCAATCGGGCCACAGACACAAGAGCCCAAGTTTAGGAACAAGTCAAGTTCCTTTTCCCTCTTCAGCTCAAAAAGTACAGATTTTCATGCTGGCAGCTTTTTTTTTTTTTTTTTTTTTTTTTTTCACAGTCTCTGTACTTTGGGAAGCCATATGGAAGCTTCTATCACTTACCATAAATCCCCCAGACAAATACCCTTTTATCTCAAGAAGGCAGCACAGAAAAAAGGAACCGAATTTTACATACCTGAGTCCAAATCCTGGCCTTACTGCATAGCTGAGGTGATTTTCAGTGAACTATTTAACTTCTTTGAGCCTCATCATCTTCTTCTGTCTTATGGAAATATAAAAATATCTATTGAAGATCATTGTTGTATTGACTGAGATAACAAATGTAAAAAGTCACAAGTTGGTAGTTCAATCTAATCTAGCCCTCTCACTTTCTAAAACAAAGATATGGTGAATGCTCAATTTCAAAGCACATTTTTTTCTAAATCTTGAGTCTAAAGAATTAGAAGGGCCGTTAGAAGAAATGGAGGTTGGATTTATGTTTGGAAACATCCGGTCTGCCTCCTGTATCATTAAGTTCCTTTAGTGGTCTTAAAGCCTTGTTTCCTTGGCAGGCTGTAGGATCTCACTTCATGAGGTCTTCCTGCCACCCTAAGAAAACATTACTACCGTTCACGATTTCAGCCATCTATCAGCATTCCAGCAAAGTGCCCAGCTGTTCAAAACAGCAGGTATTTATTTTCTTTGGTCAAAATATGCAAAGATGAAATGTAGCTGCCTGTTTTTGGAGCACTCTCTTGATGTATGTCATTCCAACTTCCCTAAGATGCTTTTTTGAGAGGTTAATTGTTCAACAGGAGTATATGTGTAACTATCACCAGGAGGGACCCTTTTCATGACAGGTGAGTAGTTCAGAGGAAATTACTGTAAGTTGAGGTGGCATAATCCAGTTGTTTTCTACCAAAAAAAAAAAAAAAAAAAAAAGAACACAATAATTTGTTTAATGATAATATTTCAAAAGTTGGGAGCAATAAATTTGAGATTACAAGTGAGTAAGCCACTGCTGAGTAAACCACACTGATTTAATAAAGAATTTAGCATTTATATTTATTAGGCCACATTATCATATGTGTCCTTTAAAATACTGTGTAGATATAAGTAGGGATAATAAAAAATAAAATGAACTACTTATTCTCCATATCAAGAAGGGAGAATAGAGGTAAACATGAATTCTAAGCAGAATATGTTCCAAATCTATGAAAAACCTCCCTGGAATTTGGCCTGGTATAAATAAATCTAAACATAAAAGTACAAATGTTACTCATATAACTATAAATATGTAAAGACTAAAATATTTGATTTTTGAAATGCAGTCAGCTATAACTTAAGACACATTTAAATACACTCCCTGTTTCTGCTGAGTTCAGCACAGCCCTTGAGAAATGTAGGACTTTGCTTTACAACAGGAAAAAAAGAAGCCATGGATAGTGATTTGAGGATGATTTACAGTTGAATTTAATTTTATTTCAATAAAAGCCCATGGTGTTACTTTAGATTGAATCTAAAATTAATTCTCAGGTCAGTCTAGAATTTTTTTAATCTGGAAAAAAAAATAGCCAGGTTCACAATAAATTCAACAATAATAAAATATTAAATATTTTCCCCAGACTTGGAAGTAATAAAATGGAGTTTTCCAGTTTAAACTAAACCTTATGTGTAGTTTTAAGATCAGATGAAAAGATGCACATAAAAGTGCTCTGGCAGTGGCAACAAACTAAGCAGGATCCTCACCAGGACCGGGGAGCCGGGAGCAAGGCTTTGAAGCCAGACTGCGCATGTGCCAATTCCAACATGGCCGCTCTCGTGTGAATTATTTAACCTGTCTGGGTCCCAGTATCCGCATCTCTGAAATAAGGGTCATGGTAATTCCCATTACTTCGATGGAGAGGAAGTTAGCACCTGTGAAATTCTCAGGACAATGCTTGGCACACAGAAGAGTGCTCAAATGATATCCATGATGGTGATAATGATGATGCAAATGTATCTGGGGGAAATGAGAGCAGAAGAGAAAAGAAGTCTGCGTTTTGAAACTGGGAATTCGACCAGTTCACCCAATCAGCTTAAAAAGGAGTAAATGGATTAGAAATAAATGAAGTTTGGAATTAGGATGGAAAGGGACACCTAGTTCATAAATATGTTCTAAATTGAGACAATTGTCTTTCTTGGTACTGGCAGCAGTATTATTAATAGCACTTAATATAGTTTAAAAATAAAATATGTTGAGCAATCATTACATACATATTATGGAGACGTGAAGATGCTAGTTTAAAAATAAGTTTTAACAAGGAATCACCCCTCCAGATTTATCAATGAGTATTAGAGGTATTATTAAGTGATTTTTGTGGGATGATAAGCATTTCTATTGCTCCAAATATGAAATTATAGCATTACTTAGGAATGGTAGTCAAAAGAGCTTGTCTCCAAAAAGAAACAGACATCTGTCCACAAGACCTTTCCCAAAGCTGAGCTAGCTATACTTATCACTTTATGCATTTGACTCTACTTTACCACCCTTTTCTGAGATAATGACTAAATATTCCATATGGAGAAGCCAGAACCCCTAATCCTTTTCATTTTCTACCATTAAGCATTTTCCTGGGCAGCCCCAGTGCCCTCCACAGAACCTTTCAAGGATTCAGCAGCTTTCTCCATTCACCTGCCCACCTGCCCCTCTGCTGCCTCTGCCGAAAGAGACAAGACCCCTGGACAATGCTTAAGACACATCTTCCCTCTTTGCTGCCACAGATGCAGCCTGGGCACAATGGCCCCCCAAAAGATTCATCTTTGCTTTGCTACCAGCTGAGGGAAATTGTCTGCTAGGCTGTCTCAAATCTGCCAAAATCATTCCAACAGTACTTGGCAAAAGCCCAGGTTGTGCGTTCTTCATGCTAAAAATGGAAAATTGGGGCCAATATTCTTGCTATAATTTTCTTAATTCCAACAGTTTAAAAATAAAAAATATATATGCATATGTATACATATTCAGGGCAAGGACTAGGAAGCAGCTGGGCATCGGGCTGAGAGGATGGTTACAAACAGAACAGCTGTGTTGGTCGTAAGCCCAAGCCGGCTGCATAACCCTTGATTTCTTTGAACCCTGGGCCTGAGGATTCAGAACCATCAAATAAAACTACCAAGCGTTGACCTATCCGATTTCTTGTGAGACATACAGAGTAGCGTTGGTCGTTCAGCAGTTTTCAAACGGAAAGTATTACAGAAATGCTTATAATAATAAAAGGCTAATTATAGCATTTTCCCAGGTTCTGGGACTTGTGTAATGAGGATGGCACATGCAAGATCTAACATGTCTATCAAAGCGCTGGCAGGATGTCTACAAAAGTAAATACAAAAGTAAATACTCTATTATATATGGTGATATCTCATATGCCGATCTGCATAAGTTGTCCAGCTGGATAGCTGCTGTAGTTTAAGATAAGCAAAGCAGGCACAGGAGTTTCTGAAGCCATTTATGTGCAGGTAGATACACATGTTTTAGCAGGAGAGTGGGGACAAAAGGGTTTCACATCTCTTGACAGCCTCTTGGTGCTTTATCATGATAAAGTGCCTAGCATTCTACATAGATATAGTATTTGGACAATGAATCTTTGGTTTTTCCCCCTTTCTCTAAGTGTAGTCATGATTGGGAGATGGCTTTTGGGACGGGACATGGGGACTTTGAGTACCAAGAGCATAGACTAAGCAAAATCAGTGGACTTGCTCTGCAAATGTAGCCTTGGGACAATGTCTCTGGTTCCTCCTTCCTACCAGATTGACATCTCTATGTCACACCTATGAAGAAAGAGCTCCAAAAATACCTGTTGATTCTCCTGCATCTCACAGGGACACTTACAGCATTGCAAGACTGTGGTTGCCTTCAGTGTGAGCGGCTGAGCAGATCCCTACTTGTTGAGTATTGCTTATTGCTGCAGCTATTTTTATAAGCACTGCCAAAAGCCTTTAATCCTCTCTCAGTCAAGTGTATCTTTTGGGGTTGTTTTTGTTGTTGCCACTAACTTTTTGGCAGGGATTGGGGCAGGTAAGGAAAAGGGAATTGAGATAGGAAGCAGTGTGGAGAAAGATGCTTGGAAAAACCTTTTCCCCTGAATTACATTTTGCATTCCATTAGTGAACAACGGATTGAAAACAAAGCACATATCTGGCTGAGAACCTGAAAGGCAAGTTTCAGCATGAGTGAATTTTTAACAGCCTCAAAGAGGGGGTTAAAATGAAATTCTGACAACCTTAACTACATTTCTTTCTTAAAGCATTGCTATAATAATAAAAGGTGAAATGTCAGCAGTCATATATTATTCTATCTAACAATACTTTATAATTTTTCCTCTGTGGGAGCACTTGCCCTTTTATCGTCTCAGCTTTGCATTTTGACTAACTGCCCAAGGACAGCAATTACTTAAGCCATTTACCTGCACATGGGCAATGCAACCAAGACCTGCTCTGCATTGCTGAGTTCTCCAGAGACTTCCCACAAGTACATGAGTGCTGTGGCATGGCTATAGATTGCATCTGTTTTTTTTTTTTTTTTTAATTTATTTATTTGCTTTAGTTGTACACAATGCGTTTATTTGTACGTGGTGCTGAGGATCGAACCTGGGCCGCGCACGTGCTAGGCGAGCGCTCTGCCGCTGAGCCACAATCCCAGCCCTGCATCTGGTTTTTTAAACCACTCTAATAGGCTGTGTTCATCCATAAGCCTTGAAAACAGACTGCCGGTCCTCCTTTCTAGAAAGGAGGGGCCAGTTTATTACTATGTATCAGGAAAACATCTTTTCACATCCAAAAACTCACACAGAGTCTCCTTTAGGATATTCTAAAAGAGTAGACCTTGCTCGTGGTGATCAGAAGTGGTGATGGGCTCTTCTGCTTAAATTTTGTAAAGTTAGCAAGCATGTTGGAACAACTGGTGGACTCACCAACCTAGGGCACCTTTGGGGAGAGCTACCAAGAGATGATAATGCAGTGCCTGCCCATATTTTGTGGGAAAGTCAGATAAGAGATGTTTAGCTAAAGGAAGTGGTAGGTAGGCTGATCAAGGAAGTAAGCATGTCTCCAGGTTGGAAACTGGAATTCAGGAATCAGTCAGGACCCATCAACTCAAATGTCCTCAGGGCTGGGCAGGTAAAGAAATGAATGTGGGAGACTGGCAGGGGCTGTAGACTGTAGCAAAGAGACTGTGAGAACCACAAAAGTGGAACACAGTCCCTTAACACTAGCTTTCAGTGCCAGGTGCAAATACCAGCCCTTTGTTGCCAGAGCTTCACCTTTTTTACAAAGTAATTTTTTTTTTAATGTTGACAGCTAGTTCACAATTTTTACTCCTACAAGGTCTACATGGGCCATGGGCCACCTCTGGGTTATGGTGTGTGCTGTCAAAATCCCATCCCATTTTCAATACTAGTTGTCTTGGGTTACATTCTCTTGGAAGCAGATGAAGACAGAGTTTGGCCAGCAGGAGGCTGACTAGGGAGCATTCTTAAAATCAGGATATGTAGGAGGGATAGGAAGGAGGTAGGTTTGGATAGAGAGAGGAGCTGAGCTTTGAGGAGACTCAATGGAGGTCTCTACCAGCCTTATAAGAGTAGAGACTGGGGTGGTCTTACAGATTTGCTCCAACGTGAGTGAGGGGACTGGGCCTCTACACCCTGCATGAACCAGTCCTTTGGCGTGGGTTGCCTAAGAAAGGGGTATGAGCTTGGGTGAGAGGAATATTCGTGTGGATCAGCCAGGAGCTGGGAATCAGTCCTTCCTTCCTGAAGGGGAAGCACATGAACTGCTGCTAATTGTGAACACAAAGATTAGGTCACAATCATCTTTGGACATCTCATATTAATTGTTTTTCACAATCTCATCCAATCCCTGGAACTGACACTCCTTCCCTACTTCTTCCGGTATTCTCCCATGGAAGTTACTAAATTGGAATTTTGGAATCCCTTGAGGAACCCTTAACCCCTTGATCTAATCTCAGAACTGTACTGGTGTGGTTTCTGCATCCACATTTGGGGCATTTGTTAGTATAGAGTTGTAACCCAAGTGTATGGAGATGGGATGGAATGACATTGGGTGATGAGGAATATCCACGTGGATCAGCTGTTGCAACACCTGCTTTTTTTTATTATTACAATCTATATGTGATTTATATAAAATTCAAAAACTGATGGAAAACCAATCTGTGGTATTAGAAGTCACATTAGTGGTTACGTTTAAGGGTTAATAAAAGAAGTGGCACAAAGGTGGATTCTTTTGAGGGACAATACTATTCATGACAGGACTTGCTAATTTCTTTAATATATACATTACAAATCAATTTTTAAAGTATGTTATAAAATTAACTTCATCATTTTTTGTATTACATTTCATATTATACTTGTAAGAGCACATTTTTACATATCTCTGGTTGTATGCAAAGTATATTCACACCATTTGTGACTTCATACATGCACTTAGGGTAATGATATCCATCTCATTCTACTTTCTTTTTTTTTTTTTTCCCTTCACCCTTTAGCCCCCTCCCACTCCCTTCCTTCCCATTGGCCATTCTAGTGTTCCTCTAATCCTCCTATGCTCCCCATCCCAACCCCACTGTGAATCAGTCTCCTTATATCAGAAAAAACGTTTGGAATTTGGCTTTTTGGGATTGGCTAGCTTCACTTAGCATTATATTCTTCAATTTCATCCATTTACCTGTGAATGTCATGATTTTATTCTCTCATATTGCTGAGTAATACTCCATTGTGTACATATACCACATTTTCCATATCCATTTATCTACTGAAGGGCATCTAGGCTGGTTCCACAGTTTAGCTATTGTGAATTGACAACATGTGCTTTTTGATACTCTACTTCACACCAGGCATCAAACTGCCTACTTTGAACAAAACATGATCCCTATATGCAAGAAGCTTGGCATTCATTGGTAACACCGATAGACCAGCAGACAATTCCAGTTGTGGTTGGTGCTCTTGGGGATAGTCACAAGGGTTGGAAGGATTAAAAATCTTTAGTTAGAAAGAATTACAACAATCTTGTGAACAGTGATTCACCAAAGCAATGCTGATTGGGCCAGAGAGAGTGAGATTATAAAATGTATTAAGGAAATCGTAGACTCTCCAAGATTTAGGGAATGTTAGTGTACACAAGTGGGGAAGTAAGGAATCTAACATGCAGTCCAGATCAGGGACCTAAATGAACATATATTTGGAAAACATGAATGAATGGTGGTGTCACTGAGAGGGAAAATGCAAAGCACTGGATCTATGCTTCTCATGAGTAAGATGTGGTTTCGTGATAATAGCTATCTATGGGATGTTTTTCTTCTGTGAAGTAAGATAGTCATTAGTAACTGTCACACATGTCAGATATGATAAATAATATCAGGAGGGGCTGAGGCTGTAGCTCAGTGATAGAGCGCTTGTCTTGCATGTGTGAGGCACTGGATTTGATCCTCAGTACCACATAAAAAATAAATTAATAAACAAAGATATTGTGTGTCCATTACAACTAAATTTAAAAAAAAAAAAAAAAAAAATAATATCAGGAGAGCCATGACAGAGTTGTATAGGGATAGAAGGGGAACAAGGCAATAATTCCAGTTGGTGGGGCAGGAAAATCTTCTTGAAGTAGATGATGATGTCGCCAGTGGTAGTAATAACTAGTGTGAATGCTGGATGACTACCAAGGTTTCTGGAAAGTGCTTTCTGTGCTGTAACTTGTTTAGTCCTCCTCTCAGCCCTGCCATATAAACACTATCATTGTCCTCTTCATATCAACATGAGCAAGCTGAGGCTCTTGGGAAGGCTAAGAAATTTGCCTGAGACTTGATGGCCACACAGCAGTGGCCCTTGGATTTGAACCCAGGTTGTCCGGAGCCAAAGACTAATGTCTTGGGCTGGGGTTGTGGCTCAGCGGCAGAGCGCTCGCCTCACACGTGCGCGCGCGGCCCGGGTTCGAACCTCAGCACCACGTAAACATAAATGGATAGCATTGTGTACAACTAAAGTAAATAAATAAATAAATATTTTTAAAAAAAACACTAATGTCTTATCACAAAATTATACTTCTCTTTTCCACTTGAAATTGATTTGGAAATTTACACAGGAGAGGAGAACGTTCAAGCTGAAGGAAGTCACTTTTTTTGCAAAGACAAGGTGACATTTGAGGTTGGGGTATATGTTGCATGTACGGCAAAAGCATAAGGTACAGGGGTAAGGGCGTGGCTTGGAGGTTAAATTTAGAAAAATTAGACTGCAGTCTCCTGGTAGGTGGCCTTCAATTTGGGTCTTATTCCATGTGTAATGAGATACCATGGAAGGTTGTAAGCAAGGAAGTGGTGAGATCTGCACTTTGATACATTAACTCTGCCCGTGAGGGGTGGACACAGCGGTGAGACAGGTAGGCAAAGAGAAGGAGCCTCCCAAATATTGTCTAGTCACTGTTTAAGCAGGACAAGGATAGGACAAGTAGGAGGAACAGAAGGAGTAATTGGTTGGAGGTGGAAAAAATGTAATTTGGTTGAAGCATTGGCCCAAGTTTTGAGTTTGTGATACTGAAGGTGTTGGATGAAGATAAGGCTGTGGTGTGGGGAGAACAAGGGCTCAGTTTCAGACTGAAACAGAGGTTTGGGCCTCTGGAGAGGGGCTCTACCTAAGGAGACCTGGCAACCTAGGAACCTGGGAACCTGGAACTTGGGAGTGTGGAAGTTTAGGCAGGTGCTGGAGTTTAATGGGAAGGGCTTAAGGTTATTGAAGAAAAGCCACCTAAGGTTGATGCAAATGAAAGCATATTTAAATAGAGGGTAAGAGAAGATGTTCAGTGTGCATCCTATCATTTGCTATGAAATGAACTGCAATTGTGGCCACAAATGGTGAAAAGAGATTTGTGAACTTTCAGCTTAGGGTAAGAATTGATATTTAGGATTGGGTAAAATGTTTCAGGAGACGGGCAACATTAATGCATGATGACTTATCTGGCAGTTTTCTAGAAGATTCATAGGCCACTGCCATTTAGAAATGCAGCCCTGCCTTCCCACTGATGGTAGTGAGCTCAGATAGTTTGGATCATCTCAATTATTTGTTGGCTACGTGGCTTATGCATATTTTTCTTCTGTTAAACCACCATCAGATGCTATTTAGTTCTGGCTTGTTTAGAGCAAGTATGAATATTACTTTTGTACTAATGACCACATAATTTGCAAGATCCATGTTTACAATGTGTAGTCCAAAATCTAGAGGATGTCAAGGCAGATTATGCTTCATGAAAACAGAGGAGGGAATTCCCCAATGTTTAGAGAGTATGACAACACAGCCAGCTCCTCTAGCACACACAAATGTCGTGTGTGTGTGTGTGTGTGTGTGTGTGTGTGTGTGTGTGTTCTCCCAAGTAGCAAGCTGGTAGCCAGTTTTGGTTTTCTGATCATTAATAAAAATGGAGCATTTCAAATTACATTTTCATTCTCCTGCAATTATTAATGGGTCCCATCTTTAGGACATCTGCAAAACATCATTTGTAATAGAATTCTTATTAGACCATAAAATTCTTATTAGACCTTGGAAATGACAATCAGGTTGTGCTCTTTTTCTTATTAAAAAGTCCTCCCAATGCAATCCCCTAACCCTCCAGAAAACAATTGTGCTTTTACTTGAATTTTGTTTTGATCAAGGTATTGCATTCATGCAGTGCACAAATCATAAATGTCTGGTTCAATGAGTTTTTATTTATGTATATAACTATGTGGTCAATAGCTGGAGCAAATTTAGGACATTTCCAGCACCTACAAAGCTCCCTCCCTCCTGCCTCTACACTGTCTGTATGTCTTCTGAAAGGTAACCCTTATTCCGGCTGCTATGACATTGGTCAGGGACACATGGGTTTTAAGTGCAATGCTTCCATATCAATAAATTCCAAAATGTATTTACTGGAGTGTGCTAGAGTACAAGGAAGTATTCTTGGCTGCTTTCCAGAGGTCACTTGTAAAAGAGGATCTCTTTCTAGTCAAGTGACTAATCCTTGGGCTTTTCCATGAGAAGTTCACACTCTAATTATACTAAGGGTGAATTAAACTGAAGGTGGATGATTTTATGTATTTCTCTCCTCTAAAGGAGGTCATAGACTTTCACAAAATCAAATCCCTACTCAATTTCCTCCTCTCTTCACCATCATCCCACCCCCAAGTGTTCTAGCGGCTATTATATGAATGAGATTTCTTTGCTATATATATGAATGATACCTTAAAATATTTCATGGCTTATCTCCAATTCAAAATGTCCTTGGAGTTGTAAGAGTGTCCACCACATAAGAATGCAGAATTTGGGGCTGGGCTGTAGCTCAGTGGCAAAGCATTTGCCTTGCACTCACAAAGGCCTGGGTTCAATCTCCAGTTCCAAAAAAGCCAAAAAAAAAATTTTTTTTTAAAATGCAGCATTTGATAAGCAGCTAGACATCATTGTCCTCTACACAACAGTTCAGGAAACCTGAAAAAAAAAAACACAAAAAGGCCTTGTTCACCTTCTAATCTGTAAGCCTCCATTATAGAGCAGTTCTATGGCTCTATTTTAAGGCCAGACTTGCCTAGTTTAGGAACCAAAAGTAGAGACTCAATGCGTTCAACTAAATCCAATGAATGAAAGTGTGTTTGGTGGCCACATATAAAGGTGGCAAGATTTGGTGTGGTCCATATTGATGAGATAATTCTTCAGAATAAAAGCTTTTCCAAGAGGGTGTAGTTAATAGGTTAAGTAGAAATAGAGACCAAGAAAGACCTCTTAATTTATTAATGTTAAGAACTCTTCCCTAATTGTTGGGAATTTGCCTTCTTAAATCTAGTAGGAGCTGGTAGTTTCATCAAGGGAAGGTGATCTAAGGTGAATCAGGTTAAAGAGATTCCTTTGTTCATTAATCAAAATCAAGTGAATCTGTTTCCTACACATTGTTCCCTTCTATGAAAAGACTATGACAACGTTATTGAATTTCCTGGGGGAATTTTCTAACACCTTTAATGAGAAAAAAGATGCATCTTTGTGTGAATATACAAATATGCAGAAAGCTTGTGAGAAGCTCTGTTTACTCTGTGTTTGAAATAGAACTGAATTGAGTTGGCAAGAAAAGAGATTATGTTACTATGCCGGTCTTTCAGAAATATGATTAGAGTCCTGGGCACAGGATATTAAAATATTATTAATTAATTTGTAGACAGAAGAAATTTTTAACATATATAGCTTGTCATAAATAAGAACTTTTTATTGCAAATTATTTTAATTATTTAATGCACCTAATAAATATTGCAAATAAATACAAATATCTAAAATAAAAAACAAGTCTTCATTCACCCTGGTTCCTTGCATCAGCTCCAACCCCTAGATATTAACGATGGCTGATAGTATCTTCCAGATATTTTAAATGGGAATATAGGATGAAGGATGGATGGATGGATGGATGGGTGGGCAAACAGGTAGACAGGTAAATAGAGAGATATAGAAATTGTTTGACTCCTGAGCCAGGTGCTTTGTTGAGTATTCAATGGTAAGCAAAAACAAATGTATTGTCAATATTTCTAGAGTTTGTATTTTAGCAGAGACATATAGATAGTAATCGCACATAAATGAATAAACTGGGTCTATTCCCAAAGGACTTAAAAACAGCATACTACAGGGACACAGCCACATCAATGCTTATAGCAGCACATTTCACAATAGCTAGGTTGTGGAACCAACCTAGATGCCCCTCAGTAGATGTGTGGATAAAGAAAATGTGGTATATATACACAGTGGAATATTACTCAGCAATAAAAGAGAATAAAATAATGGCATTCGCAGGTAAATGGATGAAGTTGGAGAATATAATGCTAAGTGAAGTTAGCCAATCTCAAAAATCCAAATGCTGAATGTTTTCTCTGATATAAGGAGGCTGATTCACAGTGGGGTTGGGACAGGGAGCATAGGCGGATTAGAGGAACACTAGAAGGGTCAAGGGGGAGGGAGGGGGAGGGAGGGGGCAAGGGGGGGTATGAAGGGAGAAAAAAAAGATGGTAGAATGAGATGGATATCATTACCCTAATTGCATGTTTGAAGACATGAATAGTATGAATATACTTTGTATACAGTGATATGTAAAAAGGTGTTCTATATGTGTATTATGAATTGTAATGCATGCTACTGTTATATATACAACTTCGAGTAAAAAAAGTAAGCATACGTGAGTTTCTATAAAGAAGGGAAGATTGTACTGAAATCTGAAGGAAGACTGGAAACCAGATAGAATGGAGGAGAATGTTCCAGAGGTGAGAGATGTGCAAAAGACTTGTGCCAGGAGAACCATAGCTCAATCAAAGAACTAAAGGTGCCCAGAATGGCTAGAGTGTAGACTGAGCAGAGGTGCTGTGTTGGAATCCAGTTAGGAGACTGTTACAGAAGTAGAAGAAGAAAGCGAAAACAGACTAGTATTGGTTGAATAAAAATGAATGCATTTCACAGACTTGGAAAGTAAATCCCACATGATTATGGATTGGATATAAATTGTAAAGAATAAAAAGCAGATATTTTATTTGTTTTTTCTTAATATGCAGGGAATTCTCCTAAATTATTTCTTTTGATCTTATCTTCCATTTTCTTTTAAAAGTATGTTTTGAAGTTTCCCTGCTCCCCATTTCAATAATATCTTTTTATTAGATCACTGTATTTCATTTTACAGATGTGATTCTTTAAACCAGTACACCATTGTTAGACATACAGAGTTTGCTTTTTTGTGTATGTGTTTTACATCAGTAGTGAGTTATATTGTTTCAAACAAAAATTATATTTGAAGATTTGGACAAACATTTACATTTGAAGATTTGGACAAACATATCTATGTGGTCAATTCCCATCATTGTAATTTATGCAGAGATATTACATAGATAATATGGACTAAATATCAATACTCTTAACATTAAATAAATATTGTTCAAATGTCCTCACACAAGGTTGCAGCAATTTATACCATCACTAGTGATTTATAAGATTGCTTGGTTCCCTGTTCCATCAATAATTTGGTTAGCATAGTGGTTAGTATTTGCCAGTCTGGTGCTAAATCTTTGTTATTTGCCTCTCTTTAAAATGAGTTTGAGTATGTGTGTTTTTATTGGGCATTTGTAGTTATTTTCAGCATGACCAATTTGTTCATAATCTTTATCCACTTTTCCAATGATCTTTCTCCTTATTTGTAAATTATTTTTGTTTATTAAGGATATTAGTCCTTTGACTAGCAAAAGGAGAAAAACAACTGCCTCTCTATATGTCCTAGACACCCAAAAGTCATTTAATAAAATAACTTGACCTTGGGATTTTTTCTAATTTATTCATTAGTTCTCCAGAAGTGGTGTTTTGTTCTTTATTTTGTATCCTAAGCTCTGCAGTCACTCTCTTTTTTCCATGCTACTTTCTGTTTATCTCACGTCTGGTTGTATTTTTGCATCAAACTCATCTTTTTTTTCATATCTTTGAAGATACCAAGTATTTTTTTCTTCTATTTCTTGAGGTGTTTTTTTTTTCTGATTTCTAGACTGTATTTTGTTATCAGTCTTTGCTTGATACTTTTCTCTCTTTCTCTCTTATCTCTCCTTTTGTTTTTTTAATTTTTAAATTTTTAGACAATTGCTAAATTTTTAGACAATTGCTAATTTCTTCTTCTCCTAAATCACTTTAAAGATCAAGAGAAATGAGTTTCAGATCTCCACATTTTTACAGCTCTCTCTCTCTTTCCCCCTCCCTGACCACCATCTTTCAAATATTGTTTTACTACATTACATCTCCCCATATGTTTTAATGTTGTAGTTTGCTTATCCACTTTATTAAATTTGCAGGAAGGAAATTTTGGCTGTGTGACCTTGGCTATGTTTTTTAGTCTTTTTGGATCCAATGTTCTTATCTCAAAAATGGGGAAAAAATTGCTTACCCTTTCTGTTATTTAGGATCAAATTAGGTAATGTATTAGAAAGTGCCTTGGAAACTGTGCAGTTCTTTCTAGGTGCAAATTATTCTTACTGCTATATGTCTACATGGAACACAGAAATAAAAAAGCAAAGAATAAGATGATGTATTCCGAGCACTAAAATGGTAGCATGCGTGTCCCAGGAGGTATGGTTAAGTATTTAGGGATGGTGTGTGAAGTGCAATGAACTTGAGAGGAATAGGAATTCTATGATGAAGAAGAGAAAGAAGGGTACAGAGAAATGGTGGGTGGAGTATCCTGGTCTGTTCAGCCAACCCTGTCAAGTGAGTTCCGCTGAAATAGCAAGGCCATGCAAAAGAGAAGCACAGGGAAACTTAGAGAACTAGGGAGAGGTTACATTATATAGACCCAACTCAGGACTCTGGAAATGATCCTAAATATGGTATGCAACCTGGATTTGATTTTCATTAAAATCTTAACAGGAAGCTTATAAGTTCTGTTTAGGAATGTGGCAGTGGTATACCGGAAAAATAAAGATGGGGGAAAAGTGACGAGGGGGCTCTGTAAATAGGAGAACTTACATCTGGTGTGTCCAGGACATTCAGGTTTAAATCTGTTATCCCAGAATGATTATTAATAGTGGCCCTTCTGCCAGGCATGGTGGCACATGCCTGTAATCCCAGCACTTGGGAGGCTGAGGCAGGAAGATCACGAGTTCAAAGCCAGACTCAGCAATGGCAAGGCACTTAGCAACTCAGTGAGACCCTGTCTCTAATAAAATACAAAAAAAGGGCTGGGGATGTGGTCCAGGGGTTGAGTGCCCCTGAATTCAATCCCTGGTACAACAACAAAAAAAAAAAAATAGTGGCCCTTTCCCTCTAGATGCTGCTCATAAAAAAATAAAGCTCTAAGAACATCAAGCAGGATCAAGCAGTCAATGGACACATAAAGGAAGAGACCAATGCCAACCTATCGAAAAGGCAGATCTGATAGAATTTGATGCATTAAGGCAGGTGGGAGGAGAAGAGAGGGGGAGATAAGAGGTAGATCCAAGCTCTTCTGCCAGAGAAACTTGTATCATAGTGATGACAAGTGATATTTAAAGAGGGGTAACTGGAAATAACCTGATTTAAGAAGAGCAAGAATCTGTTTGCCGTGGACTGTTGGGTTGCAGTAGTCAGCCAGATGCAAGCTGGTTTGTCACTGTGGTGTTGTATGATGAAGCTCAGCTCAGGAGTTTACACCACATTTATAAAACATTGATTGACTCTGCTCAGCTCTGCAGGGCAGAGTAGAGATGTCGAGTCTCCTTGCTGAGTCGCCCCTCTGAATTGTGGAGATTTGTCACAGAATCCTCATGCTGAATAGGGATGACCTTTCCATTCATAGAAGGCAGAAAGTGGCCCAAATGATATGGACAATAAACAAACACCCAAGTACAGCCCATCACAGCTCAAAGACCTTCCCACTCCAAGGATGCTGAGCCAGGTGTTTCTCTTGGCTTTTGATACCACTTGCTCCGTCATGGCTCTATTTGTGTTATGGGATTTTAGAAATTTTTGTTTTCTTCTTTATGCTTATATCTTCCCCACCCCCCAGATTTGTATCAAATCTTCTTCTTTATAAAGGGACAAAAGAGAATAAAGTTGATGTAATAAAATTTTTATCAGTAAAATGTTTTAAGAATAGTATCTGTGAATATGAAAAATGCATACATGTTTATTAATGAGGTCTTTTGGTTGCTGTTTTTATATTTTAAAGTTTTGCAACTCATTCTCTGGCATTTATGTCGTAGTCTTTTTTATTGTTCTAATTAGTTGTACATGAGAGTAGAATGCATTTTGGCACATCATACATAAATGGAGTATAGGGAGGGGAGGGGGCATGGGGGCAGGAAAGATGGTGGAATGAGATGGACATTATTACCCTAGGTACATGTATGACTGCACATATAGTGTGACGCTACATCATATACATCCAGAGAAATGAAAAGGTGTGCTTTATTTGTGTACAATGAATTGAAATGCATTCTGCTGTCATATATATCTAATTAGAAAAAATAAAAAATTAAAAGTTAACATGTAAAAAAATAAATGGATTATAACTTCTCATGTGTCTAGTTGTACATGATGTAGAGTTACACAGGTCGTGTAATCATATATGCACATAGAATGATAATGTCCTAATCATTCTACTGTCCTTCCTCCCCTATTACCCCTCCCCTCCTTTCCCTGTCTAGTCCAAATTACCTCTATTCTCCCTGCCCCCTTATTGTGAATGAGTATCTACATATTAGAGAAAACATTTGGCCTTTGGTTCTTTGGGATTGGCTTATTTCCCTTAGCATAATATTCTCCAGCTTCATCCATTTACTGGCAAATGGCACAATTTCTATTAATGAGCTTTTTGAGCTCCAAATCCTCAATTCCTGTATTTCCTAGGTATTGTTCCTCCCTTGCATTTCCTTCAATCCTTACTCAACTATTCCCCTTCTTCAGAAGGAAGGCTCAGTGGCCCGTGGACACCCAATCTGGAAGGCATTAGGGTCAGAAAATAGATGCCCATTGCAGTTATAGATCACTTGGGTTTGTCCTCATCAATATTTCTGTCACTTACTTTCAAAAGCTAGCCTTTCCATGTTCACAAGGCTAAAAGGTGGATTGCATAGTCTCTTCAAATACAGTAGAAGTTTCCCACTAAACATAAATTTTCATTAAAACAAATCAGGAACTACCTTGAGACCTAAAGAAAGCACTTGTCCACAATGGCATTTCTTTTGTGATCCTTACAAAAGCAGAAGTGGCAAGCCAATATAATTTTACCACATGTATCCAAATATTTGCACTGTATTTGCTCCCTTTTATCTATAACATCAGTCCTAAATCATCATGAGTAATTTTACATATTTGAGCATGGAAAAAGTGTGATTTGTTCAAAAGTCTTTAAGAGACAGCTGGGCTGAGAGAAAGCAGTAATCCCCTTGCCCGATTCAGTTTCTGCCCCAATCACAATGAGTCTCTTTGGAGCCCCTGTTATTGGATGATAGATTTGGTTTCATTCAACCTTGCAAACAAGAAGAGAAAAGAAAATTGGTCAAAGAATCAGCAAATTAGGACATTGAGAAGTTATACGAGCTCTTCTCTAGGCTTTGTCACAGAGCTTCTGTATCTTTCATCTTACACCCTTTCTTTGTTGGCTTGAATAAGTCACTTGTATAAATTAGCATTAACCTGTTATCTAGCTGACTTCAGAAAGTCCCTTATTTCATAGACTCACAGAACTTTGACTCATAGAAAGAGTCCTGGAAGGCATCCCTTCTCAGTATTTGGGGGTATGAGGAGAGGTAAGTTCCAGGTTGTTTTTAAACAAGGAGACAGGGCTATTGATTTTCAGTTATCAAAAATCAGTTCTCTCACGAGGAAGTTACATTTGGTTATGGTGCCTCATACATGCTATCCTGACTATCTGGGGCCCCAAAAGAAGTGTTATTGCTTAATAATCTGGGACTTCTGAAACTCACCACACTAGGTTTGCAAACTCCTTTGACATGGCTAAATTCAAGGGCACAATAATGCTATCACATGTCTACTTCCGCATCTCTTGAAAAGACTCACTTCATATAGTTCACATGATACCATTAGCACCCCCACTATCACGTCATGCTAACTTGAATAACAACATTCTTATGAGAGAAATTCTGAAGAGAACAAACATTGTCCAAATGAGTCATGTGGCCATCCCTGTGTCCAAGAAGTAGGGCATTCTGTTTCCCCCGGTCATTTGGCCACTAATGAGAAAGGAGGGCCCTGGCTGAACCATATGGAATGAATTTCCTACAGAAAAGAAAGCTTATTTGGCTATAAATTTGTGTTTTTAGAAGTAGAAGACAGACTAGTTGGACAGGCAGGAACAATAACTATCCACTTCAAGGGTTAGCCAGACCACATGTATAGTAATTTTGTATTTTATGATGGACATTGTGGGTATGACAATGTCAAAACATTGGATGTCATTTGTCTTCCTTTAATGAGTGAGGAGTTTTGTTCTGGTAGCCATTTAATTTTCTGACAGATCAACTGGAACGAGTCAAACTTTGGTTTTGGGCTTTCTTGGGACAAATTGAGGGTGGTCCTTACTCTAGGACTAGAGTAGTTCTTGGAAGGCATTCCTTTATGGAGTCTCAACTGAAACATGAGAGTGTTCAGCAAGCCCCCTTGTCTCTGACTGATTGGAACTCCAATATCTCTTGGTGTTATGTGGCCTTCAAAAAATTTCTGTTCACAGGATAACTGTTGGGGTAAGTTGAGTATGCTTTGCTTAATTTGGGGCCAAAGGCTCAAGGGAACCCTTATGCTTATTTCTGGGGATCATTCTCTGTGCAGCTTCTTTTCCAGTACTCTGCCCCATAAATTCCTGTTCTTTCTGCTGTTCCCAAGTCTGTCCATCAAGCTGCCTTCTGTTTGGACTCCACTTTCTGGAAGTGAGTTATAATTTGAAAACTGCCCCAAAGCAGAAAGACAAAGTAAATATGATGCTCTTTTCCCATGTTTTACTCCCTCAAAGACCATAGCCATGTACTCCGTTGTCTGGTGCCTGCCGCTGTGGCTTCAAATATTTTTGTCCAGTTTTACAGGGTGGTTTTTTTGGGCCCATTTTCCCTATTACAGACACAATCAAAACCTTTTTTGTAATACTGCCACTGAAACACAAATCAATTTAATCATTCACCAAGCTTGGCCCTCTCTACAAAGCTACTTCATATTTACAGAAAGTTATCTAAAATGCAGAGGTCAAGTTTAGGCCTCTTGAAATGAAAGATGTTCCTTGGTCCCTTAATCTGGAGTGAATCAACTAATCTTTTCTCATTTATCTGCATTTCTATAAGTTGTCTCCTTATTTTTTCTTATATTGAGGATATGGTCATCTTCGGAAATGATTTTGTACAAATACGACCTAACATCAGAAGACCTAAGTTTAAATCCCAGTGGACCGCTACATCCCTGGTCTTAAGATTGCCTGTCTGGAAAGTGGGATAAAAATAACAACTTTTCAGAGTCATAATAATGTTGAGAACCTTTTCCAGACTTTTGTTATTTTCCATCATTAGTGGCATAGAAGACTAGGAAAATTTAGGTTTAGGTGACATTTAAGCATATTCCCACAGATAATTTTTTTCTTTCTTTCTGTATGGCTAAGTAAATATTAATCAAATGCTTGAATATGAAGTGTTTCATTATGCAAAGTGACAAAATCCAAAATTGTTATTTAAAAGAAAAATAGTAGATGCTACTTTAAAATATAGCTGCTAGCACTTGGCTCTCTTTAAAGAAACTTGCATTTCTTTTTTTTAAAAGAAAAAATCCTTCAGTCACGAAATCTGAGCCTTTATTTAAAAAAAAAAAAAAAAAAGTAATACAGAGGGAGAAAATGTGTGTGAAAGAATTGGTGTATTTGAGTTTTGTATCTCTAGTGTTTAACTATTTTGTAGTCCAGGCTTATAAACTTGTTGAGAACAATAGTCTAACTATTTTAAGCACATTAGCTTTGCTAAAGATTAACTTTATATGTGCCTGGCAAGTATGGCAAAATTTAAGTTTTTAGGGTAATGGGAATATTTTCCACCTCTGCCTAGGTTCTGGATTTTTACTAGGACACCAAGACTATCCTCAGTATAATTATCCTCATTTGCAACCAACATAATTCAAGGATTTTCTCTAAATGCAAAAAGCCTTAAAAGAAAGTGAAACAAGGCATCCTTGATAAGCTAAACCTTTCTTTTCTTTTCATTCCTGTTTATGTTCATTTTATATCATCAAAATCTGGAGAAATATAAAACATTTAAGAATCTTTATCCTAACAGATATTAGCATTCTAGCATTGATTCCACAAGTGCTTTAATTCACAGTTATTTTATATGGCTTGAAATGTTTACAAATTGTTTAATTGCTTTTTAAATAATGGTATCAGTCTGAAAGACTTTACATTCTAACAAGAAGTTATATCGCATTTTGGTAGTCTTAAGAAACCAGTATAAACACATAAATATTTGAATACATATACATTTACATATGAAATTAATCAAATTATGTTACATATGTATATGAATATGTCACAATGAATCCCACTATTATGTATAAATATAATGCACCAATAAAATAAAAAAACCTAATGGGAACAAGCCATATATATGTACAGTATTTTCTTGCTATTTACTTTTCCATTTTAGCTTCAGGATGAATATTTGTTTTAAAAATATTTGCTTGTGTGTAGGATTATCTGTACCTATAAATTTAGTGTTGGCTCTGAAAATATTTAGCTTTTAGTATTTGTTCTGGGCAGCCCCAAAGTTAACACAGAACAGCGCAAGTTAAATCTACATCATTGGATTCAGGGGATTCCCTGTGTCTCTGAAATAATCAAATTACATTAGCTACCTAAGAAGGCAGTTCTCTCCAGTTCTTCTGTTTTCCATTTGCAGCGCATTATGAAGCATCTACTTGTTTGTAAGTCTGAAAACCTGGTGTTTGCTTATTGTTATTCCGGCTGCCCTGTTTTCAGAGAGGGCTTGTCTGAGGTCTGTGTGCCCTATCATAGTGTCACCCCACCAAGTGTGGGAAAGTGGTTACCTTGGTGCCCTTGTTAAAGCAGCTGGAGTCATGGCTGGCCTCCAAGGTGCAAGCTGAGGACCTGGAGTGTCTGGGCTGTTTGGGAGGTCATATGATCGAAAACTCACCAGGAAGCTCACCATACAAGGCAGTGAAATAGCCACTTGCTTTTAGAAAGGATCAGACAGTGTTAAAGGACTTGGGTGGACTTCAGTTTACATACACTTTCTTTATTCTCAGTGTGTTTGCATATACATTATCTCTCCAGATCCTGGGAAAAGAGCAGTCAGAGGCTCCCTTTTGTTTATGAGAGCCAATATTTCACACCAAGGAGCTTTGTCTGAAAATTACCAATCTGAACCTTGGTCTTTTCAGGAATTTTCTTTTTTTTTTTTTTTTTTAAGTCATAGAACACTTTCTTCAAAAAATCTTTATCTGACACCCAAAATACACAAAAGATGAATGCAGAGGTGTTTTAATTCGTATTCACAGGAGTGGGGGGGGTCCATAATCTTATCCCCCTGGACCCAATCTCTCCTTGGTTGCCGAGTGCCCTCGGCCATTGAGGCTCTGTGGGGCATAGTATGAAAACCATAACATAAACATACCTTTCAGGGAGTCTGCAGGCCTATGCATTGACACATCCGATATCCTATATTGCTATTGATGGCTCTCCTGAACACTTTGCCATGGTTTTTACAAGTCTGTTTCTCACGGCAATGGACAAAGCATCCAGGTGCAGTCGTGAATCGCCCCAGTCATATCTCTGACTCTGACGTACTATGAAACTTTGAGCATACTGTTTAATTTCCTAGACTTAGCATCACCTGTCTTTAAAATGAGGCTGGTCAGACAAGAATGGAAAATGCCTAGAGATGTTTGGCTAGAAGATATGTCAGTGAGATTGGACTGAAGGAGTTGTTGATCTCTGACTCACCACAGTACAAAGGAACATCCCAAGATCACTTCAGGGCCAGCTTCTCTGGTCCTTTGGGGGTCATAGAGCATCAAATCTCAAGCATGTCAATGTATGCAGAAGCAACGTCCATGACTAATTTTTTCACAAGAGAACTCCATGTTGCACACACTTACCATCTTAAGGCTCCCTATCCAGGACATTGAGCTAGATCTTTGTTTTAAATTAACTTCATAAATTCTTAACTCCATGGCATATGAAGAGCATCAGTTAGGAGTTGGAGGAGTCCCTTGTGGTGCTAGAGCTCATACTCGCTCTGGCTCAGGAAAGACGGTTTTACACTTTTCCTCCCAACTCTGCATTTAGTAACATCCTGTTGATGACTTGAAATGAGATGTGGTGGGATTATTTACACCTGAAAGAAAACATATACTCTAAATTGGGGCTCTCTTTAGGAGCAGAAAGGGTGTTTTACTGCAGTACCATTGAGCAGAATTGAGCAGAAGAATATTAAGCGTTGTAAGCCTACACATTCTCATGTATTAAATATGGAAGAAAATACCTGTTCTGTCTGTCTCACAGATTTGTTGTGGAAATCCACACGTGTGTAAGAACATTGAAAACCAAAGGTGCTAACGGAAGTGGCGGTATTATTATTTCCACCCTTATCAGGAAGACAGAGAAAGAAAATGGTGAACTGAACCCATTTTCTTTCAAGAAACGAAATGAGTATCACTCATACCAGATCTTACAAACATGAAATTGTATATGCTTTTAAAGAGTCATAAATATTGCCGGGTGCAGTATTGCTCACCTATAATCCCAGCATCTTGGGAGTCTGAGGCAGGAGGAACATGAGTTCAAAGCCAGCCTCAGCAATTTAGTGAGGCCCTAAGCAACTTAGTGAGACCCTATCTCAAACAAATAAAATATGAAAAGGGCTGGGGATGTGTCTCAGAGGTTAAGTGCCTCTGGGTTCAAACCTTGGGACAAAAAGAAAGAAAGAGAGAGAGAGAGAAGGAAGTGAGGGAGGGAGGGAAGAAAGGAAGAAAGAGAGAAGGAAGTGAGGGAGGGAGGGAAGAAAGGAAGGAAGGATGGAAGGAAGGAAGGAAGGAAGGAAAGAAAGAAAGAAAGAAAGAAAGAAAAAATTATAAATATCAAATATAGGTTGAACTACCTTGGAATGTATTTAGACCTATTCTTTTTTTTTTTTTTTTTTCAAAATATTCATTTGCTTTAGTTGTACACAGTGCAATGCATTTATGTTTACGTGGTGCTGAGGATCGAACCCGGGCCGCGCACGTGCCAGGTGAGCACTCCACTGCTGAGCCACAACCCCAGCCCTAGACCTATTCTTTTAAATAGAGCTAGACTAACATAAAAAAAAAAAAAAAAAAATGCCTTCAAAGCTTCCAAGGGATGGGACCACTGAATACAGAAAGGAAGCATTTGGGCACCTGCTTCCAAATTGCCCTATTCCAACCCTGAGAATGCTTCTGCTCGTATCCCGTGACAGAATACAGGGGAGGAGCAGAGACTGGATTTCTCCTTAAAGAAGGTACTTGAAGCTAGATAGTCTCTGACCTTGTGGGTAACACTCATTCACATGAGGATCTGGATGGAAAGGAAACCATGAGTAATTCTAGCACCGCTGACAGTATCTATAAGGGTATTCAAATGAAAGCCAAAGGAAAATTTCCAAATGATATAATTTATAGGCAAATGGTTATTATTGATGAGATAACAACATCAACTCTGCATACTTGAAGGAATGTAGTATTTTTTTGCCCTTTGGTTGGAGACATGGTAGGAATGATGTCTTATTGTCACATTTAATAGTCCTATGCTTACTGTCACATTTAACAGTCATATGCTCAGCTATAACCTTCCTCTTTTCTGCGGATCTAGACTCTGGATGATGTTACATAGGGTTCCTAGGATTCTTGGGTAAAAATATCCTATTGAGTGTTGAAAAGAGAAAAAAAAATGTACCTTACTTTTTTCTTGGAGAGTATACTTTAATCTTAAGCTAAACGTATCCTTTTGGATGCTTTCCTGTTGTATATAGGATTTCTAACCTTGCCATTGCTTAAAAACATACTATGCAGATTAAGAGAATGGGTTTAGGCATTAGAATGGCCCTGCCATTCAAGCTCTGTCATTCACTGGTTCCTTGACTTTGTGCAAGTTTATTTTTTGCTCTAAGCCTCTGTTTCTTTGTCCATAAAATGGAGCTAATCATAGTCGCTGTTTCCCAAGGCTCTTTTGAAAATTAAATGCACACGGAGCTCAATTAATGTTAAGTCGTTAACCTCTTTATAGAACAAGTTGAATGGTAACTTGGCCTACCTTCAAGTGATGACTTCAGTTGGGACCTCAACCTGTGGTGCCATTGTGGTGGAGCTGGAGCCAGTGTGGCCAGGGTAAAGTCAGACAGTCATGCAGCTTAGAGAGCCCTTAGGTCCATCTGAGTTTATCAGGGATAAAGACGGCATTAACAAGAAAGTAGCAGCAATATAGTGCCCCAAGCATGGCAGGACACCTGATATGATTCACTTTCCCCAATCCTAGTGGGGATTATTCAAGAACATTCTGGAAGCATGTAACTTTGTTCCTCCCTGGTCATCATTCTGTGGATTATTCGCTATGTGGAATGCTGCAGTTGATGCTGAAGAATCTTCTTCTCCTGCTCTTTGTGCAAACTTACCCGCACACACACCTTACACGCACCCAGCCACAATCATCTTGACAACACCACAATAAAGTCAGTATCCAAACAGCACCAAGAAGATCCCCAAGGGACATGAAGTCATGGACCATGTCAGAAAGAAGAGTTACCCATGTTTTGTTTTTTCCAAAATAAAGATTCCAGGGCAGCCATCTAGGAAGGACAAGACAGCAGGAATGGCCCGTCCCAGGCACTGGGGACAGGGAGGAGGCCAGATTGTTTGAAGAGAATTGTAAAACAATTATAGAACTGACAAAAATCTTAACCAGCTTTTTATGATCGTCAGACCCCATTCTAAATCATCTGAGTAATCAAATCCTCCCCCTAAAAAGGATATCGTGTTGATCCAAGTACTAAGCAATTGTTGCAGTTACTTTTTAGTTTAATAATATACATTTTAGCTCTAAATTAGCACCTTTTATCGCCTATCTTTCTATAAACATAAATTCACATAAAAGTTAATTTGAAGAACTCCCAGTTGTCAGCCCAGTGTACGGGACATGGCTGCACGTGTTAATCTCCCAAGTTAGTTCCAGAAGCTCTGGAACGATACTCAGTACCTCGGGTACAGTGTGTGTCTCCAACCCTTGGCCTCTGTTCTGGTCCCTTAAATAGATTCAAAATAAATGATGATCACCCTGTGATGGCTCAGTCAAAGAAACGCATCTTGAATTATCTCAGTTCTGTCATGGTATGTGACAACCGGGAGTAGAGTATGCACTGTGAAGAAGGGGTGAAATATGTATATTTGTTTCATGTTGCGATTGTTGTTGGGGGGAAGTGTTATTGTAGTGGGGGGGATGTTAAAAAGTGACTCAGCTGGAAGTAGAATGTTTAGCCAGTGTAAGGACTGGACTCATGGCTCGACGCCTAGCTTATGATGTTGGAATACAAGTTGGTTACACTATTTTGTTCTCATCTTTCCTTTCTGCCGCTGTTCCCAAAATGCAGGATTCCCTATTGTGGAAGCAATGTGTACAATACAAGTTGCTTTGAAGCCCATGCAGGCCTGGACTCAAAACTTCAGCTCTGCCACTCACAAGCAGAGCGCCTGGGATGCATGGTTTAAACTCCATTTCCTCTTTTGCAGAATAAAAGCCAGAGTGCCTGGCAGAGTTGTAATGATTAAATCCAATGATTAAATCAGATGGAGCATGGAAAGTGTCACCCTGTGTCTCCTGGAGTAGTAAGATGTTAATGTCCTCTGTCTCCACCTTTCTCCTCTTTCCTGCATTGGCATTTATCTGTCTTCCAAGACAAACAAATAAAATGTCTTTATAGAATTATGAGTTTAAGGTAATACCTACATGACATTTACAATGCTTTATCTATGCAACAGCTGATACACAATCACTCTTTATAATCTGATCTATCCCCTCTGAACCTCTCTAGACGTCCCTTAAATGAAACTGTGATTTTTGTGTGCACGTATACATCTGGAACGAAGAATCCCACTAGTATGTATAACTGTTGCACACCAAATACAAAAAAAAAAATTGAAAAAATAGTAGGCTCTTTCTAAAAATGCAAAATGGTTGAATGAGGGAATTTCTGAACTATACCCCCAGCCTGGAACGTGGGTAGACTCCATCTAGTTGATGGCTGAGATGGTAATTGCCCATGCAAAGTGGGAGGAGGAAGGGCTTGCACTTGGGGTTGTGAGTTGAGGTGTACAGAAATCTTCTGTTTTCTTTTTTTTATTGTTGATTTTTTTCAATATTTTTTCTTTCTATTGGTTCTTTTCAATTACATATAACAGGAGGATTCATGGATGTAATTATAAAAGCATGGAATATAATTTGCTCTAATTCAGTCCCCAGCACTTCCCCCTTTTCTCTCCTGTTCCCTCCCCTCTATTCTGAAGATCTTTCTACTGGGTTTGTTTGTTCTTAATTACTGTCCTGTGAGTATACATGATGGTAAGATTCGCTGTGGTATATTCATATGTGTACATAGGAAAGTTGGATTAAATTTATTCCATTCTTCTTCCCTATCCCATCCTTCATCTCTCCCCCTCAATCCCCTTCATCTAGCCCACCAATCTTTCTTCTATTTTGATGGCATCTTTTCTGCTTTTTCCTTTCTCTCTCTCTCTGTCTCTTTACCCTCTTATTTTGAACTAGCTTCCTTCCACAGATCAAAGAAAATATCCAACCTTAACTTTCAGGATCTGGCTAATTTCACTTAGCATGAGGTTCTCCAGTTCCAACCACTTACCAGCAAATGCCATGATTTTATTCTTCTTCATGGCTGATTAAAACTGCATTTGTAATATATGCCACATTTTCCTTATGCATTTATCTGTTGAAGTTTCTTCTATTTCCCTGGGCACTAGCAGGCAGACAGCATACCAGGGCAGCTGTCAATAACTGTGCACTCACAGCTTTCTTGACCTGGGAGGAAAAGGACACAAGGACAAGTACATGGAAGAAAGGAAACATGGTACAACTAGACCAGAACTGCTTATTTCACTTTTGTGGCCAGTTCAGTGCTGTGGTGATATCCAAAACAGCATTTTCACTTTTTTTTTTAAGTTATGGATGAATCTTTATTCTAATTTATTTATTTTTATGTGGTGCTGAGGATCGAACCCAGTGCCTCACACATGCTAGGCAAGCTCTCTACCACTAAGCTACAACCCCAGCCCCATTTTTCACTTTTTCTCCAACTGTTCTGTCCTCTCTTTCTGTGAGGTTTTAGCACTGTGTCTAGTCTCCTTGGTTTATGGCTCACATTAGTGACACATTACATCAGACCAGATAAAGGCGATTCTGCTTTTTACTTCCCTTACAGGAATTGCATGAAGATCAAATTACATAAGCTATGGAAAAACATCTATAAATAATAAAGCAGTTCCATGAGTTGAGCTTTATCTTATATCAGGAATCAGACCTCTATGATCCCCCAGACCAATCTATCTGTTTTTGTCCTGTTCTTGTCCCTTTAAGGATCTTGGCTTAAAGTAGGTCTGGGGTTTACCTCTTCCTCCTCATATGGAGCCCCAGGCACATGCTTCTCATCCAGGTCTTAGTTCAGCCTTTGGCTCTGTTGGGCCCTATGACAATTGCAGCTTACTGATTCGCTCACCTCTGGTTCTTCCTACCCTAATTCGTTGTACCCCTTAGACATTTCCTGCACACCCAGCAATCCTTCAAACATTTTGCTTACTGCAATCTACTTAGATTGCTTTGGAAAGTCCTTTAGCATATCTAGACTACCTGACAAAGCTAGAAATCTTCAAAGCATGTTACACACACTGGTTTTCCTAGTGTGGATGAGAAAACAAGAACTCAGCAACTTGTTCATAGTCTCTCTACTCTAGGTGGTATAGCAGGACTCAAGGGTCAAACTGAGGCCAGAACCCAATGGCTAGCCTACTAGACTACACAGTAGCCCAAAATTCCAAGCCTGAATGTTGGTAGGTACTCTTTGAGGAAATAAGCCCAAGGAAGTGTTATTTCACATCCCTGTTAGTCCCAGTATGGTTGACAAAGACCACAGGGTTTCCTCCCCTGGCCACAATTTCTGACTTAAAGAGCAATTTATCTTTGTTTAATACTTGAAAGTATTTTCCACCCCTTCCTCTAAATTGACCAAATGTTTAACCACCACTCTGGCTTCTCTGGTCCATGTGGGAATGCTCACTCCCCCTTCAGTGCTTCCTTGAACTCTGTCCTTTTATCTTCTGCTTGCTGTGGAATGTTTTCACAAACTACCTCCCAGTAAATGCAAGTTCTTTGAAGGTGAGGACCCTGCCATCTGAGTCGACCTTATATCCTTAGCCTCCAATTCCGTCCCTGACATGCAACAGTGACACAGGACATGTTTATTAAAGGAATCATGAATGTGCCCTTCGTTCGGCAAATGTTGGTTATTATTATTTTAAAATGGGGAAAGCTGTGGTATAGTCACAAGAAAAAAAAATCGTGGATATGAAATCAAGAGCTCTGATGAATGTCGGCACAACTAACCTGACTTCTAGATCCCTAACGTGAGTGGAGTGCTCATGCTCCTCAGGGGAGATTGTTGATGGGCAGAGACGTGGGTGAAGAAAGCAAGCAGCAGAGCCTGGGTCTCGGCCACTCACTCCTACCATTGCTGCCATGGCAGTAAATGTGAAGTGGAAGATGGAGTCTGGCTTGCCCCGGACTCCCGGCTCTAGGCTGGAGCTGGCAATTCTGTCCAGGTTCCCAACAGGTAAGAAAATAGCTACAACTAGGAGTTCTTGTTCTGTAGGACCTGTGTCAGCTCCAACTCAGCCATGGCTGATAGTTTTACTGTTAACATTGACACTGACCTATCACTTATATCCTTTGCTGTCAAAACCTGGAATTGGTAGGGGAGTCTTTGGGGGACTCATTTCTGCATTGGTTGATAACATCTGTATTAGAGTGAGGCTCTATAGGCATGATAATTATGTGATCTAGTTTTCCAAAACCAGTTCCAATTTCTAATATTGTGTCCCTTGTATTTTTAAGTATATTTATCAGGCACATTTTGCTTTTTAATTTTGAAAATGAAATAATAAGTTTCAATATGTAAATATGTACCAACTGATTACTATTAGAAGTAGCCAGGTAAACAATTTGGACCTTACATAGGTTTTTAGCCAATAAAGCTTATTGAGGTCAAAATATTCCTGTTAGAACTTTTTATTTCCTTTTCTTCTTTGTAAGGTTTCCACATGTGACAAAAGGTATTTGAAGTTTCTTTGATATTGCTTTGCCAACACAGTAAGACTATCAATAGGAGGGAAAAAAAAAAACTAAATATGTTAGCATTTCTCGTAAGACTATCAATAGGAGAAAAATAAAACTAAATAAGTTAGTATTTCTCATGAGCTTTTAAAAAAACATATAAAATAAGCAATCACTAAGAAAGGAAATATAAAGGACTAAGAGTAGTAAGTATGTTATTTGATGAGACTTCCATAATCATATCATGAAATTTTCTTTTGCTATTAAAGTTCAAATCTTTAAAAATCAAAGTTTTTAAGAAAATCAAATCAATTTTCCTGATAGTCTGTCCATATGGCATTTGACTATTTTGTTTAAAGTTGCCCTGTTTCTTTGTGATTCCCAAAGTAATGATCCAGTTTACAGAAATGAGCTGTTAATGGATTTGCTCTTCACAGAGAATCTTATCTACAGCCCAAGTTTCCAGAGATTAATCTGTCCAGGACCTTATAGAGCAGCCATGTTATTAAGGTCATTTAAGCAGTTCTAGTCTGTGGAAAAGCTCTAGTTTATTTGTTTTTATAAAGTCCAGTGACACAAAGTTGGCTGGAGACTCTGTGGCATTAATCATTTCCTCTCCGCCGTCTGTCAGCTTGCAAACATGGGCAGAGGGAGTGTCTGACCTGCCCGCTGCCAGGTTCTGCCCTCCTGCACACCCCTGAACTTGATGTAGTGACTCTTTGCTGAACTAGTGCGCTTTCTCAAGTAACTCTTGGTGGAGGAGGCAGGAAATTATGCTCCTGGATAAAAGGCCAGGCTAAGAAGTGGCAAATGATTTTTCTTATAAACATAGGGGTTAGAAAGATGTTTTTAAATGAAGCAATTTAGCTCTAACATGCAAGGAAATGGGAACTCCTTTTCTGTCATATTCTGTATATATCTGGAGAAAAGATATGAGTGAATAAGACTTTTTAAAATGAATATTCTGATATGGAAAATCCAGATGTTTATATTCAGACACGCACATGTTAGTAAGAGCTCATCTCATTGAAATGGATATAATTTACATATTTTTAATTTCTATAGAGCAAAACTAAAATTTTAAAACATTTATTTATTCATTTAAATACTATATAATGAATAGCTATTTGTACTTTATATTTACTTATTAAAATCTTTATTTTAAATATTGAAATATCCCCATAAAGAGAGTGTCCCAAGATCTACTTTTCTCAATTATTTGTCAAAAAGGTCTAGGTTGCAGAGGTTGATCTTTTTATTTATTTTCATCTTTGTAATTTTTCATATGACCCCTTCCCTCAGCCCTTTCCCTAGTGGAAGTCACCCCAAATTACTTTTCAGACAGATGATGAGGCAGAATGATTTGGGGCTCTGGAACCAGACCTACATTTTAATCCTTATTCCCTTACTACCTAGGCGATGCAAACCAAGTTATTTACCCTTTTCAAATCTCAGTTTTCTCATCTGTAAAATGAGGATAACAATACCTACTTAATAAGATTATTGTAAAGTTTAGAAATAATTTGAGTAATTCTTTTTGTATTGTAGACCCTTGCAGAGTATTACCTATTATTCCTAAAACATGAAGAATCTGACATGTAGTAGACATTTATAAAATGGGATTTCCTTCCATCCTGAACCACTGTATTACCTGACTTTAGGTTGGCACTATCGAGTTATCACTCCAGTAATGTCAGATAGATGATTGAGGATAGTGACAGAAACTCTGCATTGTACCTGTTTTTTCTGATGTGTCTATTTACATATTACTTATGTTCTTTGTCCAATTCCAAAGTCAGTCTCTCTCTCTCTCTCTCTCTCTCTCTCTCTCTCTCTCTCTCTCTCTCTCTCTATCTCTGGCTTATTTTTCTATCACCATATGCTTTTTAAATATTGATTAGCCAAGCCGGGTGTGGTGGCACATGCCTGTAATCCCAGCACTTGGGAGGCTGAGGCAGGAGGATCGCGAGTTCAAAGTCAGCCTCAGCAGTGGCGAGGCACTTAGCAACTCAGTGAGAGCCTGTCTCTAATAAAATACAAAAAAGGGCTGGGGATGTGGCCCAGTGGTCGAGTGCCCCTGAGTTCAATCCCTGGTACCAAAAGAAAAAAAAAAAAAAAAAAAAAGAAAGAAAAAGAAAAAAAAATCATTAGCCAATATATAATTTTTGCCAATAAATAAATAAGCATTTGCATCAAGAGTGGCAAGACCTTTAGAGCTAAACCCAGCACCTATTTTGTTTCAGTAAGGTTTGCTATAGTTTCGATGATAAATGTCCCCCAGAGCTCCATGTGTTGAAGCATTGGTCTCCAAGGTAGCACTATTGGATGCTATTGAGAAGTGGTGGAATATTTAAGAGGTTGGCCTTAGTGGAAGGTCTTCAGGTCATTTGGGGCATGCCCTTGAAGGAGATCATGGGTCCCCTGCTCCTTCCTGTCTCTTTTTTTCTCCCTATGAGGTGAGTGGTTTTGTTCTGCTACATAACCCTGCCATGAAGTACTGTCTTGCACAGACCCCAAAGCAAAAGGGGCCAAATGATCATGGACTAGAACCTCCAAAATTGGGAATCAACATCAACCTTTTCTCTTTATAAATTAATTATCTCAGGGATTTTGTTATAATGGTACAGAGCTGACTCATATAGGCTTGAGCAAAAATTTAATGTTTTCAATTCAAGACATTCTGGACACACAGATTAAACCTTTTATTACTTGTCTGGCTCCATTCTTAGTAATAAAGTATACAATTAGGACTTAAATAAGACATGGGAAATAATTACAAACTGTTTAAGAGTGTTCATGGATATTTAAAGGCAAAATGCTGCCAAATTTTCTGATTTTTTTATTCTGAGCATTGAAGTTCAGACTTTGACACTAGTAAGATGCACACACATGATTTTTCTGGAAATTATAAAAATATGTTATTTGTAATTAATGAGCTTAAAATGTCAAGCCACTACTTTATTTCTTGCCTTTAAATTATGTGAAGGACTTAAGAAACTCTTTGTCCATTGAACTCATCACATAGTTTCCAAAAGATGTTTCCTGTTTATATACCTTTTTTTTTCTTCAGACAATTTGAAAAAAATGTTTAAATAAAAATTTGTCCAAAGAAAATACTTTAATCTTCTTTTCCTTGAACTTTGCTTTTTGGTTTCACCAAACATCATACAAATGAGTGCCTTATGGACTAAGCACTTTGACCCACTGAAAGCTCAGGGCAAGTAGATTGCTTAATATTTACCAAGTGCCCCCAAGGGTTTTGGCACCCTCAGCCAGTTCAGGCACCCTGTATTTGGCATGAATTGAATTATATCTGCTTTATTCTCGGATGAGGGTGTGTTGGAAACATTAAAAACTGAGTTAATGAGCTGCATGCATAAGCCTTTAAGAGTCCTGGGGACGTGTTTGTAGTGGTAATTTCCTACGGTGTTTTTGGATGCTGAAATATCTGCAGCTGGTTCTCACTGGATGAAATTCTTAAGCAACTTAAGATCTAATTGGCCGTTGACTTATATGCCCCCAAGAAAATGCTATTGGCTAACCCCTTGATTTATTTCTCACCATCATACTTCAAAGATCCATCTCCCCCAAAAATGATCGTCTAGGAAATGGCATTAGCTGCTTTAAAAATTAAGTATTCCTCTAACCAGAGGAACACACACTTGGAATTTTCCCACCAATTCCCAGGACTTACCCTAGTCCAATCTCTACCCAATATAGGTCCACCTCCAGTTCTAATTGATGCATTTATCATATTCCAAGAAAGGGCCAAAAGTGTTAAAATAACAACGAGGTAGCTCGTGGATGCTGTGTGTTGGTTCATATTTCTTCTCTAACAACAACATTGTGACCTTGGGCGAATGTAATCTCTCTGACTTATATGCAGCATTTTTTTAAAGCAAGATAATGACAGCACCTCTCTTTTATGATAGTTGTATTAAATTCATTCATTTATTTATTCTAAAAATATTCATCTAGTACCAGCTATGTGTCTGGCATATGTCTAGACATGACACATACAGCAGTGAATGAAATAGAACACCTCTGCCTTCTGAAGCTTAGTCTGGTGGGCAAGAGACTGATTTTGACCAATGTGAAAAAATATTGGCCATTAGAGGCTGATTCTATGGAGAGAATAAAAGAAGGAAGGGGAATGTGGGAATGCAGAGATGGAATTATAAAGAGGTTGGTATGAGAACCTGTCAGGAGATGGTAATAGGAATGGCTTTGGAGCGTTTCTGGGAAAAAAGCTTCCTACTTAGCAGACAGCTAGTGCAAAGGCTCACATATGAGGAAGGTTCTTGAAGCTAGACAGGATGGATTGAGTGAGGGGGAGCAGGATGGGAGGGAAGGTCAGAGAGAAAATTGCAAAAGGAAGAAATCTGTTCAGTTATAGATACAGAGCTTTGCAGGCTGTAGAAGGGACTTTACTTCTCACATTGAGTGCAGTGGGAGCCACTGAAGGGTTTGAGAAGGGAAGGGAAAGATCTGTCATCGTCTTTTTTTTTTTTTTTTTTTAATAAGAATCAGTTGGCCCTTGCATTGAGAATAAACAAAATATAACATGGAATGTGTTTAGCACAGCACACAGTGCACCATAAAAGCATTTGGTGAGTGATAACTGCCATTATTATCAATAGCAGAAGTATCATCATCATCATCATCATCATCATCATCATCATTTACTTGAATGTTGATACTGTCTCTTTATCTCCTGAGACAAATGCAAGAATGTGAGCAGTTAGTTTTAGATATTGAGCCTTCAACCAGGAGGCATTTGGTGCCAGCAAGAACAACAGTTGGGGCATTCATTTGGCTGTGTGGCTCAAGCCCCTGGTGCTTCAAGCACCATGACCCGGCTTCATCAGAGGCCCTCCTGTTTATTAAGCCCAGGAAAATGAGTCCAGACACGAGGAGCCACCAGTGGTGCAGAAATCACATAGAAACCCTTTCTCTGACCCTGATATTTTTCTTACACACCTTTATTTCCTGTCCTAGCTTTTCCCTTCCATCTCCTTCCTTTGGCTTTGCTTCATCACTGAATGGTGCTCAGGCAGTGGGTAGAGTTTGTGGCAGGGTGTCTTTCTGCCCAAACCTCCAAATGCCTCCCGTCCCCTCTTTTTGTCACACATTCCATGGTTCTATTGGCACATCCAGGATTTGCACAGAACACAAAACGAGGCACAGAATAGGATTCTTCAGGACTTCACAATCTCTGATTTGGGCTGTGTATTGTGTATGTTGACAAAAAAATGACATAGTGATTCTTTTTTTAAGGTAGGATGGTTATTCATGGATAGTGCCTTGGCATTTAAAATAATCAGATGCTTAGGAGGCTATAGATCTCCCAGTGTGTGATCTTTAATTTAGCTGAATGTCCTATGTCCCTTAGTGCACACAAACACACATACACACACACACACACACACACACACACACACACACACGCACATACCACCTGCAGATGTGGTTTATTTTGTTCATATAGTTTTTTAAAAAATCTGAATTGTTGTCAACATTTATTTTAAAAATCTGAGATTTAAGGTTCTTCTTTAAAAATCAGAACATTTCACACTCCTCCACCCCAATTTCTCCATAGCAACCATCAGCTGGAACCGTAGGAGCCAACCCAATGGTTCTCAACCTTGGCTGCACAATAGAAGCACATGAGGCCCTTTTTTCAAAAATTCTGATGCATAAGCCCACCAAAGACCAATTACAGCACCATTTTCAGCAACAGCAATAGCAGCAAATGTTTACTGAGTGCGTATTTTGTGCAAGAAACTACCTTGGAAAGAGAGCTGATATGTAAAATATATTTTGAATTTGGGGATATAGAATGTGTACTAAGATGACAATAAATACCCATACCAGATATAAGGTATACTTAGTACAAAGCGAGCTATATAAACTAGTGGGTTCTTAAATTTTGCTGCATATTAGAATTACCTGGGGAGATTTGAGAACTCCTGTTGCCCATGTTGCATGCCAGAACGATTAAGTTGGAATTGGGATTGGGAAGGAGGAAAGAAACTCAGGCCTCAGTATTTTGAAATAACTCTCCATGGACTTCCAGTGTGCAGGGATGTTTGAGAACCAGGGATACAGAACAGTGCTTTTAAAACTTTAATATGAATTTGCATTACCTGGAGATCTTGTTAAAATGCAGCTCTTGATGCAGTGGGTCTGGGTTTCAACCTGAGGTTCTATATTTCCAACAAACTGCTGAGCAATACTGATGCTACCAGCCCACTAAACATATTTGGAGAAAGGTGTAGGGAATAGGCTCTGCCATCTCTTTGCTCTGTGACTCTTGGTAGGTAATCTCTCCAAGCAGCAGGGTTGCCAGCTACAAAAGGAGCATAACAATTCTTACCCTTGAAGTACTGGTAAGGTTATGCAATGATAAACATGTATAAGGTTCCTGAGTCACCAGATAATCAATAAATCTCTGGAGTTTACAAAAGAAAGGCATGGTTTAGGAATGCATGCTGGAGCATGTCTTTAGGGGGTCTTTAACATAAGGCCTTGGATCAGCAGAAAGAACAACCAGCTCTGGTGTTCTGTGTAATGCATGATTGGGTTACACTGTTACTCCTCAAAACATGTACTTTTAGTTTATTTTCTGCCTTTATGCAAAATTGCTGCCAACCAACATACTTTATAAATTGATAAATTAGAGTCTACTTTTCTCTGCTCCGGCTACCTTCTCTTGGAGACACCAGCAAGCTGTTCAGTGGCCAGGAAGGAGAGTACAAAGAAAGGATGGATGAAGTTAGTCATACTGAGGGCTGTATGCCCCTTGTGAACGGGCAAAAAATAGAACTCCACGGAAAATTTGTTTTGAAAAATTAAATATTTTCCAGTTCTGCTTCTTGTCAATGTCTCCAGTGACAGAAAATGACAGACATAGAATGAAGATTGTAGAATAGTCTTGAAGTTATTAAACCAATGAGGAAAATTGTCTGGTTTTCTACTAATGGATTGTTGGTGGTTTTCTTTGGGCACATCTTCTTTGGAAGAGGAGTCTCTGTCTTCTCTCCTTGAACTTGGAAAGGCTTGTTACTTCATTGACCAGCACAAAACAGCAGAGGACTCTCTGGGACTTCTGAGACAGGTCCATTAAAGGCTATGGAGTGCCCCATTTATTCTCTGGAACATTTACTTTTGGAGCCTGGGCTGCCATGTAAATTTTAACTACCATGAAGTTGCCATGCTGGAGAGGCCGTGTGTCGGTACTCTGGGGGAGAACCCCTGCTGAGCTCAGCCTTCCTGTCATTCCTGGTAGGGTGTCCTATGAGTGAATGGAGCCATCTTAAACTCCCAGACCAACCCAGCCACCAGCTGATTACCAAGTGTCCTCAGTTAACACTATGGGAGAGCAGAAGAATCACTCCACTCAGCCTTGCTTGACTTCTCGACCCACAAAATCACGAGATGTCGTAAAAGTGGTGGTGGTTTTAAGCCACTAAATTTTGAGGTGGTTTGCTTCACCACAATAGATAACTGGAAGAGAGAGATTTAGTTGCGATTTTGGGTGTGTGTCATATGCACTCTTCCCATCGGAGAAAGTTAATTTTTACTTGTTTGTGTCAATGAAGTCAGAAGAGCATAGATAAGAACATTCAGAAGTCAAGGGAACTGTTGTGGTTATCATCTCTTCTTCAATTATTCTACACAGTACTCTGATCTCAACAAATAACAGTGGGATTTTTTTTTTTTGGAAGCATAATTGACTGGTTCAGTGGCTTCTGACGCTCTTACAGAAAAATAACCATGTGGGATTGATGGAGAAATTATGGTGAAAAGGGGACAAAGAGGAAGGCCCAGTCTTACTCTGGTGTTAAAATATACTCTAAAGCAAAAGGGATTAAAATATATTCATGCCAACTCAGAATAGACAGGCAAATGCACAAAAGAGAATGAGGACCAGATGTAGTGGTATTTAAGAAATTTGGTGTATGATAAAGATGATGTTCAGAATAATGAGAGGATGGATTAGTCTTTAATTACTGTCAAGCCAATTGTCTCCCTGGGGAAAATAACAAAGCTGCATAAATAGCCACTACTTACACCAAACTAAATTCCAAGTGAATCAAAATTCTGACCTAAAATCAAACCAGTAAAGTACTCTTCTGGGGTACATAAGGCCTTTCTAAGCAATACACAAAACCCCAAAACTATGCAAGACAGAGATGTTATGTTTGACAATATAATAAACATTGCTTTATGGAAGAAAACACCACCAGCAAAGTCAAATAAACACCACGCTGCAAAATAAATTGATAACATAAACAGCAATCAATTATAAAGAACTCTAATGAAGCTGGGGTTTTAGCTCATGTAGTGTGCTTGCCTAGCACGTGTGAGGCACTGGGTTCCATCCTCAGCACCACATAAAAAATAAATTAACTAAATAAGGGTATTGTGTCCATCTACAACTAAACAAATTAAAAGAAGAAGAAAAAGAACTCTATGAATCAATAAGAAAAAAAGACCAATAATCCAATAAAAAATATGCAAACCATTTGTTCATTTATTCATCAAATATTTGTTGAGCCCCTACAAGGAGCTTAGCACTGCTCTCAGATCTAAGGACAGGCAGGTCCTGATCCCATAGAGCTTCCACACTCTAAAAAAAAGACAGGTACAAATGATAAACAATTAAGAGTCAAGTGTATCCTATTCCATGTGGAGGCAAGTTCTACAGAGTAAGGTAAAGCAAGGCCAGGAGATGGAAGATGGTCCTGGAGTGGTGGCCAAGGTAGAAGTTTAAAAACCAGAAAAGAAACAAGAGACAGAAGTGCATGAAAAGATGCATACAGTCAATGTCCCTTCAGCCAGCACAGCCTTGTCTACAAAATCAAAGAGCAGCAAAGACCCAGAAAGTAGGTTATTAGGGGAGGGGTTTAATAAATTATAAGCAGAATAAACACCATGGAAGACTTATGTGACCAGCAATTTTAAATATATTGATAGAAAAAGAGTTTAAGTTAAGGACCAAATAAAATATCAAGATAGAGTTATATTATGACCCTTCTGTGGAAAAATGATCTATAGAGATACATGCATGCGTGTACAAGGACTTCAGTTCTAACATGACTCACTTCCCAAGGTATGCTTTTTTGAATTTCTAAATCATTTTTAGTTGAGTGTGTTTCTTCATTTGTTTTGTTTTGTTGATTTTGATACTGGGAGTTGAAGCTAGAGTGCTTCACCACTGAGTTACACCTCCATCCTTTTTAATTTTTTTTTTTTTTTTAATTTTGAGACTAGGGTCTTGCTAAGTTGCTGAGGCTGGCCTTGAACTTGCAATAACCTCCTGCCTCAGCCTCCTGAGTTGCTGCAATTACTGGCTTATGCCATCCCACCCAGCAATCACATACATGTTTTATTTCTATTTGAAGAAGAATGTTTTTCAAAAGGGACAAAAGGGATTATTCCAGTCCTGGTACAAATTTAAAGCTGAGAAATTCTCTTCACCCTTCCACCCTCAGCAGTAAGAAGAATTTGAATGAGATAATGTCTTAACATACTTTTCAGCTCTGGAATTTTGAGCTTACAACATTGGTGCTCTTTTTGTAAAATGGAAAAAATAAAATAAAAAGCAACTAGAAGAAAAATAACCCCTAAAATTAAGGAAACGCCACTATCCCTTCTTCTTTGATTTCAATCTTTAGGCCAGGTACCTCAAAATAAACACTGCCTTATATTTTTGTTAGATTATTAGGGTCTGGATTTGTTAGATTATTGGGTCTATTTTTGGAAAGTTAGACCCTAATAATATAACAAAAATAGACCCAATAATAAAAGCGGTGTTTATTTTGAGGTACCTGGTCTCAAAATAACCCCAGTGACATTGTTAGATGTCTCTGAACATCGTGGCTAGATGCTGAAAAATTTTAAGTATAAACCTTTTTTATACTGCCACATAGCAATTTATGTAACATCTTTACCTTCTGATGTTACATAAGGAAAGTTTTTAGCATAGGCAGTCAGACCCAGTCTTTGGGGTGAGGAGTCTGACATGAGCTCAGGGGAAGGAGGGCATCCAATCCTGTTGTCTGTGTTCCTTCCTGTTAGCATTTTCAGGTCACACCATCATATCTAACTTGGCTCTTCGAATGACTTTTTTTTTTTGGACCAAAAAGTGGGGTGTGCTTCAGGAACAAATGACTAAAAATGTGGAAGTGGCTTTGGAACCGGGAGATAGAAGAGTTTTAAGATAATGTGCTGGGAATATGGACATAAGGTGAGATGCTGGTGTGGTCTCAGCACAGTCAGGAGTTAGACCAGCTGGGCATGGAGTTAGACCAGCTGACATACTGCCAGGTTGAACTAACAGGGTCAGACAAAGCAGGACTGAATGAAGGGAGACTGACAGGTTCTGGGATTCTACAGAACTAGACCAGAGAACTACTCAGCTGCAAACCTGTACTCTTCTTTAAGAAAAGGGAAGGACCACCGGGTGGCACACACCTGTAATCCCAGTGGCTTGGGAGGCTGAGGCAGGAGGATCATGAGTTCAAAGCCAGCCTCAGCAACTTAGTGAGGCCCTAAGCAACTAAGTGAGATTCTATCTCTAAATAAAAAATAAAAATCGGTTGGGATGTAGCTCAGGGATTAAGCAGCCCTGTGTTCAATCTCCAGTACAAAAAAAAAAAATTTTTTTAAAGGAAAAGGGAAGGACTCCGAAGGCAATTCACAGACCATCAGGGCCATCACCTTGGTTTCAACAGGCCAGACAGCCTTTGCCAAAGCCTTGGGGCAGGTCTACTTTGAAGAATCTTGACCTGGGGGTGGGGCCACCATTCCAAGAGCCCTGAAGGGGAGCGCATCAAACCAAAGAAGATTATTCTCAAGCCCAATATCCAATTAAACTTGCCTTGCTCAGTTTGGGACTTGCTTGAGATCTCTCATCCTTTCCTTCTGTCCTGTTTCTCCTTTTCAGAACGGGACTGTCTCTCCTGTGTCTGTCTCAGTGTTGCATTTTGGAAGCGCAGGACTTGTCTAGCTTCACAGGTTCACACCTGGAGAGAAATTTGGCCTCAGGATGAATCATACCTCAAGTCTCACACATTTCTTATTTAGATGATATTTAGATGAGACTCCCATATACATTAGAAGTGCCGAGATGATAGAAACTCTCCCCAAATCCTCCAACTGTTCCTGCCATGTGGAGGTACACCTCATGCACATTCTTTCCCCCTTCAGGTAAAATGTAGCATTGGGCTTCGTTTCCCAGCTAACCTGACTCCAGTCGGCCAGGGAGGAATTTTAGGGTAGAGAAAATGGTGTTCCATACGATTAAGTCTCTGATACCCACCTTCCTGTCTTTCTTGCCCTCACTTCTAAATGCTTCAGCACATATTTCCCAAGAACAAGGACAGACTATGACATAATCACAAGTGTCCAACCCAGGAAATTCAACAGTGATATAACTGTTATCTCATTGACATTCTGCACTCATATTGAGTCAATTGTCCAATAAGTTTTCAATAACAGGTTTTTTTTTCCCGGTCAGGATCCATCCCAGGATATCGTGTCTTGTAACAGTTGTCATATGTCATGACAGTTGTCATGTCTTATCAGTCTCCTTCATTTGGAAATGGTTCTCCAGCCTCTTGTGCTTCTTGACCTTGACATTTTGGGAAGACACAGGCCAGTTATTTTGTAGACTGTCTCTAGTTTGGATTTCTGATGTTTCTTCCATGTCAAATTCTGGTGATGCCTCTTTGAAAGGAACACCACAGGAGTGGTCTTGAGTCCTTCTCTGGACTGCATACCACAAAGTACTTAATAAAGGTTTATTCCACTATTAATGATGTTAGTTCCAATTATCTGATGAAAGTGGTATCTTCCAAGTTTTCTCATAGTAAAATTACTATTTCCTTTTTATAATTAATAAGAGCTATTGGGGAGGAATTGCCTTAAGACTATGCAAATATATTTTTCTTCCTCAAATTCTCACCTCATTTCTTTGTTCCACCCAATGTTAATATTCATTGGTGGGTTTCTTATTCTTCCATCTGCATTCATTACTTATCATTCTACCCTTCTCTATTTATATTTGTTAGCTCATGTACTTATTTAATATCAGTGTGGACTTATGGAGAAATCCTTCACCCCAAGATCTTGAGCCTTTTGTGATCTGCCTCAAGGATGACTGAGAATCTACCAGAGCCTCTATGCAATGGGCTTGGACTTTCCTGGGATGGAGTCACAGGATGGGAAAGTCTTCACAGTCACAGGGGATTTGTAGTCTTCCTTCCAAGCCAAGTTCTTTACTTAATCTGGAAGTTTGAATTTATTCACTTTTTATGCATGGGTTAGCACTGTAATCCTTTCTTTGAGAGCAAGAATCCAGACCACAGAATTGATCCCTCTTCCCTCCCGAGCAGACTCTCTTGTATTTCCTCCAGTGTAGACTCTCAAGGACCCAAAGTCAATTCCAAAGTTGGTGCAAATGTCTCAGCCGAGGATTGGAAGATGTTCTAACATGCTAAACAGTTTACCCTCCATTATAGAAAAGAAAGCCCAAAGGATGGAGCCTAGATCCTGGTCATTCTTTATATATGGCATGTTTTTTTCCAAAATAGACATGTTCACTGTCCATTTGATAGCCTCTGAAGTTCCTTTAAAATCCTTCATTTAGAAATCTTGAATTGAGGACTGAGCAGGAGACTACCATATATTGTAAGATGTGTGTCCATGCACCTTACTAAGAAACCGTCAAAAAACATTAGCAGTGCTTACTTAGCAAGGGATTGAGATGGTGTGCCAGAATCTTAACATTCAAGATTCACTATTCAGCCCTGCTTGATTAAATTTTGTTTAATTTAAATGAAGGAATAAAAAGCAAAACTGTTTTACTTGCTAGTAACTAGTAACAAGGTTTGTTAGTGTTCTTTCTCTGTGTTTTGTTTTTTACCATATTAAATTATCTGTCAAAAATACAAAGTCAGAGAAATCAATGATAAGACCGATCAGCCTGTCTTTTTTCTCTCCCTGCATCTGCCAGGGCAACACTGAGCCCTTGGTGATGTACCATACTAACAGGCAGGGTTCAGTGAAGTGGCAAAGTATCTATAAACCACAGGAAAAAATGAGGATGCTTTATTTAGCACGTGTGCTGGGGGCCTGCTAACTCACAGTGAATACTCTCTGGCCCTGGCTTGAATGCAGCAGCCTCATTTCTTTGTACCACCTTCATTTCCTTTTCAAATATCTATAGAGATTAATCTGTCTCTCACTTTTGCCTACAGCCAGCTGGGCGACATTAGTTGCTTCAGGACTGGGGAAATAAACCAGGGGAATTCATGACTGTGTGACATTTTCACTGACTGTGTGGGTTTTTCAGCTAGTCCATCTAAACTTTTAATGTTATTTATAGACAGGAGTTTTAAATTATTGCACACATTCCACAGAAAAATTCATACACATACATATATATACACTACACATATTATATATATAAATACATATATGTGTGTGTATATATATATACATATATATGTATATGTGTGTGTGTATATGTATGTATGTATATATATGTACATATATATATGTATATATAAGAGAGAGAGAGAGAGAGAATAAAGTGTTCTTAAGAATATTTTTAAAGTTGGTCTTTCTTCATGCAAATAGACCCAGGGGTATATATTCATGTTTCGCTTTTACTTTGCATGTGATTCACTGAGGCGTAATCTTCCTGTTCTCTGTGCTGAGCCAAAAAAATTAACTCTAAAGGTGTCATTATAGGAATAAAGGACCAATTTTTATCTAGATATTTATGAATCAATGAATGAACAAGCTAGAGTTTATATAGAAATGTATCATTAATTTTTCTTAGATAGCTTCTATTTATTTGTTAAAGCAATCTATGCCTATAGTAGAAATTTTGGGGAAAAAAAGAAGAAAGTTAATGTTCACTTTTATTACCACTGGCCAGCATTTACAGCTCCTCTGAACATTTTGGAGTGTTTCTTCCAAACCTTTGTCTATGCATATATAATAATATGGTTCTGCATGCTTTAAAAATATGGTCAAATTCATATTTTGTATGCATAGGTTTTCATCTTGCTTTCTCATGTAGCGTTTTACTACATAGTAGTTTCTTGTCTTTTGAGTTTATAAACACTGAGTTAGCTGTTGCATGATCACTTTTTGACCACTGCCTCCATCCCCCAGTTGATAATGTAGGCTGCTTCTGATCTCATACTAAAGCAGATGCTCCTACAGATATTTGTGCATGTAAATCTTGTTATGCATTGGAGGCTGCTGCTGCAGTCAGCCCTGTGATAGCCTCATAATGTTTGCACATTTTTGCCTAAAGAAATGACCAGTCACCTTTACATCCCTTCTGTAGCCCATAGCCCTGTCCTCCTGTGAACAACATCACCAAACTGGACCATGGTGATCGGCCCCAAACAGGTCTTCCTTTCTTTGGGTGTCAAAGATAAGCCATGATTGGCGCCTTGCCCAAAAGTGATCCAAGAACCTTTTGTAGGGAAAGTGGTGTTCAATCGGACCAAGGGGAATGTTTTAAAATAAAAGTTTTATTAAGGTGAAATTTGTTCCTGTGGTAGAAAGATAAGGTTTATTCTCACATGCCTGAGCTAGTTGCTTCCAACATGTTTGCTGGCGCTTCTGTAGACACACGGTTTCAATGGCCTGAGAAGGACTTTACACCCTGAAAAGAGAGATAAAGGAAACTCTAGACCATGAACTCCTTTATCACAGCGATGCACATAGACGCTCACACCACTCCTCATTGTCACTGCAGAACCCTTTGTCGCTCTTTCAAAAGGCGTCTTTGTGTTTCTTAGAATGAGTTGGCACCCTCTCTCCCATCTGTCGGAAATGCAAGAGAACTTCATGGAAAGCAAGAGCATATACAGTTCCCTGTAAGGGTAGAGGTGAGCTCCACTCACTTAGTCACAGTCGCCATCTGCTCTCGGGTGTCCTGGTGCTGCAGACCTTGTTACCCAGATGGGACAGGAAGTGTCTGTCTTACAGGTATTGAGCTTCCTGTTCCTGGAGCCTAGGGATGAATTTTTCTCTTTTACTCTGCTTGGACTGATTTACTGTGTGACTTTGAAAGGGTTTTTAAAGAACTTGTTCTGGAAAAGATTAAGACAATTTATAAAGATACACAGGCCATAAAAAGTTGACATAAATTAGAACAAAAGATGAAAAGGCAAAGGAGAGCAAGATTAGATGCTAACACCAAGCAGCGGAGTAGGCTAGTATGCAAAATGCAAACCCTCATGCATTCAGTAATTTTTACTGAGTGCCTCATATGTGCCAGGAACTCTGGGAGACAATGTTTTCAAACCTAGTTGCAGCCCACTAATGGTCCATGAAACCATCTTAGTGAGTGACCATCATTTTAATGGATGAGGATGTGAAGGCTAGAATGTAATAGAAAATAGCAACCAGCAATGCACAATAAAAAGATATTATTTCCTTCAATGTATGTTTCAAAATTATGTGTGCACTTGCATATTGGATCACTATACAAAATGTATGTTTTTTATGTGGCCATGGTTAAGGGAGTTTGAAAATCACTGTTCTAAAGGTGCAAAATTTAGGGCTGGGTATTCTAGAAGCCATGGGAAGAAGAAAACCATTAGTTGCACAAACTTTGGCACTCATCTCCTCCAACTGTACACAAGGAAAATATTTCTACTATTCTTCACAATGGGAAGGAAGTGAGTAATATACTAAACAACTTCGTTACTGAAACTCTGATAACTTAAGACTATTTCTTTAAGCCTCTTTGCTTCCTCCAACCCATACAAAATGACAGCATCACTCTGAATTCTGCAAGATGTCTGAAATTTATCCTGATGGATGCTTTAGGTCCTTCATCACAATTCCTTGCTACATATGTCTACATCTCCATGAATGATAAATAGAAAACATACATGTGATATTTCTTAAACAAGCTTTCTTAAATACTACTTCTTACAGCAAAGCATACCTCCAGAAATGTATGCAAATCATTAGCATACAGCTTGATAAATTTCCCAAAAGTAACTACACCTGTAGGAGCCCTGTTTGGGGATTGGCTTGAATTGCGGTTAACTATGAGCCGTGGAGATTTGGCCTTTGTCGCCACCCGTAGTCTCACGGGATTGTTGCGTGATCTCGAGTGACTTGGCCGAAATTGCTGATCGAGTCAGCGCCATTTTAGGGTGTGTTTTTGGCGTGTGTTAGTCGTTATTAGAACCAGAGAGAAAAGTTATCAGAATAAAAAAGCTGTTTGTCTCCAGTTTGCTTCTGAAGTTCTTCCCGCGGCTCCGTTGCTTCAAGCGCTTCAGGCAGCAACAGGTGGATCAGCAATTTCGGCCAAGTCACTCGAGATCACGCAACAATCCCGTGAGACTACGGGTGGCGACAAAGGCCAAATCTCCACGGCTCATAGTTAACCGCAATTCAAGCCAATCCCCAAACAGGGCTCCTGCATACACCCATGTAACTACTATTTAGATCATGAACAAAACTTTGATAAGAAGCAGAACTTCCCCAGGCGCCGTGGCGCATGCCTGTAATCCCAGTGGCTTGGGAGGATGAGGCAGGAGGATCAAGAGTCCAAAGCCAGCCTCAACAACAGCGAGGTGCTAAGCAACTCAACAAGACCCCATCTCTAAATAAAATACAAAATAGGGCTGAGGACGTGGCTCAGTGATTGAGTGCCACTGAGTCCAATCCCTTGTACACCCCAATCCCAGAAAGGAAGCAGAACTTCTCCTTATGCCCTCAATCAGTCTCACCTCAAATGAGAGATTAACTTTGCTTTGTTTCAAACTTTATATTATGGGCTAGACGTAGAAGAATATACACTTTCTTATATCTGACTTCTTTTGCTCAGTATTAAGCCATGGATAATTAACAGCTGCAACTAAGTTTGAAAACATTGTCTCCCAGAGTTCCTGGCACATATGAGGCACTCAGTAAAAATTAGTGAATGCTTGAGGGTTTGCATTTTGCATACTAGCCTACCCCTGCTTGGTGTTAGCATCTAGTCTTGATCTCCTTTGCCTTTTCACCTTTTGTTCTAATTTATGTCAACTTTTTATGGCCTGTGTATCTTTATAAATTGTCTTAATCTTTTCCAGAACAAGTTCTTTAAAAACCCTCTCAAAGTCATACAGTAAATCAGTCAGAGCAATTTGTAAGGCCATCTATCATTGCTGACTTTTATTCCCCTGTATGCATATGTTACAACTTTTACCAGTTCTACTCTGGTGAACAGTTGAGCCACTGAATATTTGAGTTGCTTCCACCTATTGGTTATTATGAAAAGTGCAACTCTGGACACCTTTTGGTGAACATATGTGCACATATCTATATCTGTTAGGTTTGGGAGTGGAATTGCTGGTCCTTAACATGTGTATTTGACCTTAGGAGACATTATAAAACAGTGACAGTGATTACACTCCTACCAAGAATGTATGAGAGTTTTAATTTCTCCACATCTTCTCCAACACTAGATATTGGCAGTATTTTTAGCTTTAGCCATTCCAGTGGTGTATATAGTTATTTCATTGTGTTTTTAATTTGCACTCCTCTGACAAAGAATGACGTTGAGAATTTTTTCACATACTTATTTGCATTTGAGTACCTTCTTATGTGAGGATATCAAAGTCTTTGGGCCATTTTAGGTTGGGTTGCTTTTTTTAAAAATTGACTTATAGGAGTTCTATCCACATTCTGTATATGATTTCTTTGTCAGTCATATGTATTGAAAATAATATTTCCCACTTTTCCCTCTCATAAAAATGTCTTTTGGTGACCAAACATTTCAAACTTTAATATAATCAAGTTTCTTATTTTTCCTTTATTATTTGTTTCCTTTTTAAAATTTATTTTTTCCTTTGGTTTCTTTTTCTGGTACTGTTGGTGCCCTTTTGTGTCCTGCTTAAGAAAACTTTGTTAACCCCTATATCATAAATATATTTACCCATGTTATCTGCTTGAAGCTTGAATGTTTTACCTTTGACCTTTAGACTAGTGATGCATCTGCAATTGATTTTTCTGTATCTTGTGAAATCAGGTACTAGAGTATTTTTTTAATTACTCATGTCCAGTTAACTACTAGCATTTTTTTCAGAACACTACCTTTTCTCATTGCAATGCAATGTCACCTTTGGGAATTGATGATGTATGTGTGGATTTCTTTCTGGACTCTTTGGGGGGGTTGTTCTTTTGATCTGGTTATCTACCCTGTGTCTATAGCATATACTTTTAATTAATGTAGATTCATATGCTGTAGCTGGTCTTAAGAAGTTCTGTAAAGTTATTCTCCTTCAGTGTGGCCTTGACTATTTTTGGCTTATTGCTTTCCACATAAATTTGAGAATTAGTTTACTCATGTATTCTGTCCTTCTTCCCTTTCTTTCAGTAACCTTTTGTAGTTTTCTATGTAGAAGTCTTGCATATTTTTAAATTCATCTTCTTAAGTATTTGATATGTTATGCCAGTACAAATGGCATAGCTTGCTAAATTTTATTCTCTTATTGTTTGTTGTTGGTGTATAGTATCCAATTCAATGTGAATATTGATCTTATATCCAGTGAACTGGTTTAATGCTCATTTTAGTGTTAATAATTTCTCTGTAGAATGTTTTGAGTATCTTCTTATGTGAAAATATCCAGGGCTTTCAGACATTTTATTTTGGGTTGCCTTTTTCTTTTTCTTGCTTATTGGTACACATTGATTATGCAGAGTAATAGGTTTCACTGTGGCATATGACATAATTTGATCAAATTCACTCCCGACTACTTCCCTAACCTCCCATCCTCCCTCCCCTGGTCCCCTTTTTCTACCTTTTTGTTTCTGTTTTTTTCCTTTAGCTTCTGCATGTGAGAGAAAACATATAATACTTGCCTTTCTGAGTCTGGCTTATTTTGCTTAACATGATGCTCTCCAGTTCCACCCATTTTCCTGAAGGCAAAACTTGGCAACTGCTAGAAGAAAACACGGGAAACACTTCCACACCTGGGCACAGCTAACAGTTCCTGAATAGGACTCCTGTGGCTCAGGAATAATAGAAAAAATCCATAAGTGAAACTGCATAAAATTAAAAAGCTCTGCAGAGCAAAGGAAACTACTGACTGAGGAGACAGCCTAAGAATGGGGAAAAAAAATCTTCACCAGCTACTCTTCTGACAGAGGATTAATCTCCAGAACATATAAAGAACTCCAAAAACTCAACACCAACAGAACAGATAACCCATTCAATAAATGGTCAGATGAACTGAACAGACATTTCTCAAAAGAAGTGCAAATGGCCAACAATGATATGGTTGATCTCTTTCTTACTTATTTATAGGAGTACTGTATGATTCCTCTGTCAGTCATATGTATTATGAATGTAATTTTAAAATTTCCTCATACACTGTTAGGACGTCAGAGACTAATCACAATTTCATCTCTTCCCTTTTTCAAACTATCCTCACCCTGCCCCCAATGACAGTGTCTTAGGACCTCTATTCAAGAGGTGGGTATGGAAGGCATTCTTGAATTATTCTGAGCCTTAGGAGAAAACTTTCAAACTTCATCAAGCAGGATGTCTGCTATAGATTTATAGTTAATTTACCTTTTCATGTTACCATGTGGAGGAAGTTTTCTTTCCATCCTTGGTTGTTGCAAAGAATACATCCCCCTTGTGGGGTCTTTAAAGATCACTCCAACATGGCCATGGACATTCACCAGGAGAGGTGTATGAAGTGATGAGGGTTATTTTAGTCCTAGTCCTAAGGGGGAGGCTCTGCACACCATGCAGGGGGGCCAGATGGGAGGAACACCAGGGGAGCAAACTGGACCACGCTGGTGGGAAGCTGAGAGGGCGTGGAAACCTGAAGACAAGTGTCTTGTTGGGGTTCAGGATGGAATAACAGGAAAAGGCACATGGGGGCGACTTTTGTGTATTTGAATATCTTCTGCTCACAGCCAGGGGAAAGTAAGAAAGAGCACCTATGGCAGGGATCAGTCTTACCACACTGGTGCACCTACTCAGCTGGGCAGGGTGCTAACAGCCTGCTGGTGAGGGTGTGGAGGCACAGGAAAATAGAACGTTTTGAAAACATAGAGCACACCTAGTTTGCTCAGTGTCTTATCGAGAACAGATTTCAATGATATCAAGTGCTTTGTCTGCATTCATTGAGATGACTGCATCCTTTTTTCTATTTTTCTGTTAACAAACTGGTTTGCATTAGTTGGTTCTCTGATATTAAACAAACTTTGTGTTTCTATAGTAAGTTCTTCTGGCTCACAATGTGTTATATTTTCAGAAGTATCTCAGGATTCAGTTTACTAGTATTTTGTTTAGTGCTTTTCTGACAAATTCTTAATGGATATTAGACTGTAATCTTCTTTTCTCATAATGTCCTTGTTGGGTTATGGGTCAAGGCTGTATTGTCCTCCTATAATGAGTTTCACAGAATGAGACATGACCTTTCTATATTCTGAATGAGTTAGGTAAGATTCATGTGTTCGATAAAATTTAGTAGTAAAACATTGTAGGACTGGAAAACATTTGGTAAGTAGAATTTTACATACAAATTCAATTTTTAATGGATATAGAATCATTTCTATTTTTGTCATTTTATCCTACTTGGTAAAAAAAAAATATTTTTAGCCATTTGTCCCTTTTATTTACATTTTCAAATATTGCCATAAAATGTTCACATTCCTCTTACCTTTCCTGGTCAGTAGGATTTATAGTGATTTACCTTCTCATGTAATGTTTGTAATTTTTTGCCTTCTTTTCTCTTGATTAATCTGACTACAGGCTCATCGATTTTTATTAGCATTTTCAGAGAAATGATTCTTGATCTCATTAATTTTCTCAATTAAATTGCTTCTGTTTTCTGTCACTACTTTCTGTCCTTGTTATTTTCTTCCTTTCACTTTTGTAGACTTCCTCATGGCATTCTTTTTATGATTTGTTGATGTGGATACTTAAACCTTTAACTGCATCTCACACTTTTAATGTCATATTTTCCTCATAATTCCCTTAATAATGTTGTCTAACTTCCTTTGTGCTTCCTCCTTGCCTGTGAGTTAATTTAGGAGTGTATTGCTTAATTTCCACACATTTGTGCAACTTTTTTGGTCGTTTTATTATAATGCATTTCTGCTTCACTTCACTGTGGTCGGAGAACACATTCTATATGACTTTGGACCTTTGAAATGTGTTCGGTCTTGTTTATCAGGCAGCACCTGATAAACTTTGCTAAATGTTCAATGTTCTATGTTCTGAATGTTCAATGGTCTAAAGAGATCAATTAGGTGAGATTTATCAATCGCATTTCCACGTCTGCATCCTTACTCATCTTTATCAGCCTGTTCTACCGGTTACTGAGAGGGTTCATTCATTAGAATCTCACTTCTTCCAGTTTAGGATTCTTGCATCTTCTTATAGTGCGATTCTTTTATCACTATGAAATATGTTTTTATCTCTAGTAATATCTGGTTTTTTTTAGTTCATTAGATTCACAGTGTCTGCTATTAATATAATTTACATGTCTTTTTGCAGTTCTTTATTTCTTGAAAATTTTGGGTCCTTATATACAAACTGTGTCACATTTAAACAGTTTAACTGGGATTTTTAAAAGAATTTGATACATGCATGTTACTCCAAGTGCTTATTTGTGTTTTGTGAAATTATGTTTGGATGATAGTCTATCATATTACTACTTTGTTGTTTTTATTTCCCCCAACTGTTTGGTGTTTCTTTTTCTCTTTTGTTGCTTTATTTTGAATGAAGTATTTTACCTCTATTGGCTTGTTAATCATTTCTTCCTTATCTCTTATTTTTTAGCAGTTACCCTAGAAATTACAAATTATATCATTAATTTATTAGTGTATATTATAAATTGGTATTTTGACTGCCTTCCAGAAAATGCAAAGGACTCAGTGCACTTTAATTCCACTTCCCACTCCTTCCTTTTGTGTTATTATTGCCTTCTGTTTCAATTTTGCATACAATTAAAATCCCACAAGACACTACAAATGATTGTCTTAAACAGCTAATATTCATGTAGATTTATTGCCTAGTTACCATTTTTGTTGCTCATCATTCCTTCTTGTACTTCGAGCACCCACCTGGGATCTTTCTTCTTCTGCCTGAGGAACACTCTAAATATTCTTTTAGTGTTGTTCTGCTGGTGGCAGATTCTCTCCGGCTGGCTTCCTAAAAGCATATCACATCTTCATTTTCAAACAGCTATCTTGGGGTCTAATCAACATAAAAGAAACTGAATATATTCTAAACATACAATTTGGTAAACTGTGTCATGTGTAGAACCTATAAAAACATTGCCACATCGATACGATGATGAGCAAGTTTTCACGTTCTGCTTTGATACTCCAGATGTGGAGCATAACTTTAGGGACACTTAGATCCAACACATCTTTTCCTGGGCCTTTGCACAGGGTTTGGGTTTCCTGGGCCAGCGTAGTAATAACTATAACAGCTAACACACCATGTTTTTATGCGCCAGACGCTCTTCTCAGCACTTTATCCATTTTAATACCTAGCTAATTCAGTTTAATCCTCATCATCACTCTATGAATTAGGTATCATAATTGTCCCCATTTATCGTTGCAGAAGCCCAGGCATGGAGGGCTCTGCTGTACTCTCGCACAGCTCAGGTGGGCACCGAAGCCCTCTAAAATTCTGGTTCCCTTGGACTGGTGAACATCTTCCACCTGGAGACTTGCAGGTGTCCCAATAGCAAGCACAGATGTATTATTTTCAACCTCTTTGTCTGATTTTTATTTTGTAAAATTTAGAAAATATGAGTTAAGTATACAGAATAAAATTTAAATCACCACCAACCATCCACAGATGGCTACTTTTAATAATTAATGGTTATCCTTTTAGCCTTTTGCTATTATAAATAACACCATGTAGACATCCTTGTTCATAAACCTCTGTATATAGCCGTGACCATTTATTTAAGATAAATTCTGAGAAGTAGAAATGCTAAATTAAAGAACACAGAATACCCTCGGACATCTGATACCCTCACTATTGATAACCGGCCTGGTGGGCTGGGGCATGGGGGAGGGCACACAGTAAGTGGACGGATGTCAAAGTAGACTACTGTCAAAAAAGCAAAGTGCAAGAAAGAATATTCCAGAACCAAAGTATGTCAACATAGTCCCCGAAGGATCTCTGGTATGATAAATCTATCGTATCTGTCTAAGATTTTCCTCCTAGAGAAAAAGTGTTTTTTTTTTTTTTTTTTTTTTTATTTTTATTCAAAGTTGTATATGACAGTAGAAAAAGTATTTTAATTTTAAAAAATAGCTTTGCTTTCATAGATAGCATGGAGACATATAGCCTTTTATGGCTTCTCCATCTGTATGCCTGTCTGTTTATGCTATTTTTTTAATGATAATCTTTATTTTTTAATACCTTTGTTTATTTGTTTTTATGCGGTGCTAAGGAGCGAACCTAGTGCCTCACATGTGTGAGGCTAGTGCTCTGCCACTGAGCCACACCCCCAGCCCCCCATTTATACTATTGATGATGTTGCTGCAGTTGCAAATTGTGTTCACTTGGGCAAAAGAATCATAACCATGTGTGTTCTCCTATACAGTCTGGACTGACAACCTGGGGCCCATCTTCTGCTATTATTCCTCAGGGGTAGCAGATTCCCTGCCAGGCTTTGTTTGGAGATCCTCTGGGGGTGGCCCTCTGGAGTGATGAATGCCACCTTTGTTTAAAGGGGTAAGAGGGAGAATAATCTTATTCTACCTAAGAGAGAAGACAGTAAACCGATGCTGTGTTTCCATTGCTGCTGGAAAAAGAACAGTAAATGACAGCAAAATTGAATAGCTTGTTACTTGCACAGTATAAATTACCCGGCGGAAGAGATGTGTTGAGAGGGAGAGTGAGGATTTGATCTCTGCTTTTCAGTTTTCAGTCATTGTCAACCACCAAGTACAAAAGTTGGCTCAGCAAACCTTGGCTTCAACCAGGATACTAGGGAGTAAGCCAAGAGATTTTTTCCCCCTGCTAAGTTGTTCAGGATTGGTCTTTTGTGGATATGTTTACATTGGTGAATGAAGTCAGAGTACTTTAGTCTTTTCACTACAGTAGTGCTTTTCAAACTGTGGGTTGGGCGCCATTAGTGCATAATGAAATCAATTTAGCAAGTCATTGCTAACCTTCTTTTAATGAAGTAGTATACAAAATAGAAAAAAAATAGAGTCCAATGGAATAGAAAATATCCAAGCGTATCACACTTGGATCGATGTGATTTTTGTGGAACTTTTGTTTTAGTTAGACATATATTTACACTCCTAAATGTGTGTGGGAGGGGAGACTACAGATTAAAACATACTTTTTATTGTGGATCATGGTCAGATCATTACTGCTGGGAATTTAATACATTTAAATTTGTATCCAATTTTGTGAAAATATTTTTTTTTAATCTAGAAAGTTTTCCAAAGACATTTGTTTTGAATTTTAAAGGTCACACTTTAGAATTTGATGTTCAGGTGAGTAAGCAAAGCCTTCATGTGGATATAAAGGGTAATGGTTTTCTTGCTGATCAACTACAAATAGAAAACAAATATGGTGTATCTGAATCTGTCTTTATTAGGGCTCTGTATTGAAGGCAACTCAAATGTCAGAAAATTTCCCAAAGTAAAAGAAAACCACCATAGCGAAGTTAAATATTGACCCATAGTTTGAAAGGCATCAGATAAGTTATGATGTACTATATACCTACTTGTCTACGATTGTAATTAAGAATTTGCCAAAAGTAGTCTCTCATAGTTGATTATAATAAGATGTGCTGATTTTAAAACTTCACTATGATTTGATAAGAGAATAAGTTTTCATGGATACAAAAAATGTTCCCCCTAATTCATCTTAATTCAACCATGTGTCATTCGCTTGAAGATAACATTAAGTGAATTCATGCACTTGGGTAAGCAGTAACTAGTAATCCAACTGTTTGTAACTAAGTTTCCCACATGAGAGAAAGATGCACAAAAATTCACATATGCAGATCATACGAGCATGTAATACAGTCAGCCCAGTATAACCATTCATTGGTACTTTATCCTTATAAAACTAAAGAATAGTCGATACAATAAATAAAATAAATAGAAAAAGCCTTAGAGTAGAGATGTAAGTTTCATCTTGAATCTATTGGCAGTAGCTGCCTGAGGTGCTGTTTAAGATGGATTTGGAGGTCGGACTCAGCAGTTAGAAGAGGTTGTGTCTGATTACTACCATCTGTGATGAACTTGTCAGGGGGACAGTGGTGACATATATACCTGATGTTTCCCTTAGAACTTTTCAACTTAGTAACTCTTCATGATATCTTGGAAGCATGAATTTGCTTCCTTCATGTTATAGAGGGAAGGAATGGAGCAGTAGCAGATGGATAGTGCCCAGAATTAAACCTTCCAGCATCTCTTACTTGCTCTTTTTTATTATTATGTCTGTTCACCTAGAATATTTATTTAGGTCATACCTCATAAATGTTTATATCTGATTCTCCTTTCCATTCCCACTGTCACTGTGATGTTTTTATATCACCATTAGAAGAGACTTTCTAGATGGCTTCCTTGATTCGGGAGCTTAAAATTTTGAGGGGGCCAGGGTCCATGGACTCCACAGAAAACCGTGGGAAAGCTCTTCACCATCTCTCAGGAAATTGAATGCTTGCACAAACTTCTGCAAATTAGTTAAGGAGGGCTGTGAAATCCCTGAAGTCTACACTTAATTAATAACCCTTATCTAGTTTCTCTCTCTCCAACCCGTCCCTCAAATTTCTATTCGCATAATCCTCCTAATGCACAGTATGGGTATTACACCCTGCTCCGAACCATGAAATCTCCTACTGCCTTCAGTACAAAAATCCAGTCTTCCTGGATTAGCATTCTGAAGCTTTTCTGAATGGCCTCATTTCTGCCTTCTTAGCCTCATCACTGGTCTCCACCCCAGCCTCCCCTTCCTAAGTACTCAGCCTTCAGATCCACACCAGAATACAGGCCATTTCTTTCTAGTGTTTCCTGCTCCATCCCCCCAGTTGCTGCTGCCCGAGCCTCCTTCCCCTCCTACCTATCCAGTCCTTTCCAGCCTTCACGCCTGAGTGCTCAATTTTGGTGTTTATGAATGTGGCGCTCAGCACCGAGGACAATATCGCGTGCCACATATCACAAAGGTGTTTTCACCTGTTTGCCCCCAGATCCTTCCTTGCCCTGCCCTGTTCTCCAGACACGCTGCCTCCTGGGGCCTGTGCCTCCTCTGGGTCTAATCATGGGAAGGCCTTCGAGGGAGAAAGCGAGTCTGAAGCAAAGGGGAACGCAGGGTATTTCTCTTCATTCTCTGCCTTGGACAGGATCTCTAATCATAGTCATGTCTCCTCTGTGGCCGCAGCTCTTACTGGACAGGCCCATTAAGCTATCCATCTCTGTTGGGTGGCCCTGCAAACAGGGCTCCAGTATCAACACCTGCACTCTTAAAAAAAAAAAAAAATATTTTTTAGTTGTACTTAAACACAATACCATTATTTTATTTATTTATTTCTACACGGTGCTGAGGATTGAACCCAGGGCCGCGCACCTGCTAGGCGAGCGCTCTACCACTGAGCCACAACCCCAGCCCTCAACATCTGCATTCTTATACTGAGAGTTTAGAGGTTTCCTGCCATGGCTGAGTTCCTATATGCCTCCTGCTCCTTCCTTCACCTGTCTAATCAATTGCATGCATATATTCTTCTTGTATTTAAATGCTTAAACCATCTTATATTTACACTCCAATGAACTTCACTGATACAGCTTGATATTTGCTGATTTTTATTGCCTAATTTCAAACCATCTTCTATGTGGGCATCTCTTTTTTGAGTGCCACAGGGGTGGCAATTATCTAATGCATAATAACATCTCCTGAGGTTCCTTTGGGGTAATGACAAATTACCCCCAAATTCAGAAGTTTGAAACAATTAGTATCCGTGAGAGTCCACAAGTCTAAGGTTGGCTGAGTGGTTCTTCCAGGCCCAGCAGGACTCACTCAGACATCTGTGGTCAGCTGTATGTCAGCTGAGTGACCTGATAGAGAAACTGATGAGAGCCAGCTATGCTGTATATTTCTTACCCATGTCAGGGAGCTCAGGCATGTTCTCATGGCAATCACAGAAGAGCAGAGAAACACACATAACAAGTACTTTTTCAAATTCATGCATGTGCAGCATATCTGACAACACTCCACTGGGTAAAACATGTCACATGACCAAAAACAGGATCAAAAAGTGCATAAACATACTTGGCCTCTTCAAGGGGCAGAACTGTAGTGACACGATAAAGGGTAGGTGAGGAGAAGGATGGAGCACCGGGCCTAGTGTTAACAATGCTTTGTGTGGGTTAAAAAATATATATAACTTTAAAGAGGATATCTCTCAGCACTTGGGAAGCTGAGGCAAGAGGATCGCGAGTTCAAAGCCAGCCTCAGCAATCACGAGGCACTTAGCAATTCATTGAGACCCTGTCTTTAATAAAATACAAAAAAGGGCTGGGGATGTGGCCCAGTGGTCAAGTGCCCCTGAGTTCAATCCCCAGTACCAAAAAAAAAAAAAAAAAGAAGATATCTCTCATGTTAAATGTCTTACCACAATTTTTTTTCAAATTTATTTTTTATTCTAAGTTGTTAGAAATGACAGCAGAATGTATTACATTTCATATTATACTTGTAGAGCACATTTTTACATATCTCTGGTTGTATACAAAGTATATTCACACCATTCATGACTTCATACACGCACTTAGGGTAATGATATCCATCTCATTCTACCATCATTTTTTTTCTTCACCCTTTTGCCCCCTTCCATCCTCTCCCTCCCCATTGGCCATTCTAGTGTTCCTCTAATCCTCCTATGCTCCCCATCCCAACTCCACTGTGAATCAGCCTCCTTCAGAGAAAACATTTGGCATTTGGCTTTTTGGGATTGGCTAACTTCACTTAGCATTATATTCTATAACTTCATCCATTTATCTGCAAATGGCATGATTTTATTCTCTCTTATTGCTGAGTATTATATTGTGTATATATACCACGTTTTCTTTATCCATTCATCTACTGAAGGGCACCTAGGTTGGTTCCACAGTTTAGCTATTGTGAATTGTGCTATAAACATTGATGTGGCTGTGTCCTGGTAGTATGCTGTTTTTAAGTCCTTTGGGTATAGACCGAGGAGTGGGATAGCTGGGTCATAAGGTGGTTCCATTCCCAGTTTTCCAAGGAATCTCCATACTGCTTTCCATATTGGCTGCACCATTTTGCAGTCCCACCAACAATGTATGAGCGTGCCTTTTTCTCCACATCCTCGCCAACATTTATTGTTGTTTGTGTTCTTAATAGCTGCCATTCTGACTGGTGTGAGATGAAATCTTAGAGTGGTTTTGATTTGTATTTCTCTAATTGCCTGAGATGTTGAACATTTTTTCAAGTATTTGTTGATCGATTGTATCTAGAGAAAAAAAAAAAAATCTGTCCTGTATTGACAAAGCTTTCTCAAGCAAAGCCAAAATATTTAGAGTCTGTGGCATCAGTTTACCAGTGTCAATAGAAAGTAATCATCAACCCAACAGAAAAAATACATGAAGAAATGAAATCATAGGGAGAAAGACAGAAGAAAGGAAAGAAAGAAGGAAATGGAGGGAGATAAATTCACAGAATAAGACAAAGACTTTTAAAGATATCAAAAGATTCTCAACTTTATTTACCCAAGAGATGTGTGAGTTCAAACTCACTATCTGCTATCAAATATAATGTTCAATAACATATTGTGTTATCAAAGGTATGGGGAAACAGTGACTTTCAGAAACAGAATATAAATTGAAACAACCTCTGTGGAGTCTAATTCAGAAATATCAATCAAAATGTAAAAGCGTGCATACTCATTAAATAGCCAATTCCATTTCTTGAGATTTGTCCTACACATTAACTTATAGGTGAGAGCTGGCACTTGTGCATGGTGATACACTCAAGTCCTATTTGGAATAGCAAAAGAAAAGATTTCACTGGCTTTCAATGAGTGTGATTTTGATTAATGATATAAGGAGATACTATGTAACTAGAAAAATAAAATTTTAAAAGAATGTGTAAGTCCTTCAAAAACAAGCAAAAGAGGCTGGGGGTGTAGCTGAGTGGTACAGTTCTTGCCTAGTTTGTGCGAGGCCCTGGGTTCCATCCCCAGGACCATCACAGATAAGGAATGTCAGCTACTAATGCAACTCATTCTATCTCAGGCTACAGACATCAGATTCAAGATGGATATAATGAACTTTTGCCATATCATTAACCCTGTAGAAATAAATTCAATATAAATGTAGCTCCTTTAAAACTTTGCAATAAAATGCTCATTATGTATTTGCTAGTTTATTCTGTGCAGTTTCATTTGTACAGAGTTACTGCTCTCTCCCCTCAAAATAGACCAAAAAAAGAGCCATTTATAAATAACAGATTAATAAACCAAGTCAAAAGGACTTTCTTTATCCTTTAACCTTCAATTTGCATTAATTGGGAGCAGCCATGGGAAATAGTGCCAACCTCACCTCGGGTCAGATGGCCTACCAAAATGAACTGTTTCATGCCCAGAAATAAATGTATTCCAAATATAAATATGAATCAGTTACAAAACAGATTCTTTTCAAACTACAAAATAACTGCACTGTTAATATATTTGTGCCCCAGTTAAAAATGTGTAACGAACACACACTCTGAGCTAAAGTTGTCAGGGGAGTGATTCTCATTTTTGCCTTGAATCTCATGTAAACAAAACTAGGCAGTCTCCTTAGAGCCATGTGCAAATTCACAGCTTCTTGTTTTCTAAAGAAAAGACAAATTTAAAATGGGTCTGTTTAAGCTGGAAAGACTTGGGACGTGACCTTGCTCCTTTAAATTTCATGACGGGGAAATCACATTGAATGTGTCTACTTTGAAGGGCTCTGATTTGGTTTGTTCTCAGTTAGGGACAAATCATGGAAAAGATGCTCCTGTTTGTATTATAGCAAAATTTGCAAGTTACCTTAGTGACACTGTTTTTCAGTTTCTTCTCAGCAGTTTTGCCTGTTTTCACAAGGCCCATGACATCAGACTGCCTGGGTGAGATCCCTGGCTAGGCTCTTGTTCACCATTTAACGTTGTGCAAAATGTCTAACCTTTCTCTGCCTCTTTTTTCCTCCTCTGGAAAATGGGATTTTGAATAATTTTACCTACCTCATATGGTCATTGTAAGGATTAAATTGTGAAATTAGGTGAACTAAGTAGCACAACCTAGCCCACAAACTGCACTGAATAAATATTACATATTAAAATGCTTATTGATGTTAATTACATGAGAATTTTCATTTTGTTTTCATGGAGTCAAGTTCATATATATTCTTCAAAGTCTAAATCAGACTTATACTTTCAAATATGTTTATGTATGTGTGTGTATATATATATAAGCATATATACGTATATATGTATACATGTATGTGTGTGTATATGTATACACACACACACACACACACACATATAAAGTCTAGCGTTGTGTTTATGCAAAAGGCACTGTTTATTCTTAGACATTAATGTCAGAATAAGGGTATATACTTACTTATAATTGTCATAATGTCATAACGACAGTTACAAACACAAGCTTCTTCTTGGCTTTGTTAACCTGCTCTTTTGAGCATGCTTTTAGGAGACAGCATGCTTCTAAATGTCTTGGTCTTCAACCTCACACTATCACGGTTTCTGATGGTCTAGTAAACTGGAAAGTTGAAAGTGTCAGATTAGAAGGCTCATAACAGGAGTAATCAAGAGAGATCTTGAAGGAATGGGATAAATACTACTCTCAAATCTTCCTAAATGTTGTTTAAAATGGAAGAAAATTAATAACAAGCCAGTCAACTTTAAAAAAAAATATATACAGGGGCTGGGGTTGTGGCTCAGTGGTAGAGCGCTCGCCTAGCACATGCTCGGCCCTGGGTTCTATCTTCAGCACCACATATAAATAAATACATACATACATACATAATAAAGGTATTGTGTCCAACTACAACTAAGAAATAAATATTTTTTTAAAAAGTATGCATTGACTTTCTACACTTGGGGTGTGTGTTCTGCACCGTCATAACGTGGCAGAGTCACAGTAAATACAAGGCAAGGTGACGTCCTCAGGAAGCCCAGAGTGGGGTTGGGGATACAGCTCAGTGGCAAAGCACTTGCCTGGAAGCCCAGAGTTGAGTAGCAGAGAAGATCTGCACATACACACATGTATATAAGCACACCCACACATAACCAACAATCACTTTAATGATATAAGTAGTGCTTTTATGGTGCCATAAACGATGGGCGTTGGGGGAAAAGACAATAACCAAGTGTATGTTTATTCAACTCGGCAGTTAAAGGGAATGAGCTGCTGTAGATGATCAGGGTTAGAGCTCACAGGCATAATGTGGAGCCTCAAATGTGGATGGGGAGATACGTAGACAGAGATTCATATCACATAGGTAATTAAAAACACACAAACCATGTTCATCACCCTGGAAACGTATTTATGTGAATGCAAAAAAAAAGTGGCCTGGAAAGGTATAAACAGATTTATGATCTGGGCTTAGAGTAGAGTGGTCTGCTCTATTTTTCTTAATTGAACACAAAGAACAGGTATTAAAAAAAAAATGTTCACAGTGATCCACTCTGGGTGGTTAGAACACTAACCTTTGTTCTCCTGACCTCAGGTTTTCCATGATTTCTAAGTTCTCCATAACAGGACACTACAAAAATCATGGGGCCCCAGTTGAAAAGCAGTTTCTCATTTGCAGTACAGACAGACACCCAAAGACATCTGCTGCCACATGAACGGATGCCACATCTGTTTGGCTGCCTCAGTCATCTTGTTTGTATCTGTGGGAAGTATTCCTGATACGATCACACTTCACACAACCTAGGTGGCTCCGTAGCTTCGAGCTTGGGTGGGTCCCCTGACACATGCCCTGATAGATCTGCCCTTTCCCTACAGGTGCCATCCTGCAGTGTCTCTGCCATGGCTGGGACACAGCTTTTACCCAAGTCCTATCCTATGAACCAGCCTCTGACATGAAGCTGGGTCCGATTGAGCACAAAATTTCTAATTGGTTTGAAATTCACATTTATCTTTCAGTCATCTCCCCAGGCTTGGGATCCAAAACTCACGGGTCTTGTTCCTGAAATTCCATGGAGAAATAGGTCTTTGGGAGCCAGGAAAGTTGTCCCATGCCTATAATATGTGATTACAGCCCTTGTGTTAAGGTCCCTTTCCCTGAAACCATCTCTCCTCCAGAGTGAGATTTTATCTAAATCAATTTGCATTTATTCAAAATCAGAGACAGGTCTGAAACCAGAAACTATTTAAGCATAGAAATAAGAGCAGCTGCAGATTAATCAAATGTTGGGAAAGTTTTAAAAAGAAAAAAGAAAACCAACTTATATTTATCTTCTTGTGTTTCCCTTTTTCCAGGTCTGCGGTTTCCCTCCCGTCGGCTGACCTGCGTGGTGCCAAGTTCCACACGTGATTGAATGACGAAGAAGGTCAGATGCCAGGCTTGAGTTGATTGTTTGCAAATTTGTGATTTTGACATTCTTGTACATTATGGGAACTGTCTTCCAATTGGTGGCATTGCTGCTTTTGTTATGTAACATAGTTTTGAACTCTGTAGGTATCTGGGAGAAATATAAAACATTAAATGGGCTAAAAAAAAACCATTAGAGAAAAGGAATGGTAGCAATTCACTTAGGTAAGGAATAATCATAGTACAGTGAAAGAACACTGTAGTATGATTTTTTTCACTTGTTACTCAACAACAGTCCTCTCCCACATATCTATTCCCTCATTCCATCACTGAATGCTAAAAACAAACAAACAACAAAAACCATAAGCATTAGATGAGCCATTTGGTTAGAGCAAGTCAGAGAGGGGTAAGCCCCTGTGCAGTGCTGGTCTCCTCTCTCTGCTGATAAATCCCCTGACTTCTCTTTTCGTCTTGAGGTGTGTATTAACATCAGGCTGCCGGCTGGAACTCTGGGTTATAATTTGGAGCCCAAGTTTGTTTTCATTATTAGAACAACACAGTTTCAGTTTGTCTCTGCATTTAAGGTTGTGTCAGCACTTTCCTTTCTGTGTTTATTATTTTTAGCAGTTTAAAAGCTCACCATGAAAAAAAAAATGGCTTTCTGGCAGGAGGGTAACATCCAGGCTTGGCCAGGGTCTGGTGGAGTCTATAGAAATGCTCACTGGCTGCCGGAGTCGGCTCTTTTGAATGCTGTCTTTGTGCCTCCCCTCACCCATGGCCTCTGGCCTATTGTCTAGGCGCCTCGGTTGGACTGGTGCTATCTGATTGTAACCAGTACTAATATTACAGTGCTTGGTGCCCAGGCCCTCCCTTGGGGCCCCCCGTCTGGCTGCCTCTGTCTTCCAACCCTCCCAACCCTCCCTGGAGGGGACCAGTCACAGCTCTCATATCAGAAAACACTATTGGTAATTTATGGAACATTCTGGAAAAGGGGTCATTAAGAGTCTTTGAGACCCATGGTTCTCACATATATGAGAGTTCCACTCCTCAGTCCCTTCTTCATCCCACCCCCAATCAAGGTGACTTTTGTGGTCCTCTACCCCCACCAGGAAAGCCAGGGCATCTCAGAATAACTGCACACACATTTGCAAGGCAGTTCCCTTAATTTACAGAAGAGGAAGCTAAGGAGAGTTTTGTACAGATGCCCAAAACATGAGGCATTAGGTCCAAAAGAGTGCACAGCCTACTAATTTTATATAGTTCTAGAAAAGGCATAACCAATTGATGGTGATAGCAATCAAAACAGTGGTTACCTTGGGAAGGAAAAGGGGATTGATGATCAAGGAGCACAGGGGAATTTTCTGGAATGATGGAAATGTATATCTTTATACAAGTGTGGGCTGCATGGCATTTGTCAAAACCCATCTGCGCATTTTAATCTATGTAAATTATACTTCCATTGACAATAAAAACAAAGAGGGAACATAAAGCAAAAAAATATATTAGACATTAAGTTAATGGAAATATTGTCACCAGAAATTGATTTTGACCAACTTTCTTAAAGCTATTTGGGCTATTTATTGAGTCAGGCCTAATATCATTATATAAAATTTCTGAAAATCAGAGACTATGTTGTTCTTCCAGTATTTTCTTTGTTCAATAATCACAAAAACAGGAAAAAAATTTTCTCAGAGAATTTCACACAATGAATCACTGAATATGCTTTGGAGTCTCCCAACCTGTAACATAGTTCAGGTATCCCCCACAAGAGTTTTGGGGGTGGAGGTCCGGAATACAACACTTGATTCTACAGCCACAGAAGCCAAAGTTCCAGGATCCTTCTTACAGAGACACCATTTTTAAGATGCGGTCCTCTGATTTTTAGTGGCTCTGTGACTTTTTTCTCTGCTGGGAAGAGTGCTTTGGGGTGAAGACAATTTTATTGGCTTAGATATTGAGCTTCTCTATCAAATCCTATCTATATAAAGGGATCCACAAGTAAAAACAGGTGACATATATTCCACATATTACATTTTTATTCTGGTGTATATTATTATTTTAGTCAGCCAAATCATATGGAATGATGAAACTATAAGAATTAGGCTTTCACCTCCTAATCCATGCAGATAGATATGTGCATTGGTCATCTTTTTGTTGTTTTGCCCCAAATACCCAACAAAAACAACTTAGAGGAGGAAAAGTTTATTTTGAACTCTTAGGTTTGGAGGTTCAGTCCATGGTCCACCAACTCTATCACTCCAGGCTCAACGTGAGCCAGAGCATCATGGCAGAAGCAAGTGGCAAAAGAAGCTGCTCACCTGATGGTAGCCAGAAAGCAGAGAGAAGGAGGAGCTGGGGTCACATGACATAATCCCTAAGGGCATGCCCCCTGACACCTACTTCCTCCAGTCGTGCCCCACCTCTGGACAGTTACCCACCCTGTGCAGTAGTCCTTCCAAATTATTAGTCCATAAAATGGATTGGTCCATTTGTTGGGTCATGACGCACATAATCTAATCATCTCACTTCTGAACAGTCCTGCATCGACACAGGAGCTTTTGGGGGACACCTCACATCCAAACCATCACAGTGTGAGTCCAGGCCTGGCACTTTCAGGACAATTCTGCAGGATCATGATGATCCCGAGTCAGCCAAAGAATTATGGATAGTCTTGGTGTCAACTACCCCTCCCCAAAAAGAAAAATCTTTTCTGAGCCTCTTTCCAGAACTCTGAAATAATCAGATATATTGTGAATAAGAGCAAAGATCAAAATAAGCTCAGCGCCCTCTGGAGGTGTTGAGTGTATAAATGGTCACTGGTGGCCCCCCATCCAATGCCACAGTGATCAACAGAGAAATGAGACGCCATAGTGGGACCCTGTCCCTGGAATTCCAGAAGATGCTTTTCTGTAATTTAGGATTGTATATTGTCCAGTAATCCCTGTTTCACAGACATAAACCTCGTTTTTGTCATGCTTTCCTTTGACAAGTACTATTAGTAATTCTCCAGAAATTCTTCCTAATTTTTTAATCCTTTGCTTCTACACATCTGAGTCTTTTTTCAGAGAACTATAAAATATAATATTCCTCTCGTGTGTCTTAGCGGAGTAGAACTTCTGGTGTCTGAGGGTGAAAGACAGGCCTTCACTAACACTTAGAAAAGAGGCCATCTTGGATTCACTTGGCTTTGGGTAGGTATCAAGTACCATCAAACAATTGCCCTGAGACCTATCTCCTTGCCCGAAGGGGTTTGACCCTCCAACAAGCACCTTCCATCTCCCTGAAAAACTTCCAACCAACCCTACTTAAATTCTTCCATTTATTTTAGAAGCCAGGCAATAAAACAGAAGATAATTATTTTGGTTAAAATTGAGCTAAGGACAGAGTGCAGGGCAGAGGAGACCCAGAAGCCAACCCTGCCTTTCAGTGCCTGTTGAGGCTGGCAGAGCAAAGAAACTGGTTTTTGAAAAGGAAATGATGACAGTGTTAGGAAGTAGCAAGAAAGGGTCATATGGAGCCAGAGCAGGAAGGATATGAAGGTACTCAAATATTCCAGCCTTTGAGGTTGTTGCTTTTCTTCAGAAAAGACAAACTGTCTACTGCTTGAGTGATTTCCCAACGAAAAGCCAAAGCCTTGCTCACCCCCAACACAGATCCACATGGACACAAGTTGAATTCCCTAATGAAGCGATGGCAGAACTAAGTCATCTGTTAAAATATTTTTTTTCAATAATCAGGACATTTTTAACCCACACATACCATGTTTTGCCTGCATGTGACACAAATTTCCTAATCAAATCAAATTTAATTTAGCAAGAGTTTTCTCCAACCAGTTTATTTTAATGTGCATAAGAGGAAAATGAAATTACATAATGTAAGAGTTTGAGCAGAATTCCCATCCCCCGCCTTTTTTTTTTTTTTAATTCCATTTGAAAGGACGTGTTTCACGTCATTGAGAGTCAACTTAACCAAATGGAAAATACCAAGGCAGTAATTGTCTTCTCCATTCCGGTGACTGTGGGCAAGAGGTCTTCCTGGAGCCAGTGCTCTCAAAATGTCTTTTTCTTCTCTTCTTTCTTTCCTTCTTTTTTCTTGTGTGTAATGCAACATGTGTAGTCAGATTTCAGTTACTCGTGAGCATGGGGATGAGGGTAAAATGGCAATAATTAAAGTTCAACCTATTGACATTTTTCCCATTGATGTTTATAAGAAGCAACTTGGAAGGGCTTTTCACAGGTGGGAAAAGATCCTGGCTTGAGTTTTATCTCCTTTTCCTGTCCCCCAACTATTTTCTCTATTGGTACGATTGAGTTAGTAACAGTGTTTTTTTTTTTTTTTTTTTTAAATCAGGCTAGCAGAAAAATAGCAAACACTTTGATGTGCATATAATTTTCATTCTCAGTTTCTAGACAGGAAAACTGAGGGGAAAATGGAGCAATGCCTAAAACCTGCATCATGTTGGGTGTTAACTGAGATCTGCCCATCTGTAAGCCACCATTCTAAGAAGAGGAGCAGTAGATTGAAACCAATCAACATATTATATGTATTAGGAAAATAGCTAAATTTATGAAGAGAATAAATATTAGAGTCTTCCATAACAGAAAACCATAAATAGTGTCTTAAACACACACAAAGGTCTCTTTTTCTCTCCAGACCAGGAGGCATGATTCTATGATCATCCAGCACTCAAGAGTCCTTTCTTGCTGAATTGCTGAATTGCTAGTCTTGGCATTTATTCTCAAGGTTCCCTATTGGTTCAAGATAGTTGCTGGAGCCCTAGCCCTTGCATATAAATTCGAGGCAAAAACAAAACAAACAAGAAAAACATGGGGATAGGGAGATTAAATGTACCCATTACCAGCTATGTGCTTCCACTTCAGAGGACCTTTCTAGAATTCTCCCTCACAATTTCTACCTGCTATCTCATTGGCTGACTCCAAGGTGCAAGGGAAGCTGGAAAATGCCACTGAGTACCTTTCCACCCAGGATAAAAGTGGAATCTGGTTAGGAAGAAACATGTGGAGGCACTTAGCAGCCCTGGCAGCTACTGGAGACAGCTTCGAATATGGAGAATGATCCAGGTGATGCTGTATGTAGAGGGACAGTCTTGTCCCAAGATCAGCAGTCCAAAGATCTGTAGCTAGACTTACCTTCTAGTCAAGTGCATGCTAGATACAAACAAAACAAAACAACAAAAAAAAAAGAACAGTAAAAGGTAGGTTTGAGGACTCCATGGTGAGAAGCTTTGTATTATTAGTGAAGTGGTATCAGGGACAGGAGACAATAAATGTATGTGATAGAATTAATGATGAGTGAAGTGACCATGGAGGAATGTGTTCACCAATTAGCTGTGCAATTTAAAACTATGTTTAAACACACATATATTCAAGCACATGCATGGGGGGGTGGGTAATGCATGTTCATACACACATGCATGTACATTGAGACACCCCAGGACAGACATCAACTAAGCTTGTAGGGGAGACAATAGGAATAAACAAAAAAAAATGTTGGATGGTGTTTTCTGATACAGAAAATCATCAGGAGCTAATGGTGCAGCCAGTCAGCAATGCATATAATGCCTCAATAAACACGCACATGCACTGAAAGCAACATAAAACTTCCTAGGTCTCCATACCACCAACAGCAATGATCTTCAGATTTTAACATCCAAAATAATCACGTGAGAAAAAGGAAGCAAAACAGAAACGAGGCAAAATTATAGACTTTTAAAGGAAAGAGAAGAAAGAGGAGTTGTAATGATAATTAGAAAATCTTCATAAGGAGCCAAGCGGGAAGACATGGGAAAATCAGGGTGGGAGAGGAACCAGCTGTTAAGTTTCTAGTTTTTTTTTTCTTTCTACTTTCTTTCCTTCCTCATTCCTTCCTTCCTTCCTCCCTTCCTTCCTGTTTAGGAGAAATAGATTCAGGAGTTTGATCATTATATTTTCATAAATTTTTAATTATGGGCTCCCAAATAGCAAAAAAAATTAACCCCAAATAATCATCATATCCCTTCTGTTAAGCCAGAGGACAGCAGGTAATGTCTTGTCATTTACAGCTGACAAAAGCAGGCCCATCTTTGATTTTGACGGGATGGAGCCAGAGCCCCCCAACACAGCTGTTTGTAGACTCCTTGTGTCCATAGTACATGACACATCTGTGTAAGCACACACCCCAAGTGTGCGTGATCCACGGGACTGGGCAAAATTGACCAAGTTGGTCAGTACAGACTGTCAGTTCTGTGTGTTGGACATGTTTGGCTGCAAGGCAACAACGGTTTTTCATTTTAGCTTTTGTCATCAGCTACAGTGGAATAAGTATAACTTGGACTTCTGATTTTAACCCCATCTGATTGCATTTTGCAAAATGAATTTGAGTCCCGTGTTTTTCCACCCAGTGCTGGAGAGGGGCAGGTTTGGTTGCCTGGGCCGCCTGCTACTCCAGGTGGCTTCCTATTCAGCTTGCTGAGGCAAGCATTGGGATTTCTGCTGTAACATCCTGCACAGGTCTCTCATTAAAAATAAATGCCTATACACTTATACATTAAAAGTATAAAGATATGCATGGGAAAAATACAGCCAACTGTAAAACAGTGGTTAGTTTAGTGCAGGGGGTAGTGAAGATAGGTCATTAGCAATTTGATATGCTTTTACTTCTTATTGGATGATGAAGTAAATAGAGCACATTTGAATGGTGGGTACATGAGTGTCTATACTATTGTTTTACATACTTTTTTTTTTGTACTATGGATTTAAACCAGGGGCAGTTTACCACGCAGATACATCCCCAGCCCACCCATCACTTTTTTTTTTAAACAGGGTCTCACTAAGTTGCTTAGGGCTTGGCTTACTTGCTGAGGCTGACCTTAAACTTGCAATCCTCCTGTCTCAATCTCCTGAGAGGCTGGGATCACAGGCATGTGCCACTGTACCCAGCTGTTTTACATACCCTTTAAAGATATGAACTGTTTCATAATTTACATTTTTTTAATTAAGCAAATGCCCTTCTTACAAGCAAAGTTACCTGAGTCCTTTAAATGAAATCATTGCCTTTAGTTTTGAGCAGTCAAAGATGTGTTTCTCAAAGATAAACATGCATTAGCATCATCTAGAGTGCTTGTTAAAACAGTTTCCTGAGCTCTACCCCCAGAGTTTCTGATTCAGTAGATCTAGAGTGGGGGCTGAGAATCTGCATTTTAACAGCTTCTCCAGTGATGTAGATATTGCTAATCCATGGGCCACACTTTGGGAACCACTAGTCTAAGAGAATTTTTCATCAATAAAAGTAGAATTTGGCTGACTGGTCACTCTTCCATTCATTAAACAAATGTTTGCTTGGTAACTAAGTGTCGACTTCCACACTTGATCTAGACCAGGTATTTTACATAAAGGTATGAAGATGACCTCTTTCTGGTGGAAAGGAAGCAGAACTTCCTCATGTAGCTGTGCAGGTTGGACACTGTGTGAATGGTGACCCCAATGGAACCCTGCAGCTCAGCCAGTCAGGACAGTCCTGGGAGCCACAAAATGTTTGCATACCAGTGTAGTGCATGCAATAATGTGAGTATGCATGATGTTGAGAGAGGAGCAGGACCTCTGAGCCTGGGGGTGAATTGGGGACAGAGTCAGGCAATGAGATTCCTGGGTAATGAGATTCCTTAATTGAGTCTGAAAAGATGAAGAAAATTTACATGAGGAACAGAGAGGGAGCAGGCAAAAGAAGTAACTTTTGCAAACACAGAAGAACCATATGTAATCTATAATAAAATTGTTGAGGATTCAGGCTGGCAGGATAAGAGATGGCTACCGGGAGTCAGGTCAGGAAAATGCTTGGATCTTGATCTGAATAGCAGTAAGGGACCATTTAAAAAATCTTAAACAAAACAATGATTGGATCCAGTTTTATACATTGAAGAGTTCTATGGCCAGGGCAAGACAGATGGGTTGGAGGTCAAATTGGCTACAGCCAGCCAGGTAAACTGTTACTCATTAGCACACGTGCAAAATGATGAGGGCTGAGCTCAGGCAGTTCTGGAGAGGACAGGATAGATTCAGTAAATGTGACAAAGTAGAATTGACAAAACCCAAGTGTTGATTAAAAAGCAGAAAACAAGAGAGATGCCAAAACAACTCCTTGGTTTGTGTCTTGAGCAATGGGTGTAAGTTGGCGCTAGTCTCTTGTCTTGGGAAGGACAAGAGGAGACCTGAGGGTTGGAACAGGCGCTGGAGAATGAGACTAGCTTTGCACATGCAGAGTTTGAGGTATTCTGGAACATTCACTGGAGGCATCAACTGCTCACATATATATATCCTGAACTGGAGACTTCAATTTGGACAATACCCAGGTACTAATCACTTATATATCATTATAAATAATGCTGCAGTAGAGAGACATAAATGTCACCTTAATTTCTGATCACTTCCGTAAGAAGTATGGAAATTTCTAAAATAAAGGCTGTTGAAAAATACGATCAAATTATTCAACAAAAGTTCATGTCATTTTCCTCTTGCTTCGGCAGCTTAGAAGGGCATTCCTCTCCCTCCCTTCAGCATTAGCCACAGTCCCTGGTCTTTACACATTGAACACCACAAAGAGAGGTTGCTTTCCTGTGTGCGTTTCTGATGACCTGTCAGTCGTGCGTGTGTTTCTCTTTATCCAAGGATTATCTGTGCCCATTTTCTATGGGACATTGACTTTCGAAATTGATTTTTGTAACTTTCTTTTCTCTGCTACATCTATTATGGCTACGATCTCTTTCCCATCTTATTCTTGTCAAATATGTTTTTCCAATTTCTTATTTGTCTTTGTTCAAGGAGTAGGTGGCTCTTCTCTCTGCCTGGAATGTTCTCAGGTATCCCCCACGGCACCTGTTCGCTCCCTCCTCCTCTTGCAAGTTTTGATTCAAATCGTATCCTCTCACGAGGTCCTCCCTGACCACCCTATCTAATCTTCAACTTTCAGTCAAGCATCGCCCTTGGCAAACCTGATCCTCTTCTTTCCTCTACTTTTCTTTTCCCCATATAACACTTTTTACCTTTTCATGTACAAGATGTTTATTTTGTTGTCAGTCTTTGTTTTTTAGATAGGGTCTCTTTATGTTGCCCAGGCTGATCTAGGCTCAAGTGGTCCTCCTGCCTCAGCCTCCCCAGTAGCAGGAACTATGGGCACGCACCACCATGGCCAACCTTGTTATCAATCTTTGTCTACTACGATGTAGCCCCTTTGATAGCAGGGATGTGGGAGACTGTCTTGTTTCCAGGTACATCCTAAGCACCTAGAATTATGCCTGATATGTGGTAGGTGCTCAATAAATGTCTGTTGAATGAAGAAAGTGTTTTTTATATTCTTATCCATTATACTACAGTTTCCAAATTTAATGTATATAAATGTATCCGGTTTTCCTTTGTGATTCCTTCCATTGCTTTATACTTAAATATTCCATTTAGAAATCGATTAAATATCCAACTGTACTTTCTTGAGTTTCTATTTTAAGTTTCCTTAAAATTACTATTACTCTTCATGTTACATGGTATTTATTAAAATATACAGTATGACATAAAACTTAACTAAATATTTTCCCCCAAAATTGTCCGTATCTTCTCATTTTTTAAAAAATTGGTCCATCCCCCCAATTAATTTATGAGGCTACCTTCAAAACATTCTACATTAAATTCACACAGAAGTATCTGAGTAGAACCTGTCTAGTCTGTTTCATTATCTCTGATGACTGTTTTAAACCCTTTCCATTAGCATTTGCCAGCAGTCTTATAGAAAGTCTTTGGTCGCACTAGAAGCAAAATTCAGATTTCTTAAGTCCTAAATGAACCCATTAGAAGTAGGAGAATGAGCAATAAATAGTCCCCTTGCATTTAGTTGGACTAAAAAAAAATAGTTTATCCAAAAATGTTCAACTCCTTCACAAATGATCTAAGTACCCAGCTTATGTTAAACACAAATCTTTGCCGTTGTTGATGCCTGTGTTGTGCTGACTGACTTCCTGATGCCCTCCATGGCAAAGATTTGAGAACACCACACTAACGATCAGACAGCTTTGACTTGAAATGTGAGGAGTCCATGCCAAAGGCAACAATTTCTGGTTTGTGACTGTGCTTCCTGTTAAGAGTAAGTAGAGCAGCTAGTTACCAGCTCCCTTTGGGAAAACATGTTGTCATATAAATATTTATTAAGATTTTCGGTACGCGAAACTCTGTGCCAATAGGAAGTACAAAAAGTACAACCAATTATACTTCCCTGAAGAAACTTCAGATTAATTTCGTGGATCAAGATACACATACACACAAAAAGATGAATAACAATTCAAGTTTTTCATGGTTAGTTGTGTTTTGGGGCAATTCAAAGTGAATAGGACAGATATAACCTATTCAGGATGTTAAGAAGAGAAAGAGATGATGGTGGATTGAAGTGGTCTATGCAACTTTTACTGAGGGGATTAGATTCTGTATCAAATCTAGGAAATAAGAAGAATTTGATTTTTATAGAAGGAAAGAGAGAGTGACTAATACAAAAACCTATTCCTAGCATTTAGCAGTCATTTTATTTTCATGTTGTTATAATTGCTGCAGTTATAGGCCATGGGGGGCTTATTTCTGGACTCTTGTTGTCTTATGCTTTAATACATGTCTGAATATTTTTTATTCCCACTTTGAACATTTGACACCATAGCATAGCTTCAGAGTCAAAATTAACCAGTGAGGAAAATCTAGCAGCGGTGGTCAGATTTAGACAGATCATCCAAAGACCCTGAGACTGCTCTCTGCTCTTTTTAAACTATTTGCAACTTACTGAGGGTGGCCCAACCACTTCTCTTTTTTTTCAGTACATTTTGAAAAAATATTTATTTTTTTAGTTTTAGGTGGACAACAATATCTTTATTTTATTTTTATGTGGTACTGAGGATCGAACCTCATGCATGCTAAGCGAGCACTCTACCACTGAGCCACAACCCCAGCCCTAAGTACTGTTTTTCTTACTTTGAGAAGAAGCATTTCATGTGGTAGGTGTATCATGCCAACCACTAGGGATCGATGCTAACACACAGGGAAGACAGCAGCAATGAGCTTACCAACATGTTTTGGCAAACTTAACCTTTATCTTTCAATGAATCTTTTGGGAGAGTGATTAATAAATAACAAATTCATCTGATAGACACATATTTTGGCTGTTTTCTCTTACACTGCTTCTTATTATTATATGACAGCCAGCCAGCCAGAAGCAGGAGATAAATCCACAGTCTGAAGAGACAGAACCTCACTACTTGGGTACTGCTAAAATGATCCATTTCAGTCACCTTATCCAGATGTTCCCATTTAATCCAAAACACTATCACACATATTTTGCATCTCCCATTTAATCTTAAATAGTATAATATACATTTTGCAGTAATGTAGACACACATTGAAATATGCTTATTGTAGGAACGTTCACCTACTTTGATTTTCTGGCGATCAGGAGTAAGAAAGAGACACTCCAGCACACCCTACCTAGTTAGCAACCAACAGGTTATATGGACCTTTGGTTTTCTGGGTTACGTTTGGCCTCACTGGTTCTTTTCTATCTGGGATCTGTGGGCTATGAGTGATGGCCATTTTTATGACATGGCTCATATTTTTATTTAGTATGTTGTTATTGAAAAGCAAAGGTTTTCAACATTAAAATTCAGAGAGTAGAAGTGGAAGGAGTACAATACACATTTTCTGCATGTGTGTTGTATTTCACAATACAAGAGAGGTTGGAGCAGAGCCGGGGCGCGGTGGCGCACGCCTGTAATCCCAGCACTTTGGGAGGCTGAGTCAGGAGGATCGTGAGTTCAAAGCCAGCCTCAGCAATGGCGAGGCACTTAGCAACTCAGTGAGACCCTGTCTCTAATAAAAAATGCAAAAAAGGGCTGGGGATGTGGCCCAGTGGTCTAGTGCCGCTGAGTTCAATCCCCAGTACCAAAAAAAAAAAAAAAAAAAAAGAGAGGTTGGAGCAGAAGAAGTAGTAATGGTGACAAGATGGGCAAATGACATCTCCAAGAGAATTCCTCTACAAAAGGGAATTCTGTGTGTGTGTGTGTGTGTGCGTGTGTGTGTGTGTTTATGTGTGTGTGTGTGTGTGTGTGTGTGTGTTAATGACTGGATTGATGTGCTTGGTGGTCAAAAGATAAATCTCCAATGGTTCTGAGTGAAAGTGAGACTCTTCTGCTAAAAGCAAAGGAGGTTGAGGTTATTACTTCAGAGAGAGGAAGGGAGAAAGGAAATGAAGGAAGGAGAAAGGGAAGGAGAAGATAAAGTCCCAGAGAAAACACAAAAGGCTATAAAGTGACTCCTGTTCTTGACCCCCTCAGATCCACAATAAGGAAGCTGAGAAGTGAGAGGTTATTACATCTGTTGTAGAAAGAACATACTTTGACCACAGTCAGCGTGGGGCAAACCAGGCAAATCAGGTTCCCACAGGGGTGGTGTCCAAGATGGCTGGGAGAATCACAGATTTCAGAATGGGGGTTCAGTCCAGGGTGAAGGGGGGTCTTTAATCAACATATGTAGCATCTTCTGTTGTTTTAGAAAAGTGCCCCTCAAGGTTTTTGTTTTGTTTTGTTTTGTATTGGGGATTGAACTCAGGGGCACTCGACCACTGAGCCACATCCCCAGCCCTTTTTTGTATTTTATTCAGAGACAGGGTCTTGCTGAGTTACTTAAGGCCTCGCTAAGTTGTTGAAGCCTCACCTTGAAGTGGCGATCCTCCTGCTTCAGCCTCCTGAGCCCACTGCGATTATAGGCATGCACCACGGTGCCTGGCCCTCTGAGTTTTAATGCTCATACAAGCCACCAGAGAATCTTGTTAAAGATGCTGATTCTTAATCAAGAGGTCTACGGTAGGGCCTGACTCCTCACATCTCCAGGGTGATGACCATGGTGCCATCTTCACACCACACGGAACAGCAAAGTGACCCTAGCACCAGATCTCTCAGGTTCAGATCCTAATTTTGCCCTATGTTACTGGAGCAACAACGGTGACCAAACATTTGAACTGGGCTTTGCCCATTTTCTCAGCCATAACATGGAGGTTCAATCTCAATAGAGGTGCTGAGTTCATCTATGCAAAGTGCTTAGAACAGGTGTACCTGGCGCACAAAAGAACTATGTCTATTAGCCACTGCTGTTACTATTATCCTTTATCTATTTATGCAAAATTAAAAAAAAAACCCTATAGTGTTGAGAATTTCTTGATACTCAGTTGGACTTCAATGTGAGACAAAGTCATGTTCAAATTCCACCTTTGTGACCTTGACTCTCTCCAATCCTTGGGATTAAGTGACACCGGGTATGTCAGGCATGTGGTCTGGTACAGAAGACTGGTTGCTCATTTCTTCCCTTGTGATGATTAATTTAAATTCTACAACTTGCTAAAAATTTACCATGGTATGCATGCTTATATTTCCCCCAAATTTTAGACTATGTAAGGGGGGCAGCTTGTGTTAGGGCTCAGAAGCCAACACGACCAGCCACAAGTTCTTCCAGCCTGCCTCTGCACTGCATTTTATAGACATCTCTGTTGTGGTCATATTCTGTTGTAAGTACATTGCCAGGTGCCTGTCTCCCCCACTCAGCTGAGCCTGGGTAAAGCAGCCTGTCTTAATTCATCTTCTTGCCCCTCACCACCAACTGCCCGCACCTACCACAGTGTTTGGTGCCAAGAAAACTCTATTCATTTGGTGCAAATCATTGTCATAAGCAGCAGTCATACATTTAAAAAAAAAATCACATATAAGCTTCATTTGACGTCCACTTGGTATACCTTATCATTTTTTTAGAATCCAGTGTTAATTCAGTTAGATAATATGTCCAACAATTTGAGTATTATTAGAAAACTGCTGAAACATAGTTAACTTAGCCGGGAACACTGTGTTAGTGAAATAAAAGGGTTTATTGGGGTGCCACGTGGGCAAGGGTAGGGAAAGGAAGGGAAGGGAAGGGGGGTAGGGAAGGGATGGACAGGAATAGGGGCAAGCAGGAACGGAGAGCAGGAACAGAGAGCGATTTTAGTCCGGGGCTGGCTTTAAATAGAGTAGGGGTCATAAAACCCCCTTGGAGTAAGTCCTTGCCCTATCAGAGGTCAGGGGGGGTAGTGGACAGGGCATTTGCTGGTCAGGTTTTCTGGTCACGCTGAGGATCTTGGGAGGTGTAGTTTTTAACAAAGTACCTGGGGAGGTGTGGCCTCCTGCCTGGGAGGCGCGGCCTCCTGCCTGGAATCCAGCAAGTATCAGTATCAAATACATGACTACAGACATATCTCCTTGGAATTGAAAAATAATTGGTGTGATGGAAGGATCTATAAATGTTTGTATTTATCATACTATATGAGTTTTTTCCCCTATAATTAGCTATGGATTGAAAGAGACAAGTCCTACTTTAAGTAAACTTTACAGGGAATCATTAGTATTTTCATGACAAATAAATTAAGCAGTAAATACTTATTTAGCAAAATCCTTCCATGTGAAAATAGCTGCTTTATGCAGCAAGTGACTGAATAAATTTAGGATCAATTTCATACCCAACATTATCCAAAAGCTAGCTCAGATGTGAAGGGGGCCCATTTGTGCAGATCCTGTGGAAAACAAGTATCTAGATATACACTGTAAAGAACTGGTAGATAGCAAGGTGCTTTTATAAGATCTAAAATGGTTTGGGGATAGACTCTCAGACTTAAATTTTAAATCTTCCTATTTAGTTACATTTCTAGGACTTAAAGAGTCTTCTAGCACCTGTTTATGCCAGCTATTGGTGTTTCTGGTCACATAGAATCAGAGACTCCTGGAGATGGAAGGGCCTTAGAGATCTCCTTCACTAGTTACTCAAAGTGTTTTTAGTGGCCAGCAACCTTGGTACCACCTGGGGCTTATAGAAACACAGACTGTCAGGACACACCTCAGTCTGGTATTTCTGAACCGGCACTTACAAGATCTCCAGGTGAATTTAGGCACAGTAATGTTGGAGACCCCTGAGCCAATACTCAATGTCCCTGTACCCCACAGAGATTTTTGCATTGCGTCCTTGTTTTTGCTGCCCTAAGAATCTTCAAAAACACAACAGTCATTATCAAAGCTCCTGTCTTGCTTAGCTTGGGGGGGGGGGGGCCCGGGGCAGTTGCCATTTTAAAGGGTAGAAATGCCACTCCCAGGAAGCAAAAACGAGAAGAGGTGTTTAGGAGCTGTGGTTGCCTGAAATGTGTTGGAACAAGTCAATTCATTGAGGAAACCATGAGGGTAATTTCTCGTGAGCCACTTAAAACTTGTCTGACATCATTACTTGGAAGCCCTGGACACTAGTGATACCACCGGTTATTGGTGAGGAGTCCTGCTTCCTCACATGTTGAAGTCTGAACATTAGAGAAGCATGCCAAGGCAAGCGTATACAGCAGGTTTTGTTTTAAAAAGGGGTAACATAGACTTCTCCCAGGAGGGGGAAGGGGGCCACAGCTGGTATCCTGGTATCCCCTGAAGCGAGGTGTTCTGTCCTTTTTATATGTCCTAGGCTTCCTTTGTTCTCCTGCCCTCTTCCCCTTATCTTTCTCCTTCCTGCCTATGTGACGAGGCCCAGGAATGCTTGGTGGGATGGCTAAAAGGTAGGCTGAAGGGGAAAGGGCAGGATGGAGCAGCCCGGACACATTAATTACCAACTTAATAGCTCCCTGTAGGGAGGGGCAACTTCTGGGACAGGTTACCTTAGCAACAGGTTGGAGCAGGGGCAGGTTCTTGATAAGGGAGGAGGAAGGGCTCTGAAGGAATTAGCCTTCCAATCCCTCAGGGGCCAGTCTCCAACTTCCCAGTACTCCTTCAAAATTGGCTTCCTTGATCCGACCTGACTCGATTTACCTATCTATGCCGACTGCCTGTCTAATTCCGCCTTCACTAGTAGGCCTACTTTTTTAAATTTGGGGAGAGCAAAGAGTGGAGTAATGGGAAACAAGTGGGCAAGAAAGTAATCCTCATGAGAAAAAAAAAATCACTTGTAGCTGAAGTCACTCTAGAGTTCTGTACCTGTACCAACCTGGGACTGACCATTTACTAGCACTCTGTCTTTGCCACTTGCAAGGGGTGGCAGGAGGTTGGGGAGGGAAGATGGAGCTAAAGGCGTTGATCTTTTCTGTGAAGGAGTAAGATGCAGGACTTGTGATAAAATGAGCATGAGGCTGTACCCACATATTCAGCCACAGGAGAGACTCTCATAACCAACTCCTGTAGCAAGAAATGACTTTCAATAGAATGTTCTAGGTGAGTCAGAACCTTGATAATAACAATGGGGAAAAAAAATGCTCTTGACAATATTCCTGTGCTCCAGGGCAAGTATCCCCTGAAGCAATCAGCTTTTAGTTCAAAAGGAAAAGCTAAAGAGAGATGGGTATGCCCTACGACCCACAGACCCAAGGACAGCTTGGAGCTTCAGGAGGTCCCTAAAAGAAAAGAAAGAAGACTTTACATACTTAATTACCCCTATCAGGGTCGCTGAGCGTGGCTCAAGGCAAATAAAATAAACTGGATGTAGATTTGTTTCAGGGGAAAAGAAACTATGCTTAACTCTCACCTACTTTTCCTAGGGACTTTTAAAATACTACTCTTTTCTCCATTTGAACCTTATGGAAACATAGTTTTGATTTGGAAAGGTAAATGGGCTTAAGCTTCCACTACTGGCTCATTTTCCTGGCTAAAGTGATTAAAGAAACAAAGTGAAATTTATACCTATATTATTGTTTCCCTCCAAATCAGGATCTTGTAAAAGTTGACGTTTTTCCTCCAAATTCTTCTCCAGTTTCTTCTTTTATAAATATGCTTTAAAATGTATTCAGAATGGTAATTTTTACAGACATCTGAGAATATTTTTCTTGGCCATATACTATAACTCAGTGCTGTCCACCAAATATATAACATGAGCCACAAATTCAAGTCACAAATGTAATATTGAAGTTTATAGTAACCACATTAACAAAGAAAAACAAGTTTAAAACTACATTTTATGTAACTCCATATCCAAAGTACCATTATAGCAAGTAACCAGTGTACAAATTATTAATATTTTGCATTTCTCACATCAAGTCTTCAAGATCTGGTATTGTACACTTATAGCATATCTCACTTCAAACTAGCCATGTGTCAAGTATTCAATCACCATATGGTGGTTTATGGCATAGCCCTGATACCAAGAAAATTGTTCCCAATATTTTGTCCTCAGGATCCTTTAGGGGAACCTGATGAAAACTGTGAACTCTCCTCCCAGAAAAAAAAAAAATCCACATTAGAATACAACCCTACATAGTTTGTTGTTGTTGTTTTTGGGGGGTGGTGGGGGCAGTGGAGGATGAGGGGCTTGTGGAGTTAAAGAAGCCCATCTTGGACTTAGATCATCCCAAACTGCCTAATTTCATCACCAACCCCACTTTTTAAAAATATTGACCACTTTGATTTACATAAATTTACTTAAATGAAAACTTTATATGATTTCTATAAATGACAAATGACATTGTCCAAAATCAAAAGACATTCAGTATAAGGCACAATCCTGTACCCAAAGATTTGTCCTTCCCCAAATGCTGTAGCATTCAGATGAGAAACACTGAAAGAGCAAGGGAATTCTCCAGGTCCCCATGTAGTATGTCAGGTGCAACCTGGTTGGAGGCCCAAGCCCTGTTTGATGATGAGAATGGTGTCTTCCTGGAGTATCATTCCTTGAGCAGCTATGGTAGACACAGGTAGCCTTTAAGGATCTGAGGTTTCTGATCCTCTCTGATTTTTACATTTCTGCAAAGCTTTTCAGAAAGATTTTATTACTCCCTTCTGTTTTATTATGCTTACACTCCTCAGAACATTCTGACTTTACTCAATTATTAAATTCTTTTTTTTTTTTTTTTTTTGGTGGGGGTTACTAGGGATTGAACCCAGGGGTGCTCTACCACTATGCCTCATCCCCAATCCTTTTTATTTATTTTTTTATTTTGAGACAGAGTCTTGCTAAGTTGATGAGGCTGGTCCCGAACTTGAAATCCTCCTGTCTCAGCTTCCCAAGTTGCTCGGATTACAGGCCTGCTCCACCATGCCTGGCACCAATTATTAAATGACTTTTAAAGAGGTGTTGCCTCAAAGAGATGACTTGATTCAAGGGGTATGACTCTGAGAGGGCCTCTGTTGCTAAAATCCCATAAGAGTTCAGTGGAGATGTTCACCAGAAAGGCAGTTATGTCACAGGTCTGGCCACCTGGGCGGGGGTACCCGTGCTCTGAGTTGTTTGAGCATGTTGAGTTTAACCATAATGCTCTGCTCCGGGGCCACACCTGTGCAGCTATGACATTTGTCAGGTTTTGTTCAGTGATTGACTTTTTCTCTGAGCCAGAGACGTGCATAGGACCCATTCTCTGAGTTTTATCTGAGTGATGAGGTAAATTTTGACCCCTCTGCTCCTCTAGACTCCTGGTGATCTATCTATCTCATACAAACTTTTTAGAGCCATATTACCTGCACGTACTAAAGTACATAAGGTTCATACACCCATGTAGCCACACTAGAAGAAGTTATAAAACATTTCCAAGCCGGGCGTGGTGGCGCACGCCTGTAATCCTAGCACTTGGGAGGCTGAGGCAGGAGGATCACGAGTTCAAAGCCAGCCTCAGCAATGGCGAGGCACTTAGCAACTCAGTGAGACCCTGTCTCTAATAAAATACAAAAAAGGGCTGGAGATGTGGCCCAGTGGTCGAGTGCCCCTGAGTTCAATCCCCGGTACCAAAAAAAAAAAAAAAAAAAAAAAAACATTTCCAACATCCCCCGAGTTTCCTTCAGGCCCCTGTCTTACCTCCCCCTTCACACCTAGGAGTTGCCCATCCTGACTTTCATCACCATTAATCCATTTGGGGTTTTTATTTGGGGGTTGGTTTGTTTTTATTTCATTTTGTTGTTGTTGTTTGTCTTGTTTTGTTTATTGCCTGTTCTGAAACTTCTTATGTATGATATTATATTTTTTGTTTTTTTCTTTCATTTTTTTTATTTTAATTTGTTATATATGACAGCAGAATGCATTACAATTCCTATCACACACATAAAGCACAATTTTTTTATATCTCTAGTTGTCCACAGAGTAGAGTCACACCGTTCGTGTCTTCATACATGTACTTAGGGTAATGATGACCATCACATTCCACCGTCTTTCCTACCCCCATACCTGCTCCTTTCCCCTCCCTCCCCTTTGCCCTATCTAAAGCTCATCTATTCCTCCCATGCTCCCCGCCCCATCCCCATTATGAATCAGCATCCTTATATCAGAGAAGACATTTGGAATTTGTTTTCTGGGGATTGGCTTATTTCACTTAGCATAATATTCTCCAACTCCATCCATTTACCTGGAAATGCCATGATTTTACTCCCTTTTAATGCTGAATAATATTCTGCTGTGTATTTTCTTTATCCATTCATCTACTGAAGGGCATCCATGTTGGTTCCACAGTTTAGCTATTATGCATTGTGCTGCTATAAACATTGATGTGTGCTGTGTCCCTGTAGTATGCTGTTTTTAAGTCCTTTGGGTATAGACCAAGGAGTGGGATAACTGGGTCAAATGGTGGTTCCGTTCCCAGTTTTCCAAGGAATCTCCATACTGCTTTCCATATTGGCTGCACCAATTTGCAGTCCCACCAGCAATGTATGAGTGTGCCTTTTTCCCCACATCCTCGCCAACACTTATTATTGTTTGTATGATGTTATTTAATAACACTCTTTTGCATTTGATACTTTTTTCTCAGTGAGACATCAGTGAGATTCATCTAGGTTGTTCCAACTATCAGTATTTCATTACTTTTTCTTGCTGAGTAGTACTGATGATATGGATATACCACAGTTTATTTATTCTTTAGTTGAATAATAAAAAACTAAGTTGTTTCCAGTTTGGGACTGTCTTTGAGGGGTCATAGGTATTTCTTTTGGTCATTTACCTAGGGGTAGATTTGGTAGATCATAGGTTAGTTTCCAGTTTTCCAAAGTAGTCGTACAAACTTAATCGGCCACCCATGGTGTACGAGAGTTCTATAGCGGCCCCACATCCTCCCGACCCCTTGGAACTGCCAGTCTTGTTACCCATAGTCATTCTGCTGGCTGTATAGTGGCAGCCCACTGTGGCTTTAAAGTGCATTCTCACCTAAGATAAGCGAGTCATAAATATTGTAGTACATCAATCTTTTAAATTCTTGACTCCAGCTACTTCATGTCAATAGTTACTAACCCTTTTAAGCAATTCTAACTATTTCTCTTCCTGAGAGTCATGATACCTAATTGTATGATCATCTTAGTTTTGTCAAATGTGAACAACTCCTCAGCCACACCCCATGTGTGGTATCCCCAGGTCACACAAGGGAGACCTGACATTGCTACCTCAGTCCCCTTGCACTGAGTTTTTCCCCACAGACACAAAGCAATCTGTCTGCTCAATCACATCCACTGAGCATTTATTGAGCACCTACTTTGTTCCAGGTACTGTACAGGGAATTAAGGAAGCAACAGAGAACTAGGCACAGTCTTCTCTTTCTTGAAAGCCTCACAGCCTGGTGAGGGAGACCAAAAGTGAGCATACCAGCCAGGCATGGTGGCACACGCCTGTAATCTTGGTACTCAGGAGGCTGAGACAGGAGGATCCTGAGTTCAAAGCTAGTCTCAGCAATGCGAGGTGCTAAGCAACTCAGTGAGACCCTGTCTCTAATAAAATACAAAATTGGGCTGGGGAATGTGGCCCAGTTGTTGAGTGCCCCTGAGTTCAATTTCTGGTACCCTAAATAAATAAATAAAATGCAAAACAAAAACAAAAACCAACCAGCACACCATTGTCATGCTGATTAAGTGCTTAGAGAAATGTGCATGTTCTTGGGGAGAGCAAGGAGACCCTTCCCAGAGGAATGTCAACCAAATGAGGGTTGCAGGAAAGAGGGGGAGGACATCCCAGGAGGCTTTTCCAGGATTGCTGGGTAGCTGGAACCTTGAAGCACGTGCAGGAGGAAACTTGCAAAAGATGTCGCCAGGACGGGAGCACACACGGCGCCAGTCGTGGAGACTGTACTTAGGTGAAACTATACTTTGCAGAATTTCCGCCCAGAGAATCTCCTTTTTTGTTTACCTGCAAGCAGACCGTTCTTTGACTGTCATCTCTGACCACTGAGTTTTAACTTTTATGCATCTTTTTAGGTTATAGTGTTAAGCTTCTTTCAAACTTCTTTTCTGGATATAAACACATTTTCTATTAAACTAGTTGGAGCCAGTGTGTACTTTCCCATATCTGGGAGTCTAAGAATTGTAGTTCCTTAACTAGGAGCTTTTCTCCTAGGCTTCCTGGGCCCAACACCCTGGCTCACCCAGTAGGTCTGAGTGTGGCATAAGCCCCCTCTTAGCTTTCTTGTGGGTTTTTCCCTTGGTGTTAGCTTTTGCCCTTTGGATTAGAGCAGTAGGGCAGACACATATTCCTAATAAAGGACCTACTCATCTAAATCAAGCCAGTCCTGATAGTTTCTGGAACCTTCTCCCTCAAGCACAACAGAGGAAGCCTTGGGGGTATCAGAATTACTTCCCTTTTATTCAACACACTTTCACATAACATGGGTCTCTTTCCATTTTCCAGGCAGCTTTCTAACTACATAACACAGAGCAACTCATTTAATTCTTGCAACCACCTCTAGGGTAGACGATGTTATTTCCATTTTACCAGTGAGGAAAACTGAGGCACAAAGAGATTAAGTAACTTTCCCAAGCCACAGATGAGATTTGAACCCCACATGCATTCTTATAAATACTATTCTGTGCTGCCTTTTTTTTTTTTTTTTTTTTTTTAATACTGTCAAATATCTAGGAGAAACTCAAAGAAAGTTCATTCAGCAAACATTGAGCAACTACATGGTGGGGGGTGAGTCAGCAACATTTTTGCCCCAGGAACTCTTAACCTAACATTTGGGGAGACAGATAAAAATAAATGATGTTTGTAATGCAATGTTAACCAGAGGAGGAAAGTAACATTTTGCCTGAGAAAATAAGAGAAGGACTTAGGCATGAAACACAAGTTCCCTACCCTTCATGAAATGGAGCAAGCAGAAGCAGCACTTCCCAGATCTTCAATAAGGCAAAGCTAGTTTGGGAGGTGTCATTGTGCCTACAGGTGCAATATGCTAAGGTACACTGTGGAGAATCCACAGGTGATAGAATTAGTGGCAGGATAGCAGTGGGGGCTGGATTAGGGATCTTGTATGATAGAATGAAGAGTAGGACATTATCTTATCCCTGGTGGAAAGTCATTGCAGGCTGCTGAGCAGATAAACCACTTTGTGCAAAGACCCAACCTGCATAATCTCAGAGAGGATGAAAACCAGAAGTGCAGGACTTTTGGCATCTGGGAGCATCAGATGGGCTGATAGTAAAATATAGAGTCTGACTTAAAGCATGTGGGAGGGGCACAAGGAGACAGGCAGGGAGAACAAGAAGGAGAGAAGTAGAAAGTGTGTGGAGAGGGACAGAATGGTCTGCCGAAAGGAAGGAAAGAGGGAGGGAGGGACGGAGGGAAGGAAAGGGGGGGGAGAATGGAAAAGAGAAGAGAATAATATATGTCACTACCTTTAAGAAAATCTTATGGTGAAATGTTACTGGCACAATCCCTATATGATTCAGGCTTTCTGAAGTGTTCCCTCAGCCGGATTTTGTTTTGGTGATCCAACAGCAGTTATTTTCATGGCGCTGCAATAGCCCATTGAGATGACTTCTATCTGAAGATGATTTGTCAAGTTTATGTAAGACTTCATTTAGGGGGCATTGCCTTGGCATGCAAACAGTTTCCAGACCTTACACACCAGCAGAAACATGTTCTCTGCAGAGTGCAAGAAAGCAAATTAAATTCATTGCCTGGCACCCCCACCCCCTACCCCCCAGAGCAAACAAGGGGCATTTCCAGAAAACTGCTTTAAAAAAAAAAAAGAAAGAAAGAAAGAAAAGAAAAGAAAAAAAAAACCCACACACCTGAAATTCATCCTCACAGTTTTCAAGCCTGAATCTTAATGGCTTCAAACCCAAGGAAACGTCAAACATGTGGGGATCATGAATTCTTATTTCAAGCCAAATGATTGTTTCCCTCTTCACCGGTTATAAGCAGCGTAATTAGTGGAGTGACTTCTCTCTCTCTCTCTCTCTCTCTCTCTCTCTCTCTCTCTCTCTCTGTGCAAATTATTATTATCAGGCTCGGGGGACGTGAGCTGGAGCTGGGCGGGGAGTGCGTGTTCTGCTCGTGCTGTCGACGGGGTAAGGTAGCGTGTCAGGTGTTAGCTATCCAGGCAGCCTGCTGATGCTAAAGGAGTCTCATTTCACTCCGGGCTTGGGTTACCGCGAGTCTTGCTCCTTGTCCTGCTGTACTCTGGCTTCCCAGAGCAGGCTGGGAGGCATGGCGTGGAGTCCCCAGCCTGAGAGCAGCCTGGAGCTGTGAACTCTGTTTGTCTGGGAGGTGCATTATGTGGCCAAATCCGTGCAGCCAAGACGGCAGCCCAGCGTCGGTCAACGCAGGCATCTGAGATGGATTTCAAGAGCGTGTAATTGGGATCCTCAGCCCCATACGTGCAGGACTTGGCTTTGGTTCCAAGCAGTTTATTTGCTTAGAAAAGACTTCATTCTGTCTGACCCGGACGTTGAGTAGAAGCTTCGTGGCCAGGGTATGGAGATGTCCGCAGATTTTCGGAGTCCCAGGATGGCAAGGTAAGCTTCAAGCCACGCCTGCGACCGACTCGGTTTTGTTACAGTAAATGTGGGGACCAAGTCTGTCCACAGTCAGGGCGTGGGCCTCCAGTGGCCCTCTCCTCTTGAAATTCTGATACATCCTGGCTGAGGGTAGGGTGACGCACACATACTTGTCTGGTCGTTCTTTTGTGTCTTGAAGTCACAAAGCCAGAGAAAATGTCACTCCCTGATTTCAAGCATTTTCCTGGGAGACAAGGATAATAAAGGAACATAGATTATAATGCTGTATTTTCTAAACTTTAAAAATTTTAAGGAGATGCATAAAAGGAAAATTCATGGTCTCCCTATTCTAAAGTAAGATAGTGAAAGAATATATAAAGGGAAAACTGCAGTCCGTACCTCAGGCCATACTTTGAGAGACATTCAAAACCTCCAGTGCCATCCTTGAGGAAACCACTAGAATGCGCCAAAGAATGGTTCCGTAGAGGCTGAGAGTTTGGGGATGGTTCCTGTAACAAAGAAAGGTGGAAAGAACTGGGAGTGTTTGTCCTGGAGAAGGAAAGACTACAAGACTAGCAGCAGCTATTCCCAAGGATGGGAAGGACTGAACTAGAGTAGGGAACATGTGTCCTGTCATCCTGAGAAAAAGGGTTTCATGTTTTGGGAAGGGTTGAGGGGAAACAGACCCCTTTGACAATCTCATAAAAAAAAAAAAAAACCCACACTCTTCCAAAAATACATGTATTATAAATGCAAAACTGGCACTTAATGTATTTCATGGAACCCTGGCAAGTCTATATAGGGTACCCCTGTCCTGGATGGTAGGACTGACAGGGAATGAATAGCTCAGGATTTAGCTTGACTTACGGGAGACTTCTCAAACAGTTTGGTAAATGCTACAGTAGAACTGGGTTTTCCACTTCCCCATCAGTAGAATCTGAATGAATCATTGTGTGTGTTTGGGGAGGTGGGTATCTTGAGCTTTGTTACCAGGGCCTGGATTGGGATGCAAATGATGGTGTTTTGCTTCTAGCTGGACGAATTATTTAGTCCTGCTGAATATCCATCCACTCAGCTGGGAAAAAAAGCAAAATCTATGACAGGTGATCAGGTGATTAAATGACAAAAGGTGGGTAAAATGCTTATCCGGTACTAGAGTAGACTGTGAAGAAAAACGTTTCTCAGTAATTCTCAAAGGTCATGGATTGAAAGGAAGAACAAGAACTACATAAGCCCTCCTAATTATATTCCCTTTTTACTGTTAAGAATATTGTAGACAGCATTCTAGCTTTGTGTGGGAAGTTGCAATACATCTCTAACTCCAAATGTGCACCAGATTTATATCTTTAAAGAACTTTTAAAATGAATTGAAAGGTGATATTATGGTATCTTGAAGGTTTTTTTTTTTTTTTAAGCATTCTAACCAAAGTGTGAATGAACATTGAAGAAAATGAAATGTACTTGAAATAATTCAAAGTGTTTTCAGTGAGGAGGAACCTATCCTCAATTTCCATTTAAGAGAGGAGGAAATGAGGTTGCGTTTTAAGGTAATACTTAATGGGGGGGGGGGAGTACATATCAAATGAAAAGGGATCATGCTAAATAATAATAGAGTATATAATAGAAGCTAATTGCCTGTCTTTAAGATTTTGGAGAGCAACATGGTTTTCAAAGCCTTTTAAAAATGTCCAAGTGGGATAAGATCTGGAGGATGTGAACGTTTGGTGGGTGGCAAGATTTTCTTAGCAGCTTGTAGGATGTTTGCTGCAGGTGAATTGTATTGAATTGACCCAGCAATTCAAATTTGCCTCTGTCCCTGGCCTTTCTGGACATGAAAGGGGGACCTCTCACCTTCAAGCCAAGTTCATACTCCTGAAATGAATGCTGTAAGTCATGATTTTCCAAGTCATTCAGAGGAAAAAGAAAAGGATGGAGGTTGATGACAGCCTTTGTGGAAGAGTTGAGAATGAGCTGAGTTTCCAACTTTAGCAGGAGTTACCATCTTCCCAGCTCAATCAATGGCAACCCTGTGCATCCAAGTGTTTAATCCAAAAACCTACAAATCGTACTTCTTCCTCCTTTCCTACCCCCAAACCCAGACTCTCAGCAACCCTTACATATTCTTCCTCCAAAATGCATCTGGAGTCTGTTCACTCCCGCTGTCTCCATTTCCATCCTCCAGGATCATGCCACCATCATGCCACTGAGATGTCTCACTGGTCCATTGACTGATCTCTTTCCATTTTTGACCCATCCTCCAATGCATTTTCCACAAAGCAGTCAGTGATGAAGTCACTACCTCAATTTAAACTCTTTAAATGCTTGCACTGGACTAAAAATAAAATCTGTGCTCCTGTCCGTGTCTACCAGACCCTGTATGATGTGGCCCAGCCCCACTGATCTCGCCCCCTCTTCTTCTCACCTTGGCTCCCCATGGCTGAGGCACTCTGGCTTTCTACGATTCTTTGATCTAGTTAGATGTACAGTAGGGAAAAATGAAATGTATTGAAAGCTATTAAAGGAGATCAGTTCTCAAAATTAGCAGGAGAGCTTGGTTTTATAATGATTATGTCACACAAATGTGGGCATATAAATGGGAAATGCAGGAAATGGGTTGATTTCCAGGACCTCTGGAAAGGATCCTTTGTTATCTCAAAATTTATCTCCACATCACCTTCATTAAATTCTTGCCCATGATAAATTATGATATTCCCACCAAGAAGGACAGTTAGTCTGGACTATGTACCAGGTATGGTGGTAGGCACAGAAGCTATGATGATAAGAAAGTAGACATGGGGACCCTACCTTCTTAGCACTTTGCAGGAGGCTACTGTGGGGGGGGAGCATAGACAATTACAACAGGGAATAATTATAATGAGGAGTTTTACAAGGTACCATGAGAACACATGGGTGGAGCACCTAACTCAAGAGTTGGGAGGTCAAGGAAAGCTTCCCAAGGGAAGTGCTATTTTAGCTGAAGCTTGAAATAGTGGAAAGTAGGGCATTAGGCAGGCACGTGTATTCAAGTATTCTTGGCTGGGGAAACAGCACATGCAAAAAGACAGTATAGTTGCCCTGGTGTCCATGGGGGATTGGTTTCAGGATTCACACCCCCATCCCATCTACTGTTGATACCATCATCTGCAGATGCTCAGTTCCTTATATAAAATAGCACAGTATTTGCATGTAACCTGCTCACACGCTTTCATGTTTGGAAGCATTTCTAGAGTAGTTGTAATACCTAATACATAAATGGCAATGTAAATCCATTTTTTTTTTTTTTTTTGGTACCAGGGATTGAACTTGGGGGCACTCGACCACTGGGCCACATCCCCAGCCCTTTTTTGTATTTTATTAGAGACAGGGTCTCACTGAGTTGCTAAGTGCCTCGCCATTGCTGAGGCTGGCGTTGAACTCGCGATCCTCCCGCCTCAGCCTCCCAAGTGCTGGGATTACAGGCGTGCGCCACCGTGCCAGGCTAATCAATTTTACATCTATTGTTTAAAAATTAATGACAGGAAAAGTCTGTACATGTTTAGTACAGATGCAATTTTTTCAAATATTTTTCCACCCATGGTTGATTGAATCAACAGAGGTGGATTCCACAGATGTGGAGGACCAGCTGTATTAATGGAGAACATGACATGCTTTTGAAACCCCAAAAAGTCCAGGATGGTTGGAACATTGTGGAGAAATGGAGAGAAAAGAAACAAACTATGAATAGTAAGCAGCGACCTGTGCGTACAACACCTTGTCAGCCAACCTAAGGTATTTAAATCTATTGGTCGTAAATGAGCAGTAGGCTCGCATGGTCTGATCTGTGCTTTCTGGGTGGAGTAGGAAGAGGGGCTAAGTCCCTCTGAAAGGCTGTTCTGGAATCCAGGGGAAATATAATGTTGCTATGCACCAACACAGAAGTAGAACAGATGGAAAATCTAGAAGAGAGATTTAAAAGAAGAATCCACATGACTTGGAGATGGACTGAATGATGTAGAGATGAGGGAGGGGAAAAAAAGAGACACTCCTGAGTTTCCACCAGGAGTATTTGCAATTTCCAACCTCCTACCTGCTTTGGATAGGGCGAGCCAGCCCCCTGGGGAATGAATAAAAGTGTTTCCTTGTCCCAACTGGCCTCATGTCCCTCTTACACAGGCCCTCGTTTACATGTGGATGAGTGAATGTCTGGACTGTGTGGCGTTTTATAAGCTTAATGGACATGTGAATGTGAGAGACATGGAAAGATGACAGTAGATATCTGCTTGAGACACAACCCAATTAATTTAATGTCTGTGACATCATCCCACATTAGTTTAAGGCTTCTGAAATGAGTAGCTCTTGTTTTACTTGTTATTTAAGCTCTTGTTAAACAGTGTGCTTCCATGAGAAAGGGAGTTCCTGTAGGGGAGAATTTCTCAGCAGCAATGCTGTTGACATTTTGGGCTGAATAATTTTGTTGTGAGGGAGTCCTGCGCATTGGTAGGATAGTTAGCAGCATCTCTGGCCTCTACCCACTAGATGCCAATATAGAAACACCCCATCCCTGCATCCAGTGGTGACAATCAGGTATGTCACCAAACTTTGCCAAATGTCCAGTGGGGGACAAAATTACCCCAGTTGTGAGCAATGGTTTTCAAAATGTGCTTAAACAAGAAGCATCAGCATCTCCAGTGGACGTGTTAAGACTGTGAATTCTGTGGCCCTAACCAGAGGTACAGAGAAATTCAAGGGATGGGTCCCAGCAATCTATTTAAGACGCCCTTCATGCATGCCAGTTTGAGAATGCCTTTAAAGCAAATGAACGGTCACTAAAGTTTCAAGAGAAATAGTGATTTCAGTAAAGAAAGATGTTGAGTAAGAGAAAGTCCTCTCTTTGCCCTTTTAAGAGAGGAAATGAAAGTATATTATTTTTGAAAATCAAAGGTTATTAATAGTTTCCTATCATGGAAAATTCTTCGAAATGGCCATTTTAAATCACTTGAGAAGTCTCTGAACAGAATTCTTTTCTTTTTTCTTTTGAAAAACTCAGCCAGTGATAACATGATTGGGTATCAGACGGAGTCAGCTTGTGGAATAATATTTTGCAAGCAGAAAAGAAACGAGATGCACAGCTTCCACTGTTACAAGTGACTTCTGTGCAGGTTAGCAGGTCCCCTTCCCTGCCCCAGTGTGGGATAGCTTGGGAGCCAAAGCCAGATGTCTGCACAAAGGAAAACTTTCCTCAGTTTTTTTTCCTTAGCTTTCTTTCCCTCACTGGTTCATTCACTCTTTCCCACCCAAAACAGGACTAAGCAGGAGTGTGGAGTTTTCCGACTTAGTGAAGCAACAGTTTTATAATGTACCCTACAGAAAAGTTCAAATCACAGTTCTATTCTGCAAGAGTATTTTCAAATTCTGTGTATTGATGACGAATTCAGTGAGGTCAGTACCTTCCCTTAAATGCTTATGGATCTCTGAATGTTAAATTGGATTCCAAAAATCATTTTTTCAGAAAAGGAAATGACTCTCCACTTAAATAGTTATTTTAACTTAAAAGCACATGTATGCAAAAGTAAGGAAGAAGAATTTAGTAAGATTTAATTCTTAAATTTATTCATTTTTTTCAACTATTGATCTTTCAAAAAGTATGCATTGTTGACATCATACCAGGGAACATGACAACTATATTCTCTGACCTCATTGATCTTTTTTTCTTTATTTACTTACTTATTTAATATTTGTAGGGAGGGGATGAGGGGAAAGGCAGAAAACAACCCAGTATTTCAAATTTGGGGTTGTACTTTGTTGGTGGGTTATGAGATCAATTTAGCACAGGCCACAAATAACTTTTTTCTTGTTTCTTTAATAAACAAATGAGAATGAAGAAACCAGAAGTCATTCTCCCACAAACCATTGCATGCATGGGTTGGTGGGGGAAGAGGCAAGGATCCACATAAATATGTCACCGCCAGCTTAAAAATACTGAAATTTTTGAAATACCAAAATAAGTGAAATGATTTCAGATGGGATTACATGCTGTGGAAGACCAAGGGCTTGGGGTAGAAAGTAACAGAACTGTGAGCTGCAGGAAGAAGGCCTCTCTGGTGAGAGAAGAACATTCCAGCCAGATGTGGCTGAGGAGAGGAGGCAGCACCAGAGTTGGTGGGGAAGACCCTTCCAGACGAAGGGAAGATCAAGAACAGAGGTTTCATTTGAGACCTGAATGGCTGGGGAGTGGAACCTAAATGGGCAGTTAGATTCTATCTTCCTTAGAAAGGAAGATTCTAGAACTTTTGGTTGGTAGAGACACAAAAACAAAAGGGAGGCATGAACTTATTCCACAAACACAGAAAGGTTTCACCTCAGAGACATAGAAAATCCAGTTCGAATTGCTCTCGAAAGGACAATAAATACTCAGTTAAAATGCAGCAAATACTTCAGTTTCTACCTTGGGCAAAGTATTACCTATGGTGAATCCGGTGATGAACAGGGTGTTAAGATAATAGTGTATGGTTCTCAGTACACACGTATGCAGACACAAAGGTGATACTTTCTTAATAAAACCGTCAACTCTTTCTCCTTTTTACAAGGACTGTTCCACATGTCTCAAAGTTATATTTTCTGTTTGGCTCTATAACAAAGATTGCATTCACTCCAGAACCATTTCTGCCTACTTAACTACCTGCTGTGTTCTGGATTTCAAAACAGGGATGTTCTGTACTACCAGTGATTTTTACATACTAAGACTTCAAACAAAGATTTGCAAAGAGACAAAATTTTCATGATACCCAAATCCTATGCTCTAAGGCTCCATGATTCTTTCATAGAACCCAAGTTTCTAAACAAAGCAGCACTTTGGCAGGAGATATGCCTGTTTAGTGACATACTTATTCTTTTTTTTTTTTTTTTTTTGCCATGGCCTTTTTTAAATTATTCTAAGCAGTTAAACATGACAGCAGAATGCTCTTTGATTCATTGTACACAAATAGAGCAGAATTTTTCACTTCTCTGGTTGTACCCAAGTAGAGTCACACCATTCATGCAGTTATACATGTACCTAGAGTAATGATGACTGTCTTGTTCCACCACTTTTCCTATCCTCATGCCCCCTTCCCTCCTCCCCTTTTCCCTATCCAAAGTTCCTCCACTCATCCATGCCACCCCCACCCCCACCCCATCCCACCCCCACGTTATGGATTAGCATCCACTTATCAGAACATTAGGCTTTGGTTTTCTGGGATTGGCTTACTTCGCGTAGCATGATATTCTCTAACTCCATCCATTTACCTGCAAATGCCATAATTTTATTCTCTCTTTTTGCTGAGTAAGACTCCATTGAGTATATAACCCACAGGGTTTTTTTGTTTTGTTTTGTTTTTTATCTATTCATCTATTGAAGGGCATCTAGGTTGGTTCCACAGTTTGGCTGTTGTAAATTGTGCTGTTATGCACATTCATGTGGCTGTGTCACTGTAGTACATTGTTTTAAAGTCTTTGGGTATAGACCAAGGAGTGGGATATCTGGGTCAAATGGTTGTTCCATTCCATATTTTCTAAGTAATCTCCAACTGCTTTGCAGATTGGCTACACCAATTTGCAGTCCCACCAGCAATGTATGAGTGTGCCTTTTCCCCTACATCCTCACCAACACTTATTGTTGCTTGTATTCTTGATAACTGTCATTCTGATTGAAGTAAGATGAAATCTTAGAGTAGTTTTATCTGCATTTCTCTAATTACTACAGATGTTGAACATTTCTTCATATATTTGTATGTCATCTTCTGAGAAGTGTCTGTTCAGCTCCTTAGCCCATTTATTGCTTGGGTTGTTTGGTTTTTTTGGTGTTACGTTTTTTGGTGTTGAGTTCTTTATATATCCTAGAGATTAGTGCTCTATCTGATGTGCTTGTGGTAAAAATTTGCTCCCATTGGGGGGATTCTCTATTCACCTCACTGATAGTTTCTTTTGCTAAGAAGAAGCTTTTTAGTTTGAATCTATCCCATTTATTGATTTTTTAATTTTTATTTATTGTGCTTTAGGAGTCGTGTTAAGGAAGTTGGGGCCTAATCCAACATGATGAAGATTTGGGCCTACTTTTTCTTCTATTAGGCATAGGGTCTCTGGTCTAATTCCTAGGTCCTTGATCCACTTTGAGTTTTTTGCATGGTGAGAGATAGGGGACGTACTTATTCTTGCTATTACCATAATCATTTTAATGCATTCTACCTTCTGTCTGTCTCAGTGAGTCCAGCTGCCTAGAGCTGCTTTTGTAGTCCTACCTAGCCCCTTTAGCCCCTCCCTACCTTTCTGTTAATGTATAGCCTATACCTTTTTCAAAACTCTGCTTCCCACTTTTTGCACTAGGTGGGCAGAATTCACAGGGGTGGCAGAGAAGCTAGCTTACTGGTTAATAGCCTTGACTACAGTGGTCTTTGGGACCTCAGGACACTGGCAAGTGGTCTAGAAACTCTGAAGGCAACGTTTTACACTTTAGCTCCTTAGCTCAAGGCAATTGGAATTCAGTACAAATGTTTGAGTATAGATAGAACAAAATCACAGGGAAACTCCTGAAGGAAAGGAGTTAAGCAAATGGTTTAGGACGGCAGTTTGCAATCACATTAAGAGCCAACTAAATGTTTATATTCTTTCAAGCAATCATTTTGGAATCTTCTGGACTACTTCTTAAATCTTTTTTCTAGAGAAATAATATGGAATTCAGAACTAAATTTTGGCACAGAAATGTTATTTGTGGCATTATTGGTATTTGGAAATCAATAAAATATCTTTAAATAGAAGATTGTTATGTATATAATATTATGTCTACATAGTGGGCTATTTAAGTCATTAAAGCTGTTGTTCATGAAGAGACTGTGGCATATGGAAATGGTTAATTATAACATTGTTAGGTGGAAAACGATAAAAATGGAAATTTACTAGATAATTTCAACTATTGTATATGCAAAACAGATTATAGAAAAACTAAAGGAAATTAGTTAAGAAATCTGGATAGTTGCGTTTCTGGTCTTTTTTTTTTTTTTTAGTTTTTCATACTTTTCACTTTTTCTACAGTGAGCATATGTTCCAAACAAATAAGCTTTAGCTCAAACATTACCATGTTATATCTCTTCAGTGAATGTAAAAATAATTCATGGTTTCAAATAGTGTTTAGCATACATATGGCACTGTGTAGGATATCAAAATTCACCCGCCAACATCTGTGAGTGCATGCTTTTTTAATTGAATCACAAACTATTGTCAAGTAATAAAACAACATTAATATATTGTGATTTATTGTTGAAAGTATTTATAAAAACAATCCAGAACTCTCATAGAAAACTTCGTTATTTTTAGGGAGAAAAAAAGAATATGCTTTTTATTTGCTTTAAAAATGTGACTTTCTTGGGCTGGGGTTGTGGCTCAGAGGTAGAGCGCTCACCTAGCACGTGCACAGCCCGGGTTCGATCCTCAGCACCACGTAAAACTCATTGTGTACAACTAAAGCAAATAAATAAATATTTTTTTAAAAATGTGACTTTCTTCAGAACCATATGCTAATTAATTAGCGCATACTAAATTTTGTCAGTTAATTATAGGAAAGTATAGAGAAACACAGATAGATTTTAGCTCTCTAAAAGTTTCATCAATACCCCCCACACCCCAAGTGACTACAAAGCATTACATATTATTTTCTATATGTAAGATAAGGTGTCAATTCAAAAACTTCCAAGTGATGTAATAAACTAGTAGCTGAAGGTTTAAGCCTAATGAATTGTTTCTTCACCAAAGTACTCAAGCTATGCCAGGCCTTAGAAAAAAGACCAGCTATTCTGATCACCTTGAAATTTGGGTGATATAGCCACCTCCATTCCTAGAGGCCACGTCAGTTGGCTATGAAAGAAAACTTATGCTGTTCTTCAGGAGAAGTTCTCTTTGGTTCCTTAGCCCCATTTATAACTTCTGCTCTCAGGGAGTCTCTATTTATGACCAATCATCTTGGCCTGTGCACTGAGTCTCAGTGTGAGGACTAAAGCCCTCTGTGGAAGGCAGCTTCAGAGAATTGACCACACTGTTAGACTCTGCCTCCTCCCTGTGGGTGGTCTGAGACAGGGAAATCTGAGCTATTCAGTGCAGGCCTGTCGTGTGCCAGGAAATTTAGATTCAGGGAGCTGTTATCTATTACAGTTATGAGCCTCCCAAAAACCAGAATTACAGGTAACTAATATTCCCTCTGTGTGCCAAAGCAAACCTAAACCTTTAATCCCCAATTGACTGGGCTATTAATATTAAAATGGTTTCTTTTATATAGCATGTGCAATGATTTGTTAGTCTCTGGGCCAAAGCAATGAAATCACTGAAGGGCTTTAACTTTGAAGCATTTCTAAATGAACCAAGGAGAAGTATGTTATCTGTTGGAAAAGAGACACTTTTTGAAGTTCACTATGGGAGGAGATAGACTCAGATTACTTGGTAATGAACTTGATTTTAGAAAAATGGTCCAGGAGACTTGTTAGGAGGAGCCAAGCAGGATTAAATGAAGGCAAACTTGATTTTGAATGCTGCGTAGAACTGGGTGCAAGTTCCTGGGCTTTTCTGATCTTTCCTTTCCTCATCTAAAAAAAATGGAGGTGATCATAATGACTCTTCAAAGTAGATATGGAGGGAAAGTCTGGTTCTTTTGGTGTGCAATTCCCAAACGTCTTTATCTCCTGCTCATTGCAACCCGTCTTCCCTTATGATGAAAATATACTTCTTTCTTTTTTTTTTTTTTTGAAATGATAATGCAACTTGCAAATCATAATATCTTACCTAGTTTTAAAGCAATTACCACCTATTTTTTGTACCAGTATGTGAACAGATAGTAATATTGATGACTATACCTTCCCCCTTGACCTCATCCCACACACAAAATTTCTATTGCCAGCAGAAACCCCAAGAGTAGGTTATTGGTGCTACATCTCACCCCACCCAAGACTACCATATATAACCTATCATCTACTTGCTAATTCTTACTTTATCTCCTGGCACTCTATTTCCAGGTCATAACAGAAATGATGCTCAGGTATGATCTGTTATACAAAAAAACAAAAAATGTGAGAGGGAAAAATCATGTGGGCAAGTTCACATGTCTGGAAGATAGATTGTGGTATTGAGAGAAAAAAGAAAAGATACAAATACGTTTAGGAGATAATTCCCAGGGATGAAGCAACATACATCCTTTTGTATATTAATTGTATGTCAGCTACATCTACAGCAGTGGTTCTCAAACTAGCATGCACTTGACTCATCCAAGGGCCTTGGACTCCTGGACACCCCCCACACACACAACACTCCAGAGCTTCTGATTTGATGGATTTGGGACAAGGTCAGATAATCTGCATTTCTGTCATATTCCCAGATGACAATCATGATGATGGCCAAGAAATACACTATGAGAACACAGATGTATGTAATTCAGACATAGAATTTAGGAAATTCATAGATAGTGAATATAGGAACTTTCTTCTTACCGTCCATCATAGTTTCAATAGCTTTGGAATCATCTGTTCTTTAAAAGACACATGGAACCCAGCTATGAAATTACTTAATCCTGGTACTTTCCCCTCCTATTTTAAACATTAAATTTTTAATCATCATTTTAATCTTTTTTTCTTACATTTTTAATCCTACTACTTTGTGTCTATGAATTCCTAATTTAGTATAAAATCCATTTTTCTAGGTTTTCACATATATTGTGATAGGTTTAAATGTAGTACTTCCTTAAAATTATTTTCATTTTCTGAGCATATATTTCTTTCCTCAGTCCTAATATTTTTCTCTCTTCTGTCTTTAATCACACTCATGAGCTTATTTATTTTGCAAAATAACCAGTTATGGAATTGCATTATTCATTCAAGCATTTTTACCCCTACTTTATTTCCATATTTATCTTTATAGTTCATTTTTCATACATTATTTAGGTTTATTCACTTGTTCTTTACGAAACTTCCTAAAATGAGTACTATGTTCATTTATTATTAGTATTTCAATAACAAGTCTATAGTATTTATAAGGTGTCCATTTTCCTCTGAGTACAGTTTTAGCTGTGTACCATAAGTTTTAGTAGGAAATAATTCTTTTTCATTGACACTAGTTTATCATTTTGATTTTGCTTTTCTCATTAATTTTACAGTTATTCTAAAGCATATTTCTTATTTTTCAATTACAATTCACTTGCTATTGCTTTCTTATAGAATATCAATTTTATTTGTTTATGATCTAAGATTACGGCTTATTAAAATATCTACTTTTAAAAAATAAGTTGAAGTTTTATTTTTAGACTTGTAACTTATATTTTATTAATATTCCATGGACAACCAGAAATCTGTTTTACTAATTTGTATGATATGAATTCTGTATAAAACTTTATTAGATTATATGGACTGTTATTCAAATCTTTATATCCTGCCTTGTAGTGGAGTCTTGATCAGCACTGAAAGTGTGAAAATTACTTCATGAATCCAATATTACCTTTATTCCAAACCTGATGAGGAAAATATAGGCTCAAGAAAAAGAGGCCAGTTTCACTTATACACAGAGGGACAAACTTTTAAATAAAATATTACCAAGTAAACTCCAGACCTCTCAAAACAATAATACACTTGATTAAAAGGGACTTATTCCTATAATACAAAATGACTTAAATATGGTTAAAAATCAAGACATCTATCAAATAGTTTGTCTCATCAGTAAAGGAGGAAAAAAGTTTATAATAGTACCAGTGGAAAAGACATTTGTAAAATTCAGCAGCCATTTTTAATTTTAAAAACTTCATTACCATGTTTCTATTTACATGTATTAAAAGACCATCCACCAAAAGCTAACAAATAACAAAACTCTACATGGTGAAACTCTCAGGATCTTTGCAGTGAAATTGGGCATAAGAGCATGTGTTCATTATCTCTAGTCACAATAATGGCACATAAGGTGCCCAAACTTAGCAAGTAATGATAAGCACGTATCTACCCACAGTCTGTGGGGTGCAAGGCTTAGGCTAGGTTTGCTTACACACCTGTGTTTGGCTGCAGACCTTCTAAGCAGCTCAGTCACCACAATGAGGCATGCTCAGGTGTCTGAGACTGGCTGGCTGTGGGCTGATCCAGGATGGCCTCTACTAGAATAATGGGAAAATTATACTCTCCACAACACATTCTCGTCCTGCACCGGGCCAGCCCAGCCATGCTGTCAGGGCAGTGGCAGAGGTGCAAGAGCAAGTCCAGCATCTGTGGCATCATTTAGGCCTCTGTTTGCATCCTGTCTGCTCACATTATAACCAAAGCGCTCCATAGCTAAGCCTAGTGGGGCAGAGCATGAGGGTTCCACAAGGATTCAAGGCAAAAGCCTGAATAGGCGGAGAAGTGACACCTGAGACCATCTCCTCCGTCTTTTGTAGATAAAATTGCTGGTTCCACTTTTGTTTCAGAATTCCCAGTGAATTCAGTGGATGAGGAATCATTGGCATCATTAATGCAACCAAATGAGTAATACTTTTTTGTTGATGATATGATTGTATACCTTATAAAAGTCCAAGGACTCCAATAAAAACCTGCTACAGCCCATAAAGATATTTGACAAAGTGATTGTATTAAAAAATAAATATAGAAAAATCAATAGGTCTTCTTTATGATTAAGCCCTCCAAAAATATTTATTGAATACTGACTGAATACCAAGCCATGCATCTGTTTCCTGGAAATACAGCAATGAACAAAAAAGCTTCCTGTTCTTCATAGAGCTGAGATCTTAGTTGGGGGCAGATGGAAAATAAACCACAAACAAGTAAGTAAGTCAGGTGATGACAAGCGTATAGAGAAAAAGGCAGAGAGTATGGCAGCTGCTTGGCAGACAGGGTGAAGGGCGGGCAGTGCAGTGCCTGTCCCTGTGGGGTGCTCAGGGAAGGCCTCACTGATAAGAAGTTAGCATCTGAGTAGACGCGAGGGCCACGAGGAATCCTGCTATGCGGATAGCTATGACAAGCACGCTGCATTCCAAGCAGAGAGAACAGCAAGTTCATAGGCTCCGAGACAAGGTTATGTGAAGTGGCTTTGTTTCTAAGAATTGTCAGTTACTAATGGAGATGGTATGGTCACCCTGGTAACACAAATTACAAATATACCTAACAAGAAATGATAATTTAAAGGGCATAAAACAAGATCTGTTTTTAAAAAATATTTTTAAACAAAAACAGAGGAGACTACCTTGCCTTACTAGATACTTGAACATATTGAAATGTCTATGTCAAGCAACGTGAGATTGGCAAAGGACAAACAAATGAATAGCAGATAAGAATGTTCTTCTAGAACTAAAATTATAACCCTACTTACTGACATATTCAAAAGTTAATTATAGGTGGAGGCCTAAAGGTGCACATTTTTTAAATTAAGCGAGAAAGCATATGGGCTTTCTGTTGATGCTATAACAAATTATTACAAATCTTGCAGCTTAAGCAATAAAAGTACATGAATGTATGATTCTGGAGGTAAGAATTCTGATGTCGGTCTCACATGGTAAGATGTCATCAGAGCCATGTTCTTTCTGGAGACTTGGAGATTCCATTTGCTTGCCATTCCCAGAGGGAGCCCACAGCTCTGATCTTATAGCTCCCTTCCTCCACCTTCAAAGTCAAGAGCGTTGCCTCTTGCTGACCCTTTTTCCCTAGATAGAGCTACCTCTGGCCATATTGGAACGGGTTGCCCTCTCAAGGTCTTGAGTGCCTAGATTGGGCCCACTTGGATAATCTGGGACAATCTCCCATCTCAAGGTCCCTTAATCACATCTGTAGAGTCCTTTCTGCCATGTAAAGTAGCGTATGCTCAGGTCCTGGACATGAGGGCATGGACATCTTTGGGGACTTTGTGCCCACCACAAACAGCTTAGAGAAAATTATGGAGAATATTTTTATGACCCAGGTTTCAGGGACATGTTTATAATCAACAGGGAACTAACTCATGAGGGACAGATAAGAAGATAAACATACTGTACCATGTAATTTTTAAAAATATACCGTATAACCAAACATACCATAATAAAAACTAAAAAAATATATAAGCCAGGTGTCTCACATGTAGCAAAATGTTAATGTCTGCATGTTTCATTGTATCTCTAAGAATTGACATTTGAAACCTTTTGAAAAATGTGGAAAAGTTATAGTCAGTTGACTAAAAAGCAAACCCACTTGGTCAATCAAACCACATGAAAATACCCCCAACCTCAACCGTTTTCAGAAAAATGTACAAATTCATGGTAGCAATGAGTACATTGGTTTGCTGGGCCTGCCAGAACAAATCGTCACAAGCCTGGTGGCTTAAAATAACAGGAATTTACTCTCTCCCAGTTCTGGAGAAAAAAGTCCAAAATCAAGGTGATAACTGGGCCACTCTTTCTCTGAAGGTTCTAGGAGGGTCTGTCTGTTCTTGACCTTCCATGTCTGGTGGCTCCAGGTGTTTGTTGGCCTGACTCCAATCTCTGTTTCTATATTCATGTGGCTCCTACGTGTCTCTCCTCTCTGTGTCTCTTATGAGGACATTTGTCATTGGATTTAGGGCTCACCAGATAATCCAGTAGAATCTTATAAAAGATCCTTAATTATATCTGCAAAAGCCCTCTTTACAGACATGATCATAGATTCCAGGGATTTTGATTGTCATGAACATCTCTTTTGGGCAGCTATCATTCAGTTACTACAGTGAGATATGATCTCTCCCAAAATACTAGTAAACGTTTAAAAGAGTGATAATACCCACCATTGTGGTAAACAAAGAGAGGAAGTTTTAGAGGGGACTTCTAACACATTCCTGTGGCTTTGTGAATTTTTGAAAATCAATCTTGCAAACTCTTAATAAAGCACACCCACACATATCAGGTATCATATGACTCAACTTCTGGAAACTAGCCCTTAAAAATTAAAGGATGTAAGATTCTCTGTACAAGAATTTTATTGAATCATTGTTGTGAGGGAAAGAAGAATCTAGAAACAAAGTAGATAGTCAGCAACTGGGGAATGGTTGGGGGAGAAAATGTATGAGGTATACCATGCATATGTCCCTATAAGAGATTCAAGGTGTCAGACTTTGACAGACATCCTGCCAGAACTCATATTTCAGGTTTTAAGTGGAAAGATTCTTTTGAATCACAGTGCCTGAGATAGTGTATCAAGTTTGTCCTTCATTCTTGGTATACCTGAGCAAAGTCACCGTAACTCTCGTGTCTCATTGCTCAATCTCAAGTGAAGAATGGCTCATGCAGATCTCTCAAGCTGGTTGCCTGTGCTAAATATGCTAAATTCCAGGAGTTGCAAAGGGTTCTGCCCTCCCTGAGGCACAATGAGAATATTGTTGTTTGTTGGTTTTTGGTTTTTGACTGGACAGATCTAGAGATGTAATCTGTTGTTTTTGACAGAGTCCTTGCTGAATAAGTGAGAAATTCCCTATGCCATTTGCTCCAGGAACTGAGAGTTGGGGTGGGGGATGTGCTACTCAAACCTGGCCTGCTCCTGCTTCCTGCAATTTCCCAGAGCATTTTGAGCCATGAGAACACACTGAAAAAGGTACCGCAGCTTCCTTCTCCAGAGAAAAACCACATGCATTTAAAGGTATAAACTCTGGTATGTTTGCTTTAAAAAAAAAAAAAAAAAAAGAAAGAAAAAAACTTGCCCCAAAGCCTCAGGGATTGCTGGAATTTTTTAAGAATTCAGATGTACTCACGATAAATTTCTAAATACCATAATTTCAGCCAATAAGATTAACAAATAGGAAAAAAAGACAGTTTCTTTAATCATAGGAACAGCAAAAAATATGGGAAACATGCAATTAAATTATACCTGGCAGTCTGGGGAAAAGAGAGATCAGATAGGAGTATAGCATTCTGTCTGCAAAGGAACATCAGTTCTATACCAACTCCAGATAAATTAGGAGATATAATTTATCAGGAATAAATTATATCAAATTTCTTGAAGAGCATCCAAAGATCAAGTAACTGATTCTCCTCATTCCAGGCAAGACTGGAGACCTACCTTTTTAAGGTCTTTCTTATTATTTATAAAGAACACTTAGGTCACATGTTTTCTCTCATGTGGAAATTAGACCAAAATAAGGATAAGAGAAACAGTAAAATGATATTGACCAAATGATGATATGTGCATCTCTGAATAGACCACAGTGAATTTCACCTTTGTGTCTATAAAGTCCTAATTTTAAAAACTATTAGATAAATAGAAGGAAGATCAGAAGAAGATGAGGAACAGGGGGAAGGAGGAGGGGAGAGAGAGGAGGTATTGGGGACTGAAGTGGACAAATTATATTCCATGCTTGCATGATTATGCCAAGATGAGCCTCCACTGCTATGCACAACTACAATGTGCTAACTAAAACATGAAAAAGAACCCTTAGGTATAATGCCCAATTCTTAGTTTCTTCTTCTTCAAGTTTACCTTGTTGTACAATGAGCACGGATTATTCATCTGATCAGGAAAAAGACATAGTAACTAAAAACTTATTCATATGATTTGAGAAGTAGAGTTCTCATTTTTTGAATGAATTTTTTTTTTTAAAGAAACAGCCAATTTAGCTCTTTCCATAATCACGCCCAGAGGCATTTTTTCATGCTGACTTGTATGGAAGATTAAATTCTCAATTGATTACAAATGTGAGAAACTGGTTGCTCGTTGCATGAAGGAACAGGTCTTCTACACCAGAGGGACACCAGGCCAAATCTTGCCAATTCACTTCCTCTCCATTTTGTTTTTTAAGCAGAGATGATAAAGATATCTACACAGTCATCACAGGCTTATGGTTAATGGTATACAGTGTCTGAAATTCACACCCAGTAACTAACAGTGTATGAAAATCCGGGACATGGATCCTGGGGCTAGAGTTGTGGCTCAGCGGTAGAGCACTCCCCTAGCATGCGGGAGGCCTGGGGTTCGATCCTCAGCACCACATAAAAATAAATAAAGGTATTGAGTACAACTACAACTAAAAAATAAATATTAAAAACAAATAAGGGACATGATCTCTTCTCAGCCTCATTTTCTTCTTGTTTAAAATCATTGTAAATCAAGCAATACAAGATGTGTTAGACCACTGGCGCTCAAGTACTACTGGCATCTGAATTATTTCTCAATAATTATTTGCATCAAACCAGGGCAACTTTAGTATAATTACAATATCAAATTGGAACAAATAAAATTTTAAAAGGAAAATATGTTAAAAATCAGGTTTGTGGTTCCTGAAGGGGAAGGTTTCTGAAGGATTGGCAATTTTAGTTGGGAGCTAGTTACACATCCTCATCAAGGATACATTTGTAATCTGTCCACATGTATTACACTTTCATAAAATGTGGAAACGGGAAGGAAGGGGAAAAAAATGATACCCCCAAAAATAAATATCCTCTACGTCATCTTTAATGGACCTTATTGTCTTAATTTTCTCACATTTCAGATATGCAACACCACTAAAGAAAATAGAAATTTGGCACTTTATTATTGATACTAGGGATTGAACCCAGGGATGCTTAACCACTAAACCACATCCCCAGCCCCTTTTCTTTTTTTTTAATTTATTTATGTATTTATTTATTTTAATTAGGTATATATGACAGCAAAATTCATTTGATTCATTGTACACAATTGCAACACAACTTTTATTTCTCTGGCCGTACACAATGTAGTGTCACACTCTATGTGCAGTCTTAGGGTAATGAACCTAGGGTACCTAGGGTAATGATGTCCATCTCATTCCACCATCTTTCCTGCCCCCCTCCACCCTCCTCACCCTCCCTCCCCTTTGCCTAATCAAAGTTCCTCCATTTTTCCTATGCCCCCTCCCTACGGTTATGGATCAGAATCCACTTATCAGAGAAAACATTCAGCATTTGTTTTTTGGGGATTGGCTTCACTTAGCATGATAGTCTCCAACTCCATCCATTTACCTGCAAATTCCATGACTTTATTCTCTTTTAATGCTGAGTAATATTCCATTGTGTATATACCACAATTTCTTCATCCATTCATCTATTGAAGGGCATGTAGGTTGCTTCCACGATTTAGATATTGTGAATTGAGCTTCTGTGAACATTGATGTGGCTATGTTACTATAGTATGCTGATTTTAAGTCCTTTGGGTGTAGACCAAGGAGTGGGATAGCTGGGTCAAATGGTGGTTCATTCCAAGATTTCTAAGGAATCTCCATACTGTTTTCCAGATTGATTTCACCAATTTTCAGTCCCACCAGCAATGTATGAGTGTGCCTTTTCCCCTACATCCTCACCAACATTTATTGTCATCCATATTACTGCCATTCTGAATGGTGTGAGAGGAAATCTTAGAGTAGCTTTGATTTGCATTTCTCTAATTACTAGAGAAGTTGAACATTTTTTTCGTGTATTTGTTGATCACTTGTATATCTTCTTCTGAGAAGTGTCTGTTCAGTTCCTTAGCCCATTTATTTATGGCTTAGGTTGTTTGTTTTTCTTGGTGTTAAGTTTTTTGAGTTCTTTATATATCCTGGAGATTAGTGTTCTATCTGATGCCTGTGTGGCAAAAATTTGCTCCCAATATGTAGGCTCTCCCAGCCCCCTTTTTTATGTTTCATTTTGAATCTTACTAAGTTGCTGAGGTTGGCTTTGAACTCATGTTCCTCCTGCCTTAGCCTCCTGAGTCACTGGGATTACAGGCATGAACCACAGCACTGGGCTCAAAATTTGGCACTTTAGAACAGAAGTTTGCAATAAAGGGTCTACATCAGATTGGACTTGGGTTTTCTTGTTTTTGATTCAGTGGGTCTGGGATGGGACCCAGAAATGTGTAATTTTTAACTTTTAAAAGTTAGGAACTACTGTGCTAAAAATGAAAATGGCCTTTCCTAAATTTGTCGCCTGGCCTTTCCTAAATTTGTTGCATGTCACCGGGCAGCGTGGTGGCTCAGATAGGTGGACAACAAGTTCAAAGCCAGCCTCAGCAAAAGCAGGGCGCTAAGCAACTCAGTGAGACCCTATCGCTAAATAATATACAAAATAGGGCTGGGATGTGGCTCAGGGTTGAGTGCCCCTGAGTATAATCCTTGGTACCAAAATAAATAAATAAATTGTCACATGTCAGAGCCACCTGAGGAGTTTAAAAAATGTTCAGGACTAGGCCCCACCCTAAGAGGTCCTGATTTAAATGGTCTGATATATGACCTTAGCATTAGGATTTTTAAAAGCTCCCCAAGAGATTGAGTGTGCCACATCATTGATGAACAACTGTGTAAAGCAGAGGGAAGGAACTTGGGAATCTCTTGCAGGTGTTTATCAACAGCAGGTGAGAACAGCAAGGGAGCTTCATATCACATAATTGCCTCAAGTCAAATCCTTCAGCATCCCACCTTTTTACCCTGGCCTGTGGCTTCTACCTGAGGCAAATATTTATTATATGTTTCTATAATGAAGATGTATTCATTTATAGGGGATTAATATCCTTCCTGGGTCATCATCTTTTTTAGCCTGTAAATTTCTAAGTGAGAAGGGGCAAGCCAGGAGACCTGTTCCATGCAAACAAGTAAGTACACCAATTGAAAAGACCATCACAACAATGCAGAGATTCCTTTCTGTGCTCACCAGAAAGGCCGTCTCCAGTGTTTCGTACTTCATCCGCCCCTAGTGACTTCTCTGTAGGAAAAGGAAATGCAGAAAACAAACTATTTGTGGAGACCAAATGTCTGTTTCATGGAGGTTAGCGATAGACATGCAGATGTAAAGTGTGCATTCCCAGATGCAGTCCCTCTGGTGATAAAAACTGGTTCTACTTTAATGGAAAAATCAATACTTCAGATAACGGCACTCACTGTTTATGCTACTTCCTGGTGTTTTGCCACCCTTCTAAACCCTGGATTCTACCCTGCGCTTGGTACCTTCAAATGATGTCTTCCCTCAAATATGTCTTATAGTTTTCCATGCTCTGTCCAAGAGATGGTTAGATGGGGTAGGACCTCACATCATTTATCATAGAAATAGAAATGGCTCCTCAAAATAAAGATCTAGAACCCAACATTCGAATCATCTTATCTCTTTGAGCAATAGTTCAGGTAAATGACTCTATAGTGAGAGGCCAAACCAGCATTCGTTTCTTTGAAACTTGGAGTATGGTGGACCTCACCTGACATCCCTGAAGCCAGAAAGGCCCTCCTCCTTCCTTGAGGCTGTAATAAATCCCCAATCATCACCTTCCATGAGATATCTCCTTTCTGCAACCTCCCCAGGCTCACCAGGAAAGGGGATGAGGATTAGCACACTCTTTGTATTCTTAAGGCGTGGTGCTCACACACTGATTATAGGATGTATCGTGGTGCACTGTACCTATCTTCTGACCATGCTCCTCTGTTAGTCCTGGGCTTTCCCAGCAGAAAACTTAGTCCTACACCTTGAGACATAGTAAGAATCACACCAAGTCATTGCCATAGACAATGTCGGGAAACAAACTACCCCTCCTGAGAGTTTGTTAGCAGAGGCTTTGGACAGTGAAAGCTTCTGACTGAAGCTGACATTATCCTAAAATAGGAATCCATACCCAAGCTGCCTTTCGACTTGATAAATATTGTATCTCATTCTTTCCTAATCACTCCTTACTCTTCAACTGGGCTCTAATGGAAGATCAAAGAGCCTCTTAAGAGCTGGTCCTTTACTCCTTTTCAAGAAGTGGATTAATGCTGATGGTTAATTCCAGGCTCTTGACTTTATGCTATAATGGCAATGGAGACATATCTGACCTTTAATTCCAAGTGAAATAAAAAGACAATGGAGAATTGTTGCGGAGGTGAACACAGGAAAGAGAAAGCTAGAGTAGGAGAAGCAAGTACCATTTAGATGAGAAGGGACCTAGATCAATTATCTGTACTGCAGCTACTAGCCACAGGGGGCTATTTAATTTAATAAAATTACAACTAAAAATTCAGTTTCTGGGTAGCCCCATTTCAAGTACTCGATAGCTACGTGAGGCTAATGGCTTCCATATTGGACAGTGCCAACAGAGAATGTTGCCATTATCACAGAAAGCTCTATCTGACCACACTAGATAAATCCATCCCTTTACAGATAGTGAACTTAACTCCTGGGGTAGGTCAGTCACTGGCCCAAGGATATACAGTTGATCAAGACTTGGGACCCAAACCTCAACTTGGCCTTATAATATACCCCACGCCATGGGGTTTGTCCCCTTTGACTATTTAATTTGTCTGGATTTGCCACAGAAAATGAGGAAGGCTAGCCAGTTTCAGTTGGATTCAAAAAAGCAAAGTAGCCACTAAGTGCTGACATACTAAGCAAAATTGCTAAAATGAAATTTAGAAGTAAAAACAGAACCCATAATAATTATCTTAAATGAAAAATTTAACTTCTGAACAAAACTTATCTTTATACTTCAGACCAAACAGCTATGTCACCCTAGAAAGCACCATCAAGTCAGGTGAGGAAGCTGTGTGCAAATCAGTAGCCTCAGATGCGCACACTTGAATCTATGGAAATGACTGCAGGGGCATAGTAGTTACATGTGATCATGTAGTAAAACATTCCCCAAAGAAAAACTCTCCTTTGCAACTTCTGAGTGTACATGCTCGTGGGTGGGACTGTCACTCATCATCCATAGAGGTGAATTGTTTGGCTTTTCAAAATGTTTCTTATAATGTGTTCAGATTTCCATCTCATGCTTATTATTATCTTGAGCTAGTTTCAATAATGCAATGCTGTACCTACATTTGACCTCCTATGAAGAATATCGGCTCCCTTTATGTATTTAAATTGGGTTTCCAGAAACCAAGGTGGTGAATTTTCAGATATGGGACAGCATTCAAAATGTAATTATAAGAAGAATTTGAACTGGTATCATAGTTACAGGGACAGTTTATTTGGACATAATATTACAGAAAGCTAACAGATTTTGTTGAATTCATGGGTAATTTATCTTTTTTAAATAATTTTTTAGTTGTTGATGGACTTTATTTTATTTGTTTACTTATATGTGGTGCTGGGAATCAAACTCAGTGCCTCATGTGTACAAGGCAAGCACGCTATTGCTGAGCTACAACTCCAGCCCCGGTAATTTATCTTTTTACATTTGAGTGCAGACATGCCTATCCTAGTTTTGTTAGCACCTTGGATGAGTGTGCTGACAGCAAATGTGTTATTCGAAAGCCACATGCAGCTGGTGCAAAAGGATAGTTTCCTCTGTCCCCTGAAGCCACATCAATAGCGTTTGTGTTATTAATTGAAAATTACAGAATCCCTGACCAAAAATGACTTGAAGGTATGTGGCTTCCCAAAGCAAGAACTCTGGAAGTGGTTGGTTTTAGTCTGTTATCAGGTGGCATGGCAAGGTCATCGAGGTATCCTCTGTCTTGTTACTCTGCCATTCTCCCCCATGTCACCTTTTGTTTCCAAGCTGTCTCCTCAGAGTCACAAAGCATCATCTCTCTAGGCATCCTATGCCTTCCTAGTTGCATGCAAATCCTGGAAGAGAAGAGGTCTCGCCTCACGGGTGTCTTCATTACAGGAAGAAAAAAAAAAAAAAACCTCTTCCAGAAACCTCCCCCCAAATAAACTCTCTCTTACATTGCACTGGCCAGAAGGGTGTCACTTACCTTAGCATTAAAGAAGGTCAGGTGTTTCTGTTACCCAACTATGTGTACGAGTCACCGCAACACAGAGTAGCTTTACTTCTCACGACTCTGCAGTCTGCCCTGTGCTCAGCTGGCTGCATTTCTGCTTCACGTAGTATCTGTGCAGCAGCAGCATCCAGGACAACCGGGGGGTTGGCCAGGCATCTGTCTTCTTTCCCACGATCTCTCTTTCCATGTAGCTGGCTGGAGGCTTCCTCACAGCATGGCGGCCTCAGCATAGTTGGTCTGACTGTACGGTGGCTGGCCTACAAAAGAATGTGGCAATAGAAGTTCCAGAGCCTCTTAAGTTATAATCTCAGAAGCCAGTGTCGCTTATGCACTCACTGGGTCAAAGCAATCCACAGAGTCCTGTAGATTCAAATAGAGTCCCCTTCTCTTGATAAAAGGAATGGCAAAGTCACATTGCCAAAGACAGGCAAGATGAATACAATAAACAAAGAATCCATTGCAGCCTTCTATAGGAACAACCTACTGCACTGGAAAAGCTAATATCGGGCATTTTTAAACATCTAGTGGAATGGTGGGAAAGAGTTCATGTAGGGCAGGTCATCACAGTCTAAACTAAACCTGGTACCCCAGCCTCATGGTGCCACAGTCTTCACAGTGACAGCTGCTTTACTACACTGATCATAACTGGTCGCAGCCAATTTCAGCTAAGCCCCAGATGGCCTTTGGCCATGTTGGTACTATGTTCCCAATCTCAGGACATGATACCCTGTACTTGAATGCCATTTGAGAGACCTGACTTAACCTGGCCTCGTTTCTTAAAAATTTTCTTTGTAAAAGAATAAATCACCATACATCTATAGTAAACAGAATAAAATTATGCATGGTAAATCCAGCAATATGACAAAATAATATGGTTGATCAATTGAGGTTGCCTGTCCTTGGGTTTTATTATATTGTTTTTTATACTTTTTTGCATGTTCGACATAATATCTGATTTTAAATAAAAGTGATAAGAATACCATGAATTAGCGAACTAGGGTTCTTAATGAGAAGAAAAAAAGCATTTGCAGTTGATTTTCATTTCTGCCTCTGTGACAGGAGGGTTTCTCTGCAAGAGACAAGCCCAGCAAGGGTGCCCTCTACAGTGTGATCAGATGGTACTGGTATGAGTGACTTCACACTGTCGGAAAGCTCAATAGCTAAGTGAACAACACAACACGGTTCAACGTTCTCAAAGCCATTCAGGTGCCAGAGTGTCAGGAAGTGATGACAATCTTTCAGTGCACCCCAAAATAATGATTCATTGAACTTTCAAAAGTAGCCTACCTAATTTTGGGGTATAATCAGCTGATATTTCATACTTGATTCTGGGACAGACCAGTGAGTGGTAGCAGGTGCAAAAAATTATGAGAGACAAAAACTTTGCAGCTGAGAAATTATATCAAATAGTATTTTTAGAAAATTGATAAAATTTACTAAGTTTAAATAATTTAAAAGTTCCGTTTTTGCAAAGAAATGCCTCAGTGTCATTTATGGGACATCATTGTTTTACATAGTCTAAAAATCCTTGACATAGATCAGCAAGAGCCAAGAAGCAGAGATCTGGTCCAAATTTGCAGCTAAAGCCCCACATTGGTAGCATTCTGGTATTATTTTGTCTGAGTGTCCTTAAGTATTATTTTTTTAAAATTTATTATTCTGATTTGTTATACATGACAGCAGAATGCATTTCAGTTCATAGTACACAAATGGAGCACAATTTTTCATGTCTCTGGTTGTTGTACACAAAATAAAGTCACAACATTCCTGTCTTCATACATGTACTTAGTGGAATGAGATGGATATCATTACCTGATCTTTCCTACCCCCGTACCCCCTCCCTACTCCTCCCTCCCCTCTGCCCTATCTAAAGTTCCTCCATTCCTCCCGTGCTCCTCCCCCACCCCATCCCTCTTATGGATCAGCATCCACATATCAGAGAAAACATTCAGCATTTGTTTTTTGGGGATTGGCTTACTTCACTTAGCATGATATTCTCCAACTCCATCCATTTACCAGCAAATGCCATGATTTTATTCTCTTTTAATGCTGAGTAATATTCTGAGTAATTTTCTTTATCCATTCATCTACTTAAGGACATCTAGGCTTAGCTATTGTGAATTGTGCTGCTATAAACATTGATGTGGCTACATCACTATAATATGTTGTTGTTAAGTCCTTTGGGTGTAGACCAAGGAGTGAGATAGCTGGGTCAAATGGTGGTTCCATTCCAGGTTTTCTAAGGAATCTCCATACTGCTCTCCAGATTGGTTGCACCAATTTGCAGTCCCACCAGCAATGTATGAGTGTGCCTTTCTTCCCACATCCTCACCAACAGTTATTGTTGTTTGTGTTCTTAATAGCTGCCATTCTGGCTGGAGAGAGACGAAATCTCATGTATTTGTTGATTGTATATCATCTTCTAAGAAATGTCTGTTCAGTTCCTTGGCCCATTTATTGATTGGGTTATTTGTTTTTTTGTTTTTGGGTGTTTTTGTTTTGTTTTGGTGTTGAGTTTTTTTTGAGTTCTTTATATATCCTAGAGATTAGTGCTCTATCTGATGTGCTTGTGGTAAAAATTCACTCCCATTGGGGGGGTTCTCTATTCACCTCACTGATTGTTTCTTTTGCTAAGAAAAAGCTTTTTAGTTTGAATCTATCCCATTTATTGATTTTTTTTATTTTTATTTCTTGTGCTTTAGGAGTTGTGTTAAGGAAGTTGGTACCTAATCCAACATGATGAAGATTTGGGCCTGCTTTTTCTTCTATTAGGTCCAGGGTCTCTGGTCTAATTCCTAGGTCCTTGACCCACTTTGAGTTTTGTGCATGGTGAAAGATACAGGCTTAATTTCATTTTTGCTACATACGGATTTCCAGTTTTCCCAGCACCATTTGTTGAAGAGGCTATCTTTTCTCCAATATATGTTTCTGGCACCTTTGTCTAATATGAGATAACTGTATTCGTTTATCCATCTGGTCCTGGGCTTTTCTTGGCTGGTAGGCTTCTGATGGAGTCTTCTATGTCATTGCTTGAAATTGATCTGTTTAACTTGTGTATATCATCCTGATTCAGTTTGGGCAAATTATGTGACTCTAGAAATTTGTCGATGCCTTCGATGTTTTATCATTTATTGGAGTACAAATTTTCAAAATAATCTCTGATTATCTTCTGTGTTTCTGTAGTGTCTGTTTTGATATTTCCTTTCTTATCATAGATGTTAGTAATTTGAGTTTCTCTCTCCTCTTCATTAGCATGGCTAAGGGTTTATCAGTTTTATTTTTTATTTATTTTTTCAAAGAACCAACTTTTTGTTTTGTCAATTTTCTCAATTTGTTTTTGTTTTAATTTCATTGATTTCAGCTCTGACTTTAATTATTTCCTGTCTTCTACTACTTTGGGTGTTGATTTATTCTTCTTTTTCTAATGCTTGAGATGTAATATTAGGTCATTTATTTGACTTTTTCTTATTTTAAGGAATGAACTCCATGCAATGAACTTTGCTCTTAGTAATGCCTTCATATGTCCCAGAGATTTTGCTATGTTGTATCTGAAGGGCAAAAATCACACCGGGGACAGCTGTGCAGCCAGGAGATTTATTCAACAGCTTTTGTAGCTGGTTGGAGGTCGAAGAGGTGCTCTGGTCGAAGGTTGAAGGTTCGAAGAGGTGCTGGGAGAGGGGATTCAGGGAGAGGGGAGTGTGCAAGCTCTGGTGGGAAAGTGGGTGCCTGGTCGCGCTGGCTGGGCTCTCTGGAGCTGTTGGCTGGGACAGCTGCCATCGGGTGAAGGCTGGAGCTATCGGCTGGGGAGCTGCTGTTGGGCTGAAGGCGGTGGGTCTGGAGCTGTTGCAGTGGCTTCCTCCTCTCTGCAGGGATGAGCTATTGTGTTCTTGGCTTCCTCCTCTCAGCAGTGAGGAGCTATTGTGTTCTGAGTCTCTTGAACAGGGCCCTATATAGAGATTTCTGGTGGGGGGTGCACCAGAGAAACCCCAATGCCATTGGCTCTTTGCCCATGGAACAGAGCAACTTTTAAGCCTATTGGCTCCTTCCCGGGGAAAAGAAACATCCTGTCCAGGGAAGACACGTCCTGCCTAGAAAATGAAACAAGGTTGCTTTGCTCAGGATATGGAAACCTCTGGCGGGGAGGGTAGCCCATCTGTCAGTATCCATGTTCTCATTTACCTCTAAAAAAATTTTTAATCTCCTCTTTGATGTCTTCTGCAATCCATTGCTCATTCAATAGCATATTATTTAGTTTCCAGGTATTGGTTTCACTTCTATTTTTTTATTTTATCGTTGATTTCTAATTTCATTCTATTTTGATCTGATAAAATGCGGGGTAGTATCTCTACTTTTTTATATTTGCTAAGAGTTGCTTTGTGGCTTAACATACGGTCTAATTTAGAGAAGGATCTATGTGCTGCTAAGAAGGAAGAGAATTCACTCGTTGGTAGACAAAATATTCTATACATGTCTGTTAAGTCTAAGTTATTGATTGTATTATTGAGTTCTATAGTTTCTTTGTTCAGCTTTTGTTTGGAAGATCTATCCACTGGCAAAAAAGATGTGTTAAAGTCACCCAGAATTATCGTGTTGTGGTCTATTTGACTCTTGAACTTGACAAGAGTTTGTTTGATGAATGTAGATGCTCCATTGTTTGGGGCATATATATGTATAATTGTTATGTCTTATTCATATATGGTTCCCTTAAGCAGTATAAAATGTACTTCTTTATCCCCTTTGATTAACTTTTGCTTGAAGTCAACTTTATTTGATATGAGGATGGAAATCCCTGCTTGTTTCTGCAGTCCATGTGAGTGGAATGTTTTTTCCCAACCTTTCACCTTCAGTCTGTGGATGTGTTTTCCTATGAGATGAGTCTCTTGAAGGCAGCATATTGTTGGGTCTTCTTTTTTATTAATCCAAGCTGCCAGTCTATGTCTTTTGATTGGTGAGTTTAGGCCATTAACATTTAGGGTTATTATCCAGACATGATTTGTATTCCTGGTCATTTTTATTTATTTCTGGTATTTAACTTGACTTGGTTTCTCCTTTGATTGGTTTTTCCTTTAGTGTAATACCTCCCTTTGCTGATTTTCATTGTTGTTTTTCATTTCCTCCTAATGAAATATTTTGCCAAGGATGTTCTGTAGTATAGGCTTTCTAGTTGTAAATTATTTTAACTTTAGTTTATCATGGCAGGTTTTTATTTTATCATCAAATCTAAAGCTTAATTTTGCCGGATATAAGATTCTTGGTTGCCATCCATTTTCTTTCAGAGCTTGGTATATGTTGTTCCAGGGTCTTCTAGCTTTCAGGAGCTGGGTTGAAAAATCTGCATATATCCTAATTGGTTTCCCCCTATATGTAATCTGATTCCTTTCTCTTGTGGCTTTTGAAATTCTCTCTTTATTCTGTATGCTAGGCATATTCATTAGAATGTGCCTCGGTGTGGATCTGTTGTGATTTTGTACATTGGGTGTCCTGTAAACCTCTTACATTTGATTTTCCAATTCATTCTTCATATTTGGAAATTTTTTCTGATATTATTTTATTGAATAGCTTGTTCATTCCTTTGGTTTGTAACTTTGTGCCTTCCTCTATCCCAACAATTCTTAAATTTGGTCTTTTTTATGTTATGCTGTAATTCCTGAATGTTCTGCTCATAGTTTCTTGCCATCTTAACTGTGTGGTCAACATTCTTTTCAAGATTGTATATTTAGCCAGGCGTCGTGATGCACATCTGTAATCCCAGCACTTGGGAGGCTGAGGCAGGAGGATCGCGAGTTCAAAGCCAGCCTCAGCAATGGCAAGGCACTTAGCAATTCAGTGAGACCCTGTCTCTAATAAAATATAAAAAAGGGCTGGGGATGCAGCCCAGTGGTTGAATGCCCCTGAGTTCAGTTCCCAGTACCAAAAAAAAAAAAAAGATTATATATTTTGTCTTCCTTGTCTGAGGTCCTGTCTTAAGTAATCTAATCTGTGGGTGATGCTTTCTATTGAGCTTTTAATTTGGTTTATTGCTTCTTTCATTTCAAGAATTTCTGTTTTTCAGAACCTCCATCTCCTTATTGAAGTAATCTGTATTTGCTTATGTAGCTCTTTATCAAAATGATTTTTTGCTGCCTGATTTAATTCACAGAACATTTTAATTATGTAAATCCTGATCTCCTTCTCTGTCATTTCTTCTGTTGTGTTGGCCATGGATTCTAATAATGCAGTGTCTTGGTTTGTTTGGGGCACTTTCTTTTCTTGTTTTTTCATGTTGTTCCTGTGCCTTCCCTTCTACACTGAGGACCAGAGGCATTACAGGTTTTACCCTATAGGCTTATAGTGTTTCTGCAGGGTTCCAACACCTCTCCTTTAAGGGGGAGAACAATGTTAACAGATCCCAATACAAACAACATACAGCCTTAAACCAAATAGCTGCTACTTATGGTTTTGTCACAATATACAGAAATGGAAAGTTCAATTGTTATCTATAACACAAACAGTAGGTTTGCAAAAGGGTCTACAGTTTCTGATGGTGGACAGAGAACTGGGGGTGAGGTGTAGGATGAGATGTTGAGGGGGTCAGAAGTGCAGATGGATATAGAGTTATTAGATTTTAGGAAGCATAAAAGAGGAATCTAAAGAAGTTGGTTAGTAGCAGGAGAAGAGAGAGAAAGTGATTTGGGGAGACAAGTGGGAAGACAATAGAGTACAGAAAACATAAAAATTGATAAAAATTTAAAATGTAAAAATAGCAGATGAAAGAATACACAACAAAACTGTAATATACTACTCAGATATCCCAGTCCTCAGTAGCCTAATTCATGAAAAATGCTTTGTTTCACAAATGTTAAGGATGTGAGGGCAGGAAAAGAGAGAGAGAGAAATCTCGAAGGAAGATACAAGGATTTTTTTGTTGAAGATCAGTACTTTCCTGCTTCCCGTCTCATCCAATAGGTGGAGTTGTCTGTTGTTTGCTGATATCTCCATCCTCAGGATGGTGAAAGTTATTAGGGTGGGAGGGTTTGTCTTGGGGGCAGAGCTCCTGGAGGTGGGATACAGCACTTGCCAGTCGCCGATGGGACACTACATCCCAAGGATCTCCTTTGGGGCCCACTCGTATGATGTGGGTGCCTGGCCTTATCTCTTTATATTACCTGTAGAATTCACAATTCCTGGTCTCTAATTTAGTCTCTAAATTGTATCTCATTCACCCACTCCCTTTCTACTTACCAATCAGAATCTCTCTCTCTGAAGGTCTTGTGGGCTGTGCTCTGGGGCATGTGCACCTGTCACAGACAGCTGTTTTGTATTGGGTAGTTCAGGACCCAGTTTTATAAGCTACCCACCAGCCACATAGCCGCAAGCACTGTGCCAGGTTAGTGGCTGCAGGGGAGAAGGGGGAGTTGGGGACTACAGCTACCTTGATTTTCCTTCTAAGCCCCAGCCAGTGTCCCACGCTGAGACTTTCCCCTCACTAAAGATGGGGACAAAGATGTCCCAAGATGGAGGTGGCTAATTTCAGAGATGGAGTGTCAGGTCAGGCCAGGCGGTGGTGTTGGGTGGTGTGTTCACAGATGCAGCTCTGTGGCGTGAAGTGTGGTGGCTGGCAGCTGTCTCCAGACCCTGTGCAGTGTCCCCAGGCACAGGCTACTATGTGTAGGAGACTATGGAAGTGGTTGCATTGTCCCAAGATGGAGGTGACCATTGGAACCCCATGTTGGTAGATGAGGGTCCACAAAGGAATGGTGCCCGGAGGTCCTGTGCATGGGCAGTGGCCGGGTGTCCTATGTGGGAGCAGCAACCGGGGATTCCTGTGTGAGTGGGCGGCCGGGAGTCCTACACAGATGCTGATGCCAGTGGTCCTACTTGGGCATCCAGAGGTCCTGCATGGGCAAGTGGCTGGGAGACCTGCACTGATGCTGAGGCCTGGAGACCTGTGTGGCACCAAGGCTGTGATTCCTGCACAGGAGCAGCTTTCGGGGGTCCTCTAATCGCTCGCAGAGATATAGTATTCCCACTACTTGAATCCCAGCTCACAGAGCGACACAGAGTGCAGCCTCCCTCTCGCCCACCATCTTGGATCCCCCTTAAGCATTATTTACAAAAGAAAAATTAATCATAACACCTGTTACTACTAGGGGTATACTATGCAAAACTCCTTTCAGATGTTATATCCTGTAACCTTCACAGCTCCTCCATGAGATGAGATTACAATGATTCAAGTTTTACTGATAAGGAAACTAATGTTGACACAGATTAATTTTGTTGCCTGAGGTCACATAGCAACTAAGTGATGAGCTGGATTTGAACCCAGATTATCCTGACTTCAAGCCACTGTATGAAACTGCTTCTCAAAGCAAGGTCAAGGACAGCCTCTATCCTTGGTTTGGCTGACTTTGAACTTCCGAAAGAGTTTGGATGGTGCAGCCTGTTGCAGAGGCAACTGTGTCCTATTGTTGGTTTACCATGTGCTCTTGGTTCCTGCCCACACCAACAAATGCTTCAAAGGGAATAACTTAATCAACATACACAAGTATTTTTTTGCCAAAATCCTATTTCTAGAATTTCTGGAGTTGGATTCCACCAAGCAGTTCTGAATCCCAATGGGACACATGTTGTGGGAGTAAGCTGTCCTTTAACACAAGAGACAGAGGAGGCTTTTAACAAGCTGAGAATTATGATCATGAAAGCCAGAAGCTGAAATTCTTCCAAAGAGTAGGTTTGAGGCTCTCTAGCCATTTGGAGCCTACTCCTTATATTCTGAATTGGGGAGTGTTGATGAATCTTACTAATAGGTCCAAAGCAAGATGCCCGCCCCCTTCCCTCGTGGAATTTTTATCTCTAACATTTAATAATCCTGTTAGAACTGTAATTGAACGAGGCCATTGACTTCTTAACAAGCTTTGTCACAGGCTCAATGTTTGCTGGGTGTAGAGCCTGAAACCAGGGATTTGTTCATGAGGACAAGATGGCTCCGGACCCCAAGTAGGCAGCTCATGATCCAGATGGGACAAATGGTACAGACCAAGATGGCTCACACGATGCAGTGCATGGGGAGTTTAGAGAAGGAACTCGCATGACAGTCTTTGGGCTCAGCCTCTCTACATCTCAGTTCAAAACCTCACTGTCATCATAACTCCAAGTATTAGAATTATATGTGTCCCTTACTCCCCTGGGGGCTAAAAGGCAGAATTTGGTTGTTACTATGACCAATTTGGTGTTATGACCAATTTGGAAGTTACTGTGACAGCTCTTAAAAGAACACTTTAATGAAAGTATTGCATACTTATAGTCAAAAGAATAACACTGAATAGTTCAGAAGGGTATAAAAATGAAATGTGTGAGTGCCCATTTCCCAGGCGTACTTCCTACAGGTGACCCCTGGTAACATTTTTCTTTATACCCCTACTGGAAATTCTATAGACACAGTACATTAAGGGCAAAAATCACACCGGAGACAACCGTGCAGCCAAGAGATTTATTCACCAGCCTCTACGGCTGGTTGGAGGCAGAAGAAGTACGGGGAGAGAGGAGTCAGGGAAAGGGAAGCGTGCAAGCTCTGGACGGAGGGTCAGTGCCTAGTCTGGCCGGCCACGGTCTCCAGAGCTGTCAGCTGAGGCAGCTGCCATCGGGCTGGAGGCTGGAGCTGTCGGCTGGAGCAGCGCCGTGGGGCTGGAGACAGTGAGTCTGGAGCCGCTGCAGCTGCTGCTTAGTCTCCACAGGGATGAGATGTTGTGTCAGGTGCTGCTTCTCCCCAGGGACAAGATGTTGCTTCAGCTGCTTCCTTTTCGCTGGGAGGAGCTGTTGTGTTGTGAGCTCCAGGCAGGCAGGGACTTAAGTAGGGATTTCTGGGGGAGGGGGTGCCTGAGCCACCTTTAATGCCATTGGCTCTTTTCCCAGTAAACAAGGTGACCTTTAAGCTGATTGGCTCCTGCCTGGGGAAATTGAAACCAGGTTGCTCCTAGTGGAATTTTCCATGGGGGAGGTGGCCTGTCAGCTCAAGCCTATCTATGAGTATATGTGCACGTATTTGTGGGAGGTATATCTATCTATCTTTCTATACAGAAAAGATCTTACTTTTTCTTTAATAGTGAAACTTTGACCCCTTTCCATACCTCCATATAATTTTATTTCACTCTGTTACTCTTTCTCATTCCCTTTAATAATCACATATTAGTCAATTGAATGATTAGATGTACCAAAATTTATTTACTGAATGTTCTGTGAATGGACATTTTTTTCCAAAGTGATAATGTCACACAGCCACAGTGAGTTTGTGTGTGTGTGTGTGTGTGTGTGTGTGTGAAAATATCTGTGGGATAAATGTCAACAGGTAGAATCACAAGGTCTAAAAGTATGAGCATTTGAAGTTGGGCAGATAGAAGTTGAATGTCCGTTATTGAAAATGCTTGAGACCAGAAGTATTTCAGATTTTTGGATTTGTTTGGATTTTGGAATGTTCGCATATATAAAATGGGATATCTCAGGAATGAGACCTGAGCCTAAACATAAAATTTATTTATGTTTCATATGCCCTTTGTTCACAAACCTAAAAATTCAGGTAGTTTTATGTCCTATTTTTAGTGCACCTGTGTTTTTTGTTTTTGTTTTTGTTTTTGTTTTAATTTTTGTTTATTTATTTTGCTTTAGTTGTATACAATGTGTTTATTTGTACGTGGTGCTGAGGATCGAACCCGGGCCGCACACGCGCTAGGCGAGCGCTCCACCGCTGAGCCACAACCCCAGCCCCTGCGCCTGTGTTTTAACTGTGACCCATCGTATGTGGTCTGTGTGGAATATGCCACTTGTGGCATCATGTCAGCTCTCAGAAAGTTTCAGATTTTGAAGCATTTCAGGTGGTGAACTTTTGGATTAGGAATGCTCAACCTGTGTTGCCAAACATTGGATTAATTTGAATTCTTGTTGACGATGTGCAAGAGAGCCAGGATTTTATAAGAAATGTACTTAAGAATAACCCATACATTCAGAGCGTGATTAAGCTTCAAAAGCCAGAAGTTCATCTCCCGTGTTTAAGATAAATCTGAGTAGAGCCCCCGTGTCATTTGCCAATAAATGCAACTGGCTGAGCTCAGTATTAAAAAGGCCATTTTCTGAGTCTTTGTTTTAAAATCCTTAAATTGCTGCATCATAGAAATTTAGTTCCAGAATTTACTTGAACTTTGGGTTCATAAACAGCTTGGCTTCTAAACTGTTATAAGAGGAATAGGGTAATAGGATCCTGTTTTATGGGTCTATCAGAAAAGGCTGTCCAGTGGCAAGTTGTGGAAAGGTAAGGTTCAAAAACAAGCCAGGAATTGGACCGTGTCTTTTGTTCTCCTTAAAGTTGACCTGCCTGAACCCACTCTTCTCTGGTATGGAAATTTGCAGGGTAATGGGTAACTCCTGCCTCCTCTACCCCAGTGAGGTTAGTTAGAAGAATTTCAAGAATCATTTTGGGGTCTCTTATTTCCTGCCTAGTAGAGCATAGAAGAAATATTAGCTTCTGGGGCTCAGCTGACCACTTGGAATCTCCTAGTAAAAGGTTTCAATGTTAGCCCTTGCAAGGCACTTCCTGTTGATGTGACTGATTTTAACACCTACGACAATTGCTTGACATATCAGGCTTCTCTCGTCAGAAAGTTGTTTTCCCAATTTCTAACGGGCTAATTTTGCATCGTGTCTCTTAGAACAGAAACTGACGTTCCGAAAATCAAAACTCTGACCAAAATCCTTTGAATATAGCTAAGGAGAAACATCAATCTGTAATCTCTTTGTTTCAAAATGCTGAAGATAGTTTTTTGAAGTTTATGATGAATATGCCTAGAGTTTGACGCTGGCTTGAAACAACATTTTCTTTGCAAGATGTCTCTTGTGTCAATTCAGACATTTTGGAATGGCCCAGGGAGGGACTCAGCCTGCTGCCTTCTCGCAGTTATTTGCAGAACATGGCAAACAGACGCTGAGAATCGCGTGGTCCACGGAGAGGGACACACACATTGTATTTCGTTAAAGCAACTTACTAAACTTTTTGGAAGATCCCTACCCCCTCTTCATATCTAAAAAGAAATGTAACCAAGCACCAAATATGTTCCTCTCTGCCAGTGTTCTGGGGTTTTTCTTGGCTGTTCTCGTTCAGTGCAGACATTATGGAAAACTTTATTGCCTCGCAGACATGTCTCTGGGTGACTGAGGAAATAAAAAGGAAGCTCAGTCTCGTGTATTTCTTCTCTACTAGAAAATAATGCCCAGAAGAGTGACTGCTGTCTGCCACCATTTCAGATCAGGAGAGAGAAGCCTTCAACAGTAAGGCAGCTGGGGAGACACGTTGAGGACTTTGCTAGGAATTCAAGAAATCCATGGGTAAAGGCGAAGCAATTTTAGATTTGTCAGCATTGGAGGGAACATCCCAAAACTCTGAATTTTTGTTTGAGATCAAGAGATGGATTTTTAGAGAAATGAACCTTTTGCCATGTCAATGAATAGGGGACACTAAATAATAAGTGGTGTCTCAACGTATTTAAAAATATTTTAGAGGGATTTCATGAAAGAAAAATTGTGACAACCTTTTCAGATGTTTAGCTGAGGCTGCCATTCACACCCGCTAACCAAGAAACAAACTCCTCTAGGTAATTAGGCTTTCTTGAAGTAGCAGCTGTCATAAAATGCCAAATGACATTTAAGCTTTCATTTCGTTTCTGAAAGACAACTTGTATTTTAATCCTTAGCCTTCTCTCTCCAACAAAAATAAATAAATAAACAAGACTGATAGACAAATGGCTAGATGGGTGGTTATACATCAACACACTGGCTGTTTACCTGAAGAAAACTTGGAATGCAGCTTCCCTGAGGGCAGAACCATATAAAATTGCCATTTTTTGTTGGCTCAAATGACCACATCTTGGCATTATTTAAGGTTTTAACCTGATAGAATATGCATCTCAATCACATTTGGACTCTTGTCTGCCTTTTCCTAAACATCTAGAATTTTGTGCAGATTATCAGCCACCTAGATAGTGGAGCAGCTTTCTCAATGATGGGGCATACCTGGAGACCTGGTGGGTGCTTCAAATCCTATGTATTGATTTCTTTAAAAAATTCCTCGGCCTTCATGCAGCTAATCATCAGCAGCAATAAAGCTCTCGTTTGTGCATTTGCCAACCTTCCCATTTGGCCAGCAGGCTCTGGCTTGAACCCCCACACTGGGCTCTTGTCCATTTTTTGTGAATCTCCTTATCCCCTCCCTCTTCTTAGCCAGCACTCTGGATGACAGAAATCAGAAGGGCTTTATTTCCTAAAGCAAGTCACTTCTTTGAGCATTTCTGGCATTACTTTGGTGCAGCAGCTTTCAAAATGATGACCACAACCCACAGTAAGAAGGACATTTTACGTAATGCTGAAGAATACAAGTGGTGTGTGTTTGCAACTCAAACAAAAGTTTCACAAAACAATTCTCAATAAATGCAGTGAACTCTGCTGATGTTCTCCAATATGTTTATTTTTGTTTGTTTCTTTTTTTTTTTTTTTTTTTTTTTTTTTTTTGGTGCCGGGGATTAAACTCAGGGACACTCGATCACTGAACCACATCCCCAGCCCTATTTTGTATTTTATTTAGAGACAGGGTCTCGCTGAGTTGCTTAGCAACTCGCTTTGGCTGAGGCTGGCTTTGAACTTGCAATCCTCCCGCCTCAGCCTCCCGAGCCTCTGGGATTACAAGTGTGCGCCACCACGCCTGGCTTATTTTTCATTTTTTAAAGGTACTACTTGCAACCAATTAATTTCACTTTACAACCCACTTATATGGGTTGGGACCCATAGTTGAAAAATACTACTTTTGTGTATTGGATTCAACCCAGGAACTTTAAGTCTTGGCAGAGTCACTTATATCAGCAGAAAAAGGAAGGACTATTCATTGCTAGGAACCCGGTAAAAACACCCTTGGGCAGCTTTCAGAAGATGTTTTGCTTTCTTTTGTTTACTAGCAGTGGAAATAAACAGGTATTAGGCAATCTCCATTAGTAGACTTCTGCCAAAAGGAGAGTTTTAAAAAGGGCTGCCATATGCCTCCCAGAAGGTGGATGGAATCCCATAGAACTTAGAACTTTGCCTCTCAACAACAGCTGGTAGCAAAAGAGGGCTGGACTGCCTGTCTTCCGGGTACTAAGGCATGCAGATGCTTCAGATGTGGGCTGTGGGGAAGAAAACTTGGGATGTTGGTTTAGAAAGTCTGGCTCTGTGGCTGCCAATCATACTTTGTTTCCCATTGGGGTGAGGAGCTTTAGTCGTCTCTGGGCTTCTGGGCACTAGCTTCTTTTTTCATCCATGTTTGAGCCTCTAGCCAACCTTCCTTTACCACTTTGGGCCATAACCTGTCCTGTTCCAGCCACCTAGGGGTGAAAACTTGTTTTCTAGATTTGGGACAGACTAAACAATGCTCTGAGAACTTGAGGGAGACCATGAATCAGATGCTTCTGATACCAGGATGTATTGATGCACCAAGTTAGAACCCTGTTTCATTCAGCTTCAGAGCCACGAATTTGTAAATATAGAGAAATCCAAAATAAGTGCACAGTAAATTTTGTGCTTGGTAGTTTTTGTCACTTGCAGTATTAAATGCTGTTCCTTTCCCCTCTTGGCCTTTGGGTACTGGTGTTTCCTTTTTAAGCTCATGCCCAAAATAGGATGAGAATTTGTCAGATGACAACAGAAAGTGGTCTGGGTTTAGTTAGTCCAGGAGCCTAAAACTGAATTGTTTCCCTATCACATGGTATCAAGTTTTCTGCCTTTAGACTTTCCTGCTCCCCACACCACCCAGAAAACACTTAAAAAGCCACCAAAAGAATTTCCTGGACAGTCTCTAGGATTGCTTGAAGAGCACTGGGGCATCTCTCCCTTTGGAAGTTTCTTCTCTCTCTTAAATGGACCAGGGAGAGCTGGAGGACCTCTCCTCAGGGTACCAGACCCCTGAGGACACTCACCTCACTTACAAATGAGAAGACAGTAGCCTGTATCAGTTTCACTTTTCTACAACAGATTTTCCTCATCTGGGCCAGAAAACCACACTTCACCTACATTATTTAGAATGCATGCAAGTTACAACAAAATTGTACACATGAACATACTGTGACACAGGTGAGGTCCAACTGCTGGGTTCTTTGCCTGCCTTTAGTTAGTCGAGAGCTACTGCAGAGAAGGTCCTCGCAGCCCTATGTCTGACTTTTGATGTCTGACTTTTATGATGACTATGCAAGACTTAGATATGAATTTTTTAAAAAGGAGGGTAAAACCGAAGGCACCCAATAGCGGGGAGCCAAAGCAGAGGTATTCAGTGACAAAGGAAAGAACAGAAAGGAAAGTCTTAAAACAAGGCAGCTAGGTAAGATCCGCTGTGTTGCATCTTCAAGTCACACTGGATATTGCTGATGTTTACAGGAGGAGCCTGAAAGCTACACACAAGGTCTTTAAAGGGTCACCTGGGTATCTACTTCTTGTGAATGTTAAATTTTATTCATTGGAATATTCCCAACTTCAACGTCTGTCAAACTCAATCTTCAACTTCTTAATTTACAGGAGCACATTGAAACTGAGAGTGACAAGGGCCATTTTGAACCCTATGCTTGTGCCCAGGCTAGTGGTGAGAAAATGTTGAATACACCCTTCCTCATGCCAACATGCTTGCTCACCAGAGAGATGAAGAAAGGTGTAAAAGGTGGTGTTTTCATGAAAGGGGAGAGGTGTTGTGATGAGGAAACTTGGTTTCCATATCCAGTTCCTGTTTCTTCTAGTTGCCATGGAATTAGGCAATGAAATTAGGAGTTTCAACATGAATTAACAAAGCTGCTAGGGAAATGCATCAAGCTTGAATTGCATGCCTTCAACCCAAGAGGGGGTCCACACTCTTCAACTATATCTACCTGCCATTTGTCCACTGGCAGGTGTTTGAAATATTTGGAGGAGGGGAACCTAAGAGTTGAGACTGAAATATTAGATGCATTAATTGGTTGTGCATAAAATTTCTCCCTTGCCTATTAACTAAGGCTAGCTATAGGGTTGAATCATGAAGAAATGGCATGTGTCTGTGATTTTGTTTTTATTTCTTTGCATCTATAGTTGTCTTCTTGCACCAAATTGAAAAAATAGCACAAAAATATAATACTTTCTTTAGAGAGTTATTATTTTATAAAAACATGTTGGTAATATTGTGCCCTGTGTTGCTGACAAAAGCTTATAAATAGGGAAGAGCATGTTTTCAGACTGCTATAACAAAATATCCTGCACTAGGAGGATTAGACAATAAACATTTATTTCCCACGGTTCTGGAGGCCAGAAAGTCCAATCAAGGTGCCTGCAGGTTCATTGTCTGGTGAGGGTCCACTTCCTGATTGGCATATGGTATCTTCTCACCATCAAATGACCTTTCCTTGACACATGCATATGGAGAGAGAGAACTCTATCTTCACCTTCTTAGAAGAGAACTAATCCCTTCATAAGTGTTCCATCCTCATAATCTAATCTAAACCTAACTACCTCCCAAAGGCTGCACCTTCAATTACCATCACATTGGGAGTTCAGGCTTCAACATGAATTTGGGAAGAACACAAACATTCAGCCCATAACAAGGCATAGCCCTCCCAAAGAACATGAGGAAGTGCTAAAAGGCTTCTAACATCAGTGATGAACGTAATGCAAGATCACGTTTACTCTAAGAATGGACAATACCTTAGCAATTATTTATGTGATGTATGATAACAGAAGTACTATTTTCTGGGGCATTTTAATTCCATATAACAGCTCAGAAATAATAGACAGTTAAGTTTAAATGGCCAATCTTCCAGGAAGTTACATATGAGAAATGACATTAGTTCTATAGCTCTTGAGAAAAAGTAATAAGTCCTCATCTTTCAGCTAAGACAGCCCCATGTTTGTAACCATTTTTGTGCCATAGACCTCTTTGGCCACCTGGTGAAATCTATAGAACCCTTCTCAGAATAACGCTTTGAGGTGTATGAGATAAAATACACAGGAATACCAAGGAAATTACACCAAAATAGAGGTCTGTCCCTAGAACTTTGGGTTCCATGCACCATAGATTAAGAACTCTGTGTGCTTGAAGCCCAGACGATGGGTAAAGGGGAATAATAAAAATGAAAAGAAGCAACATTGTCCATGTGTTGTAATTCCTGTCTTACAAGGCAAGGTGGAGATGAAATACAGATCAAGAAATAGCCTAAGAGCTTATTGCGGTGTTCGGGAAGAGAGAGCTCCTGAGAGTAACCAAAACTGTGTCTGCGGAAGCCATGGCTCCTCTCATTGATTCTCCTTCCTCTTAGGAATGTTTTCGGTTATTAGGTTTTTTTTTTTTTTTTTTTTTTTTCCTCTTGGACGTGTTCTCTTCCTGTTGTAACTATTTCCAACTCCACATTTATAGAATCACAGTAACCAATTAAATTGTGTTCTGTGAAAGTTAAAATCTTTAAGGGATGAATGGTGCATATTCATCTCTAAGAGGTTTTGAGCACCTGTCACATAGGCTGCTGCTCTGGCTGCTGGAATTACAGGTAGTTTGAGATAAGGTTCCTGCCCATAAGAAGTTTAAAATCTGGAGGCAGTAACAAGACACCTAAGGAGATGATTTCAAAAAGCACAATTATTGATTTTTTTTAAAAAACTTGTTTTCTCAAATGTTGCAACTGTAATGGAGGGTTATGATAGATGTGTCTTCCATAATTCTGGGTTCTTTTTGCATAGAAAATATGTCAACTTTTGGCTTAAAAAAACAACTGCCTGTTCAAGAAGGTAAAGTGGGTTTTTCCTAGAGATGCTAAGCAGAGCTTTAGAGGCCAAGTATCCCTTCCGTGCCTTTGGGCAGGACATTCTCAGACTTCACAAATAGGCTGAAATCTACTTGATTTAATTTTTTTACATTACACAACCAAGCCTTATCCATTTTAACAATACTCATTCTATACTTTATGCCTGTTTCTGTCGGTTCTGAAAGTGGAGATTAGCCACACTCTGTAATAATTGCATGTATTTTATCTAATAAAATAATAATTAGTGCAAGAATGAGTACATATACTTGAAGGCATTCGAATCCTTTCTATTTTGTGTTCTGTAACTCTGGTCCCTTAATTTTCTCTGCATATTTTATATGCTCCAACATCATGATAGATTTCTCTAACCCACCTTAAATCCCCAAACCCATTTTAAGATGAGAAAAATAGAACTAGATTTCTGTCTGTTTGGAAGGAAAATCACACATCGTGAAAACATATCCATGTGTGGTACAAACATCATAGCATGACTATTGGCAAGTGAATGCATTATTAATGATGTTACCCCTTAAATGAGAGCATTGGTTATTCAGTAAGTATAAAAGGGCTGACTGTTTATAACAAGCTTGAATTTTAGAGAAAGTGTTAGTAATTCTTTATACCATGAACTCATATGTAACTTGCTTTTGGCAAAGAAAACCATTAAGAAAAGACATCCAGAAGGCAGCAGCACAGTGAAGTTGTACTGTTAAAATTCTATGATATACTTTATAGGACTAATTGAATGGCCCTTGTTGGCTAATGACATCAATATAATTTTGGTGATTTCCCACCCAAAATTCTGTGTAAATGAAAAAATATTCACATAACTTGGAGATTTTATATTAGAGAGGGAATGTAAGAGTTGCATGGACCAGCGGTTCTCAAAGTGTGGTCCCTGAACCAGTAGCTTCATTATCACCTGAGAACGTGTTAGTAATGCAAATTCTTGGTTCCTATTCTGGACCTACTGAGTTAGAAATTCTGGGGGTGCGATTCAGCAATGTGAGTTTTAATAAGTTCTCCAAGTGATTCTGGTACACACTGTATTTTGAGAATCACTGATTTAGCTTGGCATTCTTGACATTTTTGAACCAGACAATTGGTTGCTATAATGGGCTGTCCTGTGTATTGTACGATGTTTAGCAGCCTTCCTGGCCTGTATCCACCAGATGCCAGTGGCACCCCTTGCCCAGTCATGATGATAGAATATCTCCAGACCTTGCCAAATGTCTCTGAGGGAAGTGGGGGGACTGTTGAAAACCATTGGTCTAAACCAATCTCCCACTCTCATACAGCAGGCGTCTCTATAAAATTTTTGATAAGTACTTCTGTTCCCCTTTTCCCTTTGAGAGTCGTGAAAGGGGTAACTTAATCTCTCCCCCCACCAAAAAAAAAATAATAGAAACTTAAGTATTTAAAATATATTTTCTTGGAAACTGTATAACTTTTATAAATTGTATGCATTTAATCATATAGAGAAGAGCAAATTCTTTTGTAATAAAGTGTGGTTAGTTACTGATCTCTCTTCAGAACTTCACTATTACAGTGTTCAACATTCCCTGAGCACATGCTGCTTTCCCTCCCCAACAGCAGCACTGGGTCCACTCAGATTCAGCCTCCACACTTATTCCATGTCTTTAGTGCAATATTGTGCTTGTCTCCTCACTTCTGCACCCTTAAATCATCTAGTTTTCCATCTTTGCATCCTCAGGACCTAGTCCGGTTCCTTGCACATTAGAATAATGTTAATGGCTAAACACTGTATAGCTGTTGGGTCCTCACGTTTTGAAGTTCATTTACACTGCTACTGAGGCAGGTTCTATCATTATTCCTTCTTGCAGATAACAAAACTGAGATTTATAAATTTGACTGTATTTAAAGTCATAGAACCTGGATTTGACCCCAGGAATCTTCATCCCTAAGCTCAAGTCATTAAGCACTGCACTTTGAAAGAGCTTAATAAATGTTTGGTGAATGCATTCACACTTTAACCAAGGTTCAATGCATAAATAATTGACTTGATCATTGAGAGCCAGTGGCGAAAGCGTTCAGAGGAGTTACATAAAAGTTTGTTCACCAACCAATTGTATAATGTGAATGTCAACCATTATACTTTAACTGGCAATGTTTAGGGAAATGATTTAGAAACTGTCCAAAAAAATACTGCTAAATGAATTTGCATACAACAAAGACATTGAATTTGGCCTTGAGTGATGGGCTTCTATAAGAACATGGAGAGGATATTAATAGAAAAATAGAGAATACAGGGAGATCCCCCAAATTCCTTTCTTCTCTTGCAGTTCCTGGACGTTTTTAGTACATGGGGAAGTGGATGGTTTAGAGGTGAGCAAAGTTCATTGTTAAGAAGGTAAGACCAGTTGGTGTGGCCAATGTTAAAAGTTTTATAAAGTTAGAAGCAATTATTAATACATTGCACAAAGTGAGAGAACATGTTTTAAAAACAATTTTTTAAAATTTTCAGTTGTTCAAGACTATAAATCTTCTTGCACAAGGAAAATATAACAATTTATTTACCCTTATGTGAATTTACAATGACTTCTGTGCCTTGCTTTCTGTATTCCTTTTGCAAACAAATAGTCATGTTTGTGTTGAAACCCGAGAGAGAGAGAGACCCTGTTTCAACAATACTTGGAAGAGGAAAGTGCTAGCCAGGAACCAAGTCGTTTCCTGGGAAGAGCAAAGGACAGAAAAGAGTCTGTGGTCTCATAGGAGAGCATCATCAGGATACCTCAGTCTGTATCAGCCCAAGTTCGTCAAATCAAAAATAAAACCAGTGCTAAAATTCAGGTGAGAGAGTTGAAGACCCCCTCCTTAGTTCTCGAAAGAGTTCTCTTCACCACCTGTTGAAACTGGGCAGGGTTCTTGTTGGCAAAAACAGAATAGAGAGATCATCTGGTCCAGGGTGTTCAAACTGCAAATTGTGACAAATAGTCATTTTAGTCAGTATAAAGTGGGTCATATTCTTTTTAAAACAAAAAATGGTAGATTAAAAAGAAATTAGAATACATAATTCATAGAAAGCTTAAATATTGTTTCATGAAACTTTTGTCTTCAGGGGCATACATATAGCACATTGCAAAATATACTCTTATAAATCATCTAGCCCAATAACTTCATTTTATAGATGGAAGAATTTTTGACCAAAAAAGGTTGTGTGATCTGTCCAAAGTTGCACTTTTATTATTTATAATAAATTTTTTATTATTTAAAATAAACTGAGACAGGCGCAGTGGTACATGCCTGTAAATACCAGCGGCTCGAAGCTGAGGCAAGAGAATCTCATGTTCAAAGCCAGCCTCAGCAAAAGTGAGGTGCTGAGCAACTCAGACCCTGTCTCTCAATAAAATAAAAATAGGGTTGGAGATGTGGCTCAGTGGTTGAGTGTCCCTGGATTCAATTACGGTACCAAAAATAAACAAATACATAAATAAAATTAAGAGCATAAAATTTTTAAAAAATCAGATGTATCCTTTAAAAACCCAGCTAGTCCCCAAATCTAAGTAATAGTGATTCTACAAACAAATTTTTCTTAGACAAAAACCCAGTATATATTAGAATACTAATAGCATCTGTTGTGATCAGATATTAGTTCTAATGAGCTCTATGAACTCTGGGTATCAAGAAATTCTTTGTATAAGTAAGCCCTGGCTAAGTGACATTAGGCTCCACCTCTTAAAGGCCCCACCACTTGCAAACCACCTCACGAGGGGCCAAACCTCCAACACACAAACCCTTGAGGGGACTTCCAAATCATAGCAGTTACAGATAGGCTATAAATTCTTTGAACTATGATTTTATTTTGTTTATTTATTTTTTGGTACCAGCAATTGAACCCAGGGAGCTTAACCATAGAGCCACATCCCCAGCCCTTTTTATATTTTTTATTTAGAAACAGGGTCTCGCTAAGTTGCTTGGGGCCTCGCTAAATTGCTGAGGATATCTTTGAACTCTTGATCCTCCTACCTCAACCTCCCCAGCGCTGGGATCAGGCATGTGCCACCACACCCAATCTTTTTTTTTTAATATTTATTTATTTGCACACAATGCGTTTATTTTTACAAGGTGCTGAGGATTGAACCTGAGCCAAGCACTTGCTAGGCGAGCACTCTACCTCTGAGCCACAACCCCAACCCCCAATCTTAACTACAATTTTAAAACAGAGAAATCAACAAGGTGGAGAGAAGGATCTGAGTCATTAAAGCTAGTCATTACCAGGACTTTACAGATTTTTACATATGCATATTCATGACTGGTTCCTAAATAAAGGTTTTTTTTAATGTTAGATAATACTACATACCTATATATGTAACCCCTAAAGAGAATAAAAATGAACCTATAGGAAGTTAATGATATTTGACACTAATTTGCTTTCCCCGTTAACCCCAATTGCTTGTACTTAGGGGTTTGTTGTTTGTTCCAAATATGCTATAACTTAGTCCAGGTAAACAGTATTTCAATGTGCTATATACCACTAGACCTGTGCACGTACCATCAGAGGCTGAGAATTAGAGATTAAATAGTCATTTTGCCACAGACTTAATTTACTGAATGGAAATAAGAATAGCTTGAGGTTGTGGTCTCTCACACACTCTGAGGAAAGCGTTCTTTAGAATTACAGGGCAAAGAAGGATGGTGAAACCTCCAAAGATAATCTCGTTCATCCCACCCCTCCAGTCGGTCCTGAGGCTCTGATTGCCCGAGACACTGTTGCTACTTGAAGTGTAGTCCTTGGGCCAGCATGTCAGCATCACCTGGGAGCTCCTAAGAACTGTGGACTCTTCGAGCACTGGAATGTTCCACTTCACAACACTGAAACTTCTCTGATCATCCAATAATCAGGATTAAAGAGATAACAGCTAGATTTTTCCAAACAGACCCGTTTTGATTGGCATTAATAATGTTCCTTCAACCTTAATCCTTACACACAAAAAGAGTAAACTGAAGTAACTTGATGGTTTTTTTATTCGAAGTCGTATATATAACAATAGCATGCATTACAATTCATAATGCACATATAGAGCACCTTTTTACATAACAAAGTATATTCGTAATATTCATGTCTTCAATCATGCATTTAGAATAATGATATCCATCTTATTCTACCACTGTCTTTTTTTCCCCCTCCGCACCCCTTTGTCCCTCCCTTTCCTCCCTCCCCTTTAACCTTTCTAGTGTTCCTCTAATCCTCCTATGTTTCCTGACCCAACCCCACTGTGAATCAGCCTCCTTATATCAGAGAAAACATTCGGCATTTGGATTTTTGAGATTGACTAACTTCACTTAGCATTATATTCTCCAACTTCATCCATTTACCTGAGAATGCCATTATTTTATTCTCTTTCATTGCTGAGTAGTATTCCAGTATGTATATATACCACATTTTCTTTATCCATTCATCTACAGAGGGGCATCTAGGTTGGTTCCACAACCTAGCTATTGTGAATTGTGCTGCTATAAACATTGATGTGGCTGTGTCACTGTAATATGCTCTTTTTAAGTCCTTTGGGAATAGACCCAGGAGTGGGATGACTCATAAGGTGGTTCCATTCCTAGTTTTCCAAGGAATCTCCATACTGCTTTCCATAATGGCTGCACCATTTTGCAGTCCCACCAGTAATGTATGAGTGTGCCTTTTTCCCCACATCCTCTCCAACATTTATAGTAGTTTGTGTCCTTAATAGCTGCCATTCTGACTGGAGTGAAATGAAAAGTAGTTTTGATTTGCATTTCTCTAATTGCCAGAGATATTGAACATATTTTTATGTATTTGTTGATTGATTGTTTATCTTCTTCTGAGAAGTGTTTTTTCAGTTCCTTGGCCCATTTATTGATTGGGTTATTTGTTTCTTTGGTGTTAAGATTTTTGAGTTCTTTATATATTCTAGAGATTAGTCCGCTATCTGATGTGCATGTGGTAAAAATTTGTTCCCAATTAGTTGGTTCTCTGTTCACCTCACTGATTGTTTCTTTTGCTGAGAAGAAGCTTTTTAGTTTGAATCTATCCCATTTATTAATTCTTGATATTAATTCTTGCACTACAGGAGTTTTATTAAGGAACATGGGGCCTAATCCGACATGTTGGAGATTAGAGCTTACTTTTTCTTCTATTAATTGTGTTTTCTCTGGTCTAATTCCTAGGTCCTTGATCCACTTTCAGTTGAGTTTTGTGTATGGTGAGAGATAGAGGTTTAACTTGATGTTAACCAATCAGTTATTCTTCTATTGTTCAATTTCCTATCTCTGTCTTATGAGGATTGCAAGTTCAAATCCAGCCTCAGCAACTTAGCAAGACCCTGCCTCAAAATAAAAAGGGAAGTGGTTAAGCACCTCTAAGTTCAAACCTTTTACCGAAAAAGAAGAAAAAGAGGACTGCCAGCCTTCTTATTTTGCAAACTAACATATTTGAAAACAGTCAACCAACCATTTGTTATCTTTATCACCATATAAGAGAAAAACTATTTTATGCATCCATATATATACACATGTATATATTATATATATATCATGCATGGTTTCCAATCTTACAAAGGTATGTAGGCACATACATACAGGTCCACAATACTTTATCCAAAGTCCTTGCCAGACAAGTGGCAGAATTCAGGGGCGTTTTTGGGGGGAAGGAATTTTAGGAAGCTGTTATTGTGCATAAAACTATACCCCACATCAAATATATTGGTATTCTTGCAGTAAAGCACATAAATATTCACACCAAGTTGGATCCATGAAGACTAAGAAATACTCATATGAAATCAGGCCAGCTTTTGCCACCAAATACGTTCTGTAAAACTCTTCATTTTCAGAATTCCATTTTGGGATTTCAGAATAACACCTACGATATTGGAGATATACATATCTTTTCACCTCCTTTTCTTCTCTATTCTAGGGCAGGGACCCTCCCCAACCCCACCCCCATCACTGTCACTGATGAGCACAGGTCTGAGGATTGGCGTTCAGGGCTCTCAGCCTTGACACTGCATGGAGTGTGTGTCCATCCTCTGATGACAAAATTTCTTCTGTTCTCCAAAGATATCTCTATCAGTCAGTGCTGAGACTTCTTGAGTATTATTGAAGAGGTTTCCAAATGGTGAGCTAGGATAACTGTTTTGTTCAGTGTTAGCCCACGCCCTGAAAATAGTGCCTGACACATGGTAGCCACTCCATGTTTGTTAACTAAGTGGAAGATTTGCAAGTTAACAACCTCTGCAAACACTAAAATTATGGCCATAAGCTCATGGATTATAGAGAACTGAGTTGCAATGTGTATGGGTGTATGAGTGTGTTTAATTGAGAGCAACCTATGAAATTCTTTCTATCAGATAAAAATACATATTTACGTGAAGGATTCACATTGGTCCTTCCATTTAAAAATTTGCATAAATGAGTTCCAGGTGATAATGTAACATATTGCATTATCTAAAGTACTGAATCAACACCAACAAGTATTTGGTACTAACATAATTTTTCAAAGACATAATATTTCATTTTCTTTGCCATTTTGGATTCAGATGGCCTTAAAATAGGTGCAAGGTCAATGAACTTTTAATAGGGAAAAAGGTTATGAGCACAGTAAAATAATTTAAGGGATAAATATTTGAAAAGGATACTGCAATTGAAGCTCTGAGCTGATTTACACAGAAACAATAGAACCACGACTAGGTGAAATGTAGTGGTAAGAGAAACCGAGTGTGATCACAGCCTAATCCTTCCAGAAGGAAGTTCATTTAGTTCTCTTTCTTTGACTTACATGTGATGGTTTTGACAACAGTGTGTTTAAAGGAGAATAAAAATTTGCCAGGGGAAAAAATGATCTCCAACTAAGAGGAAGGCTATATTTCTTCCTTATAAGCAAAGCCAACATGAGAGCACCACAGATAACTTGCAAGTTATTGGCAGTGTTTTCCAGAACCAAGACAGAATCCTGCAGGCACTTACCAACCATGGTAGATAGAATGGGAAAACTTCAAATGCATCTGTCAATAAGGACAGAGCTTAATGATTAATAAGTAGCCATTACCTTCTAAGCATAATAAAACCCTGCGACCATCATAATCGAGGCAGCTGCCATTTTGTGACAGAAACTGTACAATAAATACTATATCATCTTATAAATGCCCAAGGTTGGCATCTTGGGCTAGGTAAGTGCTCTACCACTGAGCTCCACCCCCACCTCTCTCCTTTCACTAGCTTCAAAAGTCATGTAACTGACTTTTCTCAACCTGTTTTTTATATCATGTTGAATAAAATTTTTGTACCATTTAGGCTGCCATAGAGAAGGTAGAGTTCATATGAGTATAGCCTTGGTTACCTAGAATTAAAATAGCTAGACCCTTCATGTAACCAGAAATTCTCCTGTTGGACTTTTTTTTTTTTTTTTTAAGAAAAGAAAATGCTAGAAACTTAAGAACTAAAGTCTTAGTTTCCTTTAATAGAAAGTATGAGGGTTGAAACAGATACAGTCTGAGATTCCCAGTTCCCTGTGGTTTGTCCAGGACCTGATCCTCGGCCAGAACTGTTGAGCCAACTTTCTAGCAGGCTAGCATTATCCCCTCGCATGACATTGTCTTTTATTGGTTGACTTTGGTTATGTTTAAAACAGTGCTTAAACCCATTAGCTTCTGTCCACAGAGTGCCTCAATTTCAAAGAGAATAAAATATGGTGAACATCTTAGGAAAAAAGGACTAGCGAATTGGATTCCAGATTCTGTACTACATGATTGCCTGAGAGGTTTTGTCTGCTATTTTGTGATCACAATGATTTTAAGCCCGCTCTCTCCACTGCGTCAAGATGGAAGATAAGAAGGACGCGGGACTCTGTGCTATGTCTGTATTTTGACTTTGTCCGTTTCTTTCATTGTTTTTTGAAAAGGTATCTCTTACAGTGAGATCTGCTCGGTGCTAATTTTAACTCACAAAATGCAAGCATGCTTTATGTCATGCTTTCCTCTAAACCCTAACTCTGCCAACATCCCACTGACAGCAGTTCCTGTTTTCTCTTTGGACTTAGGGTAGGGGTTGTCTGTTAGCTGGTGAAACTCTCCAGCTTCTTCAGAATTCATAGACAGTGTGTAAAGAGTTGAAACTCCCAGCACCCATAGTATCCCTTGTGATCCACTCTTGTCTCTCCCTTCCCTTCCCTGTTGTCCCCTGCTGCCAGTGTAGGTCCCCTGGGCTTCTCCTTTGTTCCGGCTCCTCTTTCATTAGGTCCTTTGTGTATGTGTGCGCTCCTGGCTTATCTCTTGGAATCATCTCTCCCTTTGCCTGTGCTCCTGACTTTCTCTGCCGAGCTGAGCTCCAAGCCTTCTCATCCTCCCTAGCATCACACCTGTCAGAGAATTGGCTTGGTAGATATATATCTCACTGGGTGTTTCTCAGGAACAGACATTCATTCTGGCCCTGAGAGGGGAATCTAACAAACAGATGACATTCCAGCAAGACATTTGCTCCTAACTATTCCGTTCACATTTTGCTACGAGTATCTGCAGTGTTTTATCTACATGACAAAGTCACTTAGCCAGCCTGTCTTTGCACTTTATTCTAGAAGGTTGTGATGGTTCTGATGTGAGACCATTGGTTGAGGTGGGTCATTGAGAAGGAAGATAAAAGATGGTGCTTGGCTCCGTGTTTTCCCCCCCATTGGACACAGACAAGTGTCCACCAGCCAAGGAGGTCATTCAATGTGTGTTCCCTTTCCCCAGGGACCCCTTCTGTCTGAACCAGCTATGACCTATGTTCCCACCTACATTTCAGTACAAGTAGATTGTACTGTGATTCATCAAAAATATTTTTAGAGATGTCTAAAATGTTATGTCCTGACCAATTTTTTTTAATCTAACAATAGCTAGTCCATTCCTACCATGACAACAAATCATGTGCCTGACTTCTTTCATCCTATCTTTAATATCAGTTTAAAGAATTTTATAGCCTCCAGGCTGTCATAGAGAAGGCAATCAATATAAACCCAAGTTACCTAAAATTAAAATAGCCAGTCCCCTCAAGTAGCCATGAATTCTTCTGTTGGTTTCTTTTGAGAAAGAAACGAAATGATAGAAGATTCAGAAGTTCAATTCAGTCCTACTATTCTGTACTATCTATACTTAAACACATCGTAGAACAAGGGTACAAATGAAGACTGATTCTCATTAGAGAACCTGAAATTGTAGTGATCATGGGTAAGCATCACTTATTATTCTGATGTTCAAAAGTCTGAGTTCAATAAGTCCTAATTGAATTCCCGAGACCCTGGTTCGCCTCAGAGAGATTAAGTGTATTATACTAAGTGAAGGAACTGAGATTTTTCAATCCTCTCCTGTTACTGACTTAGCATTTTATCTGGATGTACTCCAGGGCATTGATCTCATTTCTCCCTTTTCGTAGAGATATTTTATGTTCTCGCCTTATCTACCCTAAGGAACTGACAGCACCTGAGAGCAGGATTGATGAGCATCAACTTCCATAACCCTTAGAGTCGTAAATGAGGTGAAAGATGAGTCGCTATAGCAAACTGAAACTGAATATTCACTCTATTGTTCCCACAGTAGATGAGGAAGAGAGGGAGAGGAGAGAGAAGGAGGGAAAGGGAGGGGAGGAACAGATGGGCTGATAGGTAAGGAAGGCAGGTAGAAGGTGGGAGGTAAGAAAGTACAAAATAGTATGTCCCGTGCTCCTTAAAGTGTGGTCCTTGGACCAAAAGCATCAGCATCACCTAGAAACTTGCTAGCAATGAAAGAATTGGCGTCCCATTCAAGACCTACCGAATCAGACGCTGGGGTCAGAGGTGCATCAGGGTGTGCTCTAACAATGATTCTGATGCAGCTACATTTGAGAGTCTCTGGTACAGACCCCTCACGCCTCCCATTTTCTTTATGAAACCTGTCAATCTTCTGGGTCAACACTTTTCCAACTTGAAGGTGTGTGCAGATTACCTGGGGATCTTGTTGAAGATGCAAATTCTGATTTAGCTGATCTGGGGTGCGCCCTGAGAGTCTACATTTACCACACCTTCCTGGTGGCACTCACGATGCCTGTCGGCTTTAGAACACAGGTGTGCTGCAGGTGTTCAGGGTGGTTCTCGTAGATGCTGACTCAGAGCAAAGTTCCTCCCTGCCTCCTCTATATCCCAGCAACTTTAAAAATTGCTTCTCTGGGCGAATTTGCATTACTTACTAGGGTTCGCATAGTTTGCATCTGAAGGAAAGAAAAAAAAAGTGTTTAAAACCATAGACGTGGGATAAAATGTATAATACACCCCCCCACGCCCAAAAAACTTTCTTTTGCACAGCTTGAATGTTCAGCATCTTTATGACGATTTGTCTGTCCCCTTAAAAAATCCAGCGAGGTAACCAACTGATTTATTTAACCACTAGAGGATATCTAAATATTAAGCACCTAAAGTTCAAGTAATTGTTCCCTGGCTATCTGTGAACAGGATGTTACCTCAAGAAATTTTTCTCTGGAGGTTGCATGAGAGTAACATTTGCAAACCACTTGAAATATAAAAGACAGTATTTTTTATTAGTTATTCTTGGAAACATAGTGTGTATTTTTCAGATGCATTTGAATACATATATTCATGTAAGAATTCTGAGTTAAAATACAAACATTAACTCTGTACTTGAGTCTACATGATTAAACATGTGATGAATATTTTCCCTTCACCCTTAATAAAGAGTTCCCCAGAGCCCACATGCCTGTACTCTCTCTATTAAATTCGTTTATTTCATAAGGAAGAACAAACTGGTGTTCTATCCCATGCACTACATACAAAGACACAATACTTGATTGAGAAATTAGGCTGTAGATAATATCAGAATCTCCTTTGGGGATAGAAAGTTATTTGGGTGAGATTGGAAGCTTCTAGGAGTCAGAAAGTTCAGTGGTGCTTCTCATGAGAACCTCTTACTAGAAAAAAAGGGGAAATCTGTTCATGTTTTATTTTTTTAAATTCTTTTTTAGTTATAAAGGACAATAGAATGTATTTTATTATATACATTTTACATTTCAGAGAGAACATTCATCCATTGGTTTTTTTTTAGGATTGGCTTATTTCACTTAGCATGATATTCCCCAGTTCCATCCATTTATAGGCAAATGTCATAATTTCATTCTTGTTTGTGGCTGAGTAATATTTCATTGTGTATATGGACCACATTTTCTTTATCCATTCACCTAGTTGGTTCCATAGCTTAAGTATTGTGAATTGAGTTGCTGTGAATATTACATGGACTCATCACTATGGTATGCTGAGGAGTGGGATAACTGGGTCAAGTGGTGGTTCCAAGTTTTCTGAGGAATCTCTGTACTGCTTTCCAAAGTAGTTTCTGCTCCTGATTTCTAAAGAGTATTAGGGAGTCTTCCCTGTGCCCTATAAAAACCCTTCAGTCACACCACAACACTGATTCCTATAGCCACCTGCTCTTCAAATTTAACTACACTCAGGAACCAACCTTCTACATAGGAACAAATCTTATCTTCATTACTCTTATTTCTCCCTCTTTTCTAGAGCTGCTAATCTTGGGAGGCAGAACAGGGAAAGTAGAACAAATTCTGATTTGCATGGTATTTTCTTATGTCACACACATACAGGTGCAGGTATAAAATGCCCTGTTTTGTGGGCAGGCACTGTGGCGCACGCCTGTAATCCCAGCAGCTCAGGAGGCTGAGGCAGGAGGATCACAAGTTCAAAGCCAGCCTCAGCAAAAGCAAGGCACTAAGCAACTCAATGAGACTCTCTGTCTCTAAATAAAATACAAAATAGGGCTGGGGGTATGGCTCAGTGGTCAAGTGCCCTTGAGTTCAATCCCTGGTACAAAAAAAAAAAAACAACTCTGTTTTTTGTCTTTGGTGGTTTGATGTAAAATTATTTTGAAAGTTTGGGGGGACTCTGGTTGCAGCACTGAGCATCCTCTTGGCATACAAAACTTTTCTACTGCTTCACAGCCTGTACTCAAATAACTAAAGTATTCAATGAAACGTTGACTCTGTGGAAAAAAAAAGAACAAATTATCCTTACCTTCCTAGGGAGGGCTATGTTTTGAAAATGTATCTGTAAGAGAAAAAATTCTTAGACCTGAGCATCCAAGGGACAAGCTGCTTTGGAAAGACAAGAGCCTTCACACTGTCATCTTGGATGATATGAACCTTGTCAGGGGCACTAGATAGAATTGTAAATACTTCAGTGTAAGATTAGTTAAGATTAGTGGAAAAGTTGTGCTTTTGTTTGGAGAAGGAAAGAACTTTAGAAGTAAACTAGGCAAGCTGCTTCACCCGATCATAGGGGCATAGGGACCTGCCCAAGAGTCTCTGCCTGGCAGGGGACAGGGCTGAGGCTAGAATTCAGGCAGGCCAGCTCCCAGTTCTGTGCAGTTTCAGGACAGAATCTGACTGACATCTCCACATCCTGATAAAGTGACCCTGGTTAACGGCTCCTTCAAGACCCAAGACCGCAGGCTGGCTGGATTCAATGGCAGCACAGATTCCTTTACATTCTCGTTATTTTGATAATAAAATGGGATTTCCAGCTTACCTCTGACCTGACACTTGTATTTCATTTTTAAAGAGACCCAGGGAGAGAGCAATTCTTGGTAATTTTGCAGCAAAATTATACCCATAGCACATTAAAATGTGTTTAAAATTTAATAAAACTGTACCCATTCCAGTAATAAACCTCGTTAAGTGTCTAGCACATCACGTATGCTTTTAATGGCCTGTTTGCTTTTCAAAGATATGAAGCAAGACAAATTATTAAAATAAAGACGCAATACTGTGTTTGAGTTGCCATTTTAAAAATTTGCTATTTTCAACAGAACCATCTGTTACCTTCCATGCTTCTAAAATATGTAATTCTGATCTATATGGCCACACTTTTTTTCAAAAAAAAATTATTTCCAAATTGAGGTAAATACCACCCATTTTTAAGAAGTTCAATGTATTACTTTTTTTTTTAAGTTAAATGTATTGCTTAATTTTTTTTTTTCCACAAATACATTCCATGTTGGAAAAAAGGAAAAGTTTTGGTGGAAAAAAAAAAAAAACTTTAAAAAAGCTAAACCAGGACAGGCCAAAATTATCCTTGCATAAATCATATATGTACATAACAAAAATAAAAATTTCTTAGTGATAAAGTGGGTATCTTTTTGCTCACATTAGTTGTCAAGAGAATAAACTAGTGAGAGAACCTAGAAACTGTTGTGGTTACTCTTCATCAGAAATAATTTAAATGTGTGTATAAACACATTTTAATAAGCCTGTGGGAACTTCTGCTCTTGTTTCCTAGAATTCAGGTTAGTAAATCATTACAGCCTGAAGTTTCCCCTAATACAATTCTGTTACTTTGACAGAATTCCTTAGCAAGAGGGCAGCCTTTCATACTGGAAGAGAAATGATGCAGGCAATACGTTAGTCATGAAGCAGTAAGTTCATATTGTCGTAATTCCGTGTCTTTCTGTGGAGCTAGGTCTCTGTGACACACTAGATAATTATACCCTGAGGAGGGCCTTGGCTAACGTGCCCACCAAGAGTTCATAGAGCACCCAGGCCAGCAGCATGTAAGAAACTACTCTATTTCTTTATTATTTTTTAGAATGTAACTTTTATGAAAATGTCACATATACTGCTTAATGTAATAGTTTGTTTATGTAATAGGGTGTAGCATTTTAAATTTTAAATATAACAGATTAATTTTAACTCTAATTTTAAATATTAACAGAAAAAAATAAGAAATAAAAATAATAATAATAACCGAAAGCGCTACCACCCAGAAATAATAGGCATTCGTATTTGGAGAACATTATTTTCTACATAATTTCTCTATGCATCTGCACAAAATAGGAGGAAAGAGGGAGATAGGATGTAGGGGTAAATGGAAATAGTTTTGCAAATATGAGATCACTTTACAAATGCTACACAACAGGGTTCTTGCACATTATTAAGGCTGAATTAGCAAGGTTCTTGTGAAGGCTGAATTTTACAAGGGAGTACACAGGTGAGCCTGGGAGAAAGTTCAGGAGCCTGAACAAAGTTTGGTCAAGCAGAGAATCTTTGTCAGCAGACAATCATTCTTAATCAGTTCCCCCCCCCCCCCCCCCCCCCCGGAACATCACAGGTCTTATTTCAGGATAAGTTTCCAATATTACACTTTCATATACCTTTTCTATTATATTTCTTATATCTGGAAACACCAACTGTTTTTGTGTTCTATTGTCTTTATTCTCTGCACTGATTTAGCTGTGATAATCTGTCATTTTCTTCTCCATTGACCATGAAGTTTTCTTTTCAATATTTTTAGCTTTATCATTCTCTCCATTTCTCTGTTTGTTTCCTTACTTCTGCCCTCTCCCTTTCTATTTTGTTCTATTATTTTATAATCTTGTTTTAATTTCTGATTTTATTAAATAAAGTACTCATAGGAAACTTCCTTATTTTTCTTGGGCTATGTTTTCTTTAGAATCTGAGCTGTTCTCAACCATTCTTTCTTGTCCCCCTCCCTCTCCATTTCTCCCTTCCTGTCTCCCTCCCTCTGCATATTTTGTGCATTTTCTGGGCTGGGGATTAGTTTCTAGCTTTTCTAAAGCAAGAAGAAGAAAGTGGGGAGCAGAAGCGTACACAGTGCCTTCATGGGGACCTGGGCTTGGCTCCCTACTTTAAATGCTATTGGCTTCTCCCAAGCCCAAGCCCCTCTACCTGCTGTAGGGGATCCTTGATTGTGGCTTCAGCTCTGTCCCCAGCTTGGATCAGAGCCCTGCCTTCTCCTGGGTTTTAGGATTATCATCAAGAACTGCCATTTTCTAAGATGTTTTCCCTGACTTTCCCCAAGCCTGTCTCTCCCCTTTGCTCAGACCACACCATTCCAATCCAAAGTTGTCATTAGAGAAGCCCTGAACCCTGCCCATCACCTGCCTTCACTGTACTGTCCCAGGTGGAGGGTTGGAGCCACACTGCCACCGTGGGCACTCTACTCTGGTGGCCAACACTTTTTAAGTGAGGTTATAGAGTTATACCCTTTGCTCTTTGGCTGCTCACAATATTTTAATCTCAATTTGTATTTTAACAAATGTATTGGGTCATTTATTAAATATTAAAAAGAAGATTCCAGAACAGAACTAACTTCATACAATGATCTTTTCTCAAAAACTACATCAAGGTGGGCATTCATGCCTGTAATCCCAGTGACTCAGGAGGCTGAGACAGGAGGATCGCTCATTCAAAGCCAGCCTCAGAAATTTAGTGAGGCCCTAAGCAACTCAGTGAGTCCCTGTCTATAAATAAAATACTAAAAAGGGATGGGGATGTGGCTCAGTGGGTGAGTGCCCATGGGTTTAATCCCTGGTTTCAAAAAAAACTAAAAAATATGTATAGACACACACACACATAAATTATATATATATATATATATATATATATATATATCAATTTTTATGTAAAATATAGCACTAAACAGTGAAGTTCAAATGAAGATTACAACTTCCATGCCAAATATTTAACTTCACTATTTTATGACTATAAAATAAGTGCATGCTTAGAGAAAATTTAACACAGAAAAGTAACAAAGAAAATGGTGACATTTGTTCTCATATCATATTTGGAGTGTTTTCTCTTCATGTTTTGCTTATCTGCATATAGGTTTTATAAATTGTGTTCACATTTCACACATGGTTCTTACTTTATTGCTTGTTTTTCCTTGGTACCCTGTGAACATTTAATATAGCCTTAAATATCCTTTGAAAATGAAATTTTAATAATTTGGAAGCACACTAATATACTCAAATAATCCCCTGTTGACATTTATGCTATTTAAAGCTTTTATTAACATTAATGCTGGGACAAACATTCTTCCATATAAATCTTTTTTTTCTCCCCTTGCCCCATATTTTTTTCCGTATTTTTTATTGGTACATTATAGTTGTTTGCGTAATGATGGATTTGATTTTACATATTCATATATGCACACACTATAAGAATATAATCTGACCAATATCATTCCCTACTTCCATATAAATCTCAAGGTTAGTTCCTTTAAAATGTGTTAGTAGTTCTTTTCAGTGTAGATATTTATTTTTCTTTGCCTTAGCAAAATAATTTAATGGACAGCATTATAAACCTTGATACAGTGTTATAAAAGTAGATAAAAAGAAATCCTATGTAAGATTAGATGCTGGGACATAAAATTTTGAATAAATTTTGTGTAAGACTGTTAGTGCTTTTTCCTCATAAATTCAAGATCTAAAGTCATATGATTTCTGATGGATTGTTTAATAAAAGGCATTGCAACATTTCCTAAATTGTGTTCCCTATTTCTAAAAAGTACCACTTTTATCCATTCATCCATTGATGGACATCCAGGCTGGTTCCATAGGTTGGCTATTGTGAATTGTGCTGCTATAAACGTGAGCACCCGTGTATTGCTCTAGTATGCTAACTTTACTGTTTTAGGATGAACACCTAGGAGTGGTATTTAAGCTAGGTCATACGGTGGTTCCATGCCTAGGCTTTTGAAGAAACTCCATACTAATTTCCAGAATGGTTGTACTAATTTACCATCCTATCAACAGTGTAAAATTCTTCCTTTTTTCTCCACATCCTTTCCGGCAGTTATTATTTGTATTCTTGATGACTGCCATTCTGACTGGTGTGAGATGAAATCTCAGTATAGTTTTGATTTGCATTTCCCAAATTGCTACTGAAATTGAACATTTTTTCAAATATTTGTTGGCCATTTGTATTTCTTCTTTTGAGAATTGTCTGTCTGATTCATTTTCCCATTTATGATTTTTTTGGTGTTTTTTTTTGAGTTCTTTCTCTATTCTGGATACTAATCCTCTGTCAGAATACTGAACAAAGATGCTCTCCTATTCTGTAGGTTCTCTCTACACATCCCTAATTGTTTCTTTTGCTGTGCAGAAGTTTTTTAATTTGATGCCATCCCATTTATTAACTCTTGGCATTATTTCCTGAGCTTTAGGGATCCTGTTGAGAAAGTCATTACCTATGGCTACATGCTGGAGCAGATGAATGGATAAAGAAAAATGTGATACATACACACCCACACACACACACAATGGAATTTTTTTTTTTGCTATAAAGAAAAAAATTAAATTGTGTTATTTGCAAGAACATGGATGGAACTGAAGACTATTAAGTGAAATAAGTCAAACTCAGGAAGTCAAGGGTCACATGTTTTCTCTCATGTGGAAGCTAAAGAGGAAAAAGGAAAAGAAAGTTGGGGATCTCATGAAAATCAAAGAGAGATCAGTAGAGGAAAGGGACCAAATGATGAGAGCTGGGGAGGGAGGGGGAAAATGTTGGGGACTGATATTAGTTAAATTATATTGTTCTATTGTGTGTATATACCAACAAATCTCATTATTATATACAACTGTAATGCACCAATGAAAATGTGGGGAACAAAAAGAAAAAAAATAACCCCTTTATTGTCTTGATCAGTGTCCTTTGGCTTTTTCTGCAGAGTTTAGGGTAACATAGCGATTCAGGGCATAAACCACAGGGTCAGAACGGCCTGGTATATAATCCCAACTGTGTCACTTGCGTGATCTAATACTCTTCCAGACCTCTCTTTCGTGCCCTCTTTTCACTCTGTTCCAGCCACACTAGCCTTCTTGCTTTTCCTCAAGTAGACCAAGAACCTCCACCTTGGCCCCCGATATTCCTGCAAGTGTAATACTCTTCCCCTCATCTACTCATGACTAAGTTTTCTCATCCAAAGGTCGGTGTTCCCATTAACTTCCCCCTCAAGTCATCCTCTATTCCATTAGTCTGTTTTATGTTTTTCGTGATACACCTTATCACTCAAAACTATCATCAAAACGGCTCCTGTTGAAGCCTCAACACCCACAATTTCCTCTGCTCTGGTGCCCTGTGCTATGAGAGGCACTGCCCTCTTGTGGACTTTTAGAATATTGCTACTAAAGGAACAAGTATGGTTTTGCTTTTGGAAACCACAGAATTGCTGTTGGAGGGAGTTCTCAAAGTGTCAAATATTCAGGTAGAAGATTATGATTAAAGTTTTAAATCTACCTAGAACATAAATGACTTAAATTATGAAATGACCTTGGTATAATAACAATGCTTACTATTTAATGAATGTTTTCTCAGTACCAACAACAGTGTGAAGGGATTTTCATATATTATCTCATTTAACTTGGGCCTTGACAGCTGGAAACACAGGCAATAATTGGAGACATATAAAGGAAACTTTTCCAAGCCTCGTGGTAAAACCAATAATCCAAGCTTTGTCTGCATCTTCTCACCAAAAAAAATTTGAATCAGTGCAATGACATAGTTACTTCTTTGGAGTGGGGGGATTACCAGGGATTGAACTCAGGGGCCCTTGACCACTGAGCCACATCCCCAGTCCCATTTTGTATTTTATTTAGATACATTGTCTCAGAGTTGCTTAGCACCTCACTTTTGCTGAGGCTGGCTTTGAACTCGTGATCCTCCTGCCTCAGCCTCCCAATCTGCTGGGATTACAGGTCTGCACCACTGCACCCAGCACATAGTTACTTTTTTAAACACCAATGGGGCCAGCATTCTTGACTCAACTCTCATCTTAATTATTGTGGGTCTTTTAGAGATTGGTTTGTCTTCTAGGTCTTCATTTCCTCCCATGTTATAAAAAAAAAAAAAAAAATGAGGCTCAGAGCTCTTCCAGGTGGGTGAAAACCAGGAACCAGTAATTATGTCCATCCCATGCCACACAGAGGCAAAAATGTCATTTCTTCATCCTTTCCAGGTTCACTGGTTCCAAACTCCTCAGAACCAAGACTGCACTTTGGATGGGGATGTAGGTCTTGTGTGTTTCTAGTATGCTGTGTAACCCTCAATTAACCTTTGACAGACGCGTGCTTCCCAACATAATTACTTTAAGGCTTTTAGAAATAACCTTTAATTTATGAATGGTAGATATGTCCTGAGTACAATAAGCTGTGTATTATAATTACCTGTGTGTTTAATTCAACAAGCATCTGTTCCATCAACATTTCCCGAGTACCCGCTCTGACTTGGCCCTTGTTCTGGCATACAAGAAATGTCAGCAAAATAATACCTAAGTCCAACCCACAGGGTGTTTACCATCTAGTGGGTCATGAAGTCATTTCCAGTATCATCTTCAAAAATAATTAGGGGATAGCAAAAAATAAATAGGGAATAAAATGCCAAAACTTAAATTCTAGGAAATTGGGTATATTCAGTATATTACGCATATTAGCAGTGTTGTAGTGTAGTTTAAATATGGGCTTTAGGATCAGACAGATTCCCTTTCCACCTTCTATTAGCTGTGTGGTCTTGAGCAAGCCACTTTTCCTCTCTGTTCATCTATCTGCTCGCTGGATAAGCAGACAATACTCTCCAAATCACAGTGGTTTTGTAAGGATTAAGGAAGATTTTGTGAAGCATCTGGTACACACACACTCAATTCATGGCAGCTGTTGGGTGAAAAAAAAAAGGACAAGAAAAGAGAGACTGGAATTGGAAATGGTCCAGCAGGCAAATTAAGATTGGCAGAATGCCAAAAGTGGCAAAATTTCTTAATGTACATAAATGGCTGAAAGGCATAAAGAAGCTGAAGAGCATAGCCTCTCCTGTTATGTTTAAGACCAAACATGAAGCCAGGTGTGGGTGGCGCACACCTGTAATCCCAGCTGTTCGGCTGAGGCAGGAGGATCACGAGTTCAAAGCCAGCCTCAGCAACTCGGCAAGACCCTGTCTGCAAATAAAAATAAAAAGGGTTGGGGATGTTGCTCAGTAGTTAAGCACCCCTGGGTTCAATCCCAAGTATTAAAAAAAAAAAAAAAAGAAAAACCAAACATGAAATGATTTGCCCTGTATATATAGTGACATTGTCTTCCAGTGCTAGACAACTTGTTCAGGGTTAGCCATCTAGATTGGCTGGAAGAATATATGCAAAAACTTGTTAATTTATTACCTCCCCAGAACTGATGTCGGTACTAGATATTGAGTAATTAACAAAGTACTAGGGAAAAAAAATTATTCGTGATGTTAATTATCTACTGGGGAGAAGGCAGAAACAGGCAATAAAAACTATAAAGCAATAAAGCATGTACTGAATCAGAAGGTGACAGGCTGTCTGGAGAGATGATGGGAAATTGATTAGGTAGCCGGGTGGGTTGTAACTAGGTGGTTAGATAAAATCTTACTGAAAGGGTCACATTTAAGTACAGGCTTGAGGAAGGGGGTGGTAAGATCTTGGAGAACACCTCGGGGTGGGGGTGGCTTTGAGAGGGAGCCTGTTCAAAGGTCCTGAGGCAAAGGCAACACTGACGTGTTTGAGCAGTAAGGAAGTCAGAACTAGAGTGAGGATGAGCAGATGATGGAGGAGGGAATGGGTGACTTTGGTTTTGTTCCCAGTGGGATGGGGAGCCATTGCAGGATTTGGTGTAGAGGGATGACGTGAGCTGGCATGTGACTTGACCCGTGGAGACAGGGACACAGCTGTCTGTGTTGATGCTACTGAAGGGTCGAACACAATGAGGTCCAAGTCTTAACCACAGGGTCTAGCACCACGAGTACCATGAGTTGCCTTAACTAGGACAATTTGGGGTAGGGGGACCAAAGCTGATCAAAGAAGCTTTAAAAGAAAAAAGGCAAGAGAGCAATTGGAATAAAGGAATAAGGCTGATTCTTTTCTTGTAAGGGGGAGCAAAGAAGTAGGGTGGAAGCTGAAACGTAAAGTAGGATCCAGAGTTACATACTTTTGGGATCTAAGAAATAATATGGTCATTAGTTGATAGGATAACCCAATAAAGAAGGGACAAGTGTGGAGGCAGGAGAGGGGGAAAAAGGAGAATTGCTGGAGCAATGTCCCCAAATGGAATGGCTTGGGATCCAATGCACAAGTACAGAAACCGACCTTACATAGATGAATAGCCACATCATCTCTTCCGTGTCATCTCAGTGTGTCCCAGACAAGCGACATGAGGAATTATCAGAAATGCAACAATTCAAGCCTTTTTCAGATTAAGAGATGAAGAAACTCTGGGACTGAGGCCCAGCCGTCTGTTTTAACAAGCCCTTCAGGTGATTTGATGCACAGTAACGTCTAAGAGCCACGTGTCTGTAGTAACAGAATATATAGGTATGGCCTGGTGGACATGGTCCTAGGAGCGTGGAGAATGTTCTCCTGGTTGCTTCTGTTTTCTCAGTAAAAAGGAAGGAAGGACATAAACTGCACATGGAGGTTGGAGAGAAGTTCTTAGAGATATGGGGAGACAGGAAAAGTGTGAAATGGTTATGCAGGAGGATAGGAGAGTGAACCATCTAGGGACTGAAGGGTAAATGCCTGAGAACAGTTGGTGTCTACGTGAGGTCCCTGGTCACATGTCTACGCTGAGACAACTTGATCATCTCTCTCTTCCAGCCATCTACAGCTGGAGTTGATGTAAGAAAGAAAGCCAGAAGAGGAGTAAATAAATAAAATGTCCAATGCCTTATGAGGTTTATGGGGAAACATTTCTTTCCTGCATAGAAATCGCCCTCTTTTCTGAAGACCACCTTGCCTCTTGTTTTTGTAGTCCAAAATCCAGGATAGAGGCCTAGCCTGTTTGCCTCCTGGTACAAGAGTCACATCTATGCCTTGCCACTGTGACAGAGTTCGTGAGTCCTGCTTGCTCCCTACAGCAAGGGCTGCCTGGCTCGGAGTGGGGGGGGTGCAACCCGAAAAGCAAGAGCAAAGTGTGCACCCAGTGAGTACTGTGGGGGAAGGGGACATCTCTTTATTTCTTCTCCTGTCAATCATGTGTTCCTATTTGAATAAAAGATGCAAAAACTGTCTAGTCACTAAAGGCCACCATTTCCTATGATTCCATTCATACAAAACAGAGAAAACAGATCAGCAGTTGGTTAGGCCAGGAGCCTGGCCTGAAGTGTGAGAGCTGAAGGGTACAAAACTGCTTTTCCAGCTGGTAAAGATGTTCTAAAGCTGACTGGGGTCATGGCTGCACAAGTCTTGTACACTTTATATGGGTAAGTTATACGATGTGGGAGTTTTATCTCAAATTGTTCTTTAAAAAAAAATTGCACACCCATACATTTAAGTAAGTTATTTGTATATATGAAAAATCAAAGCCTTATTAATGAAAATAAGACAAATCATTTAAACCTCTGATTTCTTTTGCACCTCTCTGTAAACAAATAGAGGAGCTTTCTTTAAATGCTGTGGGCTTTCTGGTGTATCAAAAACAAACATACTTTTAGACTCTGAAATGGAAAACAACTTTTAGGAGTTAAAAAAGGAAGGAAGGAGGGAAGCCAGGTTCCATTCTGTAGAGGTTTGTTTTGAAAAACTTGGACTAAAATCTCCTGTTAATTCTCCTTTTCAAAGCTGGATTCTTTATGACCCTTCAGAACAAATGGCCCCTGGAGTCTCAGGGCAAGATGTTCCTCTTTCTCCAGAGTGGCAGATGCTGTTAGAAACACTCATTCTGCTTCTGTCGGTCTCAGCTTCACAGATGAGCACCAACAGTGTCCTTTCTTTCGTATCTGCATTAACTTTCTTGCTCTCAGCTTGGGAAAGCACAGGAATTCATGCTATGGTCAAAATCTGCAACTTGTCCCTGTTTGAAAATGGGCTGACACTGGGCGTGGTTCTGGTGATTACAAGGGACTTCCAAATCATTCATCTTGACCATATAGTTCATCTGGGTGTAGGAAGAGTCTTAAGACCATGCAGAGCCCTGCCTAATAGCACCAGCAAATACATCCTGATCATTCACTCTCTACTTCTTGATTGATATTTACAGAGGAATTACTGGATACTTGAGCAGCATGAAGGAACCAGCCAGTGGCTCAGTGACCTTGGGCGAGCCATTTAATTTTCCATTTCCACATCTAAAAATAAGGAGCTGAATCAAGTGATCTCTGGGGTTCCTTCCAACTCTTAAACTCTATAGAGAAAGCAGTGTGCATCTGAGAGGGGGAAAAGTGGGGACCCCTGAGTGACCTGGCTGTGTTATTTACTGGTCACCTCCTTCTAGTCCTTTAGGATCTACGTGCCTCCGTTAATTCCAGTTCAAAAGAGAAGAGGGTTCCCAGCTGTTTGCCTAGGTACAGCCTGTAAGGTACTACTCAGAGGGCCTGGGATAGAGGAAAGGTGGTTGGTATCCGCATTAATGATGCATCTGTTGCAAGCTACACCGAGGCTACGCTGTAATTAGTTTTGCTTTTGAGTTGAGCACGGATGGGTACATTACACATGCATTACGGCCTGTGCGTGTAGTCAGCAGAAAAGCAGAATGGCCCCACACTTTGGAGCCTCGCTGGGCAGCCATGGCGGTGTAGTGCAAAGCCACCGTCCTCCCGAGGAGGGTGTGCCAACCACGAGTGCTGGAGCTTCTAGCAGCCTGGCACACGGCTGGACTGTTGTTGGGGAAAACATAAAGCTGCAGCTCAGCTTGTTTGTTGCTTTCCTTCCTCCCCTCTCACTCTCCCCCAAGTTTGTTTTGGTTTTGAAACCAGGCCCACCCAGGGGAGCTCCCCGCAGCAGACCCTTCGGCCTTTTCCTGTCTCCCTGCCTCAGACTGGCGCGGGCCTCCCACCCCGTTGGTCCTCAGACGTCGCTTGCATCGCTGGGGGGCCCTTCTTAAATTTTCCCTCTTTCCCCCAGATGATCACTGGGCCCCTGCCGCTGTGCCTAACCCTAACCCTAACGTGCCTCCTTTCCCCTACTTCTCCTCCTCTGCTCTATTCAGAGGCCCATATCTCCCCCTGTGGTAGATACATGAATACAAAGAGAGAGTTCTGATTTCTTAACACCAATTTGATCTCAAAAAAATAAACTCCAGGCTGTGATTCTGCAGGGAGTTGGTTTGGAAGCGTGATCTGGGTGTGGGGCGCCAGACCACAGACCTGAGCTCCTAATTGCAGAGTTCTCCAAACAAGCTGAAAGAGCGCCTGCTGGATACAGAGCGCTGCTGTCACTCTCAAGGCCCTCTAGTGACTGTGGGAGTTGCCCCATTTTTAAATAACAGTGTGCATTCACTTGCTTTATTAGTGTGTTTAGCGCATTACATAATTTACTGTGTGTAAATTGTGGCGAGGGCCTACAGCCTATTTATGCAAATAAAGTTTTAATGAGCTGTGCTCATTCCCTTAACATTGTCTGTGGCTGCTTTTACACTGCGTGGCAGCATTAAGCAATCATGGGGGGAAAAAATTATTCAGCCCCCAAAGCCTAAAAGATGATTCGGTCCTGTTCAGATAGTTTGCCAACCTTGATTTAGATAAAGAGACTCCAGGCATTATAGGTCCGTTGAGTATAACCATATAAATTACTTGAATTTCTTTATTCCTGTGAAGCATGTAGTTTTTCTATAGCTCTTAAAAAGAGCTATTCATCTTTAAATAAAAACTAAAGGTCTCTGGACTGGGGTTGTGGCTCAGCGGCAGAGCGCTCGCCTCGCACGTGCGCGGCCTGGGTTCGATCCTCAGCACCACGTAAACATAAATGCATTGCATTGTGTACAACTGAAGTAAATAAATAAATATTAAAAAAAAAAAAAAACTAAAGGTCTCAACAGCAAAATCTTGATAAGCTGACAAGGTCTTTCCATGAATGTTGAGGTTATTTGTGGATGTTTAGGTATTATCCAATTTGATCTTTTTTTTTATTATTTTTGTACTGGGGATTGAACTCGGGGGCACTCGGCCCCTGGGTCCCATCCCCAGCCCTTTTTTGTATTTTTTATTAGAGACAGGGTCTCACTGAGCTCCTAAATGCCTCGCTATTGCTGAGGCTGGCTTGGAACTCACGATCCTCTTGCCTCAGCCTCCCAAGTGCTGGGATTACAGGCGTGCGCCACCACGCCCGGCTTCCAATTTGTTTTTAACTCTTTGATAAGTTAGAGAATCTGGGAGCCAGAGAAGGATGTGCCCAGGGCCACATGACAAGTTATGCCTATCACAGTCAACAACCCAGGGCTCCCAATTTCCTGCCAGAGCTTTTGCCAGCCCAGCTATTAAAAAAAAGAAAAGAAAAGTCACTGAGTAGAGCCAAAGGTGCTGAGATGGATGCAGATGAGCAGTCTCCAGTGGGCCATCAGTATTACCTGAAGCCCTCCCAAGTGTCTCTTGGAATCAGACTTCACCGTCTTCCATAAACCTCTAATGTCCCTTGTCCTCCCATGCCATCATCAGATAACCTCACCTCCTCCTTTAAAGTGAATGAAACCTATCAAAGAAACTATCCCTACATCGAATCCCACCCACATCTGTGCCCACCTGCCTTTCTTCTCATGGAGGTTGAAGAGTCATACTCTTTATAAACCTGAAGCAAGCATCTCTTCCCCTCCAATGGGATCTCTCAGGATCTCTCAGCAGCAGTTGTAATTTCCCCCTTCTTTAAAAAATTTATATGTGTAGGTGTGGATGGTATTTACGTTATACATTATATATACACATATGTGTAAATATATAATCATCCTTTTCATCGTCTTTTAAGCATACCCAGGTCTTCCATTAAGTTAAAAACAAAAAAGCCCATACATTTCCTACAGCTGATTCCCGGTTATTTCTTCTCCCCTTAGCAGCCCAACTTCTCACAAGTGCCCTCAGTGTGCACCCCCCTGAGTGTTCAGCCCCATATCCTCTTCAACCCAGTCTGACTGGCTTCAGGCCCCCTCCTATTCAACCAAGTAACACTCGTTGGCACCATTGGTGACCCTCATGCTGTTAAGTCCAGTGACTATTTTCGGACCTCACCTTGTTGGCAGGATTTGTGTGCTCATTCTTTCCTGCTTATCACAGTGCTCTTGCTTTAGATCCCACAACACAACGTTCTCCGGGACTTCTTTGAACTTTCCAGACTCTCTTGCCAGCTCACAAGACTATCAGATTCTTATTTTTTTCTTCCTGACTTTTCAGTAGTGGAGTTCCTCAGGAGTTGGGTACCTCTCTTCTTGCTCCCTCTGCAATTCTAAAGCCATTTCACCCACGTGGACACCTTCAGGGGCCATTTACCTGTGTGTGAAGACAGGCCTCCCTTGACCTTTTCAGAATAATGCCAACAGTGATTTTTTTTTTTTTTAAGCCAAATCTAATCATACCCACTTCTGCCGCTTAAGATCCTTTAGCCCCTTCTGATTTAGGATAAATATTAAGTCCTGCTTGTAGCCTGAAAGGCCCTGCCTGCCCAGGTTCCTGTCTGCCTCTCCAGCCTCGTCTCATCTCAATGTCCCCCTCACTCTCGCTCCTCCTACACCAGCTTTCCCTCACCTTTCTGTGGGCCAGGCTCCCCAATCCATGAAGCTAGCTTGAGATTGCCCATCTTGCATCTTCTACCCAGGGTAATACCTACATGTCCTTTGATCTCATCCTAATCAGCACGTCTGGAAATCTCATCCCATTCATTACTTCTTCCAGGAAGGCTTCCTTAAGCCAAATCCCATATTTTAATCTTTGCCCTATAACACTTAACATAGCTATAATGGTTAACTTCTTTGTGGGGGGGAGTACCAGCGATTGAACTCAAGGTCCCTTGACCACTGAGCCACATCCCCAGCCCTGTTTTTTTGTATTTTATTTAGAGACAGGGTCTAGTTGAGTTGCTTGTGCCTCACTTTTGCTGAGGCTGGCTTTGAACTCACGATCCTCCTGCCTCAGCCTCTTGAGCCGCTGGGATTACAGGCATGAGCCATGTTGCCCAGCTACATGGTTAACTTGATTAATATCATTTATCTCCTAAAAAGATCCCTAAGGACAGATAGCATAGATTATTTTTGTTTTACAGTGTGTGCTTAATGCCTACCACAGTAGTTGATCAATCGTGGGTCCTCAATTTTTTTTCTCAAGAAAGGATAGATAGAGGAAGGAAGGGAAGGATGGATGGATGAACAGAAGAACAGTTACAAAATATTTAATCTGAAAAAAAAAAGAGTTGTAGCACAGATGCTAGATGGATGTGATGAATATTGGGAAGACTCCATTAACTACAAGCAAGGGGGGCTTAAACAACTGACCACTTGGGACTCTTAAAATCTCCATCATGGTGGACAACTCCATGCCTTTTGGACACCCTTCACAGGGGACACTATTCTTATTGGACTATAACAATAATAACAAGGGCAGTGTGTTTCCTAACTACCACAAATATTTCTAAAATGCAAACTCGTGGCCTCTGATTCATGCATGTTGTTAGGAAAATCCAAGCTATCACAGGCTCATTTTTAGAAGCTCTGTATTCTTCACTGTGATTGTACATGACTAATGTCATTAGCCAACCACAGAAACTAAGCCATTGGTCATAGGAAAATGAAAACAGGGCATAACTTTGGCACAAAGTCTTTGTTTGGGCAGATAGGCATGCCAAGGATCCCTAGAATGAGTGGCCTGATAGCATTTAATCAGGTCCCAAGAAGTGAGCCCTTTCTAAGAACTGAAAAAAAGAAAGAAAGAAAGAAAGAAAGAAAGGAAGAAAGAAAAAAAAAAACCCTGCTAGCAATCAACTAAATCCCAAGCATTGAGCCTTTTACCAAATGTCTATAAGGCTGGGACACGTGTTGCCTCCTACACATTCAAGTTTAAGTCTCTTCAATAGTTATCTTGGCAGAACACATATTTATTTTAGTGATATTGCTCTTATACTAAATACTGGCAGCTTCTCTTTGGGGACTGCCTTCAAGGCCAAGAGTGTATTATTAACCACACCCTCAGTCATTTGAGGGTAAATTTAATTAAGAAAAAATGTTATAACGAGTCAAATCTAGTAAATAAAATCAGGGTACAAACAAAATTTAAGTCCAAAAGGATACAGAATGTCTTGATGTGGTAAGGGGGGGAAAATGGCTTTGAAGAGCAACCGGTTCTTAGTGAAGAGTTCCAGAAATGTTTGAAGAAATGGAAAACATGCCTAGCTTCCTCAGATGACAGGGCTTACAAGTTCTGGTGTGTTTGTTTTAAAACTCAATCTCATTTCTTTAGAGATTGGAACCGGCCATGCACTGGGCCGGCCTTGGCCGGCAGGATGTGTTTTATTTGGCCAATGGAATGGTTTTATTTTAAAATTGAGTTAGGGTTTAAAAATCAGGAGACTTTAAGTACAAATTTGGGATTTCTGGTCTCCTCTAGAAAAATCTAAAGATCTGGCAGAACTGTTCCCACAACCCCACATGACCACCGCTTCTGTCATGGGGTCCCTGCTGTCCTTTACAAAGGTGATGGCAAGGCCAGTGTCCCCAGTGTCCCTGTAGTCTGCTCTGACCCCATATTTAAGATATCATCCTGCCCACATTCACAGTCCATTGGTCTGTGTGGCATGTACCTGTGAGTTGCTCGTGCCACCTCCCCCCAGACTGAAAGTGCCACAAAGGCAGAGGACTGTCCCATGTTTCTTCAGTGCCACATACATCCCTGTGACTGGTACAGAGCTGGCCCTTGCTGCGTCTCTGTTGTGGGAGTAGATGTCTGGTCCTGAGGGCCTTCACCACCCTTGCTCTGGAGTCACTCTTAGTGGAAAAAAAGACTAAGCATTTCTCTTTTTATAGATGCAGAACAATTTGTACCATAAGAACTTTTCATTTTCGTTTTTGTGTTATTTCATGCCAGTATCACCTTATTGCATTTAGTTTCCCCGGCACTTGTGTGTAATGTACATTATTTGAGTTTTCCCTCAGATTTTTCTGATTAATTTGCATTCACTTCTTTGTATTGCATTCATTTCTTTTTAAATATTTATAAATTTGTTTTAGTTGTACACAATGCCCTTGTTTTTACGTGGTGCTGAGGATCGAACCTGGGCCACATGCACGGTGCTAGGCGAGTACTCTACCACTGAGCCACAAACCCAGCCCTGCATTCATTTCATTCTTTTGAATAGACATCAAAATATATGGGGCTGGAGTTGTAGGTCAGTGGTAGAGCACTTGCCTAGCATGTGTGGGTTCAATCCTCAGCACCACATACAAATAAATAAATAAAGGTATTTTGTCCATCCACAACTAAATTAAAAAGTATTGAGAGGTCTTTAGTATTTAGTAAAAACTTCCTCCAGCCCCCCACCCCTTAATCAGCCAGGTCCCCTCCCCAGCGGCAAACTATGGTTGGTTTCTCATCCGTGCATGCATAGATGTATCTCGCATGTGTGTTTATGTTCTTCGTTCTCTATGTGTGGATGTCACATGCTGTGCGCTGTCCCAGTCTCAATCCCTCCTAGAGATTACTTCATCTCAGCAAGAGTTTGCTCCTTCTTGTGTGTGTGTGTGTGTGTGTGTGTGTGTGTGTGTGTGTGTGTTTTAACATTCACACAGCACTCTACTGGATGACTATTACATTTACCTAATCCCTGTTGATGGACAGGGACATTTTACCATAACTCCTTTTACAGGTATTCAAGAGGTGCATGTTTACAAGAAGTGGGATTATGGGTGGTTTTCCATTTTGTGCCATTGTTAAGAAAGTCTTTGCTGTTGGAAAGCAGTGAGAGGATCCTCTTGTGGTTTTCTTTCAGGACTTCCATTTGTTACACCTGGGTTGTTTTTCAGCTATTTCATATCGAACCTGATCTAAGATGTAAGGGTTTTTTTCTACATGGTCTACCATTTTTTCCCATCTCCATGAATTGAGTAAGCCAACTTTCATCCTCCTGCATATCTCCATATATGCTGAAGTCTGTTTCTTTATTTCTTTTTTTGATCAATCCCTTTTTTTATTCTAATTAGTTATATATGACAGTACAGTGCTTTTTGATACATTGTACACAAACGGAGCACAACGTCTCATTCCTCTGGCTGTACATGGTGCAGAGTCACACCAGTAGAGTAATCATACATGTATATAGGGTAAGGATGTCTCTTGTTCTACCTTCCTTCCCATGCCCACAGCACTACCCCTCCCCACACTCCCCTCTACACAATCCAAAGTTCCTTCATTCTTCCCTACACCCACTCCCCCACTATGGATCAGCATCTGCTTATCAGAGATTCCTCAGAAAAGGTGGAATGGAACCACCATTTGACCCAGCTATCCCACTCCTCAGTTTATACCCAAAGGACTTAAAATCAGCAGCCACATCATTGTTCATAGCAGTTCAAGTCACAATAGCTAAGCTATGGAACCAACCTAGGTACCCTTCAACAGATAAATAGATAAAGAAAATGTGGTACTTATACACAATGGAATGTTACTCAGCCTTAATGAAGAATGAAATTATGGCATTTGCAAGTAAATGGACGGAACAAGAGAATATTGTGCTAAGTGAAATAAGCCAATCCCAAAAAACCAAAGGCTGAATGTTTTCTCTGAAGTCTGTTTCTGAACTTCTATCCTGTTTCATTGACCTGCCATCCTTTGTGCACCGATACAGCACTGTTTTCCTTAAGGCACATGTTTTAATATCTAATAGATTCAATTCCCCCACTACTCTTTTTTTCCAAGTTTTTCATATATGTAATATGATGTCAAGATAACACTCAATAACACTCTGTCTTCCCTGTGGGCTTCAAAGCCCTTGAGAACAAGCAGTGCACATTATCACAGCCCCTGTTAGCATCTTTCAAGAAGATTAACTACTTTTTTATTCAGTGAACTTATTGCTATGATTAGCAATTTTAGCATTCTTAGTAGGGACCCACCCTTGCTTTCCTGGAAAATATCCCACATTGGTGTATTCTCTTAATTTTCTAAGAGTCGTTTGCTGATATTTAAGAAATCTGCATCAATATAAATAAGTGTCTGGGCAAATTTCTTTTTAATACTGATTTTTTTTTTCATGTATTGGTATTAGAATTATACTGGTTTCATAAAAGTAATTGACAGAATTTCTTCTTTTATTGTGTCTCAAAAAGTTTAAATAATTTTTTGATCTGTGAAATAATCACACATGTAACTGTCTGGATCTGGCATTCTCAGGGGAGCTGGAGGAGAGTTCTTTGACTGTATTTAATTTTTTCCATGATTATTAGTCTGTATGATTTGTCTTTTGTTCCTTCATAGTAAGAGCTATTTTTCTAAGAAAATTTATTTGCATAGAATTTCCAGGCTTAAAATTGTTCTAATTCACAACATCTGTAACTAATTCCTTTCTCTTAATTTTGTGAATTTGTTATTCCTTCCTCCCTCCCTCTCCCTCTCCTTTTCTCTCTTACTCTCCCCCTCTTCCGCCTTCATAGTAATTCATCTATTTAGTGTTTCATTTTTGTTTTTTCCAAAGAATCAGCTTTTGGATATCTTATCAATCCTGTCACAATATTTTCTTATTCTTTAAGCTTTCTGACTGTATCTTTATTCTTTTGTCTTTCAGCTTTCTTTTACTTTGTAGTTTTTTCTTTTTCTATAAATCTTTAATTCATTTTTCTTTAAGTCATTAAAAAATGGGTAAAACATGGGCTGGGGTTGTGGCTCAGTGGTAGAGTGTTCACATAGAGTGTGTGAGGCACTAGGTTTGATTCTCAGCACCTCATATAAATAAATTAAATAAGGGTCCATTAACTAAAAAAAAAATTTTTTTTTTTTTTTGGTACTGGAGATTGAACTCAGGGACGCTCTACCACTGGGCCACATCCCCAGCCCTTTGCCCTTTTTTTTTTTTTTTTTTTTGGTATTTATTAGAGACAGGGTCTCACTGAGTTGCCAAGTGCCTCACCATTGCTAAGGCTGGCTTTGAACTCGAGATCCTCCTGGCTCAGCCTCCCAAGTGCTGGGATTACAGGCGTGCGCCACCGTGCCTGGCTAACAACTAAAAAATATTTTTTTAAATGGGCAAAACATGGAAATTTCTTTTTAATACAATATTGAGGGTCTCACATGGGTTTTTAACATTGCCTATGTAAATGATAATTATTCTTCACGGATTTAGCCCTGAGACTCATTTACTCTACAACAGAGTTAAAAGAATTTTCCTGGTTTCAAAGAAATTCTAATGTTACTTTTGGTATGTGTCTGCATTTCTTTCTTTTTTAATTTGTAGATTATATTATGAGAAGATTATTCAATCTCTAATATTACATTTACTCTTGCAAAGTTTATCACCTAACATTGGTCATATTTTATAATTATTCTATTTTTCTCTTAGTGTCTAATTTTGTTTTCCTGGTATGAAATATTACACATAATTCTAGATTAAAATTATTAATCAGATTATCCTGATGTTCTTTCTTATATCTGATCTTTCAAGGAACATAAGGTGTGTTGAACACAGCTACTATTTTGCTTCCATTTATTTTTATTTAGTTCCTATGGTGTTCAACTTCACATATTTCAATGTTGTGTGTCTTAGGCCATAAACATCCATGGCAACTATATGTATTTTCTACTTGGCACATAATTTTGCGACAGGAGATTTGTAGAATAGAAGCAAGGGATTGGAGGAGGGAGTAGGGGAGAGAAAGGGGAAGTACTGGGGAATGATTGGCGAAATTATATTGTCATATTGTGTGCATGTGCGAATATCTAACAACAAATCCCATCATTATGTACAACTGTAATGCACCAATAAAAATGTGGAAAAAATATTTTTAAGGCAGATGGATACTAAAACATTGGATCCACAGGCAGTTAGCACTACCCCAATTTAGTTGAGAAAATCTTAGAGCTAAAGATTTCCACAGAGGCACAGGTAGCTGGTGACAGGCACACCGGTGAGTAAGCCAAGATAAATGCATTTGATATTTTACAAACCAGGAAAAGCAACATGAGGATGTATGATCATGGTTGTATAATTCCTTCTTTCTGAAGTTTGGTTCTTCCAGTTATGAGTTTTGTGAGAAAGGGGAAAAGTTGTATCCATCCCCTAGCACATGACCTTGCCCTTACCCTCAGTGGATGCAGTGGTCATAGTTGTGAATGAATGAATGAATGAGTGAAGAATGAGTGAGTAGCATAATAGTGACTCTGTGCTGCAGATCAGGGTAATTAGCACCAGCATTGCTGCCACCTCTGTCCAAACATGCCACACCTTACAGGGCAGACTATATGTAATATTCTATATTCCTTCAAAATTTTTCATAGACTCACTCTAGGGGCCAGCTCATAAGGCTTCCTTATGAGCATTCCTTCTGAATGTGTACAGATTTCTTATTTACTTTCTGATCTGAACTGAGAGGGCATAACAGACATACCCGAGATGGGAACCTGTGGCCCTGGCCCTTGTTTAGTTTCAGGGTCAGAAGGAAGCAGCCCCTGCCAGAGTGATCCAGCCCCAGAGTGGAAGAGACAAGCTTCCTGTGATGAAGCAATGTCACATCCCTCTTGGAGTTGAACTCCTCTTGTTGCCATAGAAAATGCTAGAGACCAAATGTTGGCTTAAAAAATGACAATTCTTTTAAAAATATTTAGAAGTATAAGAGGGAAAGACCAGAAAGGATATGCCAAAATATCAGTGATTAACTCTAGCACAGGTCTTAATTTTTCCTCCTTTATACTTTCTATGTTTGCAAACATTTCCAAGGTAAACAAGTATTATTTTATGCAAAAAAAATAATTTTTAGAAGCTGGATGTTTTAAAACTTTCCACCCTAATATCCTTCAGGTTAGGGGGGGGTTCTTTCTCACACATGCTTAGCTCTTGGCTGGAAATAACTTGAGCAGGTTTGAATTCGGGCACTGGTATTTTTTTCTGGTGCTGTGCTGTTGTGAAAATTGCTAAGTGCTGCAAGTACTCCACCAGCATGCAATAGTCAGGTTCCAGAAAGGAGAGCTAAGTCACACCACATCATTTAAACAGCATGTAGTACAGGGAATTGGTTACGTAAGTACTGGAGCATCAAACAAGCCAAAAAGGAACACTGGGTAACTTAGCTGTGAGAAGCAGCCATCGTCCTTAGAGTTGGGGAACAAAAAGAATAGAGGGAACTGAACAGTTCAGGAACTCAGCATAGTCCTGGGGAGCTGGTGCTCCTGTATTAAGAAATGGGGCCAAGGAGCTGCTGGTGAAACCTCTAATTGCTGCAGAGACTGCTTCTAGAAATGCTAAAAGAGACAGGTGTTCCTGCCAACAGCCACTGCTGGCTCACAGGACGTGGAGAAAGAAAGGGAAGGAAGTCTCTTCCTCTCTTCTCACCTGCCAGTCTCCCTGTAGCACCTCCTGTTGACAGAATCCATTAGAAAAGCCTCTGGCAAGGGACTCTGGAAAATGCTTTGCCAGACACAGACTCAGAGTGGAGAATAGAGGGGCAGGTTTGTACCTGAGGGCAATGAGGAACACATTCAGCTTTGGGGGTGGGAAGTGATTTTGTAAGTGATAGCCAACCATGTTTTTTCCTTGTACTTCCTCTTCCAAACCTTTCCTTTGAACAGCCACTGATATTCCAGATTTCCAAATAGCTCATTGATAGTTCCTTCATAAATGTCGCTAGCAGCATCAATATGAGACTGAGCCTGGGAGTGTGTGAAGGGCTGGGACTTGAGGGAAGTTCATTTTGGTACACTCCTATCCCGCTGGTACACGGGTAAGCTTTATTCTCATGAACTCGACCCCAAAATAATAACACCCTCAATCAAATGGAGCTCTGATTATTAATAGAACTTCTAATTTTCTGAACAATCATGTAACCTTTACTGAACTCAGAAATGTCTCATACCTAATATGAAATGTTTTCCTGACACTTAATAAGTGGATGCATGAGAAAGTCTCAGTTTCATCCAGTGAACTTGTAGAATAACTCTGACCAAATCCTGTGTCTATACATTAAGGTTTTAGCTACTTGCTATTTTGTCTGGCAAGTTGATTTTAAAAATAAAATCCCACAGGAGCAATCATTGCTCAGCTTTTGTCTTCATAAGTACTGACATTGAAAATTATTTGTTTGGAAAAGATTTAAGCTCAGATTCTTCAAAAGGAAACTTGGATTTGGGGTCAGGAGACTTCATTTGAATCCTGACCTTCCTCCATACAAGTGTTTATCTTTGGATACTTTTGTGCCTCTGCTTGCTCATCTGTATGAGATACTATATTGAAGTCGTGAGCACCAAATGAAATGAACAATACAAAGGGGCAAGAAAAAGGCACGTGGTCATTACTATTATTGCAAGTAGTAGACAGGTGTAGTGATTTACAGCATTAAGTTGGGAACCATGAGATCTGGCTTTGCTTCCTGACTCTTCCACATTAAAACCTTTTCAATCTTGGACAAGGGGTAAGTCATCTCTCAGTTTTAGTTCCCTCAACTCTAAAATGGGTTGGTGCCACCTACATGCAGAGGTTTCTCTTTCTTTTTATTTTTTTTTCAAATTTTTTAAAATATATATTTTTTTAGTTGTTGATAGATCTTATTTATTTATTTATTTGTATGTGGTGCTGAGAATCCAACCCAGTGCCTCACACATGCCAGGCAAGTGCGCTACCGCTGAGCCACGGCCCCAGCCCTCAAATTTATTTTTTATTCTAAGTTGTTAGAAATGACAGCAGAATGTATTACATTTCATATTATACTTGTAGAGCACATTTTTACATATCTCTGGTTGTATACAAAGTATATTCACACCATTTGTGACTTCATACATGCACTTAGGGTAATGATATCCATCTCATTCTACCATCTTTTTTTTCCTTCACCTTTTGCCCCCTCCCTCCTCCTCCCTCCCCATTGGCCATTCTAGTGTTCCTCTAATCCTCCTGTGCTCCCCATCCCAACCCCACTGTGAATCAGCCTCCTTATATCAGAGAAAACATTTGGCATTTGGCTTTTTGGGGTTGGCTAACTTCACTTAGCATTATATTCTCTAACTTCATCCATTTACCTGTGAATGCCATGATTTTATTCTCTCTTATTGCTGAGTAATACTCTGTTGTGTATATATACCACAGTTTCTTTATCCATTCATCTACTGAAGGGCATCTAGGTTGGTTCCACAGTTTAGCTATTGTGAATTGTGCTGCTATAAACATAGATGTGACTGTGTCCCTGTAGTATGCTGTTTTTAAGTCCTTTGAGAATAGAACCAGGAGTGGGATGGCTGGGTCATAAGGTGGTTCCATTCCAAGTTTTCCAAGGAATCTCCATACTGCTTTCCATATTGGCTGCACCATTTTGCAGTCCCACCAACAATGTATGAGTGTGCCTTTTTCTCCACATCCTCGCCAACATTTATTGTTGTTTGTGTTCTTAATAGCTGCCATTCTGACTGGTGTGAGATGAAATCTTAGAGTGGTTTTGATTTGCATTTCTCTATGCAGAGGTTTCTGATGGTAATAAAGGAGGTAGCATGTGTAGGACACTGAGCAGAATCCCTGGCACATTGCATGCACTTGATAAATATTAGCCACTATTGCTGTTGTTGCCTTTGTTATTATTATCATCGTGATTATCCTTGCCTTTGAGGGAACCATAGACATGTGTACAAGATGCATGATGGTTAAGATATTTAAAGTATCATTAGCTTATTTTTTCTCTATTTAGTTTCATCGGACCCAGTGAATAGACAATTTGGATTTGTTGTAGGTTTTTACTACAAAGCCAAGAGTCACATTTTGGCTAGTCGGCCTTGGCCTTCAAGCTAAGGAACAGTAGCTCCAGATACACATTCCTGCATTCCATGTGGGATCCACATGGTTTTATTGGTGTTTTAGAACTGATTCCTCTTTCTCTGGAAATCTTCATTTTTAAATCACATGATACCCAACCCCACCCCCATGAAAATCAAATGATTGTCTCTACAGCAGAGAAAATCAACAACATGAGTTGATGACCAAAGTCCATTGTCTTTCCTTTCCATATTAAAAAAAAAAAGGGGGTCAGAAAGTGGGTCTTGTTTACAATAAACTTTTTATTGACCATAGAGGTGTAACAGCTGAAGCATTCCAGATTATATACATAAGAACTATTATTTTGCCGGGCGCAGCAGTGCACGCCTGTAATTCTAGCACTTGGGAGTCTGAGCCAAGAGGATCACAAGTTCAAAGCCAGTCTCAGCAACTCAGTGAGACTCTGTCTCTAATAAAAAACAAAAAAGGGCTGGGGATGTGGCCCAGTGGTCGAGTGCCCCTGCGTTCAATCCCTGGTACCAAAAAAAAAAAAAAAAAAAACCTGTTATTTTGTGATCAAAACTATGTTCTTGGAGGGAAAGCAGATGTTGTGCAAAGTATTGATTTATATGTTCTCCCACTGTGAAAGCAGTAGTTAAAGTCCCTCTTGGGATTTAATCCCATGAATCATTGCAGCAGGGCTTAGCACAGTGTATTTCACCAGAGAAGTGGGTTATCCCACCATCAAATATCTTACACATGTCATGCTAGTCATGCTAGAGTATTGGAAGTCCCACTCTTTCCTAATATTACCAACTACTCTTAAAGAAATGATTTCACCTTGAGAAATATTGGATCAAATATTGTGCCTTTTTCAATAACTAGAACCCTACAACCAATTCATGAAGTTAATCAAGTCCTCAATGGGTGGCAGAAACACTTGAACCCGCGACTCCTTTTCTTTCTCGCTGCCCCTGTGATGAGAACACAGTCCCCATGCCAGCTCTGCTCTCACTGTGAAACCTATGGACCTGTGGAATTAGGTCCCGAGGACCCAATACTCAGTTTTCCAGAACCCATGATGAACCATGCATAAAAATAATGTCATTGCCATAATTTAAAAATAATGTCATGGTGGTGAATGCCTGTAATCCCAGCAGCTTGGGAGGCTGAGGGAGGAGGGTAGGAGGATCGTGAGTTCAAAGCCAGCCTCAGCAGAAGTGAGGTTGCTAAGCAACTCAGTGAGACCCTGTCTCTAAATAAAATACAAAATAGGGCTGGGGACGTGGTTCAGGGGTTGAGTGGCCTTGAGTTCAATTCCTGGCACCCCCCCCCCACCGCAAAAAAAAATCACGCTTCTGGAGTGCTTACTACCTGTAAGGCATTATCCTAAGGGTTGTTCCTGTATGAGCTCATTTAATCCTGACGACATCTCTGTAAAAGATGTGCAATCTCCACCTGTGGAGATAAACTGATATTAAAACAAGCTGATGTACCTACTCTGTCCAAGTGTCTAGATTGCATGGTCCAGATGATTGCAGTCCTGTCACCTGTACGCCACGTGATCCATATTCTGAAGGACCCTCAGTTTACAGCCAGATCTCGAACAAGAAAATTGCTGTGACCCCCGTGCAGTGGGGCATGGTGACTTGCAGAGCATCTGTGTTTTGTAGAATCGGGTTTCATTGTTGTTGAGGTTTTATTTGTTTTTCACTCTTTCCCTTCCACACGTTCCCATGGCCTTCTATGCTTCTGATAAAGTACCAAACACAACCTCCTCTAATTAGAATTGTGTGTATGTTCTGTCCTCTCTACCAGGCAGTGTTGCCAGAAGGAGTAGTTCTTAATCCCCTGTGCCCAGCACAGTTCCAGATGAATGAGGGTACAGAGCAGGAAGAAAGCACAACGGCCCAGCCATGCAGAGCGCCTGCCCTTGCTGGTGTCCGAACTCCTCTCCTCACCAGCGGGGTGGTAGAGACAAGGTTCACCATCCCTCTTACCTTCTTTTCCATCCATGAGCAGAAAGTGACTGAGCATCCATTCCTTCAGATGTCTGGTTGTTGTTGACCGCAGGAATTCTCTAGAGTCCATCACAGCCATCCCCAGAAATCTTCCTGTAGCACAGCGTTGCTCCCATCTTGGAGATTCCCTTATGAGAAGACTGAGGCCAGGATGGTTCCTGAGCTTAGTTCGACCAGACCCTCTGTCTCTAACAGGCATGTGTCAAGATTGTGAATAGAGAAATAGGCAAAAGAGCAGAAAGCTTTCCCCTTTTGTTGCTGCTAGGCTCCCAAGAGAGTGACCGGTCTTCATTGTGTTGTCACCATCCATCCTTTTCATCTTGGTGTGCTGTCATTGGTTCTTATGTGTTATCAGATGACAATAATGTCAGCAAGTTGGAGGTTCACAGGGTTACAAATCAAGAAGGGTCCTGGTTCCCCAGCTGCGGGCACAGGGACCTCTGTGATGTGCAGGATAATTGGCCATCCGTAGGTAGTAAATGATGTCAGTGAGGCTGGAGTTTTTCTTGGCCTTATAAATTCAAATCTCCTGAAGCGCAGTTTCACACCAGGTGGCTGCTTGAAGTCCTGAAAAAGACGGCAGAATTTTGAAAGATGTGGAAGGTATTAGAAAAAGTCATTTAGTCCAGATAAATTACTCTGGAGTTGAGCCTTGATCAAGCGGTCTAAATTACATTTTCTCATTAACAAATAGGTCTCTGTGGCAGCAAATAAGGGCCAAGGAAGGTTCTCCCTGCCTCGGCTCAGAACCCAGCCAGAGGAAATCCATGTGCCTGATAAGACATAATGAAGCCCTCTATGTTTTTCAGCGTTATATTGAACACTCTGTGAGATGCTTCAATTAAGTGTGCATTTTCAACAGTTCTAGAATTTACCAAACAAGTTCATCCATTGAAAGTACATGCTTTAGCGGATTTTAGTAAATGCTCAGAGTTGTGCAGCCATCACCATATGTCATTTTAGGAGAGGACATTCCATCACCCTGGGGCAACCCTCATATCCATCCGCCACTCCCTATCCCTAAGTGAATCCCCACCCTCACCACCCAGCCCTAGGTTACCGATCATCCGCTTTCTGTTTATTAAAGTCTGCATTTTTATAGCTTAGATATTGCCTTCATGTTCCTAGTAACTAGAATTGTGGGATAAGTCTTGTCCTCACAAATTGTAATTGTTAAGAATACTTATTTTCTTCCTGTGTCACTGAGTCTCCCCTCCTGCAACCAGCACCTGTCTTTCAGCATCACCTCCAAAGATGTGCCCATTCTTCTTCATTTAACAAGTTTTAGTTAAGGACCTGCTATGTGCCGCACACTGGGTCTGCTCTTGGCGTCATCAGTGAACAAAGCAAAGCCGACTCCCTAGCTGAGGGAGTCAAAACAATGAGCATAGACAGCAAGGCACAGAAGTCAACAGTCCCCATGGGAAAAGATGCTAAGTACTATGGAAAGGAGATGGTAGAGCAGGGTAGGGAAGTGAATCCTAGTGCATCCCCTGGGAGTGAAGGTGTGCAAAATCAACAAGGGTGAGGGAAGGGCCCAAGAAGCTTAAGAGATGAGCAATGAAAGCACAGAAAAACTGGTCACATGCCACCTGGTGGGGAATATAGTTGACAGGTTTGAGGAATAGCAAAGAGCTTGGAAAAGCTGAAATGGGGAGAGAAGACAGAGGCGAAAGGGCAGGTCATGGGCACCATGGCAAGGTTTTGAGCCTCAGAGTGACATGAGCTGAGTTATGTCCTAACAGAACCATCCTGACCGCCACTTTAAAGAGGAACAAGAACAGATGTAGAGGACCTTCCAGACACTATTTAAGAAGCCACTGGTCCTCAGCCAGAGGCAATGGTTCTCAACCTTGACTGCACACTGGAATCACCAGGCAGCTTTATGAAACTGGCATGAATTACAAAATACAAACTGGTCTGGGGTGCAGCCTGGGCACTGGGATTTTTCAAATTTACCCAGGTTGTTATTTTTTTATCTTAATCCATTTTTTGGTTCTATAACAAAGCACCCGAGACTGGGTAATTTATTATGAATGTAAATTTTTTGGTTTATGAGACTAAAAATTTCAAGAGTATGGTACCAGCATCTGGTGAGAACATGTGTCAGTCCATAGAGGAAGGTGAAAGGGTGAGAGAGATGACAGACAGAAGAGAGGGCCAAACACAAGTCTGTCAGGAAGCCACACCCACAGTAACTAACCACTCCGGCGATAACAGCATTAATTCACTCATTTATCCCTCAATGACCTCATCACCTCCACCTCTTAACGTGGCTGCAGTGGATATTAGATCTCCAACACAAGAACTTTGAGGGACTTACAGCAGAGGGCATTCAAGTCACAGACAGTTCAGAGACTGTGTAGATATTAGTCCCAATAAATACCATGCTCTTCAGCATTTGGTGAGGTAGACCTTGACTACACCATGGCTGAGAAGGAGATAACCAGTAAAGAGCTCAAGAGTCCCTAGTGCTAAAATGAGGTTGACTTTACCCTTTCTTTGAGATTTGTATATATAAGGAGAGTGGATGGACTTGAATGTCACCTAGTTCTAGGTTCAAATCCTGAACCTAGATTTTTTTTAAATTTATTTATTTAAGTATATATGACAGCAGAATGCATTTTGATTCATTGTATACAATTGCAGTACAACTCTTTATTTCCCTGGGTGTACACAATGTAGCATCGTACCATATGGGCAGTCAGTCACACATGTACTTAGGGTAATAATGTCCATCACATTCCACAGTCTTTCCTGCCCCTATGCCTGCTCCCCAACCCTCCCTCCCCCTTGCCCAATCAAAGTTCCTCCATTTTTCCCATGCCTTCCCCCCCCACGCCCCATTATGGATCAGCATTCACTTAACAGAACATTCAGCCTTTGGTTTTTGGGGATTGGCTTACTTTGCTTAGCATGATATTCTCCAACTCCATTTACCTGCAAATGCCATGATTTTATTCTCTTTTAATGCTGAGTAATATTCTATTGTGTATATATACCACAGTTTCTTTATCCATTCATCTATTGAAGGGCATCTAGGTTGCTTCCACAGTTTAGCTGTTGTTAACTGAGCTGCTATGAACATTGATGTGGCTGTGTTACTCTAGTATGCTGATTTTAAGTCCTTTGGGTATAGACCGAAGGGTGGGAGAGCTGGGTCAAATGGTAGTTCCATTCCAAGTTTTCTAAGGAATCTCCTACCGCTTTCCAGATTGGTTGTACCAATTTGCAGTCCCACCATTAATGTATGAGTGTGCTGTTTCCCCCACATCCTCGCCAACACTTATTGTTGTTTGTATTCTTGATAGCTGCCATTCTGACTGGTGTGAGATGAAATCTTAGTTTTGATTTGCCTTTCCAGGTGATTTTGATGTGCAGCCCATGTTGAGCCTTCGAGCTTTGGACCGCTGAGCAGTCCCAAAAGTTTGGTTGTGCAGTTAGAAAAGAAAGCGCCACAGATGACCCCAGCTGCTCATTGGCAAAGCCGTGCCTAGAGGCAGCCAGAGGTCTCCCTGCCAAGGCAGTGGCAGGGCTGGAGCTGCAGACATTGTGCAAACTGGGATGGGGCTGGCAGGAGCCCACCTATACCATTAGACCTCAAGGTGATCCCATTCTTTGGCTGGATTCAAACATGAGCCTCTGAATGTGAGAGCAGACTCCCTCCTTGCACAGACAAGGGCAAAATACAAGGGTAAGACTTGAACCTCAGGAAGTGGTATGCAATACACTCAACAAGCAGTGTTTTAGAATAATCATGACTGTGTGTCAGGCCTTGTGCAAGGAACTATGATTTTTAAAACAGTAATAATAAGGCCTAACCATCCTTGCCCAGGCCAAATGGCTCAAAGTAAAGACCGTATAATATTTCAAAATGTGTTCTTTGTGGGAAAGCTTTAAATAAGCCAGAGGGGAGGGGGGATCCTTTGGTCGCATATCTGAGCTGTTGGCATTTGTAATTCCTAGGGAATGAATAGAACATTATTGTGTTGCTTCGGCACAAGAACAGCAGGGGGAAAAAAAAAGATGCTTGGAGATGTGAGCTGAACATGAATCAGCAATCTCGTTCTATTGTTCAGAAAATAATCACCACGCTGGGAGTATGGAATTTAAGAATCATGCAGAAATGCCCTCCCCCCACCCCAGCAGGGAACAGACACTGGCTAAAGCATGGCATTTTGTTTTTTTGGCTTCCTGAACTGAAAGGAATGTAAAAAACTTGGAGAGGGTTTGGGGAAAGCTGATTTGTAAATATGGAAAATACAGCCCGTAAGAAATGGAAGATGATTCAGACCCTGTGTTGGCAAGCCCGCGGAGGTGGCACGCCAGGGGCGTGTTGATTCACTCTCATGAGCAGGAAGCGGAGCTGCCCTAGCTTCGATACATAAGAAATGTTTCTTGAGTTCCTATTATGTGCTGATCACAGAGAAAGGAAGGAGAGTAGTCCCCACCTTTTGAAGATCTTCTATTTTGTGGCAATGGACAGAGGCACACCCAAACTCTAACATGGTCATTCATTTTTGTGTGTGTGTGTGTGTGTGTGTGTGCGCCAGGGATTAAACTCAGGAAGCACCCGGCCACTGAGCCACATCCCCAGCCCTATCTTGTATTTCTTTTAGAGACAGGGTCCCACTGAGTTACTTAGCACCTTGCTGTTGCTGAGGCTGGCTTTGAACTCGAGATCCTCCTACCTCAGCCTCCCAAGTGCTGGGATTGCAGGCATGCGCCACTGTGCCTGGTTTAAAGTGATCATTCTTAAAACATGTTTGGGAAGCATTCTGTGCAGGGCTGTGGCTATGCAGACTGCTGGAGCAGAAGTTTCTGATCGAGCAGGGCTGGGGCAGAGGCTGAGCATCTGCCTTTCTAGCACATCCCCACGGGCTGCAGGTTCTGTTGATCTGGGGACCCTACTTTGAGAATCCTGCTTTAAGGAAGTAAATGGGGGTGGGGGTGGGCGTGAGGAGGGTGAGTGTGAATGAACAGGTGTACAAGTCCACTAAGAGGTGTGACCAATCTGCTGGTGCTATTGCAGGTGCCCCTTTGTGAACCTGTTCTTCTGCACAGCAATATGCATTGCAGAAACCACACTGGTGACAATTTTGCCACCACCCAAGGAAGGGTTGCAAGAGGCAGGAGAAGAGAGTTCTCTGTCTGACTAAGAAAACCAAATAGGGCACAATACAGGAAGGTCATGTCCAGTGAATCCAAATCTGAGAGCAGGCATGTGGACTCATAGCAGCACAGCAAGTGGCTTTAGTGATCAAAGGATGATCCCTTGTCCCCACACTCATCCTCATGTTCAAGTGCTTCCCATGAGCAGAAATTCTCCAGAGAATGCTCTGTCCTGGAGGAGATGGGCAGAGCTCCTCCACTGAGTCTTCCATAAATTCCCTCCTTGAGGTTGTGGTTGTGCCCAGCCCATTCTCTCAGTGTCATTTCATTACTATAGGACCTAAATATCCCAAATTTAGGGGTGTTCATGTAAAACACACATGGTCTTCAGAGAAGGGAATATTCCACCAACAGAACCAGGTGCCTCAGCCAAAGTGAGCACCTGTGTGTTGAATGTGATCTAGAGAAGGCCAGGTGTGTGCTGGGCAGGATGGAGAGGCAGGGATGTCACCTACCAGGATGGCTCCCCAGTTTCTCTAGCACGTTGCTATATGGTTAAGGCTGGTGACTCTCAACACGCAGTCCCTGGAAGTATAGCCAGATGACACGGGGACTTGTTAGAAGTGCAGACTTCTCCAGTACCCCCAAAATAACTGAATCAGAAACTCCAGGGTGCAGCCCAGCAATCGGTTTTACTCAGCCTTCCAGGTGTTCACCAGGTGTTTGAGAGCCATTAGTTCAGCCCAAGTTGGAGGTAACTATAGGCAGCTCACTGCTACCCGTAAGTCAGAAGCGGACCAGGATGGGAATGCGAGCCACCTGCCTGCCACTCACCCATCTCCTGAGGGCCTCACACAAGGCCTCTGGCATGTTTCACAGCTCATGCTCATTTGTTCGATTTTCACTTAAGAACTTAAAATGTTTGCTATCCGGCCAGCTTCTTGGATGTCTTTGGCACTCCTGTGGCGTCCAGTGACAGTGTGACTTGCTGTGTCCCCCTTCTTCACAGCCCTTACATCTGTGTCATTTTACCTCCCAGATGGTTCATCACAACCTACCATGTGGTAGGGGCTCAGGAAACTATCCACAGATGACCAAACCTGACTTATTCCCAGGACTGCCTTAAATCCTAGGACTCCTCCTTGTTCTTTTCTCCGTAGCAGTAGGCCAGACTCATTTAGCAGGATAAAACTGACAGGTCAAATTATGTGACCAGGATCTCAAGAGTGAGGGCTGAGTGAAGAGGATGCAGATCACCCCTTGGGACTTTTCACCAATTTCTAAATCAGTGATAGCCACAATTCCCAAACTTGGTACTAAGGTACTCCGGGGTGCCACAGTAAACCTATAGGACTAGGGTGCGATATTTGCAGTTTTTGAGGGAAGCACAGCAATAGCTGTCGGATGCTATGCAAGTATTACTGTCAGGCTGTTTGCATTGAGCTGTTTAATAAACAGAGCATTTAAGTATTTATTCTGATCTGGGGTCACTGTGAAAAAATGATTGAAACACTAAGAGTGCTAGGCATGGAACATGAGGAATCTCTGTGTGATAGCCTCACTGTCCCCAGGTATATTTTAACTATATACTTTCTGACAGGCTTAGGTATTCAGATAAGCACTTTTACAAAAACACACATTCTAAATTTAACTTAAATGCCAGGGGGGGTACACTTACAGAAAAGTACAGCAACATGCATCTTTTAGGTACTTCTTTCCTTCCACACCTTCCTACCCAGATGTACCCATTCCATCTCCCTGATCCAACCCTTAACCAAGGATGCCGTGATTTTTGAGAAATAACCTAAATTCCCATTTAATGTCCCAGCTCTTTTATCATGAGTTAAACATAATGGATTAAATCTTACAAATTTGAACTAATGTTTGCTTTGGTCCATTCCTTAAAATGACCCTTAAAACAGATCACTGAAAGACAAAACTCAGAATGCACGTGTCAGACTTTGCACAGGACATTCCACAGGAAACCAATGAATATGCTGATAAAGTTAGCCAAAATGACCGTTACCAAGCAGCTCCACACAAGAGCCTAACCAAGGGGGAAGTGGAGACTGCAACATTCAGAAGTCTATTTCTGTAGGAACACTGCAATGTCACTCCCCTCCTCTGCTCACCATTTAGCGTTTTAGTAAAAAAAAAAAAAAAAAAAAAAAAAAAAAAAAACTGATGACTATATTTGTTGAGAGAATTTTATTTTCATTTTCAAAGAATTTGAAGGGCAAAGTTGGCTTCACTTTACGAAGATTACCATTCTTATACCAGAGTTGAAAATCTGCAAGTTACTCACTGCAGATTCCAAAGGCTGCAGACCCTAGTCTCAGACTGGGAGAGGCCTGCTCCTTGGGACAAAATTGAATATTTATTTTTTTCTGTAGATGATACCGCTGTCAAGCAGTCAAGGAGTAGACTTTTCTTAAGAAGCTGTCCAGGATTGATGGAGCAAGTGGGCGGTTTGTTAGTGTCTTAATTCATCATTAAACACTTTCTTTAAAAAAAAAATCAATAATTCATTTGCTTCAGTGCAAATGTTTTATTTTCACATTCTTGTTTGTTGTTTTTCGTGCATGTGTCTCAGTGAGTCACCTAACCACAATTATAGATGCAGGCATCTGGCGGTTCTGCGTGGTACATCTCATTCCTCAGGAATTATTTAATTACCCCGACGCGATGAATGTGTTTCCAGTCCTTACATTGCGCACATGTGCGCGCGCGCATATGTACGTGCACGCCCCACAAGCGCTCACACGTGCACATGTGCGCACATGTGCACGCGCGCCCTTGAGCAAGCTTTCCTCAGGTTGGGCACGGACAGCTGCCCTGCTCTCCAGCAGGTGTCAGCAGAGGAGTTCACGGCTGCTCCGGCCAACCGGGTGTCTGCTGAAGCAGTTGCGCCTGCTGCATCAGACGTTCCTCAAACCACCTATCTGCTTTCCACCTGGGACTCGCCCCCATGACTTAGATAAGTCAGAGACGATAAGTCAGCTGTAGAGAACAGCAGCTACCAAGAAAACGTACTATAAACCCAGCACAGACACGAGTTGATCCTTTCAGAATTGGCCTCATAAAACGTTTATTGGCTGATTGCTCCTTGACTTTGCTACCACTGCATTATTTGGTTAAAAGAAGTGCTCTGTTTTATTCCATGTGATAATAAATCAAGAGTAGCAGATGATTCGGGATTTATAGGGTGTGTGTTTGTTGTAAAGCCCATTCTAACGCCCCCTTCCATTGCTGACCTAGTCCTGAAAGTGGAAGCAGGACTTTGCTCAGGCTGTGGCCCCAGAATCCAGTACCTAAGGGTGGAAGAATACCACCATGTATCAAGTGCACTTATTCTGTTTATTCCAAAACATGCCCCTTTGAGGTAGATGATCTTAGCCCCACTTTAAAAATGCATCTCTTGTCAGTATCCCTTGTCATTCTGTTAGTGACAGGGCCTCCAATCTTTCCAATATGCCATGATGACTTTGCCAGCTGGATAGATGGAAGAGAGATGAAGAAAAACAGAAGGAAGGGGACAATGATTGGTCCAGACAAAGGTTAAAATGAAAAGTAGAAATGCATCCAGGAATTAGATGATTGGACCTGAATTAGAAAGGGTGGATGGGGCAGAAGTAAAGGCTAATGATTTTGCTAAGAACAACAACAACAAAATTAGCCACAGCAAATTAAGTTCAATTTCAACCACAGAACCTGGTTGTATTGTTTCTTTCCCTGAAGGCAAAATGCTTACAGTGACTGCTAAAAATCTGAAATGAAAATTATAGCTTTGCCCTTCAAGAGTCGTCATCCGATGTCTGCTGTGTGGGGCTTGAGTCTACTGCCTTTCCCCACAAAGGAATTCTGACTTTGCCTTTTCACTAAAGAGGTGATCCACGGAGATTAACACCTAGACAGAAGGATGGGCAGAGCTTGTACTGTATTTCCACATCGTCATTAAATTTCTTGGAGCCTAATAGTCCTTTTTAACCAGCTCCCATCCCATGTCTAGCTATGCTGGCTTTTAAAATATTTTTCTCTTACTGAATTTTTGGTACTACACTTCTAAACGAGGAGTTTTATCCAAATTGTTAAAGGTGGATCATACGTGGTATAATTTGAACACATCTCACCTCTGTTCTCTAATATTTGAGTTCCTAACTTCTTCCTGTCATCATAAATACAGCCATAACATTCACTAGATCCTAGATTGACTATTAAAATGCAAAGGGCTTGGGGAACACTTTAGGATGCTATAGAGTTGGGGACAAATCCATCACTGTGTCCAACCTTCCTTACTCTGCATAATAAGATTAAGTGAACATGAAAGTTAACCTTGAAAGAGAAAAAATTTTCATAAAAGGCCAAATAGGTCAAATTCAGCGTCAAAAGAAGAAAATGTCAAGAGAGGGAGAAGAAGTTCCACCTCCCTTTTATCTTGGTGACAGTGGTGTCCAGAAAGGTAGACTTCTGTGCTGTCCATGAGTCTTTAAGCCACCAAAGCCACCTTAAATATTTCTAGATAGGTTTTTCATCATCCAGGAAATTCTACATGAGATGTCGTTCTTAACATGTAGCTGCCTACGTTTGCTCTGGCCCTCAACCTACGGGGCTATACTCCGTCTGCTAGCCCATGCGGCCTTCCCATTTTTAGCAGTAGCCCCAACTCACTAAGAGTTGCAGGAATCCTGGTATTTTCCAAGGCCCCTCCACCTGTTTCCCAAGTGTTGAGAAGAATTTCAGTTGAAACTCTTCAGTTTCAGAGGACTCGATAACAACTTTCCCATCATTTCTATGTTTAAAAATATATCAGAAATAGCAGAACGTGGTGGCTTATTCCTGTAATCCTAGCGGCTCTGGAGGCTGAGGCAGAAGGATCATGACTTCAAAGCCAGCCTCAGCAAAAGCGAGGCCCTAAGCAACTCAGGCCCTGTCTCTAAATAAAATACAAAATAGGGCTGGGATATGGCTCAGTGGTCAAGTGCCCCTGAGTTCAATCCCCAGTACCCCTCCAAAAAAATTTTAAAAATGTGTGTTTCTGAAGGGTCCACTCTTCCAAAGGGAATGAGTTTTACTTACAGGACGTGAACTGAAAGAGGCTGAAACTGACAAAGCTCAGCCTGCGTGACCCTCAGCACTAACCCTTGGCACATGGCATCTGTGACTTGTAATTTTAGCTACTCCTGCCTGGCCAGCTTATAAAATGGATCGTAAATTCCTTGAGGGCACAGAGCCTCCCATCTTAGCCTATCTGCCTCCCCAGAGTTCAGACCAGAGGTAAATGCTCACAGCACATTCAACACCATGCCTTGCTACCCCTACCTGCTCAATGTCCCAAGTCCCTGGCCCTCTGACCTCTTCTACTGTCTCCACCTAAGTGCTAGCCACTTCCCCTCCTCAAGACCTGCCATACATAGCACCTGATTGCTCTGCTTTTCACCCCGCACCTGTAGTGAAGCTCCAAAACCTCAAGCAAGATCACATGTCTCCCCTGCTTATTCCCTGCACGATAGTAAAGGGGTTACCAGGTTCTCTGCACAGGCTCCTTGCCTGTGGAGCAGTTCACGAGCCTAGAAGCACAGCATGAGAACAGAGGGTTAAGTCACAACCTGGGAAGAGACCTGTTCCAAGGAGAGCCTTCAGGTCCTGGGTCACCTGAGTCAAAAGCCTTCCCAGACACGCCCAGGTAGGAGATCCTCTCCCTCCCTTGTGCCTTCTCTACTCTGAAGAGACACTGAAGGTGAAAGGTGAAACCTGTACGCTTTTGAACTTTTTTTTTTTTTTTTTTTTTTGTGAGATTCCCTCCTTCTGTTAGCCTGCCCACCTGAGGCTTCTAGTCTTGAGAGTCATCTTTGAACAAAACCTGGGGCATGACTTAAGCAGAGCAGGCCTCCAGGACAGCCTCTCAGCTGACTGCCCAGGCAAAAGAATGACCCGTGTACAAGAGGTATTTTCCATTTCAGCAGCAGCCGCCTCAGAGAATAAACGGAACGGCATTTCTCCCTCAGCTAGTGCCAAACTGTTCAGGCTGCTAAGACTTTGAAGGTCCCTGGTACCCATGAGAACCTTCACTGAGTGCAATTGAAAACTCTCCCCTAAGAAATTAAAATATTCTTAGAATCAAATAAGAATAGTGATACAGGGCTGGAGTTATAGCTCAGTGGCAGAGCACTTGCCTAGCATGTGTGAGGCACTAGGTTCGATCCTTAGCACAGCATAAAAATAAATAAAGGTAGGCTATCCATCTACACCTACAAAACAAAATTTTTTATATACAATAACTCTTAAAAAGAAAAAAAGTGATACAACATGCCTTTGGCACACCATGAAGTGGTTCTTAGAAGAAAGCTTATAGCTGTGAGTGCCTACATAAGAAAATCAGAAAGATCCCAAATAAACAACCTAATGATGAATATCAAGAACCTTGAAAAAATAAGAACAAACCAATTCCAAAAACAATAGAAGGAAGGAAATCATTAAAATCAGAGCTAAAATCAATGAAACCAAGAATTTTAAAAAGTAATAGAAAGGATCAATAAAATGATGATTTTATTCTTCAAAAAGTTAAACAAGAGTGATAACCCCTTAGCCAAACTAACCAAAAGAAAGAGAAAGACCCAAATTAATAAAATTACAGATGACAAGAGGAGAAATGACCACAGACATCACGGATATCCAGAGAATCATTGGGGATTCTTTTGAAAACTTACATTTCAACAAATTGAAAAACCTAGAAGAAATGTATACATTTCTAGATATACATGATTTGCCAAAAGTAAATCGAGAGGATATAGAAAACCTAGACAGACCAGTAACTAGCAATGAGCTAGAAGCAGTTAAAAAAAAAAAAAAAAAAAAAGCCTTTCAACAAAGAAAAGCCCAGGACCAGATGGATCTTCCCCACCAAAATTCTATCAGAACTTCAAATACTAATGCCAATGTTCCTCACACTATTCCAGGAAATAAACAGGGATGAAGCACTTCCCATTTTTTTCTATAAACCCTTATACCAAAATCAGATAAGGACACATGGAAGACAGAAAACTACAGACCAACATCCCTCATGAACTTATATGCAAAAATCTTTAAAATATTAACAAATTGTATTTGACAACGTATTAAGAAGATTGTACATCATTACCAATTTGGTTTTATTCCAGAGTTGCAAAGATGGTTCAACATATGCAAATCAATAAATGTGATTCACCACATAAATAGAATTAAGGACAAAAATCACACATGCATCTCAATAGATGCAGAGAAAGTCTTCAACAAGATTCAGCACCCAATCATGATGAAAACACTGAAACTAGGGATAGAAGGAACCTACTTCAATATCATAAAAGCTGTATATGACAAACACAAAGTCAACATCATAGTGAATGGGGGAAAACTGAAAACATTTCCTTTAAAATCTGGAAAATGTCCACTCTCACCACTCCCATTCAGTATAGTACTAAAAATTCTAGCCAGAGCAATTATGCAAGAGAGGAAATAAAGGAGATAAAGATAGGAAAGAAATAAGTCAAATTCTCAGTGTTTACAGATGATATGACACTGTACTTAAAATATCCAAAAAGTTCCACCAAAAGATTGTTAGAGCTAATAAACAAATTCAGCAAAGTAGCAGGTTACAAAATCAAGATAGAAAAATCCATAGCTTTCCTATACTCCAATAATGAATCTGCTGAAAAAGAAATCAGGAAAAAATTCCATTTACAATAGCCAAAAAATATACCTAGGAGTAAATCTAACCAATCTATGATGAAAATAACAGAACAGTAAAGAAAGAAATTGAAAAAGACCCAAGAAGATGGCAAGGTTACTTATGTTCATGGATAGGCAGAATTAATATTGTTAAAATGGCCAAATGGCCAAAAGCAATATATATATTCAATGCAATCCCCATCAAAATACCAATGACATTTTTCACAGAACTACAGGGGGGAAAAAACAGTCCTGAAATTGATTTGGAAGAACAAAAAACTCAGAATAGCCGAACCAATTCAAGCCAAACAATCAACGCTGGAGGAATTACAGCACTGACTTCAAATATATGGAGCTATAGTAACAAAAACTGTATGAACTCATTTAAGGAAAACAGTACTAAACAATGCTAAATAACATTCAATGCTAACGTACTATAGTAATAGTAATACTAGTATACATTAATGCTATAGTCATAGTAATGCTACTACTATAATATTGTAGCAGTGATACTAAAGTAGTTGAGGGAAAATAATACTAAATAGGAAAATTAGTAATAAGTTTTGTGGTGCTGACACTAACTTTAAAGTGTCAATAAGATTTTTCTCCTGTTCCTGGATTCTTTCTGCTTCACATACAATGATTTTCTGTAGTATGTATGCCTATCTATTTGCAGTTTTGAAAATAAATTCTTCAGTTGATAATATAGCAATAACAGAACTGTGATTTTGGAGTCCATCTTTGAGATGATAAAAAGAATACAAACTCTTCTGACACACTCATATTCATGTTGTGTTTTAATCCAGGTGTATCAGCCAGAATTCTTTTGGTTGCAAATGACAGAAGCCTGACTTGAATCAGCTTATATAAAAGGGAGATCATTTTGCTCAGGGTGACCAGGGAAGAGTTGAGTGGCCAGACCCTTAGAGGAGCAGAAGGGGACAGAGCTGGGTCTCACGGGGAACTGAAACCAAGGGTCTGGGCCACAGGATTCCCTTTCCACCTCAGGATCTCTGATGTCAGGTTGATCCTCTTTTACCTTCAGATGGGCTTTTTCCAGGTGGCTGAGAGACATGGACTCAAAAAAGACATCAGGGTTTTAACTTCTGATGAATTCTTTCCCTGGAAAGGAGACAAGTCTCTCTCTCCCGTCCTGCCTCCTTCCCTCCTTCCCACTCTCCTTCCCTTCTTCCTTCTCTCCTTTCCTTCCTTTCTCTCTCCAAATATCCTGAAGAGGCATCTTATTAGCGCACCTCAGGCCTTGAACCAGTTTGGCCAGAGTTCCTCATTGTCTCCAGAACATTCTGGAGAATGTCATGGGAAAACATGGTGCTCCCCTGGGTCTGAAGTGGGAGGGTAACGGCTGCACAGTTTATAAGAAGAGCAACGCAGTTCAGACATGCAGCACCACTGGGATGACCTGTGTTCTCACTGAGGGACATCTCCAAACCTGGTCCCTCTCCCTCAAAACCCAGCGGGACTGTTGAATGAGGATGGGCAGAGCCTTGGGGTTGGTGAACTTTGAAAAGCTGATTAGGATCAAGAATGCATTTTCCTAATAGTTAATGATATTCTTCTGTTCTATCAGATGCCAATTCAGGTGGCTTATATCATGCCACATCAACATCATTTATTCAATTTATTCAACACATAGTTGTTGAGTGTCTATTTTGTATCTGATACTCTGATTGAGATGAAAGATATAAAAATGAGAAGGGCAGGACTGGTCATGAAGAGATTATAGTGCAGTGGGAAAGGCAGCCATGTAAACCTATAATTTCCACTGGGTGTGACAAGAACTGTAACCAGGGTATGACTTCATTGCTTTGTATTAAATGTGGAGTCAGAATGAATGGCCATCTATAAATCTGCACTGTGAATGTAGTTCACATACTTCCTCATCCAATGGCTTTCCTGTGTCGTGTACATTATAATAATCCACCCAGCATTTTCACTCACATCCTTTTTTTTTTTGGATACTGGAGATCAAACCCAGGGGTTCTTAACCACTGAGTCACATCCCCAGCCCTTTTTGTGTATTTTATTTAGAGACAGGGCCTCACTGAGTTGCTTAGAGCCTCACTAAGTTGCTGAGGCTGGCTTTGAACTCGTGATCCTCCTGCCTCAGCCTCCCAAATCTCTGGGATTACAGGCATGTGCCACCATACCCAGCCCCTCACTCACATACGCTTTAAAACTCATAAACAAATTAGAACAAGATATATTCTGTGCTTGTATAATTATGTCCAAATGGATCCTACTGTCATGTATAACTAAAAACAACCAATAAAAAAATATATATATAACTCAAACATCATCCTTCTGAAATAAGTGAAACATGAATTACTTTCCTTGTTTTACACTGAATAAACAGAGATTCCAGTGCTTTGGAATTACTTGTCATGATCCCGCAGCTAGTACATGACAGCATTGACCCTGAAACCCAGGCCCGGGGCTTCAGTGCTATTCCAAAGCCAGCATGCTGCCACCGTTCTCCACTGGACACAGTATACTCTGCCGGAAAAAAAGAACCCAATTCTGATCTGTCCCCAGCAATCTGCTGAAGGACACTGACCTGTCCATCAGCCACCTGTGACCGTCTGTCTGTGTGCATCCTTCAACCCTCATCCCTTGGTGATTGTGCTACTGGGCGTTGACACCTGCTGGGCCTCCTTCCCCAGTCTGAGGGCCAGATTCTCTGTTGCTCATGGATCTCATTAATGAAGTGGCGAGGGGGAGGTGGGAGCTCTGACTGGAGAGAAGTCATTAATGGGCAGATGAGGGATTCGGGACTCTAGAACAGGGCATCTAAGGTTTAAGGTGCACATGAATCACCTGGGATCTTGTCTAAACATAGTCTGATTAAGATGATTCTAGCCAACTAGCAGCTGATGCTGAAATGCTGGTCCTCAGACCGGCATCTTTGAGAAGCAAAGTCTAGATGAAAGATGCTAATACATCTTAGCCTAACTCCTGGTGGGGATGGGGGTGGGTGGCAGAGCCAATCAGTGGGCTGGTAACTTTCTAAAAACCTGAGATGGAATAATGTGACTTGGAAAAAAAATACATACTACTTTAAAAACACGTTTACAGAAGGAACCCTGAGGTTAAAAACAAAGAGGTCTTGTAAACTTACACATCCCATGGCCCAGTTAGACTTCAGTTTCCCCAGTTCTGAGTTGAGTGTGACTAAATCTTGCCTCAAGAATAATAATGCATATGATGTTTGAAACAAAAACATGATGGGGAAAAAAAAGAACAAATTATAACCTATGGTACTTTTTTCTTGTATTTTCTCTTTGTAGGAGAAGGATCCAGAATGATTACTAACCTATGACTCCCAACAGTATGACAGGTATCTATACGTTCTTTCTTAATTTTTTGTGTGTGTCTCCATTTTTGTTTCACCTAAAGTGAAGTATGGGGTTCCTAAAAACTGACCTGAGAGTCTTAGCAACAATTCCTTGTTTTTGTTTTTTGGTGGGGCAAGGGGTCCCTAGGATTGAACTCAGGGGCACTCAACCACTGAGCCACATCTCCAGTCCTATTTTGTATTTTATTTAAAGACAGGGTCTCACTGAGTTGCTTAGCACCTCACTGTTGCTTTGAACTCACAATCTTCCTGCCTCAGCCTCCCAAGTCTCTGGGATTACAGGTGTGCGCCACCACGCCCAGCTCTTAGCAACAATTCTTTCCAAATAAACAAATATTATTAATCCCAGTAAATACATCCCTACAAAATGTGCTTCCATCTTCTTTAGGAATTATGAGATACATCGTCACCAGAAAGATGATGGAAAGGAAATGATAACTCTCAGTTAATTTTTTTTAATGGTTTTTACGCCATCCTGAGATCACCATCACACTGGATATGCTTACTCTTTACAACCATTCAGATCCCTGTGATAAACGGCTCTGCATCCTTAGTGTCTTCCAAAAGCGGGCTGTTTATTACACTGAGCAGTGGAATCAGAATGGAAAATGATTAGATCACATGAGGCTATAAAACTTAGTGAGTTATAAAACTTAGCAACCTAGAGGAATATGTTGCTGCAACAGCACAAATTCTTTACACAGCATAGAGCAGAGATCACTTGCTTAAAGGCCCCCAAGGGCAAGAGGAATAATACCAACAATTACCAAGGTTGGGTGTAAGGAAAACAAACAGAACTGGAGAACTTGGGTTCTTTCTGAAAGAGAACTCCCCTACTCTGAGCAAACGCTGACAAGCAGGAATGAAGCCCAGTGTGTGTCCAGTGACTTGGAATTTTCAAGGGAAATTGAAAATCCAGATTTTAAGTGAAATATTCTAATTTTTAAATGTTAGCAATTAACTTATAACAGCATCAAAGACTCATGGTCCAGCTATCCAGCTACTCAGGAGGCTGAGGCAGAAGGATGACAAATTCAAGGATAGCCAGGGCAACACAGGGAGACTTTGCTTCAAAATAAAAATTTTAAAAGGGCTTGGAATGTAGCTGAGTGATACAGCACTTGCCTAGTATGAGCAAGCCCTGGGTTCGATCCCCTGCACACACACACACACACACAAAAAAAGGCAGAGTGTTGGGGAGAAAAGGCTATTAACTGGAATCAACCTTTGAGCTGTCCATTTATGACTTTGTATACCTTCCAGGCTAAGCATCAAACCTGGGACTTTCCTTTTTGTTACCATGGCAGCAGGGCAGATCTCCATAAACCTCTGCATGTCAGAGATGCAGCCTGACTTTTGATAATCGATTCATGTCACTCCCTCACCCAGGGATAAGCTAAATGAAAGCACAATTCCTCTTTAAAAATCTATTCTCTTTAGATCTTAAAAAGGCATACATATATTGATGGTTGAGTATAATAGTTTTTTAAACGTGAACCCTGGCTTGGAGGCTGAGGCAGGAAGATTGCAAGTTCAAAGCCAGCCTCAACAACTTAGTGAGACCCTCTCTCAAAAAAAAAAATAATAATAATAAAAAGGGCTGGGGATGTGGCTCAGTGGCTAAGCACCCCTGGGTTTAATCCCCAGTACCAAAATAGAAACAAGAACAACAACAAAACAAAAAGTAAAGCAACCAAAATTTTCTACTTAGCCTTCTGAGGTTTGGAAGACTCCCAGTGGCTGTAAACATTATCTCTCCCAGCATTATTGCCCTACCTCTCTATCCACCTGTGCTTGAGTTCCTGATATAGCAAAAAGATAGAGGGCCTGGGAAAATCAGAATGATTCACACCTGTGAGAAATGAGAATTTCAGAATCACATCTCATCATCTCCTCTTACTTCACATCAGCAAGTACCAAAACCTACCCACTCCCGTTTCTGTTCCTCTGCCAACAAGGTCAAACTCTTTCCCACTTAAATCTCACTCCTGTGTTACAAAGGTGCATGTTCATGGGAAATTGGTATAGATCAGCCTTAGCTACAACTGCCATATTTATGCTGGTATGAATGGGAATCCTGTCAGATAAAGTGCCGGCGTTAAGTCATTGAAGGCATATGTACGTGTGAGCACACAGACAGCAGAGAGCAGGCAAATGACAATGCAAAACTGAGGGGAAGTGTCCTCCTCTGGAAAGGGACAGTGAGACCATATGCTACCCAGGGGTGGTTTGGTGCTGCATGATACTTTGCCCACCTGGAAGCACTTCCAAAGATACAGATTCCATGAACATATCCTCCTGAGTCATTTGACAATGGGAAAAATTGGTATAAAAGGTGATAATAAAATGATTTTTGCTTGCTAAGGAGGGTAAGTTCTAGATAGAGTGCAATAGTGACCATCCAACCCAGGTCCCTCCCGATCAAGCATTGACAACTTTTGATTGATTGTAATGGGCCAGTGAATAAATATTTCTGGCTTCTAAGGCCACATATTGTCTGTCATAACTACTCAGTTCTGCTGTTGCAGCAAGAAGAACCATAAACTGTACATAAGCAAACAAGCTGGGCTATGTTTTAGTAAATCTTAATTTACAAAACAGGCAGCAGGCCAGCTTTGACCACTGGCTGCCATTAGCTGATGCTTCTTCTAGACTCTGGGATGACCACCCTGGTATTGAGCACAACCCCCAGGCTGAGCCAGCTGGAGGCTGAGCCAGGACATAGGCACACTCCTAGACAGTTCTAGATAAGACTTCCTGAGGCCTTCCTTGCAGGCTGGGCTGGAACCCCTACTGCCTCCTAGTGGAAGAGGGAGTTTTCAGTCCCAGCATTTGTTTACTAGCATAGAAACTAATTTAGTTCTATTTTCGAAAGAAACCTACTCCTGTACTGGGTACGCAAATGTGCTCAGCATCTGTGATGGGCTCAGAGAAGACAGGCATTGCTTTAGACACCTTGTTTGTACATGAAATGAAACAGTGTCCCTTTCCCTCTCTTTCACTGTGGACCAAGGCTCCATGCTTATTATTTTAAGAAACCTAAAGGGAGACCAAAATAAAGTTGTAAGCTGTAAAGTGTTTGCTTTAGGCGCGTAATTGAAGAGCCAAGTACGCACATTTTTTCTTTGAAAAGCATAATAAGTACCTATTACTGTTATGCAGTACGGGAGATGAATTAACCCTTATGAAAAGAAAACTCATTTTTAAGTGAGCAAGAGTTTAAGAAACTGTTCCTAAAAGCGAGCAGGCCACATTTTCAGATAAAGGAGGCACTTTTTTTTATGTATATATAGGCTCTTTTGGCCACAATGCTTATTAAGTTTACATATTTTGAATTTACTCAAATGGAAAATTGTTTATTTTGGGGGGTTATTTAATATCAGAACTTTCTCACTCCTTTACCCCACCTCTTTTGAAATTGGGGCTGTATAAAATCACTTATTGAAAAATAAATTTCTTAAGAAAGTAAGAAAGTGCCCTTTATATGATATTTTGTTCGTCTGGAATTAAGCACCACTTCTCAGGTAATCTGAGGGGAATTCTGCTGACATTTATGACAATATAATGAGCTCTATTTTGAATAAAACCATGATTCGCAGACTAGGGGAATTTGTTCTAAGATATGAATACCTAAAAATTTTAATACCAAACTTAGAGGCTTTGGGCCTTATTTGCAGAGGAAATAAACTCTGGCTTCTTTCTCTGTGCCCAAAGGGACAGAGGCAAGCATGTGGTGTGTCTGCACGGAACCTAGTTTTATAAAATTAGAATAAGGCATGAAGTTAGCAACGTATTTAATGTTTTCATTGAAACTGGTCCCCAATAATTTAAAGCCACACCATTACGAGCATTTTAATGTAAACAGTACATTCCTCATTCAGCTATTGAACTTGCAATTCTTCCTCATAACTGGCTTGTTCATTCAACTTCACAACTGGTGTTTTTCCTTATTTTTATTGAGGCATTATTGCTGAGTGTCCTGGGAGTGGAAGTTTGCAGGGATATACAGGCACTTTGAGGTGATGATCAGTGTTTCCCACTGGATGATCTTTGCATTGTTATTTTTGGCTTGCTTCTTTGTTAGGCTATCATTTGTAAATAAACTGAAGAATGACAGGTTTATCTACATTTTCCTTACTATTCCAGAGGTTGATCATATTTGGTGATTATGGTCAGTTGCATGCTTTCATCTGTAACTTGATGTTCATTCTTTTCTTTTTTTAAAATTTTTTTTTTTTGGTTGCAGATAGACACAAAATATTTATTTATTTATTTATTTATTTATTTATTTATTTATTTATTTATTTATATATTTTTTTTTTTTGTGGTACCAGGGATTGAACTCAGGGGCACTCGACCACTAGGCCACATCCCCAGCCCTTTTTTGTATTTTACTAGAAACAGGGTCTCACTGAGTTGCTAAGTGCCTGGCCATTGCTGAGGCTGGCTTTGAACTTGCCATCCTCCTGCCTAAGCCTCCCAAAGTGCTGGGATCACAGGCGTGTGCCACCGCGCCCGGCTATTTATTTATTTTTAATGTGGTACTGAGAATCGAACCCAGTGCCTCACCCATGTGAGGCAAGCTCTGTACCACTGAGCCCCAGCCCCAGCCCTTGCTCTTCATTCTTAATGTCCATTTACCTATTATGATCTTTGGCTTTTTTTCATTAGTGTGAGTTGTTTAGGCTTCATGGATATTAACTAGAGAAGCTACTAAATCTCCCTAAACCTTCCACTCTTTATGAATTAAATGAGAAGGTACGACTAGCTCATCTCTAACTCCTCTTCCACTTTTTAAGATCATGGTGGTTATATTTCAAAATTGAATGTAAGTCACATTTTCATAAAGTAAGGCATGCATACACTGATAGCTGAGTATAATTTTAAAAAAAACTGAACCCTGGAGCAATATATTTTGCATTTTGAGACTGTCCTGCTGAACAAGTTTTTCAGTCAAACAAAACATTGAAGTTGGAAGACTCAGTATGTTTGCTTTGCAAAGGGAGATCTTCAGTGTTGAGTGGGATTTTCATCCTCTTTTTAACAGACATTTTATTCCTTCAAAAAGAGAATCAGAGTTGTGCATATGTCCTGTAACCTTCGGGAAATAGTTCCTCATGATGTCAGAAGGTAATTACAACACATGACTCTTCAAAGATAACCAATGTTAGCAGTGTGCAGATTGTTCACAGTTCCCACTGTCAATCACTACCCTTCCACATAAGGATTTTATTCATGCCAGTGATCCATCACCCATGATATTATCCCTGATTCCTGGACTATTAATATAATTTATTACAAATAATATATTATTAATATAAGCCAAGCATGGTGGCATATACCTGTAATCCCAGTGGCTCAGGGAGCTGAGGCAGGAGGATTACAAGTTCAAAGCCAGCCTCAGCAACTTAGTTGGACTGTCTCAAAATAAAACATATAAAGGGCTAGGGATGTGGCTCAGTGGTTAAGTGCCCCTGAGTTCCATTCCTGGTACAAAAAAAAATTATGAATATATATTTGTTGTAAAATGATATGATGAGTATATTTTATAATGAACTGCTTTGTCCATAATTCTGTACCTCTGTGATTACTTCCTCAGGATAATTTCTACTAAGTTCAGAAAATACTGAATCAAAAGAACTGAACATCTTTAAAAACTTTTCTTTTGCCAAATTGTAACCAGGTTATTAGACCAATTGAGACACCACCAGAAATGTAGCCTCCATTTAATCATTATATCTTCCAACTCTAGAGGTTGTGATTTACATGTTACAGAATTAATTATCTATCATAAATGTTACAAATATTTCCCCCAATTTAGTGTTATGTCTGCTTTTGCTTTTTGTTTATGGCAGTATTTGAACTTTTAAATTTTTTCTTCTTTTGAGATAATTTCATACTTACAAGTTGCAAGATTAATACAAAGAATTCTCAGCTGTCCTTTATCCAGAGTCCTCAAATGTTAACATTTTATCACATTTGCTTTCTTCTCCTACCTCTCTCTTATTATCTCCATCTAATTTTTATTTTGTCCATAAGGTCATGGCATTATGGAACATAGTAAAGTTGTTTAGTTTATGCACAATAAGTTCTCTAGGAGTGTAATTTTCTATTTATTTCTTGTTGATGAGCTTAGAAATGTTTTCTGATGTATGGGAGGGACTGAGCTCAAGGACTCTTACAATTAGTTGATACTTCTGTCTCCACATGTAGTTCTCTTTAGACACAGGATTGCCTGGGTCAACAGGATTTTCTCAACCACATCCTCTTATATTACCCTCATGTCTTTGGACTGGTTCCCCTTGCAAAGGAAAAGACAAGAGAGGCCAAAGGAGGTCAGCAACATGGAGTGCCAATATGGCGCCCTGCTTTCTTTCCCGTGTGGCTCTAGAGCAGTGAGGCTTCAAAATGGTTTTTACCCTACTGGCATAATTATTCTAAAAGGCATCAGAAGACCTATTTCACTTTCTTTCGAATTCCTGTTTCCCCAGTTGTGACCAAAAATAAAATGTTGCCTTGGATTTTACAGAGTCCTCGATACACATTGCAAACATTGCCATAAATAGTTTTATAGAAAGAAAAACACCAACTTGCCTGAATTGCTAACTCCACCATTGCTTGAGCCGATTACAAAAAAGAACCTTGATTTTACATCCAGAGTATTTAGCCGTACAACAAAGCTGAGGCCTTCTGGCTCCCTCCTTCCTCGGCTCAGTTATCACTTCTAAAAGAAATTCAAGTCTCCCTTCAGATAAGCTGAGAGGCAACACCAACACATGCCCAGCAGAAACTCTTTCATTCATCCTCCGACATCTCTCCCACAGACCCACTGTTCACCATCACCGCTGAAACCTCCTGTTCTCTTCCCCTCTCTCCCCAGGCTAATACAGGGTGACCACTCTACACACACTGCCTCCCTTCCCCACGCCAGTCAGGAATCTTCTTCCTCTGCTCTCTGCCTGCTAACTCCACCTGTTCATTCCCTTTGAGGCTCAAGACCCCTTCACTCCCCTTCCTCCATTTGCGTATCCTCTTAAAACCCCACTCCACAAAATAAACAGAGCTTCCTTGGGAACTCTTGTAAAGCGAGGGAAGAGAAAATCTTAAATGTTGATCATTTTACACTTTTTTTTCCTTGTTACATACAAATTGGTAGAAGAGAGTGAAAATCCCTCCATGGTGTTTATCCAGTCTGAGAGAGAGAGACCAGCACTTCAGTTCAAAGTTTTCTCCAGTTTCCACTATAACAAGGGGAAAATCAAGAAACCACAAGAAAAGAGAATTTCTAAGTAGCTACCACTTCAGCTTTTTCTTCAAAACAAAAGCAAATGTTTCATATTCCTTAGTAAGCAGAGGGAAAGGTAACCCTTCATATAACACAAGGATAGTGGACTTTACCATAGAGTCTACTAGAATGGAACCAACTTCCTATACTCAGTTTTGATCCTTTTCCCATCTCCCCTCTTTCACTCCCTGAAGTTCTCCTGGAGAAGGAACTTCCTGCAGAAAAGTGGGAACTTTCTTTAAGAGCCCATATTAATGAAATCTTACCAACTGGTTAGGTCAGTGAAAGCCTCTCAAAACTCCTCAGGACTCATACACAATTGCTTCTAGAACAACTCTAGTTTCCAAGTCTGAGCTGCAGCTAGGTGATCAGAAAGTGGAAAATATCAAAAGAACAAAGTTTTATAGAAAGTAAAATATAGAGCTGGGTGCGGTGGCGCACGCCTGTAATCCCAGCACTTGAGAGGCTGAGGCAGGAGGATCGCGAGTTCAAAGCCAGCCTAAGCAATGGCCAGGCACTTAGCAACTCAGTGAGACCTTGTCTCTAATAAAATACAAAAAAGGGCTGGGGATGTGGCCCAGTGGTCCAGTGCCCCTGAGTTCAATCCCCAGTACCAAAAAAATAAATAAATAAAATAAAATATAGGAGCAGAAGAGTGAAGAAAAATATTTATTTCTTCTCCAACAATTCTTTCTAGAAACCTCTCTGTCCACTGTTTAGCTTCTTCCAACCCAACCCCTGGCCCCATTATTCCTGTACCCTACCCCATTTCCATCATCACTATCACCACCACCATCAACTCATCTCAACCTCAACCTCCAGCCTACTATAGCCAAGAACATCTTTATGAGACATCTTCTAATTGTAATAATAGCCATAACTTAACATGCCACCAAAGTCCCAGAAACCACAGAGCTAAGGTCCTTCAAAAGAATTGAAAATAATTTTCCCCGACAAGAATTTAGTTCATAGGAATTTTTGGTGTTATTTTGTTTGCAGTGAGTCAGAAGTTATTTTTATATCCCAACACCACCTGCCACCATCCCCAGCTGAAAAGTTCCAGGCTGCTGTCTTATCTTTGCTTTTCTTTAAAGTTTTAGCTATGATGATGATCTCACTCTGGAATTTGGCTGTGTGGTAAAAAGGAAGCTAGTGTGGAACTCCAACTCTCAGGCTCTGAGAGTGCAGATGTGTTCTTGGACTGGTGCTAGAGCTGACCTCAGAGTCATTTTCTCTAAGCCCCAGTTTACACACTGACAGGGCAAGGCCAGGATGGTGAAGTGGCTTACCCCAGGGTCACCCCAGTGGGTTGTTGAGTTTTTGAGCCCTCAGTTCCCAAACCCTGGGAAGCTGTGAGTTTAATGACTTCAAATAGTGATGTGTATTTTGTTCTGTTGTTCTTAACAAAGTTCTTAGTCTTTATCATGCTAATGTGCATACTAAGTGCCCAAAGCAGATGTACTAAGCCCTCTTCCCTTGGCTTATTGAAGCAGACCCCTTCTTCTGTAGAGGACCTAGCCATGTTATAATCAAACTTGGCTGCACATCAGAATCACTGTGAGAGCTTTCTAATTCCTGATGCCCATGCCATCCCAGGCCACTTAAATCAGAATCTCTGGGTAGGACTTGAGACTTAGGATTCTTTGAAAATTCTCCAGGTAGTTCAACCCAGTTTGAGAACCATGATTTGGACACAGTGGTCTTCCATTCTGGCTGCCCACTGTAGTCACCAGGGAATCAACTTTAATGCCTGTGTCCCACCCCGAGAGATTCCAGTCCAGGGGTCTAGGCTTCAGCCTCTGGCATCTATGTTATTTTAAGTCCTCACATGATTCCAACATACAGCCAGTGCTGAGAAAAAAAAAAAAAAAAAAAGGTTTTTCTCCAACTTGGTGGTGGTATTAGAATCACCAGGAAGTTTTGTTTAAAAAAAAAATTAGCAAGTCTATCCTACCATTCAATCTAGTGACAAGTGCCAGGAACTCTGCATGCCTAATTAACTCTCCAAAGTGACTCTGATACAGAAGTTTGAGAACCACTGGTCTAGCCAGTTTCCCCCACCAGTGGACATGTTTTGGAAAACATGAGTTTGGGCATCTGAGCATCTACAAAGACCAAACTATCACCCTTTAATCTGGGCCTAACCTGGCCAAGAGTGACAGATTGAAATGTAATTCGTGATGCTTTCCTCCTGTTGATTGCCTGGGCATATCGCGTCACTTTCTCCCGTAAATGACAAAACCACAGTGGCTGAAATTGTGCGTGTGCCCAGTGGCATCAGCATGAGCATTTATCAAAGTCACCCATGAGAGTGGAAACCACTTCACTTCAAACATTCAAAAAGTCCTTCGGGAGTGTGCTACCCAGGGCAGTGCTTCTCATGGAAGAAATTCAGCGGCCATGGGGAAATTCGTGTCTGTCTCAGAAAGTCTTTGCAAGTGATTCTATAGAGCCTTAGAACACTAGTCTATACTGCTTTAGTGAGTTGTTTGTACTTGTATGAGGCTCTCAGTTATGAGAATAGGGGTTCTAAGTAAAAATTTAAAAATTTAATAAATCAATTTCTGTGTTAGGTCCTCAAGAGAGTGTAGGTCTCAGGTGTGCAATACCCACAAGGTTATTGTTTTCCACCTAGACTGCATATTTCACTCAGCAAACTTTTTGAAATCCCCATGGTAAAAATGTTGAGCTTTTCTCAAAAGACTGTGGTGAGGTTGCAAGATTTATATAAGTCACTTCACACTAAATCTAGGCACCAGGGCTCCACATAGAACAGCCAGGATGAGGGAGAACCTGGTGCATGGTAGACATTCACTGTTCGTTTAATTGTAAGAAAACAGCCAACAGAATTACTGTCCTACAATGGGGGGAAAAAACAGGTGTACCTGGATGTTTGTATTTTTTTAAGAAGCTCGTTTTGTAGGTAAGTTAAATATTTTTAGTTTTGCTTAGCCTATCCCTGTAATTCATATTTCCTTTTCAGTGACACATTTCAAATTTGGCACCTTAATGTTTTCTGCAAGAATTTTCTACATAGCTTAAGACCTTTTCTTTAACTAGAAAGTAAGAGAGAGATAAGAAAGAGCTTAATTTGTCTCTATCATTTCATGAAAAGATTTTTTTAGTGAAGTAGTAATCTAAACAGAAAATTTGAAGCAGACGATTCATGAGAAAGGAAGTAATTTCAATACAATCTCTTTGTTGCTGCAATACCTGGTAAAATAGTCATCTTAAAATGTTTGCTGCTGCTGTTATTACTTCATTTTTTAATAGGCATTAGTTCCTGGAGCAGCCACATCTCAAAGAATAGCCCTAGTGTTTTGCAGGATGTTCAGCACACCTAGGACATAAGAGTTAGCATGCTATAATCACATCAGGTGGGAAGGGACAGCAGAAAATAGGCAATACACATCTCCCCACTGCCACCAATAAAGAGGAGTTTTTTAAAATCACTTATTTCCCATAATTTGATTTAATTTGCACAGTGTCAAATGGTGGTTCCCAATATTTTTCTGCCAAAACCCTCTTATTATTTCCCCCTCCACAAGCCCCTTGAACTCTGCGCTTTTAAACATTTTACCTACCAAACGATATTTTGTTGAGTAATAGAATTCACCAACCAGTGTTTTGCAATCAAAGACATATTTAATAACTTATCTGACATCGATGTGCAAGACGAAATGACCATTGTTCCCCATGTGACATAGACAAGTCGAAAAATTTCTACATCTTTTTAAAAAAACCAGAAGGTGTAGGATTTTTCATGAAAGTGGCTTAAACTACTTCATATCATCATATAATTTCTCTGGGCCCTTTTCAAATTTCTTAAATTTCTCATAGTTTTCCCCAATACTGCTTTTTATGGATCTCAAGAGCCATTTGAATGAGGAAATTCTGAATATTTTTGTATCCCAAGTTTCTCAACTCTAAGTAGGAATTATAGTCCTGTATTATTTAGATAAATAGAAATATAAATGAGCCATCAGAATATCAATTACAGCTGGCATTACCTTTAATCAAAGTCTTTAAAGTATTATAAAATCAAACATTAAGTCTATGTAGATGAATATAAAGTAGCCTGTCATACTCAGTAATGCATAATGAAACTATTCATGAAAATTTCCATCATTGGATGCTGTTTGATTAGATCAAGATATTATTTGGCCCAGATTAGACCATTAGTAAATTCTTTGAGTTTTCGATGGAAAATTCTAATCAAACTTAACAGCCCTTGAGCATCTAAGATATTGGAGACTGGGCATGTAAACATGACTGAGGAATAGCCCCTTTCAGAAACCCACAGTCAAGAGACCACAGACCCTGAACATATCCATATGTGGTTTTTTTTTTATAACACCCAAGAAGACTTCTAGAAGTGTAGAATTGAAGGGATCTTAGAGACCATGTAGACCAACACCCAGAAGTTAAAGGTAGAGAAACTAAGCCCATGGACTTGAAGTTGTGTGCACGTGTGGATGCTCCAGTGGTTCTCACTTGAGCCTCTGTTGACTGTGATTGGAGAGGAAAGCTACTTGAGATTACATAGCCTCTGTTAGTAAAATGATGCTCTCTGCTGCATTGGGTGAGCCCTCCAAATCTCAGTGACTTCATACAACAGAATTTCATGTCTAACTCATAAGACCCAGTGCCACACATTCTTGATTGGCAGGTCATGTTTGTCAAAGTCATTTGGGGACCTAGGCTTGCTCCTTCTTGCATCCCATCCACCTCATAGGCTTCAGAATTTTCTTCATTCAACAGAAGGGAGAAGAAAAAAAAATTAAAGGGTACACGTAGGAAGCCAGGCTCAGTGCTTTCCTTCAATTGGCTAGAACCAGTCACATGACCACGTTTCACTGCAGGGGAGGCTGGAAGATGTAGGCTAGCTGTGTGCAGGAGAGTGACGGAGCGCACAGACTTTAGTAGTGAATCTATGTCACAAGGAGCTGCACAAATGTGTGATAATATTATAGAGGTAAGTTCAGCAAGGGGGCTTGGGTTTTATAATGAAGTCATTCATTTTGTTTAAAAAAAAAAATCTGTTTCAGTCATCAGACCCTCCCCCAGGCACTATCAGCATCTCTAGACAGGGCTGGGGTGTTCTATGTTGCCCAGCTTTAGCAAGAACTAGGGTTGTTTCTGGAGTTGATTGACATGGTGTCATGAAAAAAACATGGACTTGGAGTCCTGTGTCTTTGTGTTCAGACCCTTAGTTTGCCATTTATTAACCTTGCAACTTTGAGCAAATTGCTTAGCTTTCAGAGTCTTGATTTCCTGATGGTAAAAAAAGGGGCAGAAAGCATCCTAGAGTTATGGTGAGAAGCTACTGAAATCATTCAGTAAACATTTACTGAGCACCTCTTAGATCCTACGGTACACTCTGGGGAGAGAGCAGAGATGGGACAAAAGGCGCAGAGCCTAGATCAATAAGTAAGGAGAGTACAGTCGATATCACCAGCAGGAACTCTAAATGTTGGTGCTTCCACTTCCTGCTGCCCTCCACTGCCTGCAACTGGACAGGTTTCTTCCTCTTTTTTTCTTTTTCCTTTCAGCCCTATACAGCTGGGCTATGAAGATAGGTCTATCCCTTGAAATTCCAGATAGAATAAACTAGTGAATAATGATGTCCTTGTAAGATGGGTAGGTCAGAGCCAGGTACGGTGGGGCATACCTGTAATCCCAGTGGCTCAGGAGGCTGAGACAGGAGGATCATGAGTTCAAAGCCATCCTCAGCAATAAAAAAAAAAAAACAAGGTGCTTAGCAACTCAGTGAGACCTTGTCTCTAAGTAAAATACAAAATAGGGCTGAGGATGTGGTTCAGTGGTCAAGTGCCCCTGAGTTCAATCCCCAGTACTCTACCCCCCTCAAAAGAAGGGTAGGTCAAGTAGAAAATGTTTTAGTTGCTCCTGTTGTTTGAAATCAGATTGACAGGATAAGAAATGCTTATTTGCCTCTGTGAAGGATGTTTAACTTGCAAGAATTTGAAACTATGATTTAAGCTGCAAACAAATACTTGTTCCGTTCTAGCGGAATATCAAAGCAGAGAGCCCTCTTCAAGACTGGAGGCCTTTACATTGCAGATCAGAGGAGGAGAGTCTTCAGAAACAGTGAGCGACTTCCTGGGGGCCAGCAGGGCGGTGAGGCTACCCTCTGATACGTCGGGAAGAGCATACAAGGCCCCCCAGTAGACGCAGGAGAAGGAAGACAGAGATGGGCTGTGTCCCAGCCTCTCCCCAGGCCCTCTTGACTCCTCCTTGACTCTCAACTTGTTTTAGTCAGCTTTCTCGCTGCTGTGACTAAAGGATCTGACCAGAGCAACTGTAGAGGAGGAAGCGTTTATTTGAGGGCTCACCGTTTCAGAGGTCTTGGTCAATAGAAGGCCAGCTCCATTTCTTAGGGTTCAAGATGAGGATGAGCATCATGGCAGAGTGTGTGGCAGAGGGAAGCAGCTCACATGGTGAGCAAGATACAAAATATATACCCCATAACCACGCCCCCAACCCCAACTAACCACTTCCTTGAGCCACACCCCACCTGCCTCCAGTTACCACTCAGGTAATCCCATTAGAGATCAATTCACTGCTTGGGTTGTCAGAGTCTTAACCCAATCATTGTTCCTCTGAACCTTCTTGCAGTATCTCACACGTGAGGGGACACCTCACATCCAAACCATGACACGACTTTTGCTTTATTGCTTCCTGTGATTTACAAACAGGACAGAGGACCTTTTTGCTTGTTTTGTTTCATAGTCTGCCTATGTTCTACTCTCTTGATTCCTTCTTTCCTTGAAGCTGTTTTCTCTGTTCTCCTTTGATATTTGTATCTTATATGCAGAACAGAATGGAGGGAAAGGGTGAAAATAATGAGGATGCTGCATCTTCAAATGGGGAAATTATACACCATCATGACTCCACTGAGTCATGCACTTGCCACTTATAATGTCCCCAACTATGCTGCCCACCCCCCGCCCCCAGTGCAACAGAGGGGCTAAGGGGAAAGGCCTGAGGTCAAATACACCCAGGGTCCTGGGTAACTCTGTCTCTTCAGCTGTGACCTTGGGAAAGTCACTTTCCCTTTCTTTTTTTTTTTTTTTTTTTTTTTTTTTTTTTTTTTTGTGTGTGTGTGTGTGTGTGTGTGTGTGTGTGGTACCGGGTATTGAACCCAGGGGCACTTGACCACTGGGCCGCATCCCCAGCCTTTTTCTGTATTTTATTAGAGACAGGGTCTCACTGAGTTGCTAAGTGCCTCGCCGTTGCTGAGGCTGGCTTTGAACTCACAATCCTCCTGCCTCAGCCTCCCAAGTGCTGGGATTACAGGCATGCGCCACCGTGCCCAGCTACTTTCCCTTTCTTAATACTCAAATTTCTTCATCTGTGGAGTGGGGATGATTGTTATGTATCTCGGTATTGGCATTTGCGTGAGCATCAAAAGAAATAAGGGAATGTGTCCAGCACCATGGTTGGAACACCATGAGCCTCAAATAACGATGGATGATGCCATCATCATGGTCCACTACCATGACATCTACAGGCCAAATACACCACCACTGCCTGGAAAGCTTAAGGGAGCAATGCAGCTGTCCTGTTACCTTGCTTCAGACACATGAATTTGATACTCCCATCAGCCACATGCCATCAGCTTTCCTGAACCCCCTACTCCATGGTCCAAGAAGTGAAGACTCACAGGTCGGACTCTTAATGACTCTTCCAGTCCCAGTTTCCAGGCATAATCTTTGAGGATTATCCATTAATATTAAATATCCTCTTGGGTATCTGTGCATGAGGCACCACTGGAAGTCTGTGACTGAAGTTTCCACCCTTTGGCAGCCTTTGCTGCCAGCCTGCCTCCGTAGTACCTCTGATTTTATTGTTCCCTCTTTTCCAGGCAAGGATTTTTTAAGGATCCTTTTGTGTGTGGTTCTTAGCCCGCCTCTTAGGAGAATTCAGGAGATAGTGACAGGTGCTGAGATTGGCTAATCTTTGTTTTCAGGCAAGGGCAGCTGTATCCATAGTAGTTTTGCTTCCAAGTACGGAGGGCCTAGAATGTTTAATTAATAGAGACCTGGGTAAGAGTCCAGATTTTGAAGATTAAGAATGTTCTTTGCTTCCTGTCCCTGTCAAGCCCCAACCCAAAAACTTTCCATGTGCCACCAATTCAGTTGAATAAAGGCCTTTGATCTCCATGTGCACTGCCAAGAGGACAAAACTTAGATTGGCTGGAGTATGGGACTCCTGGGACAGCTTGGCTCAGTCCATTGATAATGTCATCAAACACACTTATAATCAGTTCTCCTTTCCCTCTCCCTCTCTCTCTCTCTCTCCCAGCTGAGAGTCTGGTCTTTCCCTACATCATGCACTCCCAATGTTTGTGTCACGACACATTGCCAGATGCCCACCCCGCTTCTAGAATGCCACTGTTTGCCGCTTCTCAGAGGCACACTGGTTGAGAAAGTCTGACAGTTGTTCTATCATCGGGAATACTATTTGGTCCTAACTTATCTACTGCTGCCTTGATTCTGAGGACAAATTAGAAATACAGAAGAAAAGGGGCTACTGGTTCCAGAAACAAGGAAGTTGCTTCCTCTGGATGAGGGCTGCCTTCACCCATGTTCACCCCAGACTGTGCTCAGCTCTTCCTGTGTTCCATGGGAGCTGCTGGTAGAGCTTTGTGCTGAGAGATGGCACACGTGTAGAGGGGTCAAGGCTTGGTCTGCTTGTAATTCTTCAAGTGTTCTTGATCAAACCATGCCACCTTTTTGGACTTCAATTGCTTTTTCTATAAATGAAGTGGTTGAACGGATGAGGACCTGAGGTCCCTTTTAGTTCCCACTGTTGTCTGAATTTTATTATCCCATTCACCAGGACCAATTGAACTAGTTACTTTGCCTCTGAAGGTGGGCATGGAATACTGCCACACCTCAATTTGCCATATGTGTCCCTAGTTGCAGTCAGAAAACCAGAGTCTGGAGGACAAGGTGACGTGATCCATGAAGTCACGTCAGCATGGGTTAGCCAAGGTGGGATCCCTTTGCTTTGAACATCATAAGCCGGCATAAAAAGCAAACTCTCCCATTTCTAAACCTTGAAATGAGAAGAAATTACTCTGCAGTTCATTCTTACTAATTGGTCTGCTTCACTTGCTTTAGATACAAGTCTACACAGCCTGTCACCAAACATAGTCCCACAGCAGTCAAGAGAAGAGCCTGAGATCTGAGATCTATGGCCACAGGACATTTCAGACACCTACCAAATGGGTCCTCTCAACTCAAAGCCTCTAAGTCAATGTTAGCAGTGCAGAAAAATGAAGAAAAGGTTCATATTTAGGGCACAGAAAGTTTCCTATAGTATTTCTTCCCTTGCCAGAATAGAATTGTGATCAATGCCAAGTGCAAATCATTGCTTGTAAGAAAAACGCGTTCTTGATGATATTCCATTGGCACCACGTCACAGATGTGCTTATGTAGATTCTGACTTTATACAATATGAGTGTTGCTTTAGAAATTCCACCCTCTTTCCCATCTATCACAAAGAAGTGTCCATGGTGTTGTAGCACCCTGGCTACAATTTCCATTGATGAGAGCTGACTTTAGAATCTATTAGTGAGTGCCTTAAAATGTAAGTGTTCCTGCTAGCATTGAAGCCATCAGTTGTGAACACCTTTGCATGTATTAATTCAGTCAGATGCTCCCTCCTGAAATCACTCACACTGATTGGTGGGGAGACAATGATAGTAGGTATGGACAAGCATCTCCAAAGCCAGGCAGCTGAAGGTCAGAGGTAGAACACTTTGAGACTGAACCATGAGAAACTCGCCTGCCAGGCACAGTGGTGCACGCCTGTAATCCCTGTGGCTCAAGAGGCTGAGGCAGGAGGATCACGAGTTCAAAGCCAGCCTTAGCAAAAAACCGAGGCCCTAAGAATTCAGTGAGACCCTGTCTCTAAATACAAAATAGGGCTGGAGATGTGGCTCAGTGGTTGAGTGTCCCTGAGTTCAGTCCCTGGTACCAAAAAAAAGGCAGCAGCTCACCTCACAGCTTTGTCTGGGGCAGAGTGGCTCAGCTTCCCTGACTGGTACCCACTGGACATTCATAGCACACAAACATGTCCTCCAAGTTAGCATCACCAAAAAAAAAAAAAAAAAATGTCTCCAAACATTACCTACTATCCTCAAGAAGTCAAAAAACCTGGGTGAGGACTGCCAGCCCCGGGGAGCCCCATGGCGTGCATGGTAACTGAGGTTTCTTTATGTCCTTTTGAGCAGATATGTGGCTTCACTGAATAAGCCTCCTATTTGAGGTAATTTGCAGGAATGGGATTTTTCTTCCAACGTGGCTTCCCGTGTTGGCAGTTCTTTCTCCTTCCCCTTTTCTCATGCTCCCAGGCAAATGCATTCCCAGAACTGAGGCAGTTGTAGGTGGGACCTCCCAGGAAGTCAGCTGCTCGTCCTGCTTGGTGCCACAAGTTTGGGTGGCATTGTGGCACCTTCACCTGTCACAGCACCCGAATAAATACAGCCACAAAAAATACATGCGAAAGGGAGGGTGTGCCACAGGGAGTTCAGAGAGCACTGGGACGAGGCCGTTTGGGTAGTTTGGTTCTCTCTGCAGAAGCTGTCGTTGGTAGATGTGTTCCAGAACAAACAGGATAACTACTGGCAGCACAGTGTTTTTCCTTCTTTTGGTTACTATTTGGTCAGAAAATATCTCGGGCCAGAATTTCATAAAGCTGGAAATGTGGGTATCTGAAGCTCGGACTCGTGTCCCCCCTCCAAATCACGCCCATCAAGTTCCTAAGCGTCAGTGTTCTCATCGGCGTGTGTTGTTCCCTGGCGAAATCAGGCCAGCCTTCTGTTCGTTTGGACAGAACATCTTGAATATATGTCTAAAGAAATGGGCCCTCGGTGCCGTCCTTTTTCAAAAGAGATTTTTCTTCCTGAAGCGGCATTTCCTGAGAAAATGGGTGAACCTCTCAAAGCAATATTCGAGCTAAAAGGTAGCTCACCCTCAGGAAGTTTTCACTGGCCACCAGGCCTCACAGCCACCTTGAGGAAGTTTCCAGACACACCTCTGCCCCTCAGCTAGCTCTGGGACTGTGCCAAATGCTTCCCTTCTCCGCAGTCACCTCCTCTGCAGAGTGTCACAAGGGGTTAGGAAAGCAGCTCCCCAGAAATGCACCTCAGCCTTCTCTGCCAAGGTATTTTTTTTTTTCTTTTTAGATCTATAGGACAATGGAATGTATTTTGACATATCAGACATACATGGAGTATAACATCCCATTCTTGTGGTTGTACCTGATGTGGACTTACACTGGTCATGTATTCATATATGAACACAGAAGAGTTACGTCTGATTCATTCTACTGTCTTTCCCATTTTCATGCTCCCTCCTTTCCTGCCACTCCACCCTGTCCAATCCGGTGAACCTCCCCACCATATGCACCACCTATTAGGAGTCAGCATCCACATATCAGAAAAAAAAAAACATTTGGCCTTTGTTTTTTGGGGGGATTGGTTTATTTCACTTAGCATGATAGTCTCCAGTTCCATTCATTTCCCAGCAAATGCCATGATTTCATTTCTCTTTCTGGCTGAGTAATATTCCATTGTGTATATATACCACAGTTTCTTTATCTATTCATCTATTGAAGGGCATCTAGTTTGGTTCCATAGTTTAGCTATTGTGAATTGAGCTGCGATAAACATTGATGTGTTGGCCAAGGTCTTCTCCCCTGTAAATGGAACTCAGAGCAGCATCTACCTCATGGTGTTGCCGTAGTGACTGAGGAAGCTCAGTATGCAGCCTGTCTGGCCATGATAGGCCCTCTCGGTATCCCAAACACAAAATGAAATTATCCTTTCTGTCAGTTCTAAATTATTTGGAGATCTTTTAACCTTCCAGATGGGCAGCTGAAAAAATCAGGGCTTCATTACCTTGGTGATTTTCCTTTTGTCTTCCCAAGTTTTCTGGCCACTTGAAGGCGGAACCCACGTTAACCTTCTTAAAAATCAGCAGCAGTGGCAGCTAATGTGGAACCCAGAATCCCTCTGTGCACAGCTGTCTCTTGTTTGGCGAGTTTACTGGAAGAAGAGGAGTTTTAATTAGAAAAACAACTCTTAGCGTTTGAGGTATAGAGTGAAAATGTCAGAATTTGAAACAGCATTAAGATTGAGCAATAAATCCTTGTTGTATACCCAAAAAACATATGCTTTCAACTAAAAGATCATGGGACAAGAATCAGAAGACCCATTCCAGCTCTGCCCCATCTGGGCAACTTTGAGCAAGAATGTGACTTCTCTGGGCCTCATATTCTCCGTTTCAGACTTCTAAATACATGTTTTAGCCCATGGAATTAAGTTTATGCCTATATGATTATCTACATCACTTGGTGTTGGGGATCCCATAAATAAGTAGAAGTATAGTGTGGTTGGCTAGAACAACTTGGGTTTGAATCTTGACTTTGCCATTTATCCACTGTGACCTTAGGCAAGTTGTTTAACCTCTCTGTGCCCCAGTATCTTCTTATTAAACATAATCTACCTCATAGTCATTTTGCAGACTAAATGGAACATACTCACAGTAGATGCCTGGCATATAGTAAGCGTGCTATATATGTGCTTTTGTTATTTTGTTGGATGCCTCTAGAAAGAAAAACCTGACAGAAAAAAAAGAGAGAAAAAATTATAATCAGAAATCTTAGTGTTTCGATTTTTTCCATTTCATGAACCAAAATTATCAACTATCTAAGAAACAAAGACATTAAATGTTTGCCCCTGTAGTTTCTGATCTATCATTTCCCTAACCTATAATCCATCAAATACCACCACCAACCCCATTTCCTGAATAGGAAAATCATAGATCTAATCTCTATGTAGTAAATATCAAATCCCGCCAAAGTGTCAAATGGAACAAATTCTATCTGCTTTCTCTGTTGACTGTCACCCGGAACAGAGTGTCTCAAACATCCGTGTGCATGTGAATCACCTGGGGGACCGTGTTCCAGCGCAGCCTCTGACTCGCCGATTCTGAGTCCAGAAGCTCCACCTTGCTAACGAGCTCCCAGGTGGTGCTGGTGCTGCGAGCCCTCCCATGACGCTGGAGCATCCCAGCCTTAGAGATTCAGAACCATTTGAAGATGGAGGGCACTTGGGGCATGCCTAGCCCTAGCTGGGGGCAGGCATTCAAGAACTCACTGCCTGTACCCCTCCCCAACCCCAGGCTCACCAACTGTAGTTTAAGGAGTTGAGAAGTTTAAGAGCCAAAAGGATAAGCCAAAAACTGTAGAAATCCCACCTACTTTTTGTCATTTTCCTCTACTGTGAAAATATCAAGGAACAGCTGGCACCACGCAGTAGGACCCGTTCATAGCACCAGGTTATCCACAGGACAGGTCTGTCGAAGGCACTGCAATTCTTCCCTCTGTTCCTACTGTTGGGACAAGATGCGTGAGGTGCAGGTGCTAAACCAGACCCTCCCAGGGGAACACTGGATATCCTGCAGATATCATTCTACTAGGGCCCAGTTAATGGAATATGTTTTTTTTTTTTACTTTAATTATTTATTTACTTATTCATAATGCACAAGTATAGCATATTTTTACATACAACTGCTTGTATACAAAGTATATAAGTAAAATTCAGATCTTCAATCATGCATTTAGGATAATGATATCCATCTCATTCAACCACCAATTTTTTCCTTCCCCCCTCCCTCCCCTGTTGTTCCCTCCCTTCCCCTCCCTTTCCTTTGACCTTTCTAGTGTTCCTCTAATCCTATGTATCCCCCATCCAACAACCCTGTGAACTAGCCTTCTTTTTTTTTTTTTTTTCACACAAGAGCACACTTTATTGCACACAAATTCAATGCTAATGCTTTGAAATCTGCTTTTCCAAAATCACAGGTTTAGAAGCATTTGCATTCATTTTCTGAGCCATCAATATTGATGAAAACCATGTGAAAATAAAAAAGCAATAAAAGAATTTATAAATCCTTACCAAATAATGACAGTTTTAGCCCATTAAATTTCCACTAACCAAATCACTCTCAGCATAACAAATAATGATGAATTTCAATTGCAGTTCAAATTCCTTAGTATCTTTTTTTTTTTTTTTCTGGGAAGTCTTTTTTTTTAATTTTTTTATTATTTATTTACTTATTCATCATGCACAAGTATAGTATCTTTTTACATACAACTGCTTGTATACAAAGTATATAAGTAAAGTAAGCTCCAATTTCCAACATGTCGGATTAGGCCCCAAGTTCCTTAATAAGAATCCTGTAGCACAAGAACTATTACCAAGAATTAATGAATGGGATAGATTTAAACTGAAAAGCTTCTTCTCAGCAAAAGAAACAATCAGTGAGGTGAATAGAGAGCCAACTAATTGGGAACAAATATTTAATACATGCACATCAGATAGAGCACTAATTTCTAGAATGTATATAGAACTAAAAAAACTTAACACCAAAAAAGCAAATAACCCAATCAATAAATGGGCTAAGGAATTGAAAAGACACTTCTCAGAAGAAGATACACGATTAATCAACAAATACATGAAAAAATGCTCAACATCACTGGCAATTAGAGAAATGGAAATAAAAACTACTCTAAGATTTCATTTCACTCCAGTCAGAATGGCAGCTATCAAGAACACAAACAACAATAAATGTTGGAGAGGATGTGGGGAAAAAGGCACACTCATACATTGCTGGTGGGACTGCAAAATGGTGTAACCGCTATGGAAAGCAGTATGGAGATTTCTTGGGAAAATGGGAATGGAACCACCCTATGACCCAGCCATCCCACTCCTGGGTCTATTCCCAAAAGACTTAAAAACAGCATATTACAGTGACACAGCCACTTCAATGTTTATAGCAGCACAATTCACAATAGCTAGGTTATGGAACCAACCTAGATGCCCCTCAGTAGATGAGTGGATAAAGAAAATATGGTATATATACAAAATGGAATTTTACTCAGCAATAAGAGAGAATAAAATAATGGCATTTGCAGGTAAATGGATGAAGTTGGAGAATATAATGCTAAGTGAAACTAGTCAATCTCAAAAATCCAAGTACCGAATGTTTTCTCTGATATAAGGAGGCTGGTTCACAGTGTTGTTGGAAGGGGGTACATAGGATCAGAGGAACACTAGAATGGTCAACGGAAAGGGAGGGGAGGGAGGGAGTAAGGGGGGGGGTTGGAAAAAAATTGGTGGTTGAATGAGATGGCTATCATTATCCTAAATGCATGATTGAAGATCTGAATGGAATATGTTTTGGGTGTAGTTACGAGTATTGGGTTGGGGGTCTTTAAACTTCCCAAAAGTCCCAACTCTGATGGAGACCTCATATCAAAAAGCCTTGCCTGCTATCACAAACAACAGTAAGGCAGATATTCTTAATATGGCAGAGTCTCTGCTCCTGGACAAAAATAAAACCAAATTTTTCTAGATTGAAATGTTTCTGAAATGAAGGAAATATCTGCATTGACCTTGATCCTTCTTTTTGTGTTTTTTTTTTCAAAAAGAAAAAATAGATGATAGGTTCTATGAAAACCCAGAGGAGGAACAACTTGTAGATCTATTTGATAAGCTATTAACAACACATATATTTTTATCCATTTTGTTAATCTCTGCCTGTAATATTTTGAAAGAATGAGTATTTTGCTGCCAAGTCATGAGAAAGGAATCTTACAGTGCAATATGTAAAATTGATCTGATTACCTGATTCACATTTTATTTTATCGCCTTTTATTTGAGAAATTTAAAATTTCAAAGCTTGTTTATTATTTATTGGTACTGGGGATTGAATTCAGGGCACTCAACCTCTGAGTCACATCCCCACCCCTATTTTGTATTTTATTTAGAGTCAGGGCCTCACTGAGTTGCTTAGTGCCTTGATTTTCTGAGGCTGGCTTTGAACTTGCAGTCCTCCTGCCTCAGCCTCCTGAGCCATAGGAATTACAGGCATGTGCCACTGTGCCCAGCTTCAAAGTTTATTCTTTATCCACAAATTACATGCCAGTCCTAGTTTCCAAAGTTAGAAAAGATTCACACGTATTTCCTACTTTGGAAAGTGGTGTTTCTTGTCTAGGAGCACAAAATGCTGTCTTATGTATTATATTTTTCAAAAAATGCCGGTTCAGGCCGGGCGCGGTGGCGCACGCCTGTAATCCCAGCACTTTGGGAGGCTGAGGCAGGAGGATCGCGAGTTCAAAGCCAGCCTCAGCAATGGGGAGGCACTTAGCAACTCAGTGAGACCCTGTCTCCAAACAAAATACAAAAAAGGTCTGGGGATGTGACCCAGTGGTCGAGTGCCCCTGAGTTCAATCCCCGGTACCACAAAAAAAAAAAAATGCCGGTTCAGACTGGCAACAAGAATATGCCTAATGCTCTGAACTTTTGCACAGGAGAAATATAATCCTGGCAGTAAACATCTGTTCCCTCTTATGTGCATTTGTGGCTCTTTAATATGAATGTTTCTGCAACAGCTGTAGCTTTTCTAATCTCTAAATGGAATCTCTGTGGCCTTTAGAGTAATTACCTCAAAGTTTGAGTCATCTAACCTGAGAATTCTGGTTAAATCCAGTAGGAATTATGGAAAACCAAATGACTGTTACTAGGAGAGGATCCCGTTGTATTCTGCAGGAAGTACTTTCTCCATCCTCAGAGCCTCTGGTTAGTGCTCCAGAGGTCAGCTAGTTCTAAAATGATTAAATAAATGTAAGATGTTGCCTGTGAATCTAGCCATTGACATGTTTTCATGCAGATGAGCGGAGTTTCCACTGTCTGAGCAAGTTACAGTGCTTCATTTTTTTAACTTTGTTTCAGACTAAAAAATTAAAATAGATTAATGTGCATTGCATTTAAATGTTCCAAACACAGATTTTTACCAATTTTTTAATGTTTTTTTTTCTTACTATCAAGAAATGATCGCAGTAGTTTCTGGTTTCAGGATAATGATTTGAGATTTCTGTGTCCATGATGATTGTTGTTCACTAGGATAGTGATTGCCTAATGGAATATACAGGAAAACCAGAGAAGTGGGAGCAGCCAGATAAGGAAAAGATTTGTTTGTCTCATAGCAGCTCCCAAATCTCGCTCACTTAATAGACCGAGAATCCCTGCCAATGGAATAGGAGAAACCCTCTGTGAGAGCAAACTTAAATTCCCTGCTCTCAGGGACGGAGAAGTCTAGTCTCAACAAGTGGGAAAATTAATAGGCAGGTGCCCAGGAAAAGAAAGACAAAACCATATAGCAATTGAAGGCAGTCTACCTGAACAAAGGGGCTACTTTTGCAAGACTTTTGCCCTCATTTTTGAGGGCACATTTTATGTAACTGGACAAAGGCTGAATAGGATGTCAGTAGACATTCATTGATAGAGTCTCAGGAATGAAGCAATAGAGTTATTCAGAGAGTTAGAATCCCTGATTAGAATGCCCCTGCCAGCAATCAATCCATTCATTCATTCATTTTATACATGCACATATACAATATTAATTAAAGCTTAACCTCTTCTTAATTTTTCAATAAGACGTAAGTAGGAGTTCATTACTTTCTTTCCAAATGCTTGTCATCTTTCTTTAGAGACTTCTGCTCTAGATGTTGAAATGGCCACCAACACTTGGTGTTTGGAAAGGGAAAATAAAGAAGAGAAAACTGGGGGAAATGGTATGGGTGTCGAGGACACATGATAAGAAATGGCACTTAACTGTGCAGCAGGAGGACAGAAGCATAGAGGGTCGGTTCTCTCCCCAACTCTTGTTTCCCATGGGGCCATGGGGGAGAGGAAAGGAATGTGGAAAGATGCTAAGTTTAACTTGATCCCCCCCCCCCTAGGCAATGGGCACTTGTTAATGCCTCAGACCCTGCCTTAGATGCAAGGGCACAAAACTCAACAGGTCAAGGTCCCAGCTAGTAGGAGCTCACAAATCTAACCAGGTGAACTGATCATTGCAGTACATGGCCACACACTCCAAGTGGAAACGCAGGAGTCTGCTAACTCCTACCAGACACCCTTATATCCTCACTGTTTGAGATGACAGAAATAGTACCTAGGTCTTGGTTTAGTTACTCAAGTTAGATGAGGCAACGTACTTAGGATGCTACCTGGCACACAATAAGTACTTAATGAATAGTATTTTTTTTTTAAGGGAGCTTCATCTAGTAGCCAGGCTTATAGTAAGAACTCAGTAAATTTTAGCTGTTAACATCAGCATTATTATTGTAGTATCTTGTATGACAACAAATATTCCTTTATTTCTTAACCTCCTTACTGCCAATCCCTTTAGAAGCCAAGAGCCTGGAAGGCCTTCTCCCCAGCTGGGACCTGTGTCCCTACAGCATGATGGCCAGAACATTCCCCTCCATTTTGCAGGTTTCAATTATAGAAACCAGAGCAGTGTGTGGTCCCAACATGAAGGCCTGAGTCGTCCTACTGGGAATACTAACATACACCAATAAGATCGTAGAAACAATACGTGCTTGCAGGCTATTACAACAAATAATTAACATTTTTCAAAGAAAAGGGTACTCCTCACAGAATAGTAGGAGAGGGCTGTGTGGGTAGGACCGGAAATGAGCTGCGAGGATTCAGAATGTTCGCGTAAGTTGAGAGACAGGGAGCATGGGGATGGATCCTACAGGTGAGAATTGTGGATCTGAGCTGGATAATTATCAGTAGGGAAAAAGGAAGGGGACACGTGATGCACTTCCTCTACCTCAGCGTGGTGGCAGGCCTGGTAGGCATGTTGGCTCTCGTAATCTTCGCCCCGTCACTGTGAGGTATTTTCTCCCGCAGTTTACTAATGAGACTCTGCCAATCCATGCAGCCCCTTCCATCACAAATCTTGCAAGTACTATAGTGAATGCATTTCAAAAATAGGCAGCAATCTGACTTTTCTCTAGTTTGAAGAAGTCCCATCCCTTGCCTTAATATTTTAAATTGCTAAGTCTCGTGACATCTGTAAGGGCAGAGACCTTAGTGACTGACAGTCCAGGGAAGCCAGGCACTGCAGATTCAGGCTCCCATTGATGGTTCCCGTACCGTGCAGAGCCACCTTGGGTTGATCCAAAGGCACCGGGAAACACAAGCCAGCCACCTTCCCGTTGGGTACCAGCCCTTCCCATCCAGGGGAGAAGCCAGCATCTCAGGGGTCCTGGGAGGAGGGTGTGGGGATGCCAGCAGCCTCACTCTGGCATCCTTTGTGGTGCTCCTCAGCAGACACATGTCTGGGCAGCAAACAATGAGCTAAGCCTGTGGTTTAGGCAGAGTGTTCATGGGAGCTAAGCCTGTGGTTCTGGCAGAGTAAAGATGGTCAGTTCATCAGCCTAGGGACCAGGGAGGACAGAAACATCTGCTGTGCTCACAAAGCATGTCTGAGACTGCGCACAGCACTGATCCCTGGCCAAGCTGCCTTCAGTTGCAGACCCTTGATGCTAACCAGTTTTGGATGACTCTATCTTGCAGGGAGCACATTATGGCTCAATGAGTGGAAATTCCTGGATAAATCAAAGATTGTAGGTGCTTTGCTCTGCCTCAGGGCTATTTAGATCTGTCTTTATTCTGTTCAATTCTTTCCAAATATTTTTTGAGTTGCTGTCATGTTAAAACATTGTGCATAGAGCTGTGGCGATTGAGATGAAGCAGTCAATTAGAGCCCAGTAAGGAGGGAAAGGTGTAGGTACCATCGACATAATACAAGGAAGGCACGGTGGGTCCTTTCTTTACAGAAGAGACATGGAAAACAACAAGGATATTTAGGAGAGAGATTCAGAGAGGTAGAGTAATTTGCCCCAAACCACAACCAATATATGGTGAAGCCAGAACTTGAACCTTGCCCAGCAGAGCCCATGTTCTTACCCACTATCCTATCCTGCTTCTAGAAAGCAAAACAGTTTTCATTTTCACCAGCAGCTCTGGGAGGACATATTGTCCATGGTAGAAAATATGCATTGAGTCACCCGTGGTGATGAGTCCTCCTCGGGACAGACCAGTGGCTTTTGAATAAGAAAACAGAGTCCCTGCCTAGGAAATAATTTTCTCTTTGCAAAGTTCTGGATCATTGGGGCACAACAAATATTCATTGGGATATTGTGCTAGGCAGCACAACACAAATAAGGGAATTATATATGCATATGTAAATGGTTGTAGCACAAGGTGGTAGGTAGCCCGTGGAGGGAAGGAAATACATGAGCCATATTATGGAAGTTTGGAGTATGGGCAGGTTGCTTCAGAGAAGCTTAAACAGTGAGCTAGACCTTGAAGGCTGATTAAGGACCACACTGTTTTCATTATTATGACTCTTATGTATTAAAATACATTATTGTATATTTTAGCCACCACGTTAATCAAGCCAGGTATGATGATGGTCAGGCCAACCTTCAAGGAAATGCCTACTTCACCAAAATGCCTCTCCCCAGCCTTTCATGACAGCTAGGAAGCCACCTTTCGAGACTCAATCCCTGGTCCATAGCCCATCACTTTCCAGGCATGCTCTTTAAAACACAGTTTCTGCTGGTAGGTAGCTTGTCTCGGGTTCTCAGCCATTAACACGGTGGCATGAGGTCATTTACCAAACCCCCTTCTTTCAGGGATGCTCTTTAAAACCCATGTTTAGAGGAGACTTGAGTTTGAAGGTAAAGGCAAGAGAAAGAGAGGTAATTAGGATGCATAAATGAAAAGCATGTTTTTACAGAATGCTTACAATATGCAAGACACTATTGCAAGACCTTTTATGTATTAATTTATTTAATTATCAAAATAATAGTATAGCTGTGTATGGTGGCACATGCCTGTAATCCTACAGCTTGGGAAGCTGAGGCAGGAGGATCACAAGTTCAAAGCCAGCTTCAGCAACTTAGCAAGGCCCTAAGCAATTCAGCGAGACCCTGTCTCTAAATAAAATAGTTTTAAAAAGGCTGGGGATGTGGCTCAGTGGTTAAACACCCCTAGGTTCAATCCCTGGTACAAAAAAAATACATATAGTATATTCCCATTTTACAGGAAATTTACATCTCCAGACTTCCAGAAGCAACTTTTTTTTTTCTTGCCCCTCTAATAAATCTCTTCAAGGCTATCAAAAAAAAATATAAGGGCTTTGTCAAAAGAACTCTAGACTAGAGCAAAGCTTAGCATCTTGGCAACTATAATCAACTTTAATTCAACTCTGGGAGGTTGGGGTTTAGAGTCCCAAGACCTGGGTTTGAGTCCAACTCGTGAATAGCCACATCACTTTCTAAACTTGGTTCCCACTCCTGTTGAAATGAGGATAAGCATTATATCCACAACCCGCATCCCAGGTAAGCCTGTCAAGCACCTGTCACATATAAGGTTCTCTTCTCAGTGATGGACACACAACAGTGACCGAGACAGAGCTGGTCTCTATTCTGTTGTGCTTGCATTTCTAGTGAAGGCAGACAAGGAAGTCCCTGTTGGTAATGAGTCTTATGGAGAACATAAGGTAAGAGGATCTATAGAAACGGTTGGGGAGGACTGGGGATATAGCTCAGATGGTAGAGTGCTTGTCTCGCACGCACAAGACCCTGGGTTCAAGCCCCAGCACCATCAAAAAAAGAAAAAAAGAAAGAAAAGAGTTGGGGAGCTGGTCAGGACAGGTCTCTCTGATACCTCACTATGGGGAGCTAGTTACATGAGAATTTGGAAAGGGACACTCGGGCTTCTAAGAAAGAGTTTCTGCAAAGCCTCTGGTGGGAATGATCCTCCCATGTTAGAAGCCCCTGCAGCTGGAGGGCAAAGAGCAAGGGACAGAGCTGTGACAAAGGAGCTCAGCCTGACATGGCTGAACAGGAGAGGCAGGGACAACCTGGAGCCTGGAGGGCCACAGAAGGCCTGAAGGACTTTATTCCAAAATTGGTGGGACGTCATCAGAAGATTTTAAACAGCAGAGAAATGTATTCTGTTATGCCTTTAAAAGCTCCCTCTGGCTCCTCTGTGGACAATGGATTGCAGGAGGCTGAGAGGAAACACAGGGAGAGCTGTTAGGAATAGAAGTGAGTAATGAGATAATTGAATGTGGCAATAAATATCATTTCTTAAGAACTTTCAAAGTACTAATCAGTGGTTATTAATAGGCCAACTGCTTCTCATTAAATAAGGTCTGTAATGACAACATGTCTGTTACAAACGGCACAAAGGATAAGAAAGAGCAGACGAGGAACTTATTAGAATTTTAGGTTGTCAATCAAGCAGTATATTCCATGGACATCCCTAATGTTTATGAAGATGAAGAAGAGTGCCTAACTCAGTCGGAGATGCTCAGTCAGATTTTAGTCTCCTGACCAACGTGACTGTAAAAATAAAAATCAGTTGATATGTACATAGTCTGAGAAGTCATCCAAGACTAAACCTTACCAGTTGGAGTAAAACTTTTAAATGGAAATTAGAGATGTCATTACCAAATAGTCTGATGCTATATCGTGATTATTCAACAGGTCCCCTGGGTTTACAAAGCTTATTATATGCATGTCCCCCTAATACGGTCTGGGATCACAGTACCTAATATCAATGGCTTTTTGTGTGTGTGCTGAGGATTGATCCCAGAGGCACTTAACCACTGAGCCACATCCCCAGCCCTTTTTATTTTTAGACACAGGGTCTCACTTAGTTGCTCAGGGTCTTATTAAATTGCTGAAGCTGGTTTTGAACTTGCAATCCTCCTACCTCAGCCTCCCAAATCACTGGGATTACAGGTATGTGCCACCTTGGTTGGCTTCAGTTGGCCTTTTAATACAAGCTGAACCTGCTTACAATGAGCACCGTGAAATCCCGCCTACTGCTCTCATCCTTTCTGGTCATTTTATCATAATCCTTTTTCCTTTGCTTTAGCTCTTTTCCAAAGTATCAGCTTGCTATTATGTCCTGAAATACATGAATATTTTAATATAATTCTCCTTTTCTGATGGACAGACTTATTTTCTATCATTTTTAATAAAATTTCCAGAGATATGATGCAGGCAATTATGTTAATGAGATTTATGTTTATTTCTTTTTTTTAAAATACCCTTTAGGCCAGTGTTGTATCATTCAAAGCCATTAAAGTGATGGTTCTCACATTCATTTGTGCCTAAACTCCCTTGAGACACACAAGTTAATGTGCACCTAGTTACTTTAGTAGCAGTTCATATGCCTCTATCCAGTTAATTTCTTATTTAAATTAATTTGCATGACAACTGATGGATTAAATTGGTTAATTATCTTGATGTCTATAATATGAAGTGTTAAAAGCCAGATGTTAGCTGAGCACAATTAAAGAGCAATGTGTTCACACTTCATGTGAATAACAAGATATGATCATTTCTAGAATCCCCTTTTTTAAAAAATTACTTCTAATACCATGTGCACTGTATCCCAGATAATGCTCTGAACACTCTTTGTATATGTATATATATGGGTTTAGTGGGTTTAATAATATCCAGTTAACATCTGGTTTTTAATGCGTCACTCAGAAGACCCGCAAACAATTAAAGAATTTTTGAATGATAATGCAAATTTACTCTGAGGCTGTGTAAAACATTAGTGTCTGTGGAGAATGCACACATACCTAAAATCTGCCAATTTATTTTCTTGCCTTAAATTTTATCTCACCCCTGTGGATCTCAAACTCACAATCACCTGGAGAACTGAACATATATACACATGCCCAGGCCCCATCATCCCAAGTCAAAAGGTCAGGTCTTTGGTATTGTTTAACAGTGCTTCAGGTGTTCTGATGCACACCAACGTTTGAGAATCACTGGCTTAGCTTTTGGTATGCTAGTCCCTCTAAAGAGAAATATCTCCATTGGTGTGAACTTTGGGGGAACCAAATATTGGGCGCTTAATATAATAATAGCAAAAAAAAATCCATTTTTCCCTATGTGTATGTTTGTGTGTATATACATATAGGTGTGTACATATACATATGCACACATATCTGTGTGTATGTATATATGTATGTTTGTGGAGGTAACTTGTAGTTTATCAACAAAAACACCCAGTAGGTAGAACTTAAGGGGTCTGTGCAAGAGGTGTCTCATTCTTTCTTGGGAATGGAACAAGAATTTCATATGTCCCCATTCTGGAGATGATAATAATCAAGAGTCCTTTTAAAATAAATCTGTTGAGTTTTCCCATGACCCAACCAGGACTTTTCAGTCTCCATGTTTCCCAGGGGTACCCCAACCAATAAACCTGCCAATTAAGCAACTGAATATCATTATTGTGAATGTAATTACAGACAGCAATTATGAGCTTGTAAATTCCTCCCATGAATACAGCTCTTTTCCCAAACCATCTTAAGCTCTTTCTTAGGAAAGTGGAAAGCAATCCTATCCCCTGCCTCACCCCAGACATGGCCTCCCTTGCTTAGAAGAAACTCCTCCTTGCTGGCCCAAGGGTCATGCTGAGCAAGCTTTAATGGCTGTGCTGTAAGGCACAGTGCCCCCTTGGGGTACAGGGCTTTTCAGCATCTTGCACATAAAGTTTCACTAGGGAGCCGTGCTCCAGCCCCAGTTTGGTTGTATTTCTTAATCTCTGTTGGGGCTGAGGCATTCCTACCAAATTTTAAGAATCATTGCAGAAAAATCAAAGGATGGAACTCTGCAGAATAATATAAGGATTTGAACATTATTGAAATTGAGCTTTACAGGGTGCAATTCACTAAGGATTTAGAGTCTCTGAAAATAAAGTTGGCACTGTGGAAGCATGCATGGGCAAGAAGCCTTCTCATGTCTGTAGAAATAAAATTAATCTCTTCAGGCCCAGAGTTAGCCCTTGCATTCAGTCACTTTATATTTAGTTGATGAAAACCTTAAACCCTCCTGGATAATGGGTGCTTGAAAGAGTTCTACACAGATGTGTTTGGCTTGAGATGCAACACAGTCTCCCAAGATCCCAATCTGTTGTTTCATTTTAGTGGATAGTGAGAATAAGTAATTGCACTAGTAGCTGGCTGCAAAGGCCAGGAACTGCGTGCAGACCTATTTGATCCACCATGCAATGAATGATGCCATATAAACTCTGAGAAGAAAGTTCCCATATTTATTTAAATTACCCAATCCTATGCCTCACACGGCTCTTTGCATAGAGTCAATTTTCAAAGCTCTTCTCTGAATAAGATTAAATATTATACCCATCCAGCAGTTAGCATGGTGTATGACATTTTTAAAGAAGACATTGCTTATAAGCCAAATGAACTTCTTGAAGCCATAGTATTAACTATAGTATTAACTATAACCAAAAACTCAGGTTCTGATTATGCCTTTGTTGTTGTTGTTCATGGATGTCTCCTGGTGTAGAAGTAGCATGAGCCTGGGCATCAGAACTTTCTCAGAGTGACATGAAAATTCAGAAGTGCCAATACAACTTTCAAAAGTGACCAGGAGGAGGTGATACTTTTTAGAGAAGCTAACCTGATCAACCTCAGCTGACGACATCTGGTGGTATCAAGTGAGGGTGCTTATTTCACTTGGCATGACAGTCTCCAGTTCCATCCATTTACCATCAAATGCCATAATTTCACTCTTCTTTATGGCTGAGTAATAGTCCAATGCAACCACAAGAATGGAAACTTATACTCCATGTATGTATAAAAGGTCAAAATACACTCTACTGTCATGTATATCTAAAAAGAACAAAAAAGATAGCTTTAAAAATAAAGAGGGTGCTTATGAAAACCTTAAGCATTTTTTACTCTTTTATTAAATAATTTGAATTCCTTTTAAATGTTTGAAAGACAGCTTAAAATTCCCTAGGCTGAGCACAGGTCAGATGGACTTGTCTCTAAAAGCACCAGGGATACAGGCATCCAGGATCTTTTGGTAATTTTAGCATAAAAGAAAATTCATGTATGAATTAATCTTTCAATCACCATATATGACCACATTAAGAGGAGGACTCTCTATGGTTTTTCTAATTTTGACAAACAATAGCCTAAGAATTTCTAGAAATATGGATGGCCAGATAGATTATATTTTTAGAATATGTATTTTATACACACACACACACACACACACACACACACACGTGTGTGGAGGAGAGAGTGTGTGTGTGTGTGTATACAGAGATATATAACATACATATACCTGTGAATCTATACAGATTTATGTGTACTTTTGAATATGTTTAATATATATCTGTAAATATCTTGGATATACATAGATATACACACATATTTCCTTATTTTTGCTCTGTACTTTCTTTCCATATAAAGACATTAAAAGATAAAAATTTCAACCAGGGAAGATTAATATAAGAAATTCTTCATTATGTGATCGTGTCTTTTTCCATTTTCCAGAGGGCAGACCCTCAAGTCCCTACAAATTGAATAGGAAAAAATATATAATACACATAAATAATTAACCACCCGGTACAGCTGCCAAAGAGATTTTGGGCTCATCCTTCTATTATTAGGCCACAGCTAAAGTACTAAATGCTTCATTTCACCTGATCTCATTGCCAATTTAGGACCACATTGAAATCATTTACAAAACTTTTATATCTGAAAGATCCAGTTCTTTTTTGTTGTTGTTGTTGTTGTTGTTTTTAATTACTTTACTTCTCCTCCCCTCCTGCCCCTACCATCGGGGTAGACGGTGTAAGAACAGAGTCGTCACTCTCCGCGTGGCCACGTGAGTGCCTCTCTGTTTAAGTAACAAGGTGTCCCTCAGGTCAGCCTGTGATAAAACCCAAGTCAAACAAGGCTGAGTCCCGGATGTTTTGTGTCCTGAGGATCTGACCTAAGGTCATGGCCGGCCCCGAGTTGATTCTCAAGACCTCAAATGGTCATGTAAGCAGTGACATAAATGGGTGTAAACTTGCTCTTGGGCCATTGCTGTGGAGGTGGGACTGGTGGAAAGTACGGCCCTGCCAGGGTAGACCGAATGTCCTTCTAGGCACCGTGCGGGCATCAGCAGGCGTGTGCCTGACTCAGACGGGCAGCCTAGCTATGGTGGCCAGATGCCCGAGGCTGAGGAGTCCCGAGTCGTGGCGCTGCCTCCGAGTGGAGGTGCGGGTCAACGCCGTCGGCCCCAGAGAGCCGAGCTGCCGCTCGCCGCCCAGAACTCCGCGTCTGGGCAAAGCCTCCACAACGCCAGCAGCTTGTCATCTTGTGTTTTTCAACCCCCCAGAAAATGGCCTTCCAGCCTGGGACAAACCGAAGCACTGTCCAGACCGGGAAGAGGACTGGAAGCTAGTAGGAATGTCCGAAGCCTGCCTGCACAGGAAGAGCCATTCGGAGAGGCGCAGCGCACTGAAAAATGAACAGGCGTCCCCACATCTCATCCAAGCCACTTGGACGAGCTCCATATTCCACCTGGACCATGACGATGTCAATGACCAGAGCATCTCAAGTGCCCAGACCTTCCAGACGGAAGAGAAGAAATGCAAAGGTAACGAGACGTTTTAAAAATAAAATTATTGCGTATTTCTATACAGGAGAAAGAATCTCCCCGGTAACTGTGTCCTTGGTCTCCACATCCTCCAGGGCACCGTATCCATATGTTCCATCTCAGATTGTGTTGGGATGTTTAGGGAGAAGATGTTTCTATTGCTTTAAATAGCAGAAGTGTGGGTAGCTTGGACTCTCATTCTGGTTTTGGATCTGAGCAGAAACCGACTGTTGGATGTGGAAGGGTTTGCTCTGAAGTGTGCGTATGGGAGGGAGTGTGTACACACGCGTGTGTTTCTTTTCCCAATTGTGCCAGCGGCTAATGGGGATTTCGATGCCTGTCTTTAACCTAAATAAGACAATTCATGCTCAATGGAGAGGTTTTAAGTTGTTGTCCTTTACTCATTAAATCCTATGTCATCATCCTGAACAGAGAGAGATTATGGTGTTAGGAGGTTGTCACCTCATAAGAAAAAAAAAAATAGTTAAACTGGCCTAAGTTCCTGATTGCATGAGATTTAGCTGTTCTTTACCTCACGTCGCCTCCACCCTGACAGATGTCTTGGTGCTGATCGCTTTATTGTCTTAGGGCTCCCCAAAACCTTTGCTTCTTAAATCAGTTTGCATCTTTAAGTGTCCAAGAAATCAATTTGTATCTTTAAATGTCCAAGTTCATGAGATTTCCTATTCTTTCCAATGTAGAGGGTTTTTTTAAAAAAAAAAAAAAAAAGTTATTTTGGTTTATTTGTTAAGAATTATTACTTGTTGTAAAGATTATGTGTTTGAAAATCTTGCTATCATATACCAATATGTAATAACGAAAATTTGCAAAGACTCCTACATAAAAGCTATTAAGGGATTTTTGCCAACTATCCTGTCTTAAACATAAATACACAATTTATCATTTCTGTAAAAGAGCTAAGATTTTTAGCTTTTCTGAAAACATGTTGAAAGCTCTTTGTAGCTACCAGTTTACCTGGGTAATGGGGTGTGCAGATTTCTTCAGTTGAAAATAGGGTTATCCAAAGATAACAGTTAAATAGTTGTGAGCCCTGGTTCAAGTGTAGTCAAAACTATACACGTTCCTTTTGGAAAGGTTTGTGTTTGAATTGTCTTTCATATTTATTAGGAGGTTTGAAAAACGCAAGGGATACTTAGAAAAAGGCAAAATAAGATTTTCAAAGGAGGCAGGATGTAGGACTGTGTGTGTGTGTGTGTGTGCGCACGCACACTTACATACTCATGTACATTTGTTTCAAATACGGTTGAGGTATAGTCAGCGTTTGTGACCAAATTATATCTTCGAATTTTATAGGCTTCATGAAAACTAGGTCAGTCCTTGGTTTGTAGTTAAATATCAACAGTACTGTAGTGTCCTTATGATTTAAGGACCCCATGAACTAAATCAAATTCATTCACAACTGGTACCTATATTCATTTTTTCATAGGGTTCATCTATGTCTCTATCATTTATGAGAAACCTTGGCTATAGGTATTTAGAGTTCCCAACATGACATTTTTCAATCTGTTAGTGTACCTTGAAAGCAAGATGAACTGGGCAGAGTGGCACATGTTTATAATCCCAGCTACTCAGAAGTTGAGGTAGGAGGATTTCAAGTTTGAGGCACCCTGGGTAATTTAGCAAGACCCTGTCTCAAAAAAAAATTTTTTTAAGAGGTCTGGGGGATACAGCTCTGTGGCAGAGCACTTGTCCAGCAGGTATAAGGCTCTGGGTTCAGGGAGGGGGGGAAAGGCAAAAGGAAATAGTCTCTGGATAGACTCAAAATAAAGACAATGGATAAGACCACAAATTTTTCAAATTATTGGTGCTAGCATCCTAGCCTTCTACTTTCTGTCCTTGAATAAACTTACATGATTGTTGATAGAATGAAATAAGATAATGTATTAAAGCATTTGGCATAGTACCTGACATACTTGCTCTCCAAATAACAATGGCCTTCATTCCTGGGAGCATTGCTACTCGCTGTGCATCATTAAATGACAGAGCTTCCTTGAACTGTACTGTGTGCCTCATAAGGAATGGACTAAGGGAAGAATGATGGATGGGTATGGGGTGGGGTGTGGTGTTTTGAGCTTAGGGTATTCTTTCAGCTCTTGTCACTAAAAGTGGGAGAATTACTCAATAAGAAAATATGAGTAAGTTATTGAAGTGCATCTTCATGATTCTAGTAGTAAGTGACAAACTACTAAGGCAGACTTTCCTGTGGTTTCCAGAGGCTCAAGGCAATGCCCTAATTCACCATGAAAGGGCCACCAGGAAACCTACATCATCATGGCCCAACAATCTTACAAACTAAACTTTGCTCATTCACAATGGACAAACTGTATTTAAGGATGCACCAGAGAATTCAGGAAAACAAAGCAATTCGTTTGTCTTTTCTCTTTGGACTAGGTTCTCCTCCATCTACTCTGATTATCTGCTGCATCTATATCGTCAGTGCAAGGAAAGTGCTATTTGATGCCCATTTATGCTGGGCATTTATTTCCTACCCCAAAGCACCCTTGATATCTCATTCCTGAGCTACTATTCCATGCATTCATTCATTCTTCAGTGTTCATTGAGGGCCTACTATGTTCAGGATATTGCCCCTGATATCCAAGCATGAAGAAATGGCAGTAGGGCCAAAAGGACATCCATCTAACCCCATTCCAAGAACCCTGAATGTAATTGATAATAACCAAATGGACATGACCAACCCAAAAAGATAAGTCTATGTTATAGGATCCAAAATAATAAATTGACTGCTTGAGGTTGCATAAACCCATCTCCCAAACCAGTAATCCAGCCGGGCTGAGAGTGCACCCCTAAGAGTGGCTTGTGGACTGCCATCCTTCTTGCAAATTGTTGATTACTACTTTTCACTGATGTAAGTACAGAACCAAGAGGGAGCTTTAGGAATTTTTATAGCATTTTATCATTGCCATCCACATCCAAATGCATGATGGGTGGATTCATCTTGGTGAGCAGGGCACAGAGAAGTTGGCTGTTAGTCAAATTTGCCTGGTCAGTCACGTGTGGCCAGAACTATGTAAAAGTCTTATGCAGTAGAACCATGTATTAGTCCGTAATGGACCAGATTTTTTTTTTTTAACAGTCTTTCACTTCAAATCGTGTACAAATCACTGATTTACGAGTATAGTACTCTTAAATGTGGTTCCTTTAGGCTTATTTTTGGTATGTATCTACCATTTATTTTTTCACTTTTCTCTGAATATTGCTTTTATTTTAATTTTCTACCTGTGCTCTTTATCTGCTGCAGTCTTCCTAATTCACACATTTGACTAGAATGAGAGCTCTTTCACCCTGCTGCAGAGCCCACCATCCAAATCCTCTCTAGTATCGGAGGCTATTCCAACCAGAAGCCTACCACCTGTTCCCTTCCCCACTCCACCTCTACCCATCCACACTCTCCCTCTGTTTCCATGCTGCATCTTCTTGCAGTGTATGTCACAATTTGAACTGATCTCCCTGCACAAGGAAGGACTACACCCTACCCGTTGACCACCACCTCCATTCCCAGAGTCAGTGATGATATAGTCAGTGTTCAGAGTGTGGTCCACCCATCAGTGGCACTAGCACCTGCAACTTTTTAGGAATGAGAATCTGAATAAGAAGCTCTAGAGAGGAGCTTGGCCATCCTGGTGACTCTTAAGTAACCCTTGTTATCAGGAAGTGTTGGAGAATTCTCTGGACAGGAAAGAGTCTGCCACCTCGTGGGAACTTAGGGAATGTGCATTTTCTTCCCTTCCTCCATGCACCTGGGGAGTCCCTTGAGTGGCTCCATTAAGAATGGAGACCTGGCTCCCCTTAATTACAGCTAGAAGATCTGCTGCCTCATTCCTCCTGGTTAACACATCTCTCTGGGACTTGAGCCCTTCTGAGAATCCCACGTTTTGAGTGGGGCCCTGATCCTCCCCTGAATTCTTACAAGGCTTTTCCCTTGAACCCTTTCAAGCTCCCCTGAACGTCTCTCCTAGAACCACAGGGTCCCACCAGTCCCACAAGGGTGGGCCCTAAAGAGATGGGCAGACCCCCAGAGCTGGACCTAACCAGTGCCAGCAAATCCAGACAGTCAAACCTCTATATGTTGATGTTTGCCCTTGATGTCAATGAGGGACCTTCCTGAAACACTGAAACCCGGTGGGAGAAAGAAAAGAGGGACTGGCCCACCTCTCTGGTAGTATCAGAAGGACAGCAGCAATCTAGTGAGCTCACTGAAATTTCTCTGTAGATCCACTCTGTGTTTAAGACAGATTTTAAAAAATGAGTCTCAGATACCCAGGAAGTCAAAAGAAAATAGCCAAGACAATTTTAATAATAAGCTATGTTCTCTCATTATAAAAGCCCTGTATGTTCTTTGCAGAAAAAAATAAAAATGTCTATAATTGTAAATCATAAATAATTTTTTAAAAATAATTTGTAATTCTATCCCCCAAGGACAAGCACTGTTATACTTTTTATTTATTTTGGTCCTTGCTGTGCATATCTGTTTTTCAAAAACTTAACATCATATTAGGCATTCCATTTTTAATCTTTTAAGGTTGAATTTTAAGTTTTGAATGCTTAACAACAATACATCATCAACATTTTCCCATATGATTAAATATCCTTCTAAATCCTGACTTTTATTGGCTATAGATTATTCTTGATTGTAGATGTACCATAATTTATTAAACCAGGTCCCAAGACAGACAAGTTAAAGTAATTTTTTAGAATAATATCTATGTCAGCAAAGGGGCAGACTATTAACTCATGCTCTTCATAAAGAGAAAAAAAATGAATCAAATCAATGATGGCAATTTTAAATGATGTACAGTTCTCACTTACCAAAATAACAAAGAGCTCTAAAAATTGGAGACATAAATGCAAGTCTCTGTGTGCCTTATAATCCTTCAAGTTAGACATCCACGTTTTCAGCGGGTGATTGCTATCTTTGTCCTTAAGTAAAACACAAGGACATCTTCAGGCGAATGAGTATTTCAGAAGGTACAGGATTAAAAAGCTTGAGCCCTTCCACCAGCACTACCATCTGCTTCATCCATCTCAGCTCTCCACCCTGCCCCTATTCACCATATATCAGGGTCTGGGTCCCTGCTGAGAAGGGCAGTGATTGATGTACCTCAAGGGCATCTGTGAGCCTTTAGTGATCAACAGGAGAATAAGAGCTCTCTACCAGCTTCTGGCATATGGCAGAGAGACTTGATAAGTAGACCAGGGCAGACAGAAATAGAAGGGCAAAAAAGGAAAGAAGAGCTGTTGGCTAGCATAGAGAGGAAGGAAAAAACTGGAAAGAGAACAATGTTAAAGGAAATCAAACGTCAAAAATGCAAGGCTTTGTTCCATCCAACTTCAGTTTTCATTAAGATGCAGCATGGAGTCGTGGGTGGGCCACCATGGCTCGCCTACGTCAACTTAGCTGTGTCTACCGATCCTTAAAATGCAGATCTGATTTCGCCATCTCTCTTGAAATGCCCTGTTCCATAAAACACTCACACAAGGGCACGAAGATGTGTTCAGAAGTATTATTTGCACCTTTGTTTTTGTTGCTGATAAATGGGAAGCAATCTAAACGTCTATCAGTGGGAAAACATTCAAATAAATTATGGTGTATCTAATATCAAATAAATTATGGTATCCACAAGAAAAAAAAATTTGAAAAAGAAGTGGTTTTAGGAATACTTAATATAAGGAAGCATGCATTTAGAATAATGTGTTCTCATCTGTAGCTTTAAAAGTTTATATCATTGTATGTGCACAACAGATGTGCATAGCAAAAGTTCCTGGGTACACAGCCAACTTGTTTCAGTAGATACCTTCAGAAGTGGGGAGGGAGGAGAGGAAAAGAGACATGGAGGTAGGAAAGATGATGGAACGAGATGGGTATCATTACCCTAGATACCTGTATGACAGCACACATGGTGCAGCTCTACATCGTATACTACCAGAGAAACGAAAAGCTATGCTCCATCTGTGTACAGTGAACCGAAATGCATTCTGCTGTCAAAACAAAATTTTTTTAAAAAGTATAGAATAGATGCCAATATTAATTACATATACAGCTGTACTCAAAAAACTTTTTACAAGAGTGTATTATTGAATAACATGTAATTTTTTAATAGTAAGATCAGATGCTTCCCAGTCAGATACTTTAGTTGATTTCTTGCTTTTTTATTCACCAGCTCAGGGCAAATTTTTAACCCCTCTGGCCCTCAGCCCACTTTGTTTTAAATGGGGTAATTAGATCCAGCTTTCAGATTTGTTGTACAGATAAAGGATAATATGTGTAAAGCACCCAGCATAGTGACAGGCACTTAGTAGAAACTAAATAAATGATAACTGTTCTTAGAATATAAACAAGCCCTTAGCCTTGTGCCCCCCTCCTCCAGTTTTTGCCAACCTTTCTGACCCTGAATTACAGCGTAGGACTATGTAATGATAAACGAAGAGAAGCAAAACAAAACATCACATCACCATTGGAGTGGAAGCATAAACACTTGAAAGAGGCCATAGCAACAACCCAAGTATTTTTTTTTTTCAAACTCTTTTAAAAATTTAAATAACAAATCACCAAAAAAAGAAAGTAGCTGAACTAGAATTCAAATTCAGACAGTCTGGCTCCAGTGTCAGATGGCTTTGTCATGAGACTCTCCTATGAGCCTAAAGGACCTGGAACCACAGGGGAAACACAGAGATCTACTACCAGGCAAAGGGCCTGGGCAGCCCCACCATCACGATGGGAGCAGTAGGGTTCCACACACGGCCGCTTTCCCAGCCTGGGATCATATTCCAGTACTGCCCCTTGCCAGCTATCGAACCTTGGGCGAGTCACGTAGCCTGTTCAAGCCTCAGTTTTCTCATCTGTAAAAGGGGACTCTTCTTTTCTAGAATTGTGAAAAAGAAAGAAGCTCTTAGAGGATTTCATGGAGCTCAGTGAGTGCTCAATAGATGAAAGTCATTACTGCAATAATGAAGCATGAAAAGACATAACGACCAGATGGGATATTAGGAGCACCAAATACTCCTGTAATTCTGACCTTGAATTACAGCGTAGGACTATGTAATGATAAATGAAGGGATCTGGAACCCTAAGTGGGTACTGACTAAGTGTCTTCAGAAAGGAATATTATGGATGAAAGGGGAACAGATACCAGAGGCAAATCCCTTGACACTTTCCAAGAGGATGTTTTCAGACAAAATCAGATACAAGTGGATGGTTGCCCTATTGGCCTTGTATTGATGTTATTTGGGGGAGGGATCAGCCTCACAAAAACATTGTAGGTGACCACTAGAACTCAGAGCCTTTCCTTCCCCTGAAATCTCTCTTCCTAGTTGCTCTGAAAGTCTATAATTGTACCATTGCCCTTTCTCTGTGGTCTTTGAAGATGCAAACTTCCTCGCTGGATATCTTATGAAGTCACTAGTATTACCAGTGCATGGATTGGATAAGATTCCCTCTTCCTGGATAGGGGTCCAATAAAAGCAATGGATTGCACGGGAATGGAAGGAGGCCACCATCAGGGCTAGGATAGCAGGAGATGGGAGAAAGAGAAAATAAGAAGCAGGACTTCCAAGTAGCACTGTACAGATGGCAGGTTGTGGACTGTACAACAGGTGTGGCATTGACCCTAGAGTCAAGGCTGTGACTCGGTGCTTTGAAGACAAATGTCAAACGCCATTGCTTGACAGGGGATGACCCTGAACACAGATTGAATCTACAAAGCAATTCCAATCAAATTTAAATGAATATGTGAATGACATATTGATCAGGAGCCAGCCAGATAGCCCAAGTATCCTGGGGTTACAGAGCTGGCCTACTCTATCATATCTTAGGAATGTTGTTCAGAACTTAGAGGACACACAGGGAGCATTTAGTACCAATGAGCAGGATCTGGTCCTTACCTTTATTGTTGCCTCCAGTGAAACTCTAGCCCCATGACATTTGTCAGTATTGGCTTACACAAGGAACCTGACTTCATTAAAATACTGCCTCTTAAAACATAGACCATGCCGCAAATGCGACTGTTTAATTCAATTATCTACGTTATGAAATCACTTGGCATTTGAGTTAGATTATTGTGTGTGGGTTGATGGTTTATTGGTCTAGATGGCAATATGCTCTGAGTGGCAGATTTTAACCCTACTACCCATCGTTGTCCCATGATGCTCAGCTGCAAAGGCCATACTATTTTAAGTCAAGCCTCCAAACTAATGAAAAGATACTCACTGGGCTCTGTTTGACTAACTCAGGAAAGAACTTCTCATAATAAGCCTAAGATAGAAAATTAAAGGTCAAAACTCTGTAAGTAAAAGAAGCTACTGCCCTTTAAGAGGGAAAAAAAATACATGTTAATTTTTGCAGCACTTTCAATTGAATGGGTTTCCAAGGAAACGGGCATCTGCAGTGGGTTCATCCCACTTAATATTTATGACCAGACGTAGGGAATAATGCTCCCTTATCCTTTGCTGATCACACATGATGTGCCCACTCTGAACTTTGTTTTAAAGTGATCATTCTAGGCTTTAGTTTTATTTCTTTCCCCGCAAAAGGGAAGAGTGGAATGTCCCCTCTGTGATGCTTTTCTAAAGCTTTGCAACATCAAGGATATAAGTCTGATGATCACCACTAAAATGTAAGAATAATATACAAATCAATCTGACCCATTTTTCTCAAATGAGAACATTGTTTTGCTGCAAATCTGCTTACGTTTTGAATTGGTTTCCAAGAGTTGAACTGAAAAAATAAAATAAAATAAAATAAAATTAGTGGCAAAGAACCACCAGTCTTTAAGTTTGAGTAAGTTGTGTGTTTTCTTGGACCATCTCTAAAGCAGACCTATAAATTCCTTTTAATATTTCTATTGTGAAGTAATGTCAGGCTTACCCACAGGTTGCCGCAGTGTGGAGAATTCCCATATGCCCTTCACCTAGGTCCACCAATTATCCACATTTGGCCCCATTTGCTTTATCATTCTGTGTGTGCAAATGGATGGCTTTGGATCTCTAACTATTGTTAGCTTTCCTCTGAGCCCTTTGAGAGTAAGTGGAAGACATCAGGCCCCTTAATTCAAAAAACGTCAGTGTCTCCTAAAATAATGGAAATGCTCTTGAAGGACCAAGGTGCAATGATCAGAATCAGGAAATTTAACATTGACACATACTATTTTCTAATCTACAGACTTTATTTAAATTTCACAAATTGCCCTCCCACTACCCCTTTGGAAGGGAATTGAGGCCAGGACCAGGACTGGAGGGGGACTTTTTCTGGAATATTGGCATGGGATTCTTCCTCTGGACAGGGCTGGGCCAGGCCACACTGATTTTATACTAATCCTTGTTTCTGGTCCAAGATCCAGGCGTGTGCCTTCCATTTAGTTTTTGGGTCTCTTTAGTCTGCTTCCCCATCCAGCTTTATCAAAGTATAGTTGACAAATAAAAATTAACCACATTTATAGCATGTAATATTATTTTGCTCTACATATATATTGTGGCATGATTGAATCAAGGTGGTCAACATAGCCATCACCTCATAGCCTTGTAATTTTTTGTGGTAAGAACATTTAAGATCTGATCTTAATAATTTTCAAGTATATCATACATTGTTATTGACTATATTCTCCATGCTGTGCAATCAATCTCTAGGACTTACTCCTCCTGTCTAACTGAAACTTAGTGCCCTTGGCCAACGTCTATCCATCCTACTATGCCTCCAGCCTCCAGTCAACTCCATTCCACTCTTCAACTTCTTTAGGTTCCATATCTAAGTGAATCCTGCAGTTTGTCTTTCCATGCCTGGCTTATTTCGTTTAGCATAATGTCCTCCGTGTTCATGCTAGTTGGCTTCAATCTGGCACAGATTTGCCGTCTGTCTTTGTCTTTTGTGTCGTTGGCATATTTGACAAAATGCAGGTGGATAATTTTGCAGCATGTCCCTCAGTTGAGGTTTGACTGGTATTTCCTTGTGATTAGAATCATGTGTTGTCGGCAGAAATGCTAAAAAGTTGTTGCATCCCATGATGTTTGGTCTATAAAAATTTGAATTTAATCATGTGATTCAGAAATAATTTCCAATCTTCCAAGCCACCTGTGTCTTGTGAGAAAGTCTATCTCTCTGTCCTCCACCCTCCCTCTTTTTTTTTTTTTTGGTACTGGGGAATTGAACCAAGGGGCGCTCAACCACTGAGCCACATCCTCAGCCTTTTATATATTTTATTTAGATAGAGTCTTGCTGAGTTGCTTAGGGCCTCATTAAGTTGCTGAGGCTGGCTTTGAACTCTGGATCCTCCTGCCTCAGCCTCCCCAGCCACTGGGATTACAGATGTGTGTCCCGGTGACCAGCAGGTCTATCTCTTTACGGGTGAGCTAATTTATTATTTCACTGAGTTAGAAGGAAGTGTGTTTCCTGAATACACTTAGACCCTTTCCAGTGGGGACTGTCTCAAAAATACAAGTCACTTGTTTCTCTGTCACCTCTGACTTATTTAATGTTGGAATGACAGGGACCTCTTCAGGACAAGAAATGGACTCTGTCTTCATCCTGGGATCTTCCCTGAGGGTCCCAAGGAGACACTGCCACCTCACTCTCATCTCATATTTTCATTGGACTTTTTTTTTTCTTCCATAGTTCAATCAGATTAAATGCAGCATAACTAAAATTGGAGTGTATTGTAGGTTAATCTTGATATTTACTGTGTGCTTTTCGAGAACATTTTGACATTTGGGGGGGAAAAAATGAAGAATCTCAGCTCATCATTTCTTGATTTGGCTCTTAGGGCTACCAACAAGCAGATCCTAGTTTTGAAAACTCTTTTAATATATCCTCTTCCATCCCCAGTGCACCATGGTCTTCTCTGTGATCCTATCTCCAGTCCCCAACAGAATGAAATATTTTTTCTTCATGGGGTCACAAAATTTTTTTTTCACGGTGCTTACTATACTCCACTTTATTTCACTGTGGCTTCCAAACATGCCTGTTGGATCCACCAGAGACTGGGAATTCATCTTGATTCATACCAAAAATGTTCTCACTTGAGTATGCTCTGTGTGCCCAATACGGCATCACGTGGCAAGAGTGAAGAGTTAAATGAGACACACCCCTTGTTTCATGGGTTTTCCAGACATGTTGGCAGAGCTTTGAGTCTAGACTTAAAATAAGCAGTAAACCTGTTCACATCCAAGCACCGATGAAAAGTATATTGGCTCACAGGCATTCGTCTTAGAGAATACTAGTGAAGAATTTATCCTGTGTTGTATAAGAAAGAATAATTCCTTACAGTGTCTACATGTACCAAAACATCCCTTTGTACCCTGTAAGTATGTAAAATTTTTATGTTTTCTAGGTCAATTAAAAATGTTTAAAGAGATAATAATTTAGTTTTAGTCCATGTTTACTTAATCCTTGAAGCATCCAGGATAGGATGCAGTTGTCTGCTTATTCCAATGGCTTTTTGCATGTGTTGGAAATTTCAGACCAGGACCCTAACTTCCGCTGTTGTGTCTCCCTTAGATCTGGGGAAAGAACTTGTGTGTTCTTGATGCACTAATGAGATGAACCTTTTAGATTTTTTTTTCCAGTTTTGAGAATCAGTTTTGATTAGCTCAAACTATTTGCAATCCCACATTTATTTTTATAAAGCTTCATTGGCATATAACTTACACACCATCAAATTCCCCTATTTTAAGCATATAGCTTAGTGATTATTAGTGTATTTACAGAGATGTGTAACCATCACCACATTCTTATTTTATTTTATTGGGGGGATTGTTTACTGGGAATTTAACCCTGGGGCAATTTACTGCTGAGTTACATCCCCAGGCCTTTTTTATTTATTTGTGTTATTTTTTAAGACAGGGTCTCCCTAAGTTGCATAGGGCCTCTCTATGTTGCTGAGGCTGGCCTTAAATTTATGATCCTCCTGCCTCAGCCTCCCGAGCTGCTGGATTACAGGTGTGCACCACTGCATCCAGCTCACATTCTTATTTTAAAACATTACCATCACCCCAAGAGAAACTTTGAGCCAATTTACAGTTCCTCTCCATTCCTCTGGTATCCACTCATCCACTTTCTGTCCCTGTAGATTTGCCTCTTCTGAATACTACCCGGACATGAATTGCTACACTCCTCAATCTCTAGTGACTAGCATCTTCATTTAGCATATTGTTTGTGAGGTTCACCCAATCACACCAGGTACCAGCACTTTGAATTTTTTACCTTTATTCCTCATAACATTTTCAAGTGGAAGATTGAAATCGTGAGTGGCGAACACAGAACAAATCTTTGGAAAACACATCAATTGTGGTATAGCCTCAATTTTGTACTAGTTGCTCTTAAAGGTGAAACGGCAAAGTAAGTGTAAATGTCTCGATCATTCATTGATTATTCTTATTATTGGGGAAATTTTTCTTAAAATTAATCTGACATGTTATTCTAGGATAAATAAGTATGCTAGCTTTTAAGTGTCAAAATCATTTCACTCAAGCAACCACTCAATTTTTCAAATCAAATGGGCCAGTGTGAATTGCAATAAAATGATCCTCTTAACACTTTCAACTAAGTAGAGCATGTCTACCTGCTATAGGTGATAAAAGAATACATAAAATGAATGGCTCTGGGATTTCATGCAAAGCATAAATGATATCCATATAAAACAAAATACTTAAAAACATGCATTTTTTTTTTTCCTAGAGACAGAGGGAAGCAAACACACTGACCATAATAAATACATGAGATGGCATTAAACTAGGCACATCTTTGTAAAAATATAAATCATTAGAGTGATCTTAGAAACTGTGTTGAAACACATACTCATTTACCCAAAACTTTCAAAGCATTAAAATGATCTTTTTATGTAGAAAAGCAGTAGGAGATATGGGACAAGTGATTTCTGGAATAGAAATGCCTATGATTGCTGTGACTCTGGAGGCTGAAGAAGAAGGATCGCAAGTTCAAGGGCAGACTGAGAAATTTAGTGAAGCCCTAAGCAACTTCGCGAAAGCCAGTCTCAAAAGAAAAAAAAAAAAAAATTAAAATGACTGGGAATGTAGCTCGGTGGTTAAGTGCCCCTGGTTCAATTCTCAGCGCCAAAAAAATAGAAACTACCTAAACTTTAATGTCAAGTCCTTGCCTTCATAGCTATATAAACATGAGAGAGACCATCCCCTCTGCTTTCCACTCTGTGAGATGAGTGGAGAGCCTCCCCCACATCTTACAGCTAGTTATGAGTGTACTATGCAGTAAGCCTCATCATTATTTTGCAGCAGACCTCATCATTATAACTAATCAGTGTTCTAATTAAAGTGACACCAAAACTGAAATTTTATTGTCTATTTTCTGGAGTGTGAGGCACAAGCCACATCAGACTGTAATATCACAGTCCTTAAAGATTTGTTTTTCAACTCAGTGTTGATTAAGAAGAGCGGACATTCCACAGATGGCTTAGGAGAGGGAAGAGTTCCATGGAGAGCAGTAGCCTGAGATATATTTCAAAAGTTTCACTTTTCTTTCAAACCCCCCCCCCCCACACACACACACACACACACCATGAGGATACTTCTTCCTGTTCACATTTTTGTTCATACACTTTTCTTTTGGTCTGGATCCTGAGACCTTTTGGAATAGTAGCTCATTCTCACAAAGCATGAGGAAGACTTTATCATTTGCCTTTGGTCTTAGGAAATATCAGTTAGAATAAAGCCCTTGATCTTCCTGGGGGCTCCTAGATGCAAGATGATGCTAGAATTCCAGCCGCTAATCAACATTCCTCCATCCATTGGAAATATTACATAAGGAAGGACCCAAAATAGCACAAATTTCTCTGGGAATATTGAGAAATTAGTATTTCTACAAACCATTATTTGAAAACTTCAGTGGAATAAATGTTGACTTTATACTGAAAACAAACGATATGTTGTTTCTCAATATTCAAAAGAGAATATAGCTTGGCATGGTGGTGCACACCTGTAATCCCAGCAGCTTGGGAGGCTGAGGCAGGAGGATAGCGAGTTCAAAGCCAGCCTCAGCAAAAGCAAGGCACTAAGCAACTCAGTGAGACCCTGTCTCTAAATAAAATACAAAATAAGGCTGGGGATGTGGCTCAGTGGTTGAGTGCCCCTGAGTTCAATCCCTAGTACCAAAAGGAATGAATATAATGGACTAAGCGTCCAGTCAGGATTGTTGAGTAATATTTTAAGTGTGCAGATTCCTTTCTCTGAGATGTTAGGCTTGTGGACCCCTCGAAGAGGACAAATGACAAACCAAGAAGAATCAACTCAAGTGAGGGCCTCATAGCCAGCCCTACAGAATCCTGAACTCCAGCGTGAGCTGCTAGTGTCATAAAGGCCACAGAACGGAGGCACTAGTTTGGACATAAACACACGGTTTGCATTCAGATCACCACCTGTCAGCCTTGTGACCTGAGGCAAGTTAACATGAGACTCCAGGTTTCCTCATCGGTAAAGGATGAATAATATTCTCCACTTACAAGATAGATTATGTCGTTTACATTTCTCAACCGTGTGAAAGCAGTTATCACAGCTTGGATCAGCATAGGGCTGAGGTGAAGGAACAGTAACCACAGGGTAGAGATCTGTTCAAGAAAAACTACAAACAGTCAAACTCCAAATTAAATGAGAAAGTGACAAGAGATAAGAAAAAGACAGGCCACATTATGAAGGACTGTAGGTCTTCAGAGTTTAATTTTGAAAGCTCAGGGTGATTTCAAACTAGGAGGGGGTTTGGAGGAGAGGAAATCGATGACATATTTTAGATTCTCCTGTAAAATCAATCCCCTTGGCTGATACAGAGAAGAGAATTGAAAGATCAGAGTAAAATCAGAGGCATAGAAACCTGCTGGGTCGACCAACTTTTCAGGAGAAATGATGAGTTTAATTAGAATAGTGACAGTGTAGAATATCTGCCCTTTGTGACCAGATGTCATGGTAAAGTTAGGGAAGAAGCTGTTAGGGAAAAGTCCAAGCATACAGTTTCTACATGAACAGATCTGGATTCAAATCCCGACTTTTCAAATTACCATCTGTGCCACTTTGGACAAATACATGATTTTTTCATATATTAAAAACGTGAGCTATCAGCTGCCCTGGAGGGCTGTAGTGAAGATTAAATAAAACAACACATATAAACACCCATCACAGACTCTGGCACATAGATAACGTTTAGTCTTGGCATGTGAGGAACTTTGGGGACATACAGGGTAAAGTTTTTGGTGGGTGGGTGGCCATGCAGATTTGGAGGCCATAGGGACATGACATACCACCAGCCCGCAGGGGCAACAGTTGAAGCTGAGGAATTGCTGAGGTCACCTAGTAAAAATTCCATGGTTAGAAGATAGAAGACAAGCCAGGCGTGGGAGTGCGCCTGTAATCCCAGAAACTCAGGAGGCTGAGGCAGGAGGATCACAAATTGGAGGCCAGCCTCAGCAAATTAGCAAGGCCCTAAGCATCTTAGTGAGACCCTGTCTCCAAATTTAAAAAAAAGGGCGGGGGGATGCGCCTGGGGATGTTGTTCTGTGGTTAAGCACTTCTGGGTTCAATCCTCAGTACAAAAAAAAAAAAAAAAAAAAAAAAAAAGGTTATAGAAGATAGAACCAAAGGGAAGACCAATTTTAAAAAGCAAGGAGAGGAGACCATCTCTTGGAGAGAACTGAAAATAACTAATTAGAGATAAGAAGAGGCATGAGAGAAAAGGCAAAAGGCAACATGATATGGAAGTTTCTGGTAGCTCTGGAGGTTGGAGGCAGAGCATTTGTGCAGTTATGGTAATATATATCGTGTTCAGACCCAAACATAACAGAAGTCACTGTGCTGATGGGTGTTGAGTGGTAATGATGATATTTGCCAAGTACTCTTATACTGGTAGTTCTCGGTCACCTAAAGCCAAATCAAAGGCCAAGAAAGCTGATCTGGGCTGGTCATTAGTCCTAAACCAATCAGGCCTAAAATGTTTCAGATCAAAGACGAAGCCCTACACCAGACAGGGCCAGAAGCCAACAGAAACAGAGGAAGATAAGAAAGGAGCTTTGAGAATCCAGGGCTCCGCGTGGCATTCAGAGAGGCAAAGCAAGTTGACAAGAGACCAGCAGGTGGGACTCTGCCTTGCCAGTGGTGACCCTCAAACTTTAGCCTCCATCAAAATCCTCTGGGGGGCTTTCCACATCCCCCAGAATTTCAGACCCGTTGGGTCTGGGGCGGAGCTGGAGAATTTGCATTTCTAAGAAATTCCAGGAGATGCTGTTGCTATTGCTGCTGGTCCAAGAATCACCTTTTGAGGTTCTGAGGACTTTCGAGTTTATTCTGAAATCTCTGTGGAACTGCAAAAGGCTGCTTTCTTTAACTCACTCTATACGATGACCTATTTTGTCTAGTAAAAACTGCTCTTGCAGTTGTGACTGGGTTTGTGATGATCTTTTGCATGAACTTGCTGGGACAACCATCCCTCCCTAGAGAAATAAAACAATCTCCACATCTTGGATGCAGAGACAGTGTCCCACTGTCCCACCAGAACTGCCTTGATGACAATGTCCTTTCCGTTGCAAGGCTCTCGGTTCAGTCATCTGTTGGGCCTGCTTCCATCTGCCTGGGCCCAAGGAGAGTCCTGTTCCCATGTCAGCATTCCCAGCACAAGATCAGAACCTCTTCCCTATACGCTACTAAACCCCTCTGTCACTTTTTCAAGTATGATTTTTGTAAAAGCTCCCTTTGCTTCTTGATGGACTGTGAGCCAAAATCTCCCCCTTGCTACTGTCTTGTAGAGCTGTAACAAGCTGGAATTGTCAAAAAGCTCTTATGAAATACCAAAAGAGAAAATTGAGAGTACAGTATGTTTTCATAGAGGGAGAGCTCGGAGCATCTGTCCCCACCAAAACAGACTCCATCCCAGAGCCCCCTGAGAATTTGCACTTCTGTGTGTTCAGCCTGCTTCTGGACTCCTTGGCAATGACCACAACAAGGACACTTTCCTTCTGCAATTTTTCAGGCTCCTCTTCTCTGCTTTTGCAGGGTGATGGGAAAGATCCAAGTGAGCTGGGTACCCCTGCCGTCAGCCTCAGCTCCAGCATGTCCACCCAACAGAGCAGGAAACCAGGTCTCTCAGTGTATCTCATGGAGCTTTTGGAACAGATGTTACAAGATACCATCCGAGTGTTGAAAGAGATCCAAATGCTAGATAATATATTTTGTTCTTTTGGTCTTTTGGTATCTGGAAACTCGGCCTTATTGTTTTTCAAAGTTAGGATTCCACATTGACCCAGCTCGAGAGACGTGAGCAGGGGCCAAGCTCAAGGTTCGGAGGTCGGACATGTTTGGAAAATGCTAATGTGCAAAGTCATATGAAGTTGAGCAGTTCACGTGTGGGTGAATCTCCAAGGAGGAGATGTGCACTGCCCCGTTTCCCAAGATGCTTTGCCACAGAACCTCTTTTTGTGGTTTTCAAAGCATTTCCCAGGGTTGCTATCAGGGAGCCCCTTTGGGAATATCATATGGAAATTAATCCAGCAGCGAGGGTGGAGCTCAGGGATGGAGCCCCTGGATGGCAGCAGCCATGATGTTCCTTTAATAAAGATTACAAATTACAGTAATCAAGAGGAGGGCGATCCATGCTAATAACACACCTAGGACTAAGAAAATAAAAGCTCAAATGGTTAGAGCGGGGCATGGTGTGACGTAGAACTTTTTATATATTTTGGTGGAACTGCGTCCCCAAACTTGGGACAAGTCCCTTCAATCCCCTTCCTCCACAGCATTTAACTCTAAAGCACAGGGCTAGTTAAGAAATAATAGGCCTCACTTAAAATAGGAGGCTTGATATGGCCAAAACAGGGGTGAGTCCTGATCCCAATAGGACTTGTTTCACCTACCCTGAAACAAGTCACTTTATCCCTTTGGGACTCACTTTCCTCACAAGTCAAATAAAATACACGTGGAATGCATAGCACAGGAGTTCCAGTTATAATATCCTAGGATTCTGGGAAGCCTAGGAAAGGTCTGAGCTGCCATCAGTTCCCCATGTCTTGAGTGACAGGTGACTTGGGTAGTGGGGATTGAACCCAGGGGCACTTGACCACTGAGCCACATCCCCAGCCTTTTTTATTTGAAGACAAGGTCTCTCTGAGTTGCTTAGGGCCTCACAAAGTTACTGAGGCCGGCTTTGAACTCACAATCCTCCTGCCTTGGCCTCCCAAGCTGCTGGGATAACAGGCATGTGCCACCGCTCCCAGTCCTGTTGGGTGACTTTCAGATAGTGGTTTCAGAGTGCTAAGAGCTTTCCCCTTTTCACATCTCTGCAGCTGGGTCATCTGGAGTACTAACTTTGAAAAGCAATAAGGCCGAGTTTCCAGATACCAAAAGACCAAAGAACATGCTCAGAAAGTATTGTGCACCCCTATAGATTATCCCCAAATATATTACCTAGCATCTGGATATCTTTGAAAACGCAGATAGTAAGACTTGGATCTCTATCCCCTTTACATTCGTAAAGGAAACTTTCTTCAATTTGGGTAGCTCCTTTGGAGGACAGGAAATCTTTTGCCCTTTTGGTAATAACCTTTGGGGGAAGGGCAAAGATGATTGGCAGTGATGACAACAATTCACAATTCCATAATCTCAACTGAGGTAGGGTTAATAAATGGGTCTGTCTCTGCGCTCTGGTGCCAAAAGTATAAAAGCACAAACCAAATGGGCTCAGGAACTCTCCAAGCTTAAGACGATTCATTTATTACAATATGTAAAATGCAGTCCTTTTTAAAAAAAAAAGAAATGCTCACAGATCTTGGTTCTTGGTGCACTGAGAGTCCTCCATATCTTTTCTGTGAAAGCAAATATTATTATGTGTTGTTATATATTGTGTCGTAGGCCTTCAGTCCTATAACGGAATCAAGAGGCTCCTGAAATGCAGAGAAAGTGACATTTAAGCTCAGTCTTGATGGTTGTGAAGGCACTGTTCTGTGAAGAGCCCAAGGAAGGGACATTTCAGACCGAAAAACATGTGAAGTGTCCTTGAGGCAGGGAAGAGCTTGAAGTGTTCACAGAATGACAAGGACACTGTTTTGGCCGGAGTCGAGTCGAGTGTGCGAGAGGAGGAGGGTGTTGATGGCAAGTGGGGAAGGGCCACCTTTTAGTAAAGAATGTGGATTTTATCCTAAAGGCAGTGAGAATCCACTGGAGTTTTTTAAACAGGGAAGAGACGAAACCTGATCTGCAGTTTTTAAAATGTCAGTCTTCAGTTGCTGATCCAAAGAGAACTTGCCACACGCCTGTAATCCCAGCAGCTCAGGAGGTTGAGGCAGATGGATCACAGGTTCAAAGCCAGCCTCAGCAAAAGTGAGGCCCTAAGCAACTCAGCAAGACCCTGTCTCTAAATAAAATACAAAAAGGGACTAGAGATGTGGCTCAGTGGTTAAGCACCCCTGGGTTCAATCCAGCTACGAAAAAAAAAAAAAAAGAAAGAAAGAAAAGAAAGAACTAGAGAGGCAAGGCTAGTGTAGAGACCATTTGGGAAGCCCTGTCAGGAGGTGATGGAAGTTTGGGCTATAGTGGTGGCAGCTGAGATAGAGAAGTAGTGGAATGGAAACTGTGTTCTGGGGGAAGAACCAGCGCACTTACTAATGGATTTGAGGAAGGTGGTGGGGGAAGGAGGAACCATGGTAGGCTCTGTGGATATTTGCTTAAAGCTCCTAGCTGGATGCCAGCACTGAGGTAGAAGACTATGAGGAGCAGATTTTGGAAATAATTAACTGGGAGATGCCTCCTGGGTGTGTAAATAGAGGTGTCCAGGTGAGGTGTGCATAAGGTTCTGGTGTCACAGGAGACATCCCGGATGGAGTTACACTTGGGTGTCATCAGCAGAAAACTGTTATTTAAAGCTGTAAGACAGGGTGAGATCACCTAGGGAAAGACTGGTAAACTTCTTTCTAAAGTTCCAGACAGGAAATATTTTCAGCTCTAGGTGTCACTCAAAACCACTAAACTCTGCCATTGTAGTGCAAAGGCAGCCATAGACTGTATATAAACAATTGAGCATGGCTGCGTTCCAATAAAACTTTATTTACAGCCGGGCGCGGTGGCGCACGCCTGTAATCCCAGCACTTTGGGAGGCTGAGACAGGAGGATCGCGAGTTCAAAGCCAGCCTCAGCAATGGCGAGGCACTTAGTAACTCAGTGAGACCCTGCTTCTAATAAAATACAAAAATAAGGGCTGGGGATGTGGCCCAGTGGTCAAGTGCCCCTGAGTTCAATCCCCGGTACCAAAAAAAAACTTTATTTACAAAACAGATGGTGGGCCATATTTGGCCGATAGTTATGTCACCTTCTATGCCATGTCTCTATTTGAAGTGCTTTATATATGTCAATTCCATTAATCTTCACAAAAAGGTGGATATTGTTATCCCTATTTTACAAATAAGATGGGTATTTCACACACAAAAAAATAGGTATCCTTGTTTTACAAAAGCAAAACCTGTGACATAAGTTTCTTTCTTGAGAAAAATGTCCAGAAGTTGGCAGTCCAGGTCTAGTTTGGCAGGGCTGTGGACTTCAGCAGCCTAGACATTTGTCCACCATCTCTAGAGTATGGCCCTCATCCTCACAGACCAAAACAGTGACTGGGGCTCCAGCCATCATCTTCATATTGCAGGCAGCAGTTAGAACAAAGAAGTAAATGGCATGCACTAGTTGTTTTTTAAACTGGCTTTTAAGTTTCCTAGAAAAACTACCTTATATCACTTCCTCCATTATACCTGATTGGCCAGAATTTATTCCCACAGACACTTGTAGGTTTAAGGAAGACTGGCAAATATAGTTTTTTCCCAGGGTCCATGTGCCTAGCTAAAATTTAGAGAGTCTTTGACTGAAGTAGAAAGTCAGAGCAAGCATTCAGAAGCTAGGAGTTTCTGACCTGTTGCCCTATTGATTTCCTTTTTTGTGCCTTCTTGTAGTTGGTAGCACTCTAAGACATATCTGCTCAGTCATCTCATTCCTCAGCCCCCCAGTGTTGAAGTCCTACATGCCAGCTCCGAGGTCACCTCTTCTGTGAAGCCATCCCTGACCCCTGGGCAGGTGCTTGTCATGTTCCCACATCCTTAGCTATACTTGGTTTTTCCTGAACTGTCTTGACTGGGCAGGTGAAGCCAGGTGGAGGTGTGAAGGGTAAATTTTTAAGAATTACAGGAAATATGTAGTGGAACTGCAAAAAAAAAAAAAAAAAAAAAAAAAAGAATGCAGGATGCCCTGGTCCATGGTGAAGGGGCTGGGGTCAGACACCCAGCAGAACTATCATGCTCAAGTTCTGCTGCCTGTGCCACATACGTTGAGGAAACTTTAAAAATCTTGATGCTCAGGTTTCACCCCATAGTGATTGATTCAGACTTTCTGAAGGTGACACCTGGGTATCAGTGTTTTGAAAAGTTTGTCAGGTGAAATATGACATGCAATTGTATTTGAGAACCTACACGGTTCAAAATAGAGGAAGAGAGAGAAAACAATTTTCCTCCTTCAGAGACCTTGATGGTTTTTCACTTACCTACATTGTTTTCCACACACAGGTAGTTGGTCTTGTCCTTTGAGGCTACTTCCTTCCAGCTGTAGAAAAAGGTACATTTATATAATAAATTACAGAATGATTAAAATGCCTCCAATGAGAATGATTCAAGCCCTCCTGAGTTTATTTAAGGCAATTTGATGCGCTGTGGGTCAAATAACTCCTAAGCTTGTCTTTAAGTAAGGAAATTAGAGCAGTCAGTCAGGGAAATAAGAAACATCTTACTGAAGCTCACCTTATTTGTGACACATAATATGTTCAGATTGCTTTATTGACTTAGAAGTGTGCAGATCGATCTCCTCGGGTGACAGATGTGATGGCTGCCGTCAGGAAGGGAGGGGCCGTGCCTCAGAGCCCCTGTGAGTGCACTGCTCTGTATTCAGCTAGCAGCAGAGTTTCCTGCCTTCTGTGCAAGAGCAGTCCCATTTGCTATTGTTTTCTCCAAAAGATAGGAGGAGTGAGAAAGTTAGTGCTCTTTTCCTAGTTAAAGATTTCTGGGTAAATTCATTTTTTTTTTAATTCAATAAAAATGCTGTTGACTCTTGGGAGTATTTCAAACGTTTGGCAGAAAATGAGAGGAATAAAGTTGCTCAGAAACTTTTTTTTTTTTTAACTGCAGTATGAATATTCAGTTCTGGGGTAAATAACACTGGGTTTTTCTTTTCCCTTTTTTTTTTTTTTTTTTTTTTTTTTTCCCTACTGGGGATTGAACCCAGTGTGCTTAACCACTAAGCCACATCCCCAGCCCTTTTAAATTTTTATTTTGAGATAGGGTCTCGCTAAGTTGCTTAGGGCCTTCCTAAGCTGCGGAGGCTGCCTTTGAACTTGTGATCCTCCTGCCTCAGCCTCCCGAGCCTCTGGGATTACAGGTGTGTGCCACCACACCTGGTGACAATGGGTTTTCCAAGCACAGTTAGCGACTTCTGAAATTTGTTTTTAAGTGTTCTTTTGGAATGAAAGTCGAGGCTCTGGCTTGAGTTGATATTGTTACTGGTGAAAAGCAAGACATGGCTTGGATTTGTGCCTTCAGTGAGGGAGAGAGGAAGCCAGAAAACGCGTTGGGCAAAACTGCAAAATCAGATGGAGCCAGCACACGGCTCCCAACCAGAAAAAGAGGCCGTGGATCATGTGCAGTTGCCAGGAAAGAAAACTGCTTTATTGAAAGGTTAATTTTCAGATTAGTTTTGAGAAATTTGAGATAAATAAATGAGATCAGACAAAAAACATAAGGCCTGGATCCTTTTCCCTCAGATTTGCAGAAAATAGTCATTGCTTCCAATAAAATGTTTTGACATTTTCAGTGGGGAGAAAATGTTAATTGTGATGTTATGTGTATGTGTTCTTAAAAACACTTGCAAATAAATCTTTTTATTTGTTTTAAGAGTAATCAGAGTATAAAACACTATTGAAATGCTACTTGTGTTTTTTATTCCTATGGAAACTTTAATGCTGTTGCAATTCATTTTTGAGGTTCAAACATGAACATTCCTTTACTTGTTTGATAATTCAGCATAGTTTTCCGGGGAGTCCTAGGGGCCTGCCTTGGCTTCTTTTCTCATTTTAATTCATATTTTGCTTTTTCTCTATTTATGAAAATGTCAGCATTCAAAGACTGCATGGTGATGGTCCACGGATTTGTACATTTAACACCTGCTATTAAGCTACTTAGTGGTAGGAACTATGTGTGTTTTGTTTTAGTACCACCATCTCTGTGACCATCACTTCCCTGCTTTAAATTTAAGAGCCACCACATACTTTGTCAGTTTTTTTGGTGGGGGGAGGGGGTAGCAGGGATTGAACCTTGGGGTGCTTAACCACTGAGCCACATCCCTAGCCCTTTCTTTCTATTTTGAGACAGAGTCTCGCTAATTTGCTTAGGGCCTTGCTGAGTTGCTGAGGCTGGCCTTGAATGTGTGATCCTCCTGCCTCAGCCTCCCAAGACATTGGATTACAGGCATGAGCCACCATACCCAGCTGTCCAGTGATTTTAATACCCTCCTTTCTCCTATAGCCCCTGCTGCAGAATTCCATGTTGCAACGGATGGCTGCAGCTACAGGTTCAAAGCAAAGATCTCATTATGAAATATTACAATGTGGCATTAGCTGTGGCCCCTCAGGAGTGAAATACCAACAAGGTCACATATTGGTGGACCAGCAGGGATCCACATGTAAGCATTAGTACCTGGGGCCAGCCCAGCAGTCTGCCTCAAGGCACTCCTAGCTTAACAGAAAGCAGCTTCAGCTCTTACTGACAAATGATGTAAAACAACACGGGGACATGGACACATACACTGGGAGAAGATGCCATTAGGAGTCACTTTGGGGAGCATTTGCAATCCACTTTGATATTTGTTAACTTCTTAATTCAGAGATACGATTCTTACAGAAAACACTTTTCTCTCTCAAATCATTATCTTCAAATACCCAGTGTGCATGAATATACTTAAATTGCATTAGCGCTTGCAAATAAAAGCAGATTTGGATGGAAATAAAACAGGTGTATAAAATTTTCTGCCTACTAATGATCAGAGTTTGGTTAAGCACAAACAGAATGGGGGAACAGCTATATTACAGAGGGCACTGGGACACACTTTCTCTCATGCCCTTATATACAAAGCATAAAGACAGCTAAGTTGCAGGTCTCACATAGATTAGTAGTAATGATGTAAAAGATGATCAGGTGCATGGAACAGGACAGAATGCACATTTACCGCATTTGCAAATGTGCCCTCCCTTGGCATGTTTTAAAAACCAGTGGGACCCATGTGTCATGGGAGGGCGGTGGGTCCGGCCAGTAAAAGGCAATCAGTAACACTCAACAGCAGATTCGACCACTAACATTTGTACAACCAGATTAATGTGTTGGAGTCAGTTGTCAGGCTCATTACTACTGGATTTTCTCTGGTCCATGCTAATGAACTAGATTATTGATTTTAGGATTGTCTGTGTATTCAAGGATATTCTCTAAGATGTCTTTATACCATTTCATGCTTAAGTTGTCATTCTGTCATAATGACATAACAATGAGTAATCATTTTCTAATCATGTCGAACGGGGTTAAAACCGTGTATAAAATGAATCTTCCCGGCTTCAGAGCAACAGGCACATTTTTGCTGTCACTCCCCTGTCTGGGTGGAGGTCACTCCTACCTGCTTGCCATCTTCCCCAGGAATTAGCTGCATGCACAGCTTAAGACCTGTATAGTGATAAATCTGCTTTCTAATATGTTTGAATGGCAGGAGAGCTCCAAAGACACCTCCGTCTAAATAGGATTTTAGCACTTCAGGTGCTGTTCCAAAGTACAGCAGGCTGGGTTGCTGTGTTGGTGGTGGTGTTTATTCATCTCCCCTTCTCATTTCATGTGTATGTATGTTTGATTCTCGGCGTATATGCCCGGCTCTCGGGGTGTATGGGTTTGGCGAATGCATGCGTAGTGTGTGTGTATATGTAAAGTAGAAGCTGAACCAGGATAACAAAATGAACTACTGTATGCAAGAAATATATGAAGTGCACCCAGCTGCCGGCAGCAATTGCTACATGCAGCCCACTGACTATTACACGTATTTTGAAGATAGTCCGGGTTACAGTGGTTGTGATGTTCAGGCAGTGCCCAATAACAACAGATATATGGAACAGGCCTGGGCACTGAATCAGCCTTATACCTGTAGTTACCCTGGAAACATGTTGAAAAGCAAGGACTCTGACTTGGACATGGCCCTGAATCAATACAGCCAACCTGAATATTTCCCTGAAGAAAAGCCTACTTTTTCTCAAGCGAAGTCGCCATCATACTCTCAAAAAAAAGGTAGGGACCCTTTTGCTTCCATTTGTTCAAAAGTTTTGGTGTGTGTTTCCGTTTCGTTTTAAAGTTAGTTTGTGTCTGGCTTCTTCCAATCTTTGAATTTGAACGGTGAATATTCGAAATTAAAAACAGCAGAGAGAGATGTTGCTAGGTGATTGAAGGACTCTGAGAACACTAAGGTTTCCAAGCATGTTCTTCATGTATAAAAAAAGCAGGATGGGTTGGTTTCCTGGACTGTGTTTGGCATGTGTGGAGAAAGATATGTACATCCCAAAATATTACTGCTTTCTTTGCTAAAGAAAATACGTGAAACCTTCCCTTGCTGGATAGGTTGTGGTAGTGTCTGAGCAGGGATCGTTCTCACCGGTTCAAGTTCAGAACAAAAATTCATTGGACTTTTTTCTTAGCACTTTAGAGTAAAAGCTTATTTTTGGTAAGTAGTAAAATAGTGATTTTTTTTATAGTACTATCATGTGGTAGGTGACAATTTGTAAATGTTCATTTTCACAGATTTATTTTTCCATGTAAACTGTAGAAAATCTATTTGTGACCACAAACAGGAAGAATGTAAACCTCCAACAGAAATAGATATACTTTCCCTACACGTTGTGTCCTTAAAGTTTAACATGTCTCCAATCAACTCCAATGAACTTGCTAAAGCAAGTGAAATGTCCTTTAGAATATCCAATGTTAAAACAAGGGCAAATCCATTTATCCTAATTTTCTATCAGCAAAACGCTTCTTGCATTAACAAAAATAAAAGTAAATGGGTACTACTACCAGAACCTAGTAGCAACTGCTAGTGCTAGGTAGAAGTAGTATTTTTTTTTTTTTTTAAGTTTAAATTCTAGTACGGAGATGCCAGAAGTTTTTTCTGATTATGACCTACAGGATATTGCATAGGGAACCACAAATTCTCTGTGAAACTAATCTTTAAATAATGTGCTTTATTTGTGGTTCCTATGAAAATTATCATTTGCTTTTCTTAATGTGACTCTATAATTAAATGTAGCCAGCTATGCAAACAAATCATTTAAAAACTAAAATCCCTGTTTACTTTTTGCTACATAGAGTGCTATTCTACAACTTCCAGACTTGAATTATGAAAGGGATCATAGCATTAAACATTCAGAGTTGTTCATCTATAGTTTCATTAAGTTCTACATTCTCTTGAAGGGCATCAAAATTTCCCATTTATTGCAAGGGGACATGCCATGAAAGTTCCCTAATGGAGACATCCAAGATAGATTGTGTGTGTGCTTTTTTTTATTTAATGTTATAGTAATATACCTTTGAAAAGAAAAAATTAACATTGCCTCATTAAACATGCTTGGTTGTGCCTTTAGTAATGTTGTAGGAGCAGAATAAAACACTGGTATCGATCTCTCTGCATGTTCTACTATTCTTAAAAATTCCTGCAGAACTTTCTGGTCTTTTTTCCCTTTGTTTTTTCATTGTATTTTCTTCGGCCAGAACTGGGGAATAGTTGCTTATAAAATATGAAGCCAGGGATTCTTTACTAATTAATTTGATGCATGAACTAGAGGAAAAGACGCATCATATGCATATATTGATGTAATTTCTCAAAGCCATATGCCATCGAAAGGCCACTGCCACCTGCCAAACTCAGTAAATCAAAGCAGGCAAGTAGTCTTAAATGCACCATTATTTACTGTTACAAGTCTTCAAGTAAATCCCAGTAAAACTAAACCCAGCTGTTAACTGTCTCTTAGGACAAAAGGTCGTACCCAACATGTTTATCCATATTGATCCACTATTGATTTTTATTGTTGGAAGATATAAGTAGTGTCTCGTTAAGACAAAATTAAGACTATAAACAGGTGTTCAGTGGGGCAGGCCTCATTTTCAATTGGATTTTCATGTATTTCATGAAATTCATAATTCCTTTGTTGCTGTCACTGTAGCTCTATAAATCTTCAGTAATGCAGCTGCTTAACTTTTTTTTTTTTAAAGTAGACTATTTGGAAGCTCTAATTAAAGGTTAGAGAATAAACCATTCTTTAAAAAAAAGTATTAAAGGTACACATGGAAGGAAGGAGGGCTAGAAGAGTGGTAAGCTTACCAGCATGGAGGAATATTTGCTTATACAAAAGCAAGGATTACTTAATTGATAGACATTAGAGTGACATTCAGTTTTCCTCGTGTTTTTTTTTTTTTTTTTTTCATTTGTAACCAAGAAGGAAAAATCATACTCCTGAAGCCCTACAAACATGAACCAAGTCTGAAGTCAGACTTCAGATTCAGTTCACTGAATCACGTTTAAAATGAAATTTCAAGACTGGAGATAGGTCAATGTCATTTTCACACGGAGGAGAACTGAAATGCAGATCATAGGGTCTGTCCGATTTTTCAGGTGGAAGATGAGAAAACAAAATTCGAATTTTTTAAACGTTAGGGACAAATAGAACCCTACCACTCACTCACAAGGCACAAGCTATTTAGTCACTGTCTTGTGGCATGGTCATTATTTGTTGTGCTTGAGTCGGTCACCACGGCCAGTTCTAATTGCGTGCATCCGTTCTAGAGGAAGGACAGGATAAGTTTGGGAATCGGATAAAGAATTGACAGCCAAGTTGTTGTACCTTGTCTTCTGTGGCTTCAGTTCCAGCATAGTTAAAAGTTGACACATCTCCACCACTTCCCAACCTACCTACCCTCTCTCTCCCTCCCAGCTATTTCCAGCAGACATTCCAGTTACATTCCAAAGTCCTGGAACAGCTTGTATCCATCTACTCTGAAAGGCAGCTTTGCCACTCAGCTTCTGTCCATTTACACAGAATCCTGCCCGGGAGTCTGCACTGGGCGGCTCTCCTGCACAGGACTCTCCGCATGCCCTTCTATGCACCATCTTCATAGAAACGTCATGTTCAACAAGTTGCGAGAGTGTTTGCATCGGACTCAGTTATCAGTCCAGGAGAAGGACTTTCTGGTTTTGCACTTGGGCCAAGAGGATGGGGTAGTCGTCCTGTTTAGTTTTGCAGAAAGAAAAATAACTGAAGCAGAAACTCCACAGAGAACTGTACTTTCTGATTCTGCTTTTATTGCCTCTCTAAGACAAGATTTGTTCTGTTGTTGGCTTCTGTTGCCTCCATGTGATGCTAGAAATGAAATGTAAGTCAGGAGACGTTTGAAGTGGCCCACGTCAAGAGGACTGGATTAAAAAGAAGAGTTAAGCCCCAAATAAATAGGATTTCTAATTAGAATTTCTTTGGCCTCTTTTAAAATTAGAGAAGGATTGCTACACGGTGGGATTGGGGATGGAGAGATTCAAAAGTCTATACCCCCAAATCATGTCACATGAAAAACAGGTACTGTTCAGCACTAGCATCACACCCAGGCTAGGGAAAAGCAGGCAGGAAAGGGAAGATTACGAATGCCACTGCATAATCACTCCCGCTATAAACTTGAATGTAAGATGACACACTATGTCCCTCCTGTTCTCCTTCCTTCTCTCATCCTTTATTTCCCCTCCAACCCTCTCATTGAATTCTAGTTAAACAGAAATGTGATCAGTCCACCCAGCAAACTGTTAAGTATTACAGACATCATCTCTTTAAAGTATGAACACTGAGGCAAGAGGATCACAAGTGCAAAGCCTAGCCTTAGCAATTGAGCGATGCCCTAAGCAACTTAGGGAAACCCTATCTGAAAATTTAAAATTTTCAAAAGGGCTAGAAATGTGGCTCAGGGGTACCAAAAAATAAATAAGCTTGGTGCAGTGACACACGCCTGTAATCCCAGCACTTGGGAGGGTGAGGCAGGAGGATTGCGAGTTCAAAGCCAGCCTCAGCAATGGCAGAGCACTTGGCGACTCAGTGAGACCCTGTCTCTAATAAAATACAAAAAAGGGATATGGTCGAGTGCCCCTGAAGTCAATCCCCGGTACAAAATATATATATTATATATACACTTATAAAAAAACAACACTGTTGTTGTTTTGTTACAACTTGTACATAATTGTGAGAATGCTGGTATAAGATTAGCATTTTAAACGAGGCACTGCCACCCATATATACTTGGACAATACCAGAAAGAAATACTACCATTTTTAAAAATACAGAACACATTTGCTGTTCAAAAGGTTAAATGAAGCGACTCTCAGCCACAGACATGGGAGCAAAGTAAAGAGCAGTCATAGTTTTCAAAACAACTTCAAGAACAGTCATAAACTGAACTGATTTGTCCCTCTTCTTTCCTGAGAAGTAGGCATCTGTCTTGTCAAAGGCACATTCTCCGGGACCTCACTGCATCCTAAAGTGCACACGCCCTTCCCTAGGAGCAAGGCTGATGGTGGCATCCCATGCACTAAGTCAGATGCCTGCTGAGCTCGGGAAGAAATGACTGCGCTGCTCATTTCCCGCTTGTGGAAATTCGGGTCATCACCTTGCGTCCCTCTGTGAATACTTTCCCACAGCCAAGGTCAAAGCTTCCTTTTCAGCTCCCACCCCTGAAGTGCCTTCAGCTTGAGGTCAGGCTGCTTCCCACCCCACCATCCCACTGGCCCTGATTTAAGGACTCCATCTTCTTCTAGGTCCTCAGTACGCACTTGATCTACATGTTCTTCCTGTTTCCCGAGCCTGCAGCCATGAGCTGTCCTTGGTACCACTCTCTTCTCACACCCCTGGAACTGGCTGCTGTAGACGGAGCATTTCCTGGGTTCTCTTGGAGACTCCAGAATGTGCTTTCTCGTGGTCACGCCCCTTGCCTCCTTTCTAGAGCTGAGATACCTCCATACGTGGTCCTGTTCTCTCCACAGCCCCCGCCGAAAGGCTTCAAGTTCGTCTCCGTGACCTATTAAGCCAAACACCAGTTTCAACAGTTCTTTGGAGTTCCATTTTGATTCTGGCTTTGTGCTTTTCCCTGTACCTTCTATTCCAGAAATCTTGGCTGGTCTCTCCATGGGTCCCTCTCTCTGCTCCCCAATCCCCATCCCTGAACCAATGATGCTTTCTTCCAGCTAGACACACTGCCAGCCACACACCCTGGTGTGCTACCCTGCTACTCTCACCCTACACCACTTCAGGTCACTGCATTCACAGCCCACCCGCCTCTTCTATTTAACCAGCATATTCTCTCCATCACCCTTGTTTCCACCCAGCCTCCCCTTCCACGGCAGGTGTCTCTTGTTTATACAAAGGATTCAGAGGTATGGTATAAATCACCTCTTAAAAAATAAAATTTTATATGAAGTGTATCAGACTAGCGTTTCTCAATCTTGGCACTATTGACATTTGGAACAGGGTAATTTTGTCTGTGTGGTTTCTATGCTGTGCATCGTAGGATGTTTCATAGCGTCCCTGGCTTCCGACCACTGGTTTCCAGTTGTACACACACAAGAAGCAAAATTCTCTCCTGACAGGGGTGGGTGTCATCCCCAGTTGAGAACCACTGCATTTGCACTGAAGATTGTAATATTTGGAGAATATCTAAAAAAAATCATGTTTTGAAAGCATCTTTTTGTAATATGAAAATCCCTCCTCATTTTCCCAAAGGACAAATTTAAACTCTTTTATATTGTGAAAATAGAGCATACCCAAACCTACATATATTCATGCAACTCAATATTCATGTCATTTTTCCATATTTTATGGGTGCATTATAATTATACTTAAGGGCTAGATTCATTGTTACAAATTCAAACATCACACAATGTAGCAATAAAATTTGGCCAATATCCTTCCCCAGCATTTCCCTCCTCTCTCTTCTCTCCCTGGTTGCTTTCCTCACTCTACTGATGTCCCTTCAATTTGCATGAGATTCCTCCACCCATCTTTCTTTTCCTTTTTGTCTCTTGCTTCCACGTGAGAGAAAACATCCAAACCTTGACTTTCTGAGTTTGGCTTATTTTGCTTAACATTCTCAACTTTCATCCATTTTCCTGCAAATGACATAATTTCAGTCTTTATAGCTGAATAAAACTCCATTATGTATATATGCCACATTATCCATTCATCCACTGATGGACAGACACCTAGGCTGGTTCCACAGTTTGTGGACTGTGCTGCTCTAAACATGGGTATGCATATATCATCATACTATGATGACTTTAATTCTTTAGGAAAAATACTGAAGAGTGGTATAGCTGGGTCATATAGTGGTTCCATTCCTAGTCTTTTGAGGAACCTCCATCCCAATTTCCATAGTGGTAGTACTAATTTAGAATCATACCAGCAGTGTAAAAGTGTGCCTCTGTCTTCCCATCCTCTCTAGCATTTCTTATTTATATTCTTGGGAGTGATATGAAATCTCCATGTAGTTTTGATTTGCATTTCCCTAATTGCTAAAGATGTTGAACTTTTTTTCCATATATTTGAGAAGTGTCTATTTAGTTCATTTGCCCATTTATTAAGTGTATTGTTTTTGTATTTTTTAGCTCTTTATATAATTTGGGTACTAATCCTCTGTCAAAAGAATGACTAGCAAATATTTTCTTTCTGTAGGTTCTCTTCACATTCTTGTTTCCTTTGCTGTGCAGAAGCTTTTAATTTTGTTGTTTTTAATGTTTTTAGTAGTTCTATTTCTTTTATTTATTTACTTGTTATACTTGATTTTAGAGTGCAATCCCTTTCATATTACATATAAAGAGCAGTTTTTCAAATCATTGGTTTTACAAAGTATTTTCATACCATTTGAGTTTTTATACATGCACTTAGTATATTGATGTCCAACTCTTTCTGCCATTGTTCTATCCCCTTTCCCCTTTCCCCTATTTAACATTCCTTCATTCCTCTCATCCCCCCTACCTTGCCACTTTTATTTGATGCAATCATATTTATTAATTCTTGGTCTTATTTCCTGAGCTTTAGGAATCCTATTGAGAAACACCTGTGCCTATATGCTGGCGTGTTGACCCTATATTTTCTTCTATGAGTTGCATAGTTTCTGGTCTAATTTCTAGGTCTTTAATCCATTTTGAGTTGAACTTTGTGCAGGATAAGAGAGAAAGATCCAGTCTCGTTATTATGGTCTCCTTCAGTTCTTTCTCTCATTTGTGGAAGACATATGAGCTATGGGTAACCAGTTTATCCAGCACCATTTGTTTAAGTCTATCTTTTCGCCACCTATGTTTAGTATCAAATGACTATCTGTTTGGGTGATCTGTCTTCTCTTCTGCTCAGTTAGTTTATGTGTCTGTTTTTATGTCAGTACCATGCAATTTTTTTTCTATACACTATAATCTGAAGTTAGGTGTTGTAATGCTACCAGCATTAATTTTTTTTTTTTTGGGTCCCCCTTTGTCTTAGAATTGCTTTGCTCTTCTGGGTCTCTTATTTTTCCAAATAAAGCTTAGAATAGATATTTCTTAATCTATGCAGATTGCAATTGGTATTTTGATGTGGAGTACATTAATCTGTTGCTTTTGGAAGTATGGCCATTTTTAACAATTAATTCTGTTTATCCAGGAATATGGGAGGTTGCCTTGTGTCATCTTCACTGTCTTTCTTCAGTGTAGAGGTCTTTTACCTCCTTGGTTAGATTTAGCCCTTGTTTGGTTTTTGTTGTTGTTTTGAGGCTATTGTGAATAGGATTGTTTTCCTGATTTCTCTTGGCAAACTCATTATTGGCGTATTATAAAAAAATTAAAATTTTCTATCATCTTTGTTGAGTTTGTTTATTAGCTCTATCAGTCTTCTGGCTGAGCTTTTTGGAACTTCTAAGTAGAGGAACAGTGAGAATTTTACTTCTTTTCCTACTTCTATGCCTTTTATTTCCTTCTCTTGCCTAATTGCTCTGGCTATAATTTCTTATACTATATTGAATAAGGAGGGTGAGAGTAGATATCCTAATTTTGTTCCAGATTTTAAAGGAAATGCTTTCAGTTCCCCCTGTTCACTATGATGTTGGCTTTGGACTTGTCATATGTGGCCTTTAAAATGCTGAAGTAAGTTCCTTCTGTGCTTAGTTATTTCAGTATTTTTATCATGAATGGGTGCCGAATTTTGTCAAAAAATTTTCCTGCATCTATTGAGATGACTGATTTTTGTCTTTAATTCTATTTAGGTAGTAAATTGCATTTATTGATTTCTGCATGTTAAACCTTCTTTGCAATCCTGAGATAAAAACTGACTTAATGTTGAATGTGATTTGCTAATATTTTACTAAAATTCTGCATCTAAATTCATGAGGGATATTGGTCCGTACGCTTCTTTCCTTGATGAATCCTTATCTGGTTTGGGTATGAGAGTGATACTGGCTTCATAGAATGAATTTGGAAGTAATCCATCCCTTCCGTTTTGGGGAACTACTTGTGCATCATTGGCATTAGCTTTTCTTTACAGGTCTGATAGAATTCAGCTCAGAACCCATCTGGTTTTGAGCTTCTTGTTATTGGAAGGCTTTTTATTATTGCTTCTATCTTATTGCTAGTTATTGGTCTGTTTAGGTTTTCCGTGGCCCCTTGATTCAATATTGACAGGTCATATGTGTCTAGAAATGGATTCATTTTTTCTAGGTTTTCCAATTTATTAACTTGGGTCTTTTTTATTTTGGTTAGTTTGAAAAGATTAACAAGATTGATAAGCCCTTAGCCAAAGAACCAACTCTTCATTTCATTGATCCTTTATATTGCTTTTTTATTCTCTATTTCTTTGGGGTTTTTTTTTTTTTTATTCTATTTAGTTGTACATGACAGCAGAATGCATTTCAATTCATCGTACACAAATGGAGCACTACTTCAATTCTCGGGTTGTACATGTTGTAGAGATATACCATTCGTGCAATCATATGTGTACCTCAGGTAATGATGTCCATCTCGTGCCACCATCTTTCCTACCCCCATAACCCCTCCATTATTTCCTTCCTTCTACTGGATTTGGAATTGGTTTGCTCTTGCTTTTCAAGGCCTTGAGATGCATCATTAGAGTATTTGGAATCTTTCTGATTTTCTTATGTAGATATTCATAGCTATAAACACTTCGCTTAGAACCACAGTGTCCCAGAGGTTCTGGTATGTTGTATCACTACTCTCATTTGAATGTAAGAATTTTTTAATTTCTCCTATCACTCATTCATCATTGAAAAGTGTGTTATTCAATCTCCATGTGTTTAGAAATCAGCATCAAATAACTATAGAAACTGTATAATTTGATTCCATTATGAACAGATAAGATGCAAGGAATTATATCAATCTTTTTTATATTTGCTAAGAGTTACTTTGTAGTTTAAATGTGGTCTATTTTGAAAAGGATTCCATGAGCAGCCAGGAAGAAAGTGATTTTGGCTCTTATTGGATGAACTGTTCTATGGGTGCCTATTAAGTCCTTTTTTAAAAAATTCATTTTAATTAGTTACACATGACAGTAGAATGCATTATGCACTTTTATATAGATGGGATATAATTTCTCATTTTTCTGAGTGTACATGTTGTATAATCATATTGGTCATGTAGTCACATTTGATTTATAATATCTTTGAGGTCTAAAGAGTCTTTGAAGAGTACGAGTTTATGCCTGGGTGACATGCATATTGGTGAGATTTGTCAACATCGCCCAGTATTACTGTACTGGGGTCTGTCTGAGTAAGTTCAGTAGTGTCTATTTTAATTAGGTTCACCAATGTTTGGGTCATAAATATCTACGCCTGTTATATCTTCTTCTTTTATTTTTAGTCATAGATGGACATACCTTTATTTTATTTATTTATGTGGTGCTGAGGATTAAACCCAGTGCATCACGCACGCATGCTAGGCAAGCACTCTACCACTGAGCTACAACCACAGCCCTCCTAGTGTTATATCTTCTTATTGGATTGTTCCCTTTACCATTATTAGTGACCTTCTTTGTCTCTTGTGATTAATTTTGGCTTGAAATTTGCTGTGTTGGATATAAGAGTAACTTACTGTTGCTTATTTTATGGCTTCCTTTGTATGGTATAGAAATTTCATTTTCAGTCTATGGCAGTCTTTGTCTTTTAAGGTGTCTCTCTCGCAAATTACATATAGTTGGGTCTTATTTTTATTAATTCTTGCCATTTGATTTCTAATGTTTAATTGGGTCCTGTTTCTCATTTGTTCATTAAAGGTTTTTGTTTTAATTTCTCCTGTGTGGAGTATTTCCTTAAGTTCTGCTGTCCTGGCTTAGCAGTCATGAATTCTTACAGTTTCTGCCTATCTTGAAAAGTTTTTATTTCTTCTTTGATTCTGAAGGCTAGCTTTTCTGGATATAGCAATCTTGTTTGACAGTTACTTTCTTTCAGGGCTTGGAACACATCATTCTATGCCCTCCTGGGTTTTAGAATTTGTGCTGAGAAATCAGAAGTACTTCTGATTGGCTTGCTTCTAAATGCAACCTGACATTTTTTTGTTGAAATTCTATCCGTGTTCTGTATGTCAGGGATTTTAATCATAATGTGTCATGAAGAGGTTCTTTTTTGATCTTGTCTATTTAGGGTTCTGAATGTCCATCTCATTCTCAAGGTGTGGAAATTGTTATTTCCCTGAAGAGGTTATCCATACCATTAGCTTGTATCTCTTAAATTTGGTCTCAGAGATCTTGTACATTTGGGTGATGGTTACTTATTTTCTTTAATACTATCTGAATGTTCAAGGCTGGCCACTTTGTCTTCCAACTCTGAGACTGTATCTTAGCCTGGTCTACTTTATTACACTTTCAACTGAACATTTGATTTATTTTGTCTTTAATTTCCAAGATAGTTGTTTAGTTCTTATATCCTTATTGACTTTCTCATTCAGATCCTTTACTGACTTAATTCATTCAGTTTTTCTCTGTTCTCTTGAAATTCATTGATCATTTTAATAATTACTCTTTATCAGGCATTTCACCCACTTCAACATCTTTAGAGTCAGTTGCTGGTGAATTATGAACTTTAGGAGGCAACATGTTACCTTCTTCTTTTCATATTCCTATGTTAGGTTTTATGTATCTGTTGAGATGAATTTCCTCTTCCACTCTCATTTGTGGGCCTTTAGGGCTCAGCATTCTCTTGCCAAAGTATTCTGTGATATCAGGTTATGAATTTTTCCAGGTGGGTTTATAGTACAGTTTCCCTGATAGCCCTTTGGTAATGATTAGTGTATTTGATACAGTGTATATTGTGTCAGAACTTTCCCTGTAGGTCTCAAAACAGTGGGGTCCCGTCTTGTAGATCTGACAGTTGTACCCAGTAGGGCATGTGGAGTTCATGTTCTGTGAGTACTTTCCTTCAGTTGACAACTATATATTCTAAAGGATTATGGGAGTGATCTAGAACGTGACCCCTCAAAGGTGTAGTGTCCACAACCTTTATGTTAATTCTATTTTTAGCATAAGAAGAGGATTATCATGAGTGAGGGCTGGCCATTAGTAGGGGGGTGTTGTCTCGTATATTCTTTGTATTAACGTATTGCTGAAACTTGGGCATGGTTAATTTGTTTGCGGAGCAAGGTACACTGTCTTTGGATGTGTTTAGTTCAGCAGTAGCATCTCCCTGTGAACTTGTAGTGTCCTAGTTGACTCCCAGAATGTCACATAAAAGGGGGGAAACAAACAACATCCAGTATTAAAATAAATACCTTGTGACGTCTCTATCACTAATTACCACAAAAACAGAAGTGGCAGGGTCAGCTATTGCCAACAGCAAAAACAATAAATAGCTATGAACTAGATCTGGCAATAAAGTAAACAGCAGGTGTCCCACAGTACTAATAACTGCAACAACATGAATGAGTAATATAATTCCTGCCCCTACTAAACAGTTCTTTTTAAACAAAACAGTCCATTAAGGGAAAAGAAAATGTGTTAGAAGAGTAAAATAAAGTCTACAATGTTCAAAATGATAACAGAAAGCAGAAGAGATGTAGCAGATGATGGCGATAGTAGAGGAGAAAAAGTAAATAAAACAAGAGAGAACAAGAAAAAATGGCAATTAGAAGAAACAAAGATACAAATGTGTTTGTATACATATACATCAAAAAAATCTTAATTAAAAAGGATTTTCTCCACTGAGGTGGACAGAACTGTTGGTGAAGATTGACTGTCCTGCATTACGTTTCATTTTGGGCTATGAAACCCTGAGAGAGAGAGAGCAAGGACTAGGGGTTGTTAGACCGTTCTTTTTGTGTTGTTCATGGAGCTAGCAGCTGATTGAAATAGCTCTTAGTCCGCCTCTCACCTGTATAAGGTAGGACAGAACAGGAAGCATAGCTGATTGGAGTTTTGGCCCGACTGACCCAATCGGTGCACCCCCAGAGTAGGGCTGTTACAGATAAGTGGGGAGTTCTGGTGGTTGGGGCTTAGCTCTAGTTAGACCTTTGGGACTTTGTTGGGTGGCATCTTCTCTGGAGATTAGATCAACACACCCTTAGAGCCAGACAGATGCTGGTCTCAGCTGGACACATGGAGTTGTTAAGTGCCTCGCCATTGCTGAGCCCACCTTGGGTCCAATGTACTCTTTATTCAGTGCACTTAAATTCCTAAGTCTCTCAGAGAACACTGTCTGACATTGAATTTCAGTGAACTCCCTCTTTCGCCTACCTCACTGAGAAGCAGCATTCCCACTCCTTAATTCCTGAGCCATGGAGCAAGTGGAAATGCAACCTTCCTCTAATGCGCCATCTTGACCTTTCTCTTACCCCAATGGTAGTCCTGTGAATAGATCATTTTTTATAGCCTGGATTTGTTCCATCATGTATGCTTAGGTATGTCAAATCTTTCCACATCATAAGCACCAGGAAGGCGCACATTAGAGCAGGAGAAGCCTACAAGGAGACCAGAGATCTGTCCACAGCAGTGATATTTTCCTGATGAAAAACGTATCTGGCCCCTTCCCCTTCATACAATACACAAGAATTGATGAACTGAAAGGTTCCTTTTAATCTAAAAAATCCAGTTTTTGTCAAGTATGCAGGACATGAACTAATTGTGGCTATAACTGCATGAGCCAAAAGCCATAAACTGACTCTCAAAATTAGAAGTGTCTCTCACCCATTTCTGATGACCCTTCCTAGTAGCAGAGTTCCAAAACTCCACAAGCACCAAAGAGCTGCTATTAATGAGAAAGATAGTGTTATTTCATAATAGCAGCTTAATTTAGACATTTCAGCCAGGACCTATAATGTTCATAAGAATCTCACTTTCATAAGGAAATATGGTCTCTTCCATTTTTCTTGGACTACTTGTCTTCTCCCTTTTGAAAAACACACAAAAATTCTTTAAACATTTCCTATACAGTGATATAATACAAGAACAAAGGGCAGTGGACATTGAGCATCAGAACTGGGTACAACAGGATCAGTGCTGACTGCAGAGGTAGGAAGGAAGTGAGGTAGGGCTGCCTTCTCAGTTCAATTCCTTGCCACCCTGTGAGAATTGGGGCTTGGGTTTGCCAACCTTCCACATGAAGCAAGGATTCTGGATTTTATGTGAAATCTCTTTAAAGCTTGGCTCAGATTTTTTTTTTTAAACAGTCTGTGAGCCAAGCACTGTAGACTGCCAGTACATGTACCCTTTTGATTAAAATTCTGACTGAAATTCATTATACCAATTTATTTCCTCTCTTAGTGATTTGCATTTTCAAGTGTTTTCACTCTAATTGTGGATTGAAAGGTTATTATGTTGGCTACTGAGAACTCTGAGCTAGGACTTCTTGTGCATGAAATTTTATTATGCCCTAGCCTGGCCCAAAAACTGTTTTAGTTTCAGGGTTTGAGTCAAAACAAATAATCCAAAACTGCTTTGCCCCTTTTCCTGCCTTAGGACGTCAGGTAGGAACCGGAGCCCCTGGTCATGGATTAATCTCTGGCCTGGTCCTCCTCCACCTCCCTACTTTGTATGTAAGTTTGAAGACTTATAATCCATCTTCTATACCCCAGTACCAAGGACCCAGCCAAAGGGCAAAGTATAAAGAAAAGATGTTCAGTGACTTCAAAAGCGGGTAGAGGGACAATAGTGGCTATTCTGAGAGAAGATTTTGTGAAATGGGAGACCTTGGCAGTCTGCAGGCAGCAATGAATGAAAGCCTCTAAAGTTCACAGTGTTTTAAGATTTTGCCCAGTAATGTACCCACAGAAGGCCCATACATGTTTGTTAAATATGTAAACGGATGGGTGATTTAACTGATACAGTATCTATCACAGGGTTAAAGATTAACATGATACGAAGCTTGATTTTTAACACCTAGAGTTGAATGTAAAAGGAGTCAAGATAAGTATGTTGGAGCCAGGCGTGGTGGCGCACACCTGTAGTCCCAGCACTTGGGAGGCTGAGGAAGGAGGATCACACGTTCAAAGCCAGCCTCAGCAAAAAGCCAGGTGCTAAGCAACTCAGTGAGACCCTGTCTCTACATCAAATACAAACAAGGGCTGGGGATGTGGCCCAGTGGTTGAATGCCCCTGAGTTCAATCCCCGGTACCAAAAAAAAAAAGTATGTTGGGGAAAAGATTAAAAACCCCAAATGGTATATCCTTTAAGTATGTAAAGAAGTGGCATAAGGAAGAAGGTATCAGGTGAAAAGTCTGACAAGGTAACTCCACAACCTCTACAACCACAAGAATAGGATCCTAATTAGAATAAGTCATACTCCATATATGTACAATATGCCAAAATAAACAATAAGAAGGGTCTCAGCTGTAGGATGAATTGAAGAAGTTCAATATAAAATTGGAAAAAAAGAGTTTTCATACTGTATCTACCCAGAGTTTTTTGTTTTGTTTTGTTTTGGGGTACAGGGGATTGAACTCAGGGGCACTCGACCACATCCCCAGCCCTTTGTTGTATTTTATTAGAGACAGGGTCTCACTGGGATTACAGGCATGTGCCACCGCGCCCGGCCCACCCAGAGTTCTTGATGGCTATGAGTTCCATAGTTCTACAATATATATCAGAATCCATCTTAACTTCTCTGGGGGGTTATCACCCAAATTTCTTTAGCAAGTACATGAGAAAACTCTCAGAGGCAGTTCCTCAGATAAACAGTGTAGCTTCTAGGTACTTCTTCACTTCTCTGAGCTGCAGAGTATTTCCCAGTACCATGGAAAACAACAGCTCCCTTAAGACTCCAGGACTGGTAAGGAAGCAGTCTTATACAGGAGGTCAGATTAGCCACACGAAAACATCATCAAACTCTGCTCCTCACCCCTTCTTCCTAGACAGCACCTTTGACTTTAGATCTACTGTCAGGATTAGTCAGCTTCATATTCCATTCTGTAAGGGCTGTGTGTCTGCCAAGGGGATAAGAAGTACCAGGGTTTACTCCTAGGACCTGCCATACTGTTACCATTCACAAAAAAAAAAAAAATAAAAAAATAAAAAAATAAAAAAAAAATAAATTAAACTAGCCACACTTCTGATTTCACCTACACAGGAGAAAGCGTGGAATCTAGTCTAACCCCAAAAGCCAAGCTCACCATCTGTTGCATGATTTCCCCTTCCACACTCCAACTCCCTTGTAGAACCATTTTTTTTTTAAAATCAGTGTTAGTTGAAACATGGATGAACCTTGAAAACATTCTGCTAAGGGAAAATGCCAGCCACAAAAGACCAGGTATGGTATGACCCCGTTTGTATGAAATGTCCAGAACGGGCAAATATATGGAACCAGAGTAGTGGTTTGTCTAGAGCAGAAAGGCTGAAGGTGATGGAAAAATAAAAATGGACTTAGGCGTAATGATTGATGAGTTAATACTGCAGAGAAAAGAAAGCGACGGGTGGGGTGCACTAGTATGGTCCTGTAAGCCACTGCCACCAACTCAGGTAGACATTTCTGAACAAGATTTGATGATTTAACTAAATGAGGGGGCAACTCTTCAAGAGTTTCTTTTGGGGTTGATGAAAATATTCTAAGATTGACAGTGATGATGGTTTCACAACTCTGGGCCTATGTTAAAAGCCATTGAATTATATGGTGAGTTAATTATAAATATTTTACCATGTCAACCTATTTTACACTTAGCAATTAGACATTGCCAAATGTCAACTAAAAACAATTTCCAAGTCCTTTATCAAATGGTCTATGTTCATAAAAATATGCTAAATAAAGTGGCAGCATAGTTCATTCATTAGAAAAATAATACATATGAGCAAATAAATCAGTCTTGAATTATCATGTGTGTCTTGTATGGTTTAGATATGAGGGGTCCCATAAAAGCTCATATATGGGACAATGCAAGAATTTTCAGAGCTGAAATTATTAGATTGAGAGGTGTAACCTAGTCAGTCCATTAATCCACTGGTATGCATTAACAAGGCAGGAAGTAGGTCACGGAGGTTGTGCCTTTGGTGTTGATATTTTGTGTTTGATGAGTGAAGTGGCCGCCGTGAACTGTGTAGCTTCCATCTGCCACACTTCCCAGCATGAAGTTATGCCTCAGCTCGGGCCCAGAGCTGTGGAGTCGGCTGACCCTAGACTGAACCTCTGAAACTGTGAGCCAAAATAGACTTTTCCCCTTCTAAATTGTTCTTGTCAGGTGTTTGGGTCACAGTGATGAGAAAAGCTGACTAAAGAGGTCCTAATTGTTTTCTGGGGAGTTCTTAATCAGGCTTCTTTAGCAATTACCTGGGGCAGGTAATTCATTTCCTCAAGTGAACAGCGTAGCTTCAGGACTGTGTCTCATGTTGGTTTCTAGACAAAACCCAACACTGACACCCATTAGTGTCCACGCTTGGCAGGAGAATTAGTGTTGTATGGCACCTTGGCCAGCATGTGACTCATTTGGTGAGTATGAAAAGGAGTCACCAAAATTGAACAGCAACAAGTGGCTACATTCTCTGGGAGGAAGGTGAGCATGCGATGCTGCCAAGCGTACCCAGTTACCTGAGGAGAATCCCTACCTGCACAGTCACTAGGGGTGGGATGTTATTCCCTGGTGGAAGTTATTTAAGGATGAATAATAGACTTCAGCATAATGATTGATGTATCATTACTTGGGGTGACTGTTTTAGATAAATAAGATGGTTCAGAGTTAATACCAGAGAGAAAAGAAAGCAACGGGTGGGGTGCGCTAGTATGAGTATGTAAGCCACTGCCACCAACTCAGGTAGACATTTCTGAACAAGGTTTGATGATTTAACGGAAGACATTTGATCACCTCCACCCACCAAGAAAATAGGAAGTAAAGCAAACCACCTATCCCCTGTCAGTCAGAATATGAAAGGAGTCCATCCCACTCTGAATGGATTAGCCCCAAATTCCAGGACTTTCAAGAATCCTAAAAGTCAGATGATGTGGCCACCTGAATCACAGTGTCAACTCTAGTTCTGGTCATTAAAGTTCTCAGATACACATTATGGTGTGAATATGAGGTGTCCCCCCGCCCAAAGCTCCTGTGTTAATGCAGGATAATTCGGAGATTATGAGTGCAGTGACCTAATCAATCCATCCTAGGTTTTGAATGGACTGACTGGGTGGGTCCCTGGGGGCATGCCCTAGAAGGGGGGATGTTCTACCTCATCTCCAGCCTAGAACAATAGAGTCTACTGATCATAACCTAAATCTCTGAAACTGCGGGCCAAAATAAACTTTTCCTCCTCTAAATTGTTCTGGTCAGGAATATTTGTCACAGCAATGCAAAGCTCATGAACATATCAGGTCCTACCAAGAACGTAGCTCTGTTTGCTCAGGGGTACACAGTTGAAAAGTATCAGCAGTCACACTGTAGCTCTCCTGACACCATCCAATGTGTACATCCCCCTGCCTTTACAAGGAAGATGCTTGTTCTAATAATTGGGTTACACAATGTTTAAATTGCTTTGCACTTTACAAGTAGGTGTGTGTGCCCCACCTGAGCTCCTGTCTTCTGCACCACTTGGGTTTTTGGTTTAAAACCATCCTCCCAAGTGTGAACTGGTGTCCCTCACTGTGAGGAACCAGTTGGTTTCTATTTCTCAAGTTCTTTCCTTGAGGAATGACCAGAGCTAGAGCAAGCACTGAGTTACCTATACTTCCCAAAAGAAGAAACCATGTTTATGCATTTAAATTCTCAGTACCTACCATAGTGCTTAGCACAGAATATATACTCAGTGTTTGTCAAATTCATGAATAGATGAGTGATTAAACACACAAACCACTTTGGTTCCTTCTCCTGCCCAGATCCCTCCCAGAATTCTCCTTGTAACAATGGCTGATGAGTTCACTTCAAGGTTTTCAAAACTCTCAATAGATGAGTCATGGTTTGCATGATGCAAAAGCAAACAAAGAAATGCCATAATATTTAAAAATATAATTTGTACATTACCAAATCTCTTTGAAGTCATTTATCTGCCTCCATCTTTTATAAAGTCTGAGCAAAACAATTTCTAAGAAATTATGAAAAGGATTCATTTTCTCCTGTTTGTGGAAAGTGAGCCCTCAGTGACCTAATTTAATAAAGGTCTGTGGAAAATGTCATGGTAAAATATAGAGTAACTTATGGTCATTTCAACCCAGCTGATTTTTACTAAAACTAAGAAAAGTTGACTGAGTCTAAGAGCTTCATGAGAGCCATGGTCAGAAGAATAAATTCATTTTCTAGGTCCTTCCCATTCCAACAAATTGTGCTTATCTGAAACCATTGCTTCCATGGTGAAGTGCTAGTGCGTACAGAGCTGCGCTTGCCCTTCTGAAGCAGGTAGCTTCTGTCTAACTTTTCCTTCCTGGATCAATACATTTCAACTAAGACACTAACAAAGCCCATTATGGTTGGGTTTTCTTTCCTTCATCAATGGAGTCTGTATTACTTCACACTACCCAGTATTGTTGGGTTGTGTATTATCATGAATTTACCAGATTTAAGATGGCCTTATTCTGTCTACTTAAACTCCCTGTTCTTTTAGAAAAAGACCAGTATGATGTAGCCTAGGCATTAGAAGCTAAGCCTAAAGACTGTGTTTTAGTCTTTGCTGGAAATTTCTGGTGGCTCTGAGGAAAGCCAAACCCCCCAGTGGCCACTTTGTTAGCGTCAGGAGTGGTTAAAGATCCCCTGGGCCTTTCCAACTATGGAGCTGTCTGAGGTCACCTCTACTCCAAAGAGCACCACGCCTTTTTAAGATCAAGGGCTGGGGATATAGTTCAGTGGTAGAGGGCTTGCCTGGCATGTGTGAGACCCTGGGTTCAATTCCCAACATGGCGGCAGTGGGGAGAAGTTTTGAAATAAGCCTTGTGAAAAGAGACTGTTGCATAGAATTCAGACACCAGTGAAAGTCCAGGTGTCTCATGTCCTAGCATCTCTCCTTGATTCACTGGTTCCAACAGGCTTCCAGGCTATACCTGCACTGCCCACCAGCAGACGGGGTCTCACCTAAGGCCTCTGGGCTGATGTTCAAGTGTGAGCTACTGTTTGGTTCCTCTTGGGAAACCCATTGTTGTCTCTGGCCACGTGACCTGGGATGCATCTGGCCTGTCAAGTGACAGTTTCCTCACCTTCCTCTTTCACAGGGTACATCCCCAGCTACTTAGACAAGGACGAGCTCTGTGTCGTGTGTGGCGACAAAGCCACCGGGTATCACTACCGTTGCATCACCTGTGAAGGCTGCAAGGTAAGCACCCTGGGTGCCCAACACGTAGCTGTACCATTTCTGTGCTTTGCCAGGACTCGGTGTTAATTCCCAATTAAAATCAAATTCCAGCATTCATGGCCCGTGACCATCCAGGGGGTCTGGTGCTGCTCTTCACGTTTGACATATTCAAGAGCTAAACTCTTGGGGTTGTGGCTCAGTGATCGCCTAGGTATGTGCAAGGCACTGGGTTCAATCCTTAGCACCACATAAATAAAACAAAGAGATCATGTCCATCCACAACTAAAAAAAATTTTAAAAAGAAACTAAACTCTTTCACCAAATTGTAACTAACTACATGAAGTTTTGTGAGAGTGTGACATCTGGTTTCTTTACCTCTCCAAGTATTTTTTAAAGCAGGGAGAAAATGAATTTTTTTTGAACTTTAACTGTGGATTCAAGAAAATGCCATTTCTCCTCCTGTTTTATCTGCAGCATTGGAGGAGACAGGGTCTGCCGCCAGCTGCTTCCACCGTTCATCTGCATGAATCTGCCCACTTTTAGGGTTCCATTAGGAAATATCTTTAAGGCTACTTAGATTCAATTATGTTCTGAAATTTATCCAAAGTGGCTTTCTGTAAAGGCTGTAGTAAATAGAGTCTGGCCATCCATCAGGTAATTTTATTCTCTGCAGACCTTTCTTAAGATCCTTGACAAGAACATGCCAGTGATCAACAGTCAAAAGCGAGCCTAAATTTGCCTACTTACAGAAAACATCTTTTGGTCTGACAACCTAGCCTAGAAAATAGTCTATCATAAAAAGCTAAAGCCAGTGCTATATCCCACATTCAGCTACGGCTTTATAAATGAAGATGTATTTAAAATCGGGGATTTTCAGATTCTTTCCTTGAGCTTTTATAGTGGAAACTTAATTATCACAGTATGTAAACCAAAATTTGTACTGAAATTTATAAAACTCCATCTTTCTTCCTCTTTCACCTACCTTATCTGCTCTTCTTTCTCCTGCTAAGCCCCAAAAATTAACATGTTAGGTCATTACAAAGAGGGATCCCCACTTCCCTAGTGGAATGTTCACCATGCAAATTTCCTAAATTTTGTGCATGAAATTTGGAAATGCTTACCAGAAGTCAGCTTATAATGTTGACATGATACAGCCCCTGAAAAGAGGTTACTTCTAAGGTCCCAAGGCCTTTTTTTTGTTTTTAATTATTTATTTACTTATTCATAATGCACAAGTATATCATCTTTTTACATACAACTGCTTGTATAAAAAGTATATAAGTACCATTCAGATCTTCAATCATGCACTTAGGATAATGATATCCATCTCATGCAACCACCAATTTTTTTTCCTTCCCCTCCCTTTCCGTTGACCATTCTAGTGTTCCTCTGATCCTATGTACCCCCTTCCAACAACACTGTGAACTAGCCTCCTTATATCAGAGAAAACATTCGGTATTTGGATTTTTGAGATTGACTAATTTCACTTAGCATTATATTCTCCAACTTCATCCATTTGCCTGCAAATGCCATTATTTTATTCTCTTATTGCTGAGTAAAATTCCATTTTGTATATATACCACATTTTCTTTATCCACTCCTCTACTGAGGGACATCTAGGTTGGTTCCACAACCTACCTATTGTAAATTGTGCTGCTATAAACATTGAAGTGGCTGTGTCACTGTAATATGCTGTTTTCAAGTCTTTTGGGAATAGACCCAGGAGTGGGATGGCTGGGTTGTAGGGTGGTTCCATTCCCATTTTCCCAAGAAATCTCCATACTGCTTTCCATAGCGGTTGCACCATTTTGCAGTCCCACCAGCAATGTATGAGTGTGCCTTTTTCCTCACATCCTCTCCAACATTTATTGTCTGCAACACTGATGTTTGAGACCTGGTTACATAACTTCCCATTCACCCAGACCCCTTTGATGTGGATGTTGTAGTTCTTTAACAAAGACTGGGCTGAAGGTTGCCATTATGTCCGTGAAAATAACATCTTAAGGAATTTCATGAAGCTAATTACAAGTAAGTCCTAGCTATTTATTAACTAGGAGACTTGTAGACTCTCTTAAAAGCACACTTTTATTGGCTTGGTTTGAAAGTCATAAAACCATGTAACTTTGGCTATGTTATCTCATCCCAAAAACTCAGAAACTGAAACTAGACTTTTTCTCCCCTAAATTAGCCTCAATTCAGAAGGCTTTACCTGACTGATTATGCCACATTGAAATTCTTTTAAATCATTTCATATGGCAAATTTTGAACTCTGGGAGAGAATCTAATGAAAATTCCATTTAACACTTAACTCCCCAAAGTGACTCTCCACGTTGAATGTGCCTTATAGAGCACTGAATGCATTACCGGGAATTGAGCTTATTAACCCGTGTCCCTGCCTGGCTAAAATCAACTTTCCACTTTTCTCAAAACCACTGGATGTTTGGGGCTTGATTCAGCTAAGTCTTTTTTTTTTTTTTTTTAAAGAAAACACTCAGTATTACACAGGAGGACCACAAGTTCAAAGCCAGCCTCAGCAACTTAGCAAGACCCTGTATCAAAAAAAAAGAATAAAAGGCTGGGGATGTGGCTCAGTGGTAAAGTGCTCCTGAGTTAAATCCCCAGCACACACACAGGAAAAAAAAAATCATGTAGCAAAAGGCAGCTTTCTCAACTCCTGTGCCTATATCTCCAGCCCGAGTTCTGTTTCTGGGATTGCCTCCATCATCACTCTAGAAAGGAGCCTTCCTTGATGGGGGCAAAATGTTGGGGAGCAGGCTGGTTAATGACAAAGCAAATTGGAGAAAGGTCAGTTTTTCAAATAAAACAGTTTTTAATGATGGCAAGATTTTTTTTTTTCAAACCTATGCTTCACATAAACATGCAATTTATTTCTAGGGGGTAGAACTCTTTTTGTCCTTTTTTGCTCTGAAAAAAAATCTTTTGGAGATATTTTCTGTTGCATTGTGCCAGTTGGTAATGCATCATTGTAGAAAAAATAATTATGTTGCTCCACAATTATTTTCTTGCTCCACAATTATTTTCTAAGAGAGACCCAAAACTTAACAGTTTCCCAAATACTGAACTAGGAGGGCAACACTCAGCTCCCTATGTCACTGATTGGCACATCCTCTCGGACCACTAAGAAATGGATCCATCTTCTCAGGATGTACTGAAACATGTCTGAGGGTGAGCAGAGGTCTCATTTTTAAAAATCAAGAACAAACCAATGAAATGTGCCATTATTCCACTCTGAGTGTTGAACCCAGGGATGCTAAGCACATGCTCTAAGGATCAAACCCCATGCCTCACACATGCTAAGAAGTGCTCTGCATCTTGCCAGTAATCTCCGGGTTTCTTCTGTCCTCCTTAAACCCAGGGTAATGGGTAGGCGGCGGGGAGGGGGGCAGCTTACTCTCCACTCCGGAGACATGCTCTGACGTTGATGCTATGGTAGGAATTGCCCACCCTGAACACCCAGGCCCTCTCATACAGCTGCCCGGTGTGTGGTTCCACAGATCCTGTAACTGCGTATTCACCTCACACAGCCCCGTGAACTTAAGTGAATGTGACAATTTTTTTGTTATACCTTGAACAGTGGAAATGATAAAGGGATTTATACAGAGGCCCCAAAATCAAGCCTGTAAGTCTCAATCATTCCCTACATTTTCTTTTCCTGCTTTGCCAACATGCAAATCCTATGTTGGACCTTCTCATTGTAAGGAAGTGCTTGTGTTTCTGATGAGGAATATGCAAGTCACCAAAAAAAATTACCCAGGATAACAAAATGGTGGGCTGAAGCTGGCATTTCCATCCCACCATTTCTCTAACAAAGGAACAGGCCCCCTTTAAGTTTCAGCAGAAAAATCCTTCAAACTTGCCAGTATGCCAAGACAGATAAAAGAAATGTTTTGGAGGGGGACTAGTTATGTTCTGTTCATTTAAATAATACAGTAAAGTCATTTCATTTCATATCATGTAAGCAGTTAATAAGATTTGGATTACAACTCCTGGGTTGCAGGTCAAGTTCCAGCATGAACTTACCATGAAGCAAGCAACTGAACCTGTCTGAAGCTTAGTTTTTTAATCCCAATGATGGGGATATTAAGAGTACAGCCCTACCCCCAGGATTGTGGGGAAGACAGAAGGACACTCGTGTCCACGCACTTCGCAATGTGGCCCTCACAGTGAGTGCTGCCATTATCAGTTCCTGCAATTTAGAATATAGTTGCCTTCAGAATCATGTCCAGAAAGCTCCAGGTACAATCCTCTTGAGAATGTTATGTAAGTCACCCAAACCTAGAACTGAATAGCATCCTTCAGACAGGAAAAACAAATTGAATTTGTGGGTGTGCATCTACAGACATTGAAAAGGGAAATGTGATAGAAAACCCGGAATTTTCTTCCAAGTGTTGTTGTTTGAAAGGCTAAAAGAACTGGCCAGCTCAAGAGTCAAAACAAGAATTAAACTAAATTTCTAAAGGCACTTACTTATTTGGTAATTAAATAGATGCATTGTTAAGTATCAAAAGCATTCAGCTCTTTTAATCCCCAGGTTCCCCATAGCTTAATTCAACATCATAACACCCCATGAAATAATTTATATTATTCAATGTATAGATAATTAAAACAAGCACTAGATTCTCCCATTACCTTCATTTCCGTGAATAAATGGAAAAAAAAAGTGTTGACCCTGCAATCCTATAACATCTCCTTTAGTTCTTAGGGTTCAGTTTGGGGCCCCCATCCTATATTTGAGAATGCAGAGCTAAAGGCCCAAATACAGGTTAGATTCAAAACAAGATCTTATATGGATGCAAAATTCCAGACTCATTAACTTTTAGAAAATAAAAAAACTGTTATCTGAGGTCTTTCTTTTTCACGTAGGGTTTCTTTAGAAGAACAATTCAGAAAAATCTCCATCCATCCTATTCCTGTAAATATGAAGGAAAATGTGTTATAGACAAAGTCACGCGAAATCAGTGCCAGGAATGTCGCTTTAAGAAATGCATCTATGTTGGCATGGCAACAGATTGTAAGTAGATCTTCATTTGCTCCCTCTTCGAGGACTGTTGATTGGGGAAGGGTTTGGTGCAAGATCAACCGGACAGGAAGGGGGAGACCTGGTGTTCCCATTCATCCCCCTCTCCATACTCAGGCTTAGCTCTAAGTGGGGTGTGGGAGCCATATCCAGATGATGGGGGAAGGAAAGGGGTTAAATTATCCCTGCTGTGCATTCACCAACAGACTGCAGCACATCACAAAGGAGCGGTCTTGTCTGCTGACCTTGATCAGTAACTTCTCATACGCAGGGTTCATGTGGTCAGGGCCCTGGGGACTCGTCCTCTTATTTTTCCAAAAGCAGAAATTGGAATTTACACTACGGGAATTCTTGGAAATGGGGCACTGGTGGAAAACATCATGTTCAAGAATTTCTGGAGAACTAATGCAATAGCACTTGACTGAGTCACCTCTCAGTGACTTGCTTGTATTTTTAGCCATAAAGACATTCGAGCCGAAGTTGTCCTGCCCAGGTTTCCAAGTGCCACAGCATATGGTGATGAGATTAGCCCTTGAGGGGGGGGGGGCTCTCCTCCCCACACTGTGCGAGGGATTTATACCAGTTGCTTCAATTAATCCTAAAAAGAATAATTGTGTCACTCAGCACGTGCAGCGCCCCTTCCACCAGGCTTCCAGATCAATGATGTCTACTGCCACTAATTTTTGCACATTGGTTAGTGATTGCAACTATTAAAAATTAAAAAGGAAAACTAAGGCAAGAGAAAGCAGTAAGGACTCTTCCTGATACAAGAGGAAATACTCATGGCTTACATTTATATGATAAATAGAATTATCTTGGGAGGAATAAAAAAAAAAAAATCCATGCAATGCCCTGCTTTGCTCGATAAGACAGACAGAGTAGAGAACCTTCCAAAAAGGAAGAGGGCTGGGTTAGGGTGTTAGGCTGGAAATCCTGAGTTAATCCCCACCTCTGGCTGTGAATGTTCCTTATCTTTTAAAGACTTTAGCCCTTGCCAACAATATGCCCGGTAAGAATGTGTGAATATGATTGACTTGGAACAAAATGCTTAAATGTGTCACTACAATAAACCATTATTACTGAACATCTATTTCATCGTTTCATTGGGAAGATATGAAAATTTATGGGGTTAAAGTGATTATCCTACTGTAGAAATAAGTTCTGAGTGTTTCTTCCTGCTCCCGAGGCATGGTAGAAGCTCCAGTATTATGATCAGAAAAACTCCGGTTCAAGTCCCAGAACTGCCACTAGCTAGCTGTGTGACCTCTAGCATACAGTCTCAGGTTTTCCTTCTCTGAAATCAGTGTCTACCTCAGAGGGTTAAATTAGATAGTGTATAGCAAATGTAGCAATCTCTGGCACACTAGCAGCATTTGGGAAATGGGACTATGGGTGTCATTATTCTTTAGTAAGTAAACTAAATGACATAATAGGGCTCATTCACATTTTCTGCATGTGTAAATGCTTATATGACTTTGACAATCGAGTCCAGTCTGGATCATCTCGGGTTCAATGTTCCATTTGTGCATTCTCCAGGCACCCCAGTTCCCTCCTCCTGCTACATCTGCTTGTTTTCAAGTAGCTCTGGAAAAATGATGTTGTAGAACTGGAGTCAGGAACCCTGGGCCATGAGCTGAACTGGATAACATTTAATGCCCCTTCCAGTTCTAAAAATACTGACTCTGGAATATAAGACCTCAGCTTTTCCATTCCATTGATAGCTACTGAGTCTAGTGCAATGGTTTTGGTTTGGAAATTAACCACAGAAATATAGGGCTCTTCTTATTTCCCTTTTTGCACAAATGATAAAAGTTGTGGCTACATTCACTGAGTACCTATAGTGTGTTATCACATTGAATACCTTGTGCAGTGAGTATTATTGATCCCATTTCACCTAAGAAGAAATGAAACCTCAGAGAGCCTACGACACTTGCCAGAGGTCACACAGCCAAATGGTGGTAGTGTTAGGATTCAAACCTAAGTTTTTCTAGATTCCAAAGACTAGGTTCTTTAATGCATAGTGAGTACCTGTGAGATCAAGATAGGGCCAGCCATGTTCCAGTTAGCCCTTAAGAGGTGGATTGGTTTTTTTTTTTGTTTCTCCTTTGAGGAAGGAATTAGGAGTCTCCTATTACTGCTCCAACATTTTCCTTAACCTGAAGTTTCTTAAGGGAGGTGGAGAGAATAGAAACCCTGAGAGTGAATTCAGATTGGCTAAACAGATCTGCCTGTGATCCTACAGGTAGTACAGATCACACCTCTCTGCTCTTTGCAAGAGCTATATTCTGGCGAGTTGTAGTGCCCAGTGTCCAAATTTCCCCGGGGCTTTGAGAACCTACCTGCGCATTGGGAGTTTGTACCCGGGCTTATGTTGGACAACGGCTAGTCCATGGCACTTGGCTACCAAAGGGAGAAAATGCCTCGAGGTGACCCCCACACTCCCCGACCCAGCCATCTGTGCCGCAGTGGCCCCTCCACAGAGGCCCCAGGACATGCAGGGTGCCCTGTGTCTTGGGAGCATCTGTGGGTCTCATCTTTCTCTCCCTCCCAGTGGTGCTGGATGACAGCAAGAGGCTGGCCAAGAGGAAGCTGATAGAGGAGAACCGGGAGAAGCGGCGGCGGGAAGAGCTGCAGAAATCCATCGGGCACAAGCCGGAGCCCACGGATGAGGAATGGGAGCTCATCAAAACCGTCACCGAAGCCCACGTGGCAACCAACGCCCAAGGCAGCCACTGGAAGCAGAAACGGAAATTCCTGGTAAGGCTTCCTCCCGTGGCTCGGTAGCAGCTACACGCCAGGTGTTTTCTACTTCAACTCGGCTCGTTCTCATAGCTCAAGGATGTGGCCATCACTGTCCCATTTGATTGATAGGCAGACTGCAACTCAGAGGCCAAGACACCTGCAGAGCTGGGATTCAAATCAGGCCTACGTGAGACATAACGGCCACTCCTACCACCTGCTCTTTGTGATTCACTGAATTTCAAAGCAGTCTCTTAGGCCTTTTGACCTCAGTTTGCTTCTGCTGTGACACCTGTCCTACAACATTACCTGCCAGCTTTTCCTGTCCACATTCTTTGCTTCCCTCACATGCCCCCTGCACGCATTCTTAATCCTCTCAGCTTGCTCCAAAGACCATTCCCCTTTAGAATATTTTTATGTCAGTTGGTTCCAGGAGCGGTGGTAGAACACTTGCCTGTGAGAACGTGGGTTCCATCCTCTGCATGAAGAAAAAAAAAATGTGTCAAAAATTTTGTTGTATATCTTTATTTTGGGGTGCTAGGGATCAAACCCAAGGCCCATGCACGCTAGGCAAGTGCTCTACTGCTGAGCTAAATTCTCCACCCTGTAGAAGTCAAAAATTTTAAAGAAAATAATGGAAGACAATGAAAGTAAGGAAGTAGGGATGGAGAGAAGGTATATAGGAAAAAGACTTTTCCAGACCCTTGAATACTGGCATTTGATATTTTTCTAAAAGCTGGCAGCTGTGAAAGCCCTCCCCACCCACTGCTCATTTAGACTTCATAGTGCTGGACATTAAACTGGGATCACCAGACCCATTTTTTTTTTTTTTTAGATATGCAAACTGAGCCCAAGGCCCAAAAGCCCACTAGAAATTTCTGGCTCCAAGTCCACGCTCGCTGCCCACCTCATTAGGTGGACTCCCTGTCCCAGCTGGTATCTCACCATCTCAGAGACTGTCCCTGCTCTTTGAGCACCAGGTTGAGCTCTGGCATCAGATATCCTGTGAGTCCATGTCCCCAGGGAACATCTGAACAAGCAGATACAGTGGTATAATTGTGCTTGTCCCCCAACATCAACATTATAATGCAACACTGTCTTTAAAATCATAAGAACCTTACAGTACACTTTTGAAAAGAAAAAGCTTGCACATAATCCCCCTGCCGTGAAACCATGGCTTCCACTAATGGCAACAGTTAGCAGAACCTTACATGCCCCTTACCATATGCCAGGCACTAGTCTAAGTGTTTCCCATATGCTTACTCCCTGTACCAACCCTACAGGTAGACACAGAGAACATCCCCACTTTACGGCAGAGAGATTTAGGAAATGGGGCCATGCTCCTCCTCACTCACCTGGCCACCTGCCCAAGCACACAGCACCTTGGAGGGACAGCCTCCTAGTGCTTTCATCTTGCACCCCACTCCCACCCCTTGCATTGGGGGCCTGGCAAGATAGAGTCCTGCCTAACCACACCCCTAAATCCCTCCTTTGCCCAAACTTGTCAGTCATAAATGAACAGTTAGAAACAGCTTTCAGAAAAGCTGGGCATGGTGGTACATGCCTATAATCCCAGCAGCTCAGGAGGCAAGAGGATCACGAGTTTAAAACCAGCCTCGGCAATTTAGCGAGGCACTTAGCAACTCAGTGAGACCCTTTCTCTAAATAAAATACAAAAAAGGGCTGGGGGTGTGACTCGGTGGTTAAGCAACCCTGGGTTCCATCCCCAGTACCCACCCAAAAAATAAAAACACTTTTAGGCCCAATGCCACGTTCGGACTTCAAGTAGTGACCACTAATGGAATTCAAGCTGAATTCCAGCTTGATGGAAGATTTGGGACAAGTTCTTGACTTTTCTCCCAAGGATAATTCAACAATCTTATTTACTTTCAAAAGAAAAAGGATACTAGTCTCAGTTGTCACTAAAGGAAGTCACTGAGCAGCTACTATGTGCCAGGAAGTGAATATGTCAGCCACATTCCAGTTCAGGGAGATAAACGGCTAGTGGCGAGTGCAGGGACAGTGGACAGTAGGATGGGTCAGCGTGAAGTGGGAAGACTTCATTTCTCCAAGTAGGGTGCTTAAACAGAAAAAGGCTCTCTGAGGAGGAGACATCTGAGCCATGTCTGCAAGCTGAGAAACTAGACCACTCCATGCTTTGTGGTTTCTTCATCAAAGACAGGACAATATCTAGCCAGGAGAACCTGCCTTGAGCCTGTACCCTTAATTTAGAGCCTTCTGCCAGTCATGGGTCTGATCATCTGCAGAAAGGACCAAGACAGGTCGGGCACAGGGTGGTCTTGAGGATACTGTCGACCGAGCAGTATCTCTTACCCACCTGCCTCCCTCCCCCACGAAGCTGACAGGAAATCTATCTTTTTGTGGATCCTTGATCAGATCAAGAAATTGTCCCTCTTGATCCAAATATAAATAACTGCTTCTCCAACCCATTTATTCTCACAGGGGGACTCTTTCACTGTCCCAACCATCTGTACAATCACTTTCATTTCTAGCAGCCCATCATAGTCTGTGCCTGTATCTCCTTGGGGTGGTGGACCATGGTCCTCCCTCCCTGAGGGCGGCCATCACATTCTCTCCTCCTTGGGCACATAGCCCACTCTCGTCCCCATGGAGAGAATCTCTCCCCTCCCCGGACTCCTGGAACCTGGGCTGGTCGATGATTCCTTTAAATAGTGCATTAGGGCAGAAGACCATGCCCAGAGGCCACTTGTAAGGCAAGATTCCCAACCAACCCAGGCACCAGAAAAGTAGGTTTAAAAGAAGCCCTCAGATGATACCAGCCTATACAGCCTTTCAATGGCAACTGGATAAGGGGCTGGAGATCGTTGTTTCAATCTCCAGGGGAGGAGCTGTTGAACAGAACTCAGTACAAAGTTAAACATACCATTTCCCTGGCCCCAGACATATTTATTAAATACTCCATACAAAATTGAGCATTTATGCTCAGAGTGAACATTTCAGTCTTTTGATCAGTGCATTATTCCTGTGAGGACATTAAGAATCCTCTCCTAGAGTTGCCTTTGTTACATGGTATACAGGGACTGAACAGGATTTTAAGCATTAGGTTTGGCACCTCCTGCATGGCAGAGTCCCCACCACCACCCTCCGTGTGCTTTCAACATTGCTCCATGAATTATTTCATTGATTTTTATGTGTTAATGTCCCATCTTGTTCTGAAAAAATATTTGAAAAGGCCCATTATGATAATAGTAGTGTAGTAATATGTCATGGGGGATTAAAAGTTACATAGTGTCATAAAAGCTACAAGAATTCATTAATCTGGAAGAGGAAGTAATTTAGGCCCCAAAAGAAGCTACTTCAGTATTTTTTCACTCTAGGATCAGAAAGGGGGAAGAAAAAAAAGACGGGTGGCTTGACCTGGGTTTCAAATCTATATTTGAGTTTTGAGAAAGTTAGAGTCTTTGGCCCATGAGGGAACTTTGGCACAATCCATGTTTTAAAACTACTTCCAAAAGCACTGAAATCATGTAATTTTCTAGTTTTCTCCAATTCACTCAAATCTCTGAGGCTACAGAAATGCTCAGTTTTACCTCCAACAACTGGCGTGTGAAACCTTAGGACAGACAGCAGTGTCTGCAGCCCATCCAGGGAAAGCTGGTCTCTCTACCAGGTGTCACTTCTGGGCCTCCCTGGGGCAGGGAGACCTTTAGTTTGACCCCTCTGTTGCTTTTGAATTGCGTGACTCTAAATAAGTTACCTCACTTCTGTAAGAGTCAGTTGCTCTGTGGCCTTACCAATGGCCTAAAAGCAATAGATGATGGGCCCAATGGTGCTGGCTAGTGTTAACAACCATGGTGGTGGTTACTGTATACATCCTCCCTCCCATCATCACCGCCTCCCAGGAAAAGTATGAGCCACTAGTCACGTCCCAAGTCTCAGGCCCTTCAATCACCATCTGCCCAGCCCTCCAAAGGTACAAGACAATACCTTAAGAATACTCTGAGGAAGGGAAGGTCCCATCCCACTCTACATGTGCCAGAGAGCTGCCAGGTCAAGCCAAGAAGTTGGCTCTGAGCCAACTTGAGGTCAACTAGCAGCATTTCCTGCTTACCACAAACAATACTCGTGAAAGGGTCCCAGCAGGAAGCCAGCCGGGTGACATGTACGGAACAGCAGCCCCCCAGGTGCTGAGCCTACATTTGAAGTTTTTTTAGTACATCTCCATCCTTACTGTCCAGAGGAGTCATCTGGCTTCCTTATTCCACATTCTGTGCATCTGTCTTCAGTCACTGAGACATATCTTAAATTCTATGTCCAGCCCCCTGCAACCAAACCTGTTGGTGTTGCCAGTGTCTTCCTGTGGTGCCCACATACCCCACCACCATAATAACCACAAACATCACACCTCTATCCTGTTTACACCCCTTCAGTGGCCATCCCTTTGCATTTAGAAAAAGCCTGCGTTCCCCTCCAAGGGCCCCAGGGGCCAGCATAATGGGACCCCTACCTGCCTTGTGTCATTACCGGCCTTTACCCATCTCAGCCTCCTTTCGGTGCTGGCTTTTCCGTTTGCCATTCCCCCAGCTCTTTTGACATTCTGGAGGTCAGAGCTTGCACACTGCTTCTCAAAGGGGCCTTGACAATACCCTGTCACTTCTGGTCTTATCACAGACTGAAATTCATTGGTGAATTTTTTTTTTAATCTATTACCTGTCTTCTTCATGATACAAGTTCCTTGATACTACATTGTTGAAATCTCATCATCTAGAACTAGACCTGGCCTATAGTACTTGCTCAATAAATGTTAGCTAAATAGCACAATTCATAATAGCTAGGTTGTGGAACCAACCTAGATGTCCCTCAGTAGATGAGTGGATAAAGAAAATGTGGTATATATACAAAATGGAATTTTACTCAGCAATAAGAGAATAAAATAATGGCATTTGCAGGTAAATGGAAGAAGTTGGAGAATATAATGCTGAGTGAAATTAGTCAATCTCAAAAATCCAAACACCAAATGTTTTCTCTGATATAAGGAGATTAGTTCACAGTGTGATTGGATGGGGGTACATAGGATTAGAGGAACACTAGAATGGTCAAAGGAAAGGGAGGGAGAAGGGGGAAAAATGGTGGTTGAATGAGATGGATATCACTATCCTAAATGCATGATTAAAGATCTGAATGGTACTTATATACTTTGTATACAAGCAGTTGTATGTAAAAAGATGATATACTTGTGCATTATGAATAAGTAAATAAATAATCTAAAAATAATAATAATAAATTCACAACATATAATAATAAAAAAATGTTAGCTAAATAAACATTAACACATTTATTCACTTGTTTAAATAATAAGCATTCTGTCCTCCACCATTTGGCCCAATGCCTTGTACATAGTAGGCAAAGATACATAAGGTTTATTCCCAACTTCTTTGAGAAGTTTGTCTTTGATATGCACCTACAGTTAATAGTAATAAATGCCTAGTGAATGCGGGGAGACATATGTGGACTACTGTGTGTGCTCAGGTGATAGAGAACTCAGATCATCTTGCAAGATGCCGAGAGAGAGAGAGAGAGAGAAGGCAGCTGGGAAATGAAAAAGCATAAGGCAAGTTGTGGGGGAGACAGGGTGAAGCCAGCCCACTATGTCCACTGAAGCCAGAGAGTGTGTTAGAAGGACCCACACGGGCAAAAGCAGGCATTCCCCAAAGGTCCATCTGCAACCCAGAGACCTGTCCATCCCTGAACTTGACCTCAAGAGCATAAATCCATATTGTGTATGTGGACAAATGGATCTCATGCAGTGGCATCTAAGGCTATGAGCTGTAGTAAGATACCTAACAGATCCAAGTGATGTCAAGATTCGTATTGTCCTTATGGGTGAAATATCTTAATGGAAGTCATAAACAAGGTTGTATTTAACTCATGAGAAATATATATCTCCCATGTATGGAATATGTATTTTTTCTGAGATCCATTGTGGAGATAAACCTTAATGATATAATAGAAGACTTTGACCTTGTATGTAGTTTTATTCTAGCAATTGTATTTGCCATTTAATATGCAGAGACTTCAAAGTATATATTTTTACATACACAAAAAAAATCTTGCACACACACGAGAAGTGCATTTTAATTAAAGTTGCTACATTTCCTTGCATAATTTCAGTGCTTTTTTTTCCAAAATCGGTAGTGATTCAGATACCCTATGGACCCACAGATTGAATGGGAGTCATTAACACTAGCATTAACCTACCAACATTTCAAAAGACACTGAATTTCTCCTTTCAATACAATCAGATTAGGTCTATCAGTATTCAGTGAGGAGGTGTTTGGATCCAGAGAGGCCCAAACCATGTCATATGACATATTTTTCTTTCTAAGAATACTCCTACCTATATAAAATATATTCAGAAGTTTTATATAACACTCCCTACCTTTTCAAACACATGCCCGCTTTCATCAGTTGAGCTCCGTAACAGACTTGTGACATAGAGGAGGTGAGATGAGCTTCATTTTCACAGGGAGAAGGACTTAGAAAGAGCAGTCAGGTCTGAAGAAAGCAGCAAACAGATGCTCTCACAAGAGGAATGCATGGACCTTTTCCCTCAGCTCAATCTGAGGAGGAAGGGAGAGACGGGAGCTGTCCAGGTGACCATCCCACCCATCCCGTCTTCAGAAAGGCCACAAAGCGGGCCCTCTGCGGACCTTCCATGCTAACAGCTGCCCCAGAACATCACCATTTGCCACAAAAACACCACAGAAACCATGTTTCATCCGCTCACGGCACCAAAACAATAGCATAACATATACAGTTTTTAAAAAACAAAACAGGAGAACCTACTGGATAAAAGGCAAGCCGTGCAAATGTGCTATGTGATATAGCACATATCAAAGTCCTGTCCCGAGATGGGCCCCACAACACCCCACCCACCTGCAGGGCCTGAGCTACTTCTGCTGACCTTGGCACTTGACAACAGAGTAAGACTCATCTGCTTTTCTCCTGCTAAAAGCCACACTTGAGGGGCAACAGGAGATACGTGGGAGGAAATATGGTGACTAGGTTACTCTGCGCTGGGTTGGGTTGTCCCCAAGTCCTTGCTTTCAGATTATGGTGGAGACCGGTGGCATGAGCATGTCCTGGTCACCTAGAAATGCAGATTCTCCCCTGCCCTACAGAGTCACAAATGCTGGGGGAGGGTCTCAGAAGTCTGACGATTCTGGTGAAATTTTGGGGTCAGTGTCTAGCCAGGGCCTTGCCACAGGCAGCACCGTCACTACTCTGTAAGTGAGGTCTTGGGTCCTGCTCAACTCACTCTAGGGTCTGTTCCTGCTCTCCCTCCTGCCCACCCTCTGCCCTGGGTACTCCTGACTATGGAGTATGGCTCTAGGCAAAGGTGGCCACCATCATGCAGGCCACAGATCTGTGATCTCTTTGGTGACATTCAAAACTTCCTGGAGAACAGGTGGAGAGGTGGGCAAGGGCAGCCTGAAGTGTAATGCATCTGTTTCCTGGCAGGAGAGCGTAGGGGGAAGAGCCTTGCAGAGGGTGGACAGGCGAGGGCTCCAGGAAAGGCTGCTGCCTGGAGTCGGGGTCACCAAGCCTGGGCGCAGCTTACCCTGCCTGAGCCCTGCTGTGCTCATCTGCAAATCAGGGCTTGTGTGCGGAGTACCTGAGACAGGGCAGTGCAGCAGGGGCTGCCTCGCCTCTACTCCACAAAGAGATCGTGGTTATTAGGATCACAAAGACAAGAAGGGACAGTGGGGAAGACTGTTCCAACAGAAAAACGGGTGATAGCAAAAGCTAGATTAAGGAAAGACACAGAATGCAGAATAAAGAGCTGGAATATTCACATGGAACCTGTGCACAAGTCACCTGAGGGAGGTTGGCAGGGAGCAGGGGAGTCCTGGCTAAAATACTGATTCTGCACCACGGAGTCAGGGGAGGGGCCTTAAGAGTATCCCCAGGTGACACTCATGCAGCTGTACCACCCTTTGAGTGGAAAGCCATGGATTGAGCAAATAAATAGCAGCAAAATACCCTGGGGATACTGAATGGCAAATTGGCCTCTCTGCAATAAGGAGTGCACAACTCAGTTCCCTACAGGCAGCCTAGAGATGGCTCCCTCAGTGAGATCACCTCGTACTAGAGTCTGGACGACTGAGAGGAAGGAGCTTGGGTCAGAAGCCAGAGTGAATCTACAGGACACCATCTGCTAGGGGATCACCCATCACAAGGCCACATTGTGCCCACCTCCCCCACACATAAACACGGAATGTGCAGCGCTCTAAAAAACGCCATCCCAGAGACCCCAGGACTTAGGTATGCACCCTTTGTGCAGGCCAAAGCAGACCCCAAACGCCCGTCTTCCCTGCCTCCTCCTTTTTCCCTACTAGCTCATTCTTTCCTGCCCCATGATCTGAAGAGCTCACCCACCTGAGCTCATAGGCTGAACCTTCATCTCTGGAACTTCATCATGCAGTGACTCAGGGCACAAGCTCAGCAGTCCCTCCCTCCTTCCCCCTCTCTCTAGCAACCAGCCTGAGAACATTATCACTGAGGGCCTATTAAGGCAATGGCCAAGACATAAATTTTTGTCCCAAAACAAATGATGGGCAAACTCTATACTTTGTTAATAAAAAGATACCAATCAGAAAATACAGCAGCAAGTCAATTCAGAAGAGATCTCCTGCTACACATGAACAATAATAAATTCCAGCTCCCTTCAGCTTTGTCATTTAAATCTTTCTTGTGTCTCCTCCTTAGCCGGAAGATATTGGACAAGCACCGATAGTCAATGCCCCAGAAGGTGGGAAGGTGGACTTGGAAGCCTTCAGCCATTTTACAAAAATCATCACACCAGCAATCACCAGAGTGGTGGATTTTGCCAAAAAGTTGCCTATGTTTTGTGAGGTGAGGACATTGTTTTCTTTTGCATTATTTTCCTTCAATTTCCAGGAATACTGGGTATTGTTTAGAGTTTAATATTAATTAGCAGAGCTTAGTCATATGAAAGCAATGTCAGTACAACGTGCAAATGCACCCTCTTATTTCCACCCCCTCTTCTCCAGTCTTAGCTTGTCCACCTGAGGGCCACCAAGACCCTTCCATGGACCTGGCTCCAGGCACAGGCAACTAAAATCCCAGTGACCATACTCAAATTTGCCAACATCAATCCAGTGCTTATGACAGATCTGCAGCATAGGTTCTATTAACCCCATTTTACACATGGGGCAAAATAAGATCAAAGAGATGAAGTTAACTCATCCAAAAGCAGTACCAGGATTTGGACATAGGTCTATATTCTTTGAACAGCTTATCCCAGCAAGATGGCTACATGATGGTTACTTAAGAATTAAAGTCAAATGGCTCTCACCAAGCAAGGCTCTCAATATCTCCTTCAATCTTTCCTCTAAGTTCACCTTCCTGCCCTATCTTCAGGAAACCCTGAAGAGCTCATCCACCAGGGCTCAGAGACATTCCCTTGGAGACATTTCATCCCTAACTTTAGCAGCCTGGTCATGCAGTGGCCGTGGACGTGGGCTCTGCAGTTGGCTGCATGGGCAAGAATCCTGAACAGGCCTGGAGTGGTGGCATATGCCTGTAATCCCAGTGGCTCAGGAAGCTGAGGCAGGAGGAGCAGAAGTTCAAAGCCAGCCTCAGCAACTTAGCGAGGCCATCTCTAAATAAAACATTAAAAAGGGTCTAAGGATGTGACTCAGTGGTAAAGGGCCCCTGGGTTTATTCCCTGGTACCAAAATAAACAGATTATTTAATGTCTTCAAGTCTTGGTTATCTTTAAAATGGAAATTATAACAACATCCACCTTAGAACTATTGGGAGATTTTAACAGGTTAATACGAAGTACTTGGACAGTGCCTGGATCAGAAGCTTTCCTTAAATTTTAGCTGCCTGTAATACTGCAATGATATTTCTACCCTACCTATAACTGCCTTTTTTTGAATCAAGTGGGGCTGATTCTGTTTTCTGGAGAACTTTTTCCTTTTGCAAAACTCCATTAGGTACCAATCTAAGGCTCTTCATGCTTTCAAGGGGACCCAGAAAGATGATACTCACAAAGGGTCACACATGGCTATGTGTCTCTTCCCAAAGCTACCTGAATGGTGAGCGATTATGGTCTCAGAGAAGCGAGAAGCGTTTCCTCACCTAGAATGACCCCATGCTACCCTGGCTACTGGCTCCATTGTGCCCTTGAGTTTGTAATAATGGGAGCTAGTATCAGAGCAACCACAGACATTGATGGGGACATTCTCACTGCCCACTTCTGAGTCTCCACAGAAGGCATACCCACAAGGGCAGGGCAATGGACTTTAGGACATGGTACCTGACCCCCAGACCTAACTGATAGAGTGAGAGGGCAGCAGCACCTGTCTCCCTCTGACCCCCCACTTGACTGTGGTGGGGATGAGGTATCTTAGTCAATTCAGGCTACTATAACAAAATACCAGTAGGCTGGTTAACTTATAAACAACAGAAATTCCCCATAGTTCCGGAAGCTGCAAAGTTCTAGGTCAAGGCACCAGAAGATCCAGTGTCTGGTGGGGACCTGCTTCCTTGTTCAACCACTGCTGTTTTCTATGAAGACACAAATCCCATTAGTGAGGGCTCTGCCCTGCCCTCCTAACCTTGATAATTCCCAAAAGCCCCATCTCCTGTGCCATCACATCAGAGATGAGATGACAACAGAGGAATTTTGGGGGGATAAACATTTAGGCCACGGCACCAGGGTACTTGCTGTGGAACTTCCTATGCCTTATGACATCTTTTTTAGAATTAGTATTTATGACCATTTTGGAGGATGTCATAAAAATAGTACATATTCTCTGGGTGTGGTGGTGCACACCTGTAATCCCAGCAGGAGGATCACAAATTCAAAGCCAGCAATTTAGCAACACCCTTAGCAACTCAGTGAGGCCCTCTCTCTAAATAAAATATAAAGGGGCTGGGAATGTAGCTCAGTGGTTGAGCACTTGCCTAGCATGTGCAAGGTCCTGGGTTCAATCCCTAGTACCACCAAAAACAATAACATAAAAAAGGGCCGGCGATGTGGCTCAGTGGTAAAGCACCCCTGGGTTTGATCCTTGGTACCAAAAAAATAAAAATAGCACGTCTTCATTGCAGATTTATACAACATAATAGATATAATTATTCTTGGTAAAACTGTCATCATTTTGGAGCCAAAACAAGTTTTCTTATTTGTGTGTACCTACATACATATGTGAAATGTGTTATTAATTTATGCCATATGTTTTTATTAAACCACTTTTAACATTAAAGAGTGGCGTGCACCTGTCCTAAGGGTGCAGCTCATGAATTTATCCCCATAATCAGCACTGAGACCCAGGAACAGAATGTTTCCACCACCCACTCACTCGACTTCACTGTCAATGCTAGGACATAAAAGTGTCCTTACACAAAACGATTTTTAATGGCCAAACGGTATTTAAAAAAAAAAAACTTAGGTTATTTGTTTTCACCGGATCTGTAGCTCACCTATAATTTTTCACTCATAAAAATACACTGCAGTGAACATTTTGGTAACTATGCCCTGCTCATATCACCAATTCCTCAGGGTGAGTCCATGGAATTTAAGGGTCAGGCCTACAGAGATCCCTTTTGAGGTCCTCCAAGTGTGTCGCCAGGTAGCAGTGGGGCAAGACAGCGTGCCCCTGCGTGTCTGGAGACGTGCTTGCTTCCCCTGTCTCTCACCAGCTCAGTGTCATCTTTATATGTTGGGTTGGTTTTGTCTACCTGGGCCTTTCTCTGGCTGTGTCCCTTGAACCCCAGTCCTTGGTAGCTGAGGAGGAACCCTGCAGAGTTTGAGCATTCGAGCCAGCCTGCCTGTCACGTGGCAAGTGCCCTTCAAGTGCCCACCAGCAGTGTTTTGTAACAAATGTAAACTCACGTAAACCAACCACTGAAGACCGATTTCACTTAAAGAAGCCATCTCCAACCCCAGAAACAAGCACACTGGCCCCTCATGTCCATGGTATGACATGGGCTCAACATGGAACTTTCCAGGCATGGGCTGTGGCGAGCTTTTCTCTCCAAGCTTTCCTTGGAAATTTAAGGCTGCTTCATTGTCACGATTCCATCTCTATTTCAACCCTGACCATTTGTGGTCTATAATTTACAAACAGGCAGAGAACAGGGGCACTTGTACAGCACACACACGTGTATTTCCAATGCTGGGGGTGTCCTCGGCACATTTCAGCCTTTCACACTCTATTTGAAACCCAAAAGAGAGGTCATGAGCTATCCAGGGCTCTGAGCTACCCAGGGGATGGGATGGAGATCCCGTGTTGTCTTGCAGTTTGCTGCATCTGCAGTTCAAACTGTGTGCCTGGCGATTATTCTGCTAACATCCTGCCAAGCCACTAAACAAGGCTGGAGTGACAGCCGGGGCTTCGAGACATCTAAAAATCATTACCAGCAGAACTGCCAAAACAACAAGTAAGAACCCCCGCTAGAGCACGCCATCGTCTTTGCCAATCAACGTGAGTGCTGCTCCACTAAGCAGACAGAAGACACTGTGGGCATATCTGGCACCTCTGCCTGACAGGCCTATGTGGGAGCCTTCTCCCACTGCAAAAGCACTGTGGCAGGTACCCAAGAGATGATGTGTCCGCATATTAAAACAAACCTCGCCAGGATCCTACACACCCCAAAAAGAGGTCTGTTTTTAAACAGGTGATGCTCCCTTGCAAATACTTATTCAGCTTTCAATTCAATTTGAACTAGTCAACAGTTAGTAGGTTTTAAAAAGAAAACTTCATTGATAAGACAACTTGACCTCCAAGGTGGGGTCTGCCCAAATTTGCATATTTTGTGTGACAGATTTTTTTTTAACGTGTTTTGATCTGATTAATAATTTCTCAGTGGGATCCACAAACCTGCAGCGTGAGCATTACTTGGGAACTCAGGGGGTGCAGTCAGGAATCTGCACTTCACAAGCCTGTAGGTGATCCTGATGGGGCTGAAATGGGAAACAGGTATTTATGCTGGCCTCCTTTCCTCTCACCTGTACAGGGTCTACCCAAGCTCGGGCCTCCCACTTCCTACCACACCCCGGGCCAAGAGTTCAAGGATAAAATTGATGAATATGAGTCAGAACCCAAACAAAAGCAAATCACAGTGATTTTTTTTTTAAATAAGTGGAAGAAAAGAATTCATGGAAAGATTTCATGTGTATGAATCCCCGAACCAAATATTAAATGACTTTTTAGCCTATAGAAAAAGCTAAGCAATTTGAAATTAAATGGCAAGGTGACTAGGCTAAGCTAGTGAAAAATATGAAATACCCAGCATTTTAAATGTAATTCCGCAGTATTATGTTCACTTCCATACAATAACCTAAATTACACTAGTCAAGTGTTTCCAAGAGTATTTCTCAGAGAGATCTTATAAGCAGCTTTAAGAGATAGATATTATGTGTGATTTACATATTCATAGTTTGTGGAAAAAATCATATCCATGATACTTAAGAGTGTTCTTGTCTCCCCTTGGCATTGGGTTCTGACAGATCTAGCTTCAAATTCTAGCCTCACCCACAAGATGTTTACATGACCCCTAGCAAGTTACTCACCCTTTCTGTGCCTGAGTTTTCACATCTGTAAATAAAACTGGAATTAGAATATTTACCCCAATGTATTATTGGGGAAATTAAATAAGAATGCATGTAAATCTTAGCATGATGCCCAATTCATCAAAAACACATTAAGATCCTTTCAAATGAGTTTGATAATGACATTTAAACTCCAACCACAAAATAAATTTCCATTATTTTGCTTGTTATTTTTACAAAGTATATTGTTTATGTTATCCCACTATCATAAATCCTAATTAAAGGAGTAGCCAAATAAACTTCAAATGAAATCACAACACTGGCAGAAAGATCTGGTGTGTTGAGTAATTCCGGTGTCCGAGTTGCTAAGAAGAACATAACCTTAGGGACCAAGAAGTCTGAATTCTGTTCTCACCTCCTTGACTCACTGGGCAACCTGGGGCAAAGCTTTTATATCTCTGGGCTTCTCTGGTATCGTCTGTCAGTAGCCTTCTAGTTCTGAGCCTTTTAAGGGACTCAAAGAGCCAACTTGCTTCTAAAAACAAAGAGAAGCCATTGCCAACCGAATAGTAGAGTCAACCTCTAAGTATCAGAACTGGAGGACATAAAAAAAAAAAAAAAGGTAGAAAAAATTGGTAAGTTTAGCATAAACCCTGCTCTCAGGCAGATATCCAGTGAAGATATAACACAATCCCCAAACTATGGGGTTGAACAGTTTTACACATGACTGATGCCAGTTGGAAATTTATATCTGTCATAAAAGAAATGCAAACTACCGAGATTACAGTTGGTGAAGATTACAACCAACTTGGACTTTTAAGAATAGTTGTTGAGGGGCTGGCACTCAGTGATAGAGCACTTGTCTTGCAGGTGCGAGGCCCTGGGTTCAATCCTCAGCACCACATAAAAATAAATAAAGATATTGTGTCCATCTACAACTTAAAAAAAAAGTTGTTGAAAGTCTGCTGCCACGCTGGGAGGGAGGAACCAGGGGTTCTGAAAATGCAGGATGAGTATCGGTGACAGAGGTCATTCCTATTGCTTTCAGGACACTGCATGTGGCTTTGACTGGCATTTTCCTTTTGATCTTTGCTGATGTGGCTGCTTCTTTTCAGCTGCCATGTGAAGACCAGATAATCCTCCTCAAAGGCTGCTGCATGGAGATCATGTCCCTTCGCGCTGCAGTGCGCTATGACCCAGAGAGTGAGACTCTAACCCTGAATGGGGAAATGGCAGTGACACGGGGTCAGCTGAAAAACGGGGGTCTTGGGGTGGTGTCGGATGCCATCTTTGACCTGGGCATGTCTCTGTCATCTTTCAACCTGGATGACACCGAAGTAGCCCTCCTTCAGGCCGTCCTGCTAATGTCCTCAGGTGAGTGTGCTTAGACTCGTTCTAAGTGTAAAAGGAGTTCTGCTTGTGTGATGCCAATTCAAATCACTTGATGAGTCTTCAATCCCCCTTTGATTAGGGGTTTGCCAGTGGGCTGGGAACTGAATGAAGGCATCAGGTGTCTGATTTTTTTTTTTTAATTCCCCAGGGTAGTGGGAGGAAAAACCCAAAGGAGCTATAAAGACTATCAGCCAGGCGTGGTGGTGTACAACTATAATACCAGCAGCTCAGGAGGCTGAGGCAGGAGGATCCCAAGTTCAAGGCTAGCCTTAGCAACTTAGCAAGACCCCCCCCCTCAAAAAGAACTGATGGGGCTGGGGCTCAGTGGTAGCGTACTTGCCTGGCATGTGTGAAGCACTGGGTTCCATTCTTAGCACCGCATATAAATAAAATAAATGTCTATCAACAACTAAAAAAAGTTCAAAAGAAAAAAAGAACTGAAGGTGGGGCTTAGTATTTCAGAAGCCGTGGGTTCAATCCCCAGTACCAAAGAGAGAGAGAGATCACCCTCAGCAGACATCACCCATCCTGCCTCCTCTGGTTTCTGTGTATGTAGGCATGGACGTGAGTGACCAGATCATTCTTTGTTAAGCTGTGTGTGTGGAAACCATATGTGAGAGTCAGAATTTGCTCCCAGGGGTGAAGGGTTGAGAATAATGCCAACAGCTTTTTCTTCAGAGACCATGTCATAATAAATAAGAAATACAGAATATATCATGTTACTTAAGGAAAGCTACTCTCTAAATAGAAGGTGGTTTCAGAGTCATCCTCTGCAATTGCAGAACACTCAGGTTAGCTCTGCTTTAGCACCTGCCCCTTCGCACTATAACTACCTGCTTAACTTGCCAATGTTTCCATCTCAACTCTATCTTTTGAGGACGTGGCACCTAGGTCAGGTTTTAGCATTCGAGAAATGTGTATTGCATCGATGGTTGAATATATGGGTAACACATCTGAGATGTATTCCTATGCAAAGGAAGAAACAGTACAGCCAGGCCTCTTTATCCTCAGTTCCATATGTACATATTCAACCAACCACACGTGGGAAATGTTTGGGGGGGGATGAGAATTGCATCTGAACACAGACTTTTTTCTTGTCATTATTCCATAAAAAATACAGTATAATAACTATCTACATAGTACTTACATTGCCTTAGGTATTATAAGTAATCTGGAGATGATATAAAGTATACAGGAAGATGTGCATGGTCAATGTGCAGGTACTATACCATTTTATAATAAAGGAATTAAGTTTCCTCATATTTGAGTATCTGCAGGGTCTTGGAACCAATTCCCCACCCTTGTGTATACTGAGGGACAGTTTTCTATATATAAAATACATATAATTTTATATGTGTGTATGTGTGTGTGTGTGTAATTGCCATATATATGAGGAGGGTCAGAGCGATTCACAGTTTCATGTATTCATTGGAAGTCTTGGAATATCTCCAGCCCCATGGATAAAGGGGAGGACTACTGAATACAGGAAGGGAGGGTGTGGCTTATTGTAGTCTCAAAAACAACTTAAAATTTGAGATTTGTGTTTCTTTATATTCAAGGGACTCTCTCACTGTCCAGCAGTTTTCTGGCCTCCAGACCTCAGCAATGTTCCTAGTCTCTTCTCAGATCCCTCGCCTGACCCCCACGTCCACGCTCGTCCCCTCCTCTCCCCCAGGCAGCCGGTGGAGACTCAGAATCATTCCCCTCCTTACGCAGTGGTCAGCTATGCTATCCTAGGAGGGAGGCGACTGGTCTAGGCTAGAGGTCTTCACCTGAACAGAGCGGTGCCACTCCCCTGTCACTTGGTCCCTGATGCCATGGAGTTCACGCACCATCCAGGCTCATTCCTAGGCGTTGAAAGGACCCTGGGTCTGCCCACCTCTCACTAAAGGACTAGAAGCCTTCTCCCTCCCACCTCTGAAGTATTAGCTGGGGGCAGGGGCACAGGCCATCAATCCCAGCAACTGAGGAGGCTAACACAGGAGGACTACAAGTTCAAGGCCAGCGTGGGCCACTTAGTGAGACCCTGTCTTAGAAAACAAATAGGGCTGTGGATGTAACTCAGATATAAAGCACCCCTAGGTTCAACCCCCAGCAACCCTCCTCCCTGCAAAAATTAATAGTCACATTCTTCCTTCCCCTCAGATCGCCCAGGGCTCGCCTGTGTTGAGAGAATAGAGAAATATCAAGATAGTTTCCTGCTGGCCTTTGAACACTATATCAATTACCGAAAACACCACGTGACACACTTCTGGCCAAAACTCCTGATGAAGGTGACCGACCTGCGCATGATCGGAGCCTGCCACGCCAGCCGCTTCCTGCACATGAAGGTGGAGTGCCCCACGGAACTCTTCCCGCCTCTGTTCTTGGAAGTGTTCGAGGATTAGACGGACTGGATTCGTTCTCATAATTCCTACAGCACTACTGGGTGTCATTTCATTCCATTGCCTAGCTCTGTTGTTTGTTTGTTTCTGTGTGTTGGGAGGGATCGTCTGGGGGGAAGGGAGGTCATCCTCGGCACAGACACAGGATGAAACTGTCCCTTGAATGCGGGTCCTTGTAACTATTGCATTTTGTTCCCCGTCCTTCGATGTGAATGCTTTGGAGGTTTTACAGTTGTGGAGGTGGGGTGGGGGTGGGGGGACAATCATCACTTCACCAGCACCCGGCCATCACCAGCTCCCACCTGTCCCTGGTCAGAGACTCAAGCTAGCCAAATGGCACTGCAGAAGAGTAAAGAAGCCTTAAAACCAAGATAACGCAGCCATCATGATCCAATCCCGATTTTTGCAGGGCTCAAGGTAGCAGAGCACAAACCACCTTTGGTTAGATGTGGCTTTCAGCTTTTTAGGGAAAGAATCGAACAAATTTTCATCTATTTTCAGCACTCTCTTCTTCCCACATAACTTGGACTATACAGGAATACTGGTGTCCTAACAAATCAGCTCTCCCTTCAACATCATTTTTGCAACCTGGTGATTTAATTCCAAGTTATACAAGAGTATGACTCAAAGATATGCAGGTATTTGGCTGATGGAGGCCCCGAGGAAAATAATTTTCTTGAGCGAGCCCAAAGAAAATTGGAAATCTTCACCAATGTTAGTAACTCTGCAGTTTCCAAAAATTTACGCATGATTACCTCATGGTAGGAAGACTTCTCTAGAGCTTAGGTTCACGGAACATTCCCACAGAAATCAAACCTTTATACAGGGTGTCGTCATGTTTCAGTGGCATCTGATCTGCCATCTCCCAAGCTCCTCAAGTTATTTACCCTGGCTGCATCTTTGCTGAGTTGACAACAGATTTTCCCTATGGATTGAGTCTTCTAATCAAGGCGAGATAAACAAGCTGAAATTTGAGTCTGGTTTGGATAATTCTGAGGAGAGGTTAGCGCTGTTGAATTCCAAGTTGAAGGAAATCCAGTATTCATGTACTGGTGACTTGAGAATGCTTCATTTGGGTCCTAGGTCCTCAAGAGCTTTTCTTTATTCACAAATATTCCCTCATTTCTTTCCCCTCTGACTCTGAGGCACTAAATGGCTCCACTGTCCCTAAACAAGACTGGTCCTATCCCCTTTATAGCACTATTCTGACAAACATTCAGCAGAAAACCCCTGTGGGCCACTTGCCAGAACACTGTCACCTTCCCCACCCAACCTCCCTCTCTGATGATCATCATGAAGTAGATGTGCCCAGAAAACAAACGGTGACACCTCATCACTTCAGCATCAGAAAATGGGCAAAGAATGTACCCATGCAATTGAATGTATCTCATTCTTCACTGGCATCGTAGATATAAACTTCCTTTGCCTTTTACTGCCTTATCCTGGAAATATTGGGGAAAATAAGCCATATCCATGAGATTTACCTAAAAACAAAGGAATGATAGTCACTGTGAAAACCAAGTGGACTCATTTTCTTTAGGTTTGGTGGAGCAGAACTGGCCTAGAAGTCAGGGTGCCCAAGTTCCGGTTTGTGCTCTGTCAGATGGTGGTTTCTGGACCTTAGGTCTTGGTTTTCTTATCTGGTAAATAAGACATGGTCTCCTAAATCCTCACCTTCCATATTGTATGAAGGGTGAGGGTGCAATATGGTTCTTTGAATGGTTTCTTTTATAATCAAATTTCAAGCTTTGTTAGACAACAAGTAGTGGCCCATTAGCAGTTAAGAGATATGTATTTGATATTGATGGTGAATACGAATTTACACACTGCTAGTCAATGATTTAGAGGACGACAGGATGGTCTTGGAGAAAGAAGAGGAACAGCACTGAAAGTCCCCAGCAGGATTGGAAATAATCTGGGGGGAGGGGAATTATATGTTTGATGTGCTAAAGCAATTACACACTTCTGGGAAAAGAATATCGCTATGATACTTGTTAATCAGATATAGGAAGTAGATGAAGAAATTAAAACAAACATGAAGTTCTTAGGCAGATTGCCTGCTTTAATGTTATCTACAGAAAGTTGGTTTGGATTTGGGGTTTTCTAGGCAGCCTCTAGTCAGCCTCCTTACACGTTTGCCTTGCCAACATCTCAGCCCCCGCTCTGTTGACTCTCCCTCGGGAACTCTCTGCAAAATGAACTGCCACCTCTAGCTCCAGAGTATCAGAGACGTTTACTGTGTGGGGCAAGTTTTCTTTCCAAAGGTACTAAGAGAAGGCAAGCAGGGGAGCTACTAGACAGGCTCGTGGATTCTAGGGCATCAGGTTTTCCAGAGAATGTTTACTTGTGGTGTTTGACAGAATACCCAGGACATGCGGTACCCAGATGCTAATGGCGGTGCAGCCCTTGCTATCAAGCTATATCAGAATGCTTTGGGGATTAACTATGATTGGTCATTGTTCAATGGCAGTGATCCAGCTAGCCCAGAGCAGAGAAATACTTGCTCTCCTGCTCCTTAAATGACTGCCTTACACAGGCAAACCACTGGTCTAGCATCCCTGTTGAAGGCTGAATACTTCACAGTAAGTAGGACAGCTCACAGTACTTCAAGTTGAAGGAAGAAGATTTAAGGATTCAAGGATCATGACACTGGAGATCAGAGCAACTAAACTCATTCCTTCTGAAACTGACGGAGGTACTTAGTGTATCTCAAAACTCCATCTCTAAAAGCTTGACTGGGAGGGATTTGCTGGGGGGGATTTCTTGTATTTTTTCTTTTTTAACATTTTTCCTTACATTGCCCGGACTTTCAAATCAAGTATGGACCTGATGGAAAGGGCCTTCACCCCTGCCCCCCAACCGTGGGGAGACATTCCAGGAGAGCAGAACACACCCACACTGTGGGGATTCCTACCTGAAAGTGGCTCACAGTTAGGGACACGTAGGCACAGGTGCGCGTGGCACGCACCTGTGTCTGCGCATCTGGATGTGTGCGTGAGGGTGTGTGTGCGTGCGCATGTGTGTTTGTAACCCTCAAGTGTACTTTGCTCTTCAATTCAGACATGCAGTCCTTCCAGAAACAGTGGGGGAAAAGTAAGAGCTTTCCTTCTCTAGGATTCTGCTCAAAACACCACGTGCCGCCTCAGAGCTTTTTCTAGTCAAATGAGCCTCAGTCCTCAATGACGCGCTTGATGTGTTGATGCTCAGCCCAGCGATGTCCCCTCCCTTGGGCCCCGAGGGACACCTCAGCCTGCAGTGCAATCACCCGGAGGGCTGCCAGGCCTGGCTTGGCTCCAGCAACCTGTTCCGATTGCTCCTCTGTGAACAGGTGTATAGCCTCGGCCCCTCCTCGACACTAAGCCCCCCAGACTCAGCCTCCACGGAACTGCTGAGCACCCCCAAAGCATGTCCTTGTCAGTGATACATTTTTATTCTATGGAACTCTAACCTATTTGTGTCATATTGACCTTTTGCTGCATGAGTCATAAATTATGAAATCAGTCTTATGGTTTTTGAAACGTAGCCAGCATTTGTAAGGCTAAACCTTTTTCAAGAACTTAATCTAAGTGAATAACCAAGCCACAGCTCCTCCTCCCAAGGAGAGCGATGACACATTTGAATCTCTTTGCCCTTTCCAACCACGATGGCATCAGGTTCTAAAATAAGCTCATAATTTTTCCTGTTATTTTAATAATATGGAAATATTAGCATAATGTTTCTTTTCATAGCGATAGACTATAATCCATATTTAAATTTTATAGAGAAGAAATTTTATTGTACTGTGATGTAGATATTTATTATCCAGGTAAGGATTTGCCCGGTGTGTATTTTTTACAATTGAAACATTTTACTTTAATCTTTAAAAAAAAAAAAAAAAAATTTAAAACACACACAAAAAAAAAAAAAAAAAAAAAAACAAGACTAAGGGAAAAAAGGTTTGGCCTTATCACAGAATTTTTACTGTGCTGTATAAATGTTTGCAAATGCAAAAAGTGTGCATTTCTAGTGTGTTTCCACATTAATGCCGCCTTCAAGAGCAATATCGTGCAGGTAATACGCTGTTTGTGGCTTTCTGTTGCACAGTTAAAGCTGACCCACCTTATGCACAAGACAATCAAATATAAATCTGTCCTCCTCAGGATGCAGATAATACTCATGTACATTATGGAGCACAATGTAAGACAAAAGACGACTTCTTACACGTGTATTGTTGATGTGGCAATTATCAGGGCATGAATGCACTCACAGGACTTCATCCCACTTCTTTCTTCCCATACGAATTTGGCATCTTCAATTTCATCATAGAGCCAAATGAGTTCTCCACCATGCTTTCTTCAGAGAAAACGCTTTTCCCCCGCATAATGTTTTCATGCCCTGATAATCAGAAAAATGCTACAGTACAGAAAAAGAACAGTCATTGGACGATACATGTTTTGCAAACAGTGTTAAGTGATATTGCTAGATTGGTAATATTTTTCTCAGCCTAAAACTCTGTTGAAATCTGTGATCAAAATGTTTTAAACTATCCAAAAAGAAAATTTGTATATTTGGGAAAAATGGATTTTTACATAGCTTTTGTATGCAAATATTAAATTGTAATTATGAATATAGTGGGCGTAGATAAACTCATAAGCTTAAATTCTAAAAAAGAGAAAAAGGAAAAAAAGAAAAAGCTTATAATGGACGTACTTTCCTGCCTCTTTTTTTTTTTTAATTATTATTAGTTTCTAAATAAGCACAGAGTTGCCTACTCTTCTCACTTCAGCTGTCGCCAAAGGGAGAAATACAGGGATGCTAAGGACACTTGCTTCATAAACATCTCCAGAATGAGCAAATGCACTTGGGAGGAAGGTATTGGGGTGGGGGGTATGAAAGGCTGGTGGGGATTACCTCTTTGGAAGGCCACAGACACACAAGGAGAAGGAAAGATCTAGTTTTGCAACTCAATGACTATATTCGTTTCAGTATCTCAAAGTGTTCCAGAATATTGTTAATGGACTAATACAGCAGCTACCAACATAGACCTCAATCCCCATCTCCCTGAACATGTCACTGAAAAAGGACCAAAAGCAAAATCAAACTGGCTTAAACATAAAAGGAATTATTGACTTTAATGGTCTGGGAAATTTAGGTATAGGACACCTTCAGGCATGGCTGGGTCTGGATGCTCACTCCAGATTGTCCAAAAAAAAACAAAAACAAAAACAAAAAACCTCCTCTCCTGGCCTTTTCCTTCATGTAGGCTTCCAGTTCACATAGCCTCTACCTGATGCTGGTGAATAGTAGCTGCAGGATTAGCCTTACAGCTTCAATAGAGTGGAAAGAGTTTCTTTTCTCCAGCAATGCCAATGAAAATTGGGCCAAAATTGAATCTTCTGCCCTTTCTAAGCTAATCGCTGTGGTTCGGAAGACTGATGAGCTAATTTGCTTAATCCCTTGAAATCCTGGAACTAGGTGGGGGAAATGAGCACATCTAAATTGTGGACTGAGAATTGGGACAGGGATGATTCCTCAAAGAAAATTCTAAGCCTTGCTGATATAAGAAAAGGGGAAGAAAGCAAAAGCAAAAAATATCCACACCAAAAATTGAGTCTGAAAGCATATTCATTTTCAATGCAGCAATGGTATCTCCTTAACACAGGAAGCTCCATACATGTCACATAAGATGGAGGAAGCACCCAGACCCAGCCATGCCTGAAGGTGTCATAAATTTTCCAGACCATTAAAAAACTTGAAGACCTGCAAGAATCTGATACAAGGTCCCCTCCAGCCAACAAATTCTTGCAGTTATCTGAAGAAAGAGCATGGTTGCTCAAATTCCAAAGAGAATCACAAAGCTCAACTAACAACCAAGCCCATATTTCACTGTATTGTGAATTTGTCAGTATAGGGGCTTTTAATTTAATGTAAATTGATATTCCACTTGTGAATTTTCTTGCAGTAGCAGAAACAAATACATATAAACTAATCATATAAATGCTATGCTAGTTTTTCTTTTAGGTAGTTCATTTCAAGGGCAATTATTTTTCTGGATAAAGAAATATATATACCCATATGCACAATCACATATACACACACATATATATGTGAAAATTTTATAGAAGCCATTGAAAATTTTTTATTTTTTCATACAAAACTTGACTTGGTTCAAAGATTGCAAAGATTTTGGCAAACACCACACATGAAGATAAAGTAAAATGCCTTCTTTCAGTACAGACTGATAACATCTTATTTTAACTTCCTTGGAGAGAACACCAACTGCAATGATGGAGGCAGATACATATAGAACAAACCACCTTTAAATTAACAAGTTAGAAAATTCTGGTGTCCACAATCACTATAGAGATAAGAAAAACACCTTTAAGGTTTACCCTAGTACCAGAAAGATGTGGCACCCTTATTTGTTGCAGAAATCCAAGTAGATGTGAATTCTAGGGATTTTCTTAATGTTTGTTTTTTAGTTGTAGTTGGACACAATACCTTTGTTTTATTTATTTATTTTTACATGGTGCTGAGGGTCAATCCCAGGGTTGTGCATGTGCCAGGAGAGCACTCTACCACTGAGCCATGACCCCAGCCCAAATTCTAGGGATTTTATGGTTTTTCTAATGGATGTTTTTAGCCCTGAGGAGATCTTTTATAATTTCTTTCCACTATGTAAGGTCAAAGCTAGATCAAGCATTTGTAACAGTAAATTACATCAAAAGATAAAGAAACTGCAGGTCATGGTGACACAGAGGATCACATTCGAAGCCAGTCTCAGTAACAGCGAGGTGCTAAGAAATTCAGTGAGACCCTGTCTCTAAATAAAATACAAGAAAAAAAGGACTGAGCATGTGACTCAGTGGTTGGGTGCCTGAGTTCAATCCCCAATACCTCCAAACAAATAAATAAAGAACCTGAGGCTATCAAGGGTCATTTATTGCTAACTAACTGCTTGTGAGAATGGCACTGAACATTCAAAAAAAAAAAAAAAAAATCCACCTCCATTTTCTCCAGTACTTGGACAAAATAGCACTCAGTTATCACCACTTAGGAGCCCCAGCAACCACCCCAAAGAATGTGCTATGTGTTTGTACTACCTCCCAGAGTTCTTCCCTGTCATGTTACATGAATATGTAATAATGGTCCACCATGCAAAGAAGGCCAATTCTATGCCAGGAATCATGCTAGTCCATTTACCTTACCTGTAATCCTCCAAACTGGAAAACAGGTGTTAAGATTCTCGTTTGACAATGGACAGCCAATGTAAGCAACTCATCCAAGATCACAGAGTTGGCAAGTATCAAAGCCCATGCCGTTTTTCCAACCTGTGCTAATAAGATCAGGGTAAAAACCTTATCCCTGAAGAAAGAACAGGCAACTCTGCCTTGGAAATATTTGCCACTCCCCTTCCTCAAAGATTCACCTACACTAGTGCAAAAAAACAAGTACAGCCTGAAGGCAGGCTGCCTCACCTCTCACTTGATTGTGTCCATTGCAAAACCACTCACTGTTGTTGCAACACCACAAGTAATTTCTCTTTACAGGGCACATTGGTAATCCAGCTGGCTTCTAGAGGTGTCAGTCGAACAAGAGGATCTTTTGTTTTGCTAAGCATTCCAGCATCATGATGACTGGGGAGAGCCAAATGGCTCTGTATGATAGAAAGAGGATTGATAGCAATGGAGTTTAGGAAACAGAACAGCAGGAAACAAGCCCAAGAGATTCCAGGGGCACTTGTGTTTCAAGATTATGACATTATTCTGTACCACTTTGGACTGTAGATGATCAAATTGTTGGCAAATGTGTGGTGCAGATGCATCTTTTATGAAAGCAGATGAAAAGAGACATTCAGGTAGCATGTTGATATAGAAGAGGAGAACCCCAAACCAAAGGGGATCTTAATACTATAATTATCTTACAGTTCATGGGATTCAGGGAGGTGGCTACTTTGTCTGATTTCAAATATTTGAAAGTTTTTCAAAGAAGTTTCACAAAGTTCCGAAGGGAGAGCTACATCTGGTGGATACATTTACTTAACACTGCACACAGACATGAGGATAAATTAGTAAATTGAAGGCCCTTGCAGAATTTTCCACAGGAAAGTAATAAGAGCCTCTCTTACCCAATTGTCACTCTCACTTGGAAAAACAGGAAGGAAGACAGCAAAAGACTCAAAATATATTAGAAAACGTTTATGATGCAACACTTGCCACATCTGAAATGTCACTGGATTAACATCGGGAATATACAGGTAGGTTTTGTGAATCAACAAGAAAAACACATAAAATGCCATAGTGAAACAGAATATTTGACGGGTACAGTGGCGCACGTCTATAATCCCAGCGGCTCAGGAGGCTGAAGCAGGAGGATCACAAGTTCAAAGCCACCCTCAGCAAAAGCCAGGCACTAAACAACTCAATGAGCTCTAAATAAAATACAAAATAGGGCTGGGGACATGTCTCAGTGGTTAAGTGCCCCTGAGTTCAATCCCCAGTACAAAAAAAAAAAAAAAACAGAATATTCATGGAAAGAGAATCCCAAACAGATAACAAGATTATGAAAAGATTCCCCAGTTCACAAATAATCAGAAATATCAACATTGACACTACTTCACACTCAAACTAGGTACAGAGAAAAATATCAAGAATGTAGCAAGAATGTCACATGAGGACTCTGTCTTCTGCGAGGGAGAGGGTAAACTGTCAGCCCACCTTACCTATAACGAATGATACTAAAACCAGGATTCCTGTTCTGAGAGCATATCCCGAACTCTTACACGGACCTAGAGACATGGGCCTCCCTCCACCAAAGACTGCAATATCAGGGAGTACACCTCAGGCCAAGGAAGAAGGGAATGCAGGCTAGGAAGGGCTGGGAGGGCAGCACTGAATATCCGGCTACCTCCCTGAAAATCTCAGCAGCACCAAAAGCATTGAAATAGACCTGCATGCTGAAATACGTAAAACAAGACACAGTTTTGTTTTGTTTGGTTTTGTTTTTTGGATCATTCCATTTTTGTAAATTACACGCAGTTCTATTTTTTTTTTTTTAATTACAAAAAATACCAAGGAACACTATACATTTTGCATGAACGCATACATAACCAAGCACACATTTCAAGAGCATTATACTGGGCATCTACGAGGAACAGGCAAGGCTACAACTGAAATAAAACAGAAAGGCCGTGACAGGCTAATGATGTTAGCCATCATGAAATGATGTGGTTATCTCAGTCCCTGCACCTGAGCCCTCTCCCCAAAACTGCCAGATTTTAACCATCTCTTTACTATCTCTTCCCTGAAGTTATAGTATTGCCCACACGATAGCAGTCATTCCGTGATTGGATAACAGCATCCTTGTGAGGCACACAATCTCAGAGTCAGAAGAAAACACAAGGATGGCTGGGAAATGACTATGGGAAGGAAAGCAAGAGACAGTCCTGGTTAATAAATGGTCTTCCAGCTGCAGAATGTTTTTTTTCTTTTTAAGACGCACAAGCAGAGATTTCTTTAAGACAACAAGGACTACCTACTCAAAGAGAAAGAGTGTGAGCTATCTTGAGATGAGAAGACAGACCTTGGTCTGGCATTATAAGGATGGTAGATAAGGGCTGAACTAGAGGTGTAGTCAGGGTGGGGTGATGCAATTCCCCCCAAGGGAATTCCCCCACAAGATTTCCCTTGTGTTTGTGTATCACCCTCGCTTCAGGGTTCTTTGCAGAATCTATTTTTGCAATCAACAACATGGCCCATGAAACTCCCATACGTAAAAGGCTCTAGTTCTAAAGTCTGCCCAGTCACCCCAGAGTCCCCAAGGCAAATGAGTCTCTAGGGACCTCTAAATCGCCATCAAATTTCTGGAAACCTCTGATCTAGAAATTCCCACACTAAGAAACAAAGTCCAGAATGATGAGCAAGTGAGCCAACTTTATAAGCTCCAGGTAAAGCCCCTAATTCTCCTTAATGTTATTGACAATCCAGAGGCTCCCTGAACCTAAAGCTTAGCCGTCTGAAACAAGAAGAAGAAACTTGAAGGATGGTCTTTTGCTTCCACAACTCCTGCTTCATCCTCTAAAGCCAAACCAACAAGTGTCTTCTGAATGTTCAATGGGTTTGTGTCATGTAGGTGAGTTAAACAAGCTTAAACTATTCTGTCTTTTCCTAGTTCCCCAAATTCAGGGGGCTTATAAACCAGGACCCAACCATTTCATGTGCGGAATAATCCAAGGAATTGGCAACAGCTAGCGTATAGAAGACTTGAGATGGCATTCTAGATCATGGCCAAGCTAGCTTCCAGGTAAAATAGGAAATGGGTTTGTTCTGTGTTGCTTCTGAAGAGCATGGCCAGGATAAATGAATGAAAACCATGCAGAAGTCAAGATCAGATCACAAAAATGAACTGTATTGCAGTTGCCCCCACCACGCACTTTTTTTTTTTTTTTTTGTGGGTGGGGGAGTGGGGGTGGTGCTGGGGATTGCCTTTGTTTTTCTGGTGGTACTGGGGTTTGAACCCAAGGCCTTGTGCATGCTAGGGAAGCACTCTACCAACTGAGCTATATCCCTAGTCCCTTTCTACACATGGAAATAGAGAGTTCCCCATCATTCATGATGTTCAAGCACAGACTAAACTATTATTTCTATGTGGTTGCAAGAATGCTAGGATCTCAAGACAAAGGACTTCTTCATATAAACCATCCCCAGGTGACACGATGACTATGTCCTCAGGGGCCTGCTTCCTGCACTTGCTGTTCCTGCTGCTACCTACCTCTTGGGTTCTCTACAAGGACACGTGAGGCATGAACCTCTGAAGGATCTCACTTTGGTGCCACTTACTCTGAATGTACAATTATTCCCTGCAAAAGCAGATGAGCCAGAAAAATAAAGTCTACCATCTGTCTCTCCAGGTTGTTATTTTTTAAAAAAACAATCATCCTACCAGCTCCTGAGAAAACCTTCTCTGGACTACCATGAATCAGATCAGCTTATTTGAAACCATTACCAGAAAGAACGATGTGCCAGATCATTGATGTGCAAAGATCAGCTCTACAATGAGAACAAATATATAGCAAATAAAATTCAAGGACAGTCTGACATACGGGGGACATTATGGTGCCACTGGTTCATCAGAATGATGTTGAATACCACAGTAGTTATTAAGAATCCCGTCATAAAATGAATCTCGATTTAATTGTCTCTGGTTGAGACTGCACATTGGTTGTTTGCCCAGGCACAAACTTATTTTGACCAAAATTAGTCTTAATCAGCTTGGCTGAGTAATGATATATCTAAAAACCACAGCCAACAGGCCGTTTGAGAGACTTCTCCAACAATTCATAGTTTAGAGAATAGAACTTTTTAAAGAGGGCTCTGCAATGAATTAATCTCTCTCCTACATTTCTGAACACTCTATTCAATGCCATGGTCATTCACTGCCGAAAGAATGCACTGTGGATAGACTGATGTCTTAAAATAGCCAGAGCAGAGGGTTTTGCATTGTGAAGTTCTGCAGTAAGATCTCAGCTACTTCTGTGTGGGTGCCTCGTGAGGCTTTAGAGCCAAGAAGATGGCTTATTTTGAATGCCTATCAAAAGCAGACATAATTAGAATCTGACCACTCTAAATTACTGCAGATTACCAACAGGACCAAAAATGTGCTGGTACAACTTTTTCCTTCAAAATAGTGATTATAAGTCATATATTTATAAGAATTGATGACATTCAGCTTGTCACAAAAAAACATTTCAAGTGCAATCAGTCTCATCTCCAGGAACCCTTTCATGTCACATCCGAGTAGGTTTCCTTCTCTCCAAAAACAAAATCATATACTCTTTCGGGAAAGAAAAAAAAAAAGATGCACAAATACATCTTATATAGACAGGGATACTGGGGCAGGGATGGTGGGGAGCAGGAAGTACCATAATTCCTCATAACCTGGTATGAATGGCATACAAAAAATAAAATGAAATGACCCCAGAGATTCAAATAAAATATATTCTTAACTTAAACCTAGGTATCCCTGAGAGTCTGAAGAGTTAATTCTCAGAAGTCAATAATATCTTTATTAAATGTTTCTTCATTTCCAGTTTCTTTTCAAAGATCATTTTTAACTTACCATAAAACAGTTTTTAATCACACAGATCAACTCAAAACCAAATAGAAAATTTTCAATCATTCATAGTGACATCAACAAGATGGCCGGGCAGTGCTGTCTACTGCTCTTACTCCCCACAAAAAAAAAGACCACAACAAAGAACAAACAACTATATCCCAACTGCAGTGAATGAGGAAATATTCTGGACAGTATCAAGGAAGAGGTGAGACCTCTGTTAACGCAAAAACCCAGCAGAGCTCCAGAGAGAGAGCGAGTTTGCCTGCTTCTCTCATAATGTTTCCTTTACCAACATCAGCTTGAAACCAAGACATATTTCTTATAGGGAAAAGGTAAACTGTAAATCCCCAATAGTCCTCAGTGTCATTGCCGGTAACTGCACAGGAGATGGGTAGAACCCTCACAGACCCATGAACACAGATTGAAGAGCTACCCAGAGTTCACACAGCTGTACTGCCACAGAGTAGGAGTCCCCCCGACCTCTCACTACCTAAGCTACTGGAGCTTGGCACCATCTTTAAACCAGACCCACTGCTATAATGCATCACACCCTGGGGGCCAGTCTCCATTCACAGCACATCTCCATCCTCAGGACTCTGCCAACATTCCACCAGGCTCCCAAGGGTGGCTACAGCACCACAAACCTGATTGCTCAGTGGCTGGCCCCAGAAAAATGGACAAGAGCCCAACTTCCAAATGCATGTAGCTCACCCCAGTGTCCAGGAAATAGGTGAACTTTCACAGAAAGGAAGTCGATACACGGAAGCAGTTGCACAGCCAGCCAGCCCACAGCAACTGCATGAGCCTGAACCTGTTCAATAGTCATCCAATAATGACCCTTCTCTGGGTAAGGTGGCTCACAGTGCCCACATGTACCTGCACCTAATCCAACAGCCAATCAGTCAGTAGTCCCACCCATAAAGAAAACTGTGCCATGCTGTCAGAGTTACAAACACCTGCAACCTAGGACATGAGGATTTTAGTGGAAGGAATAGTACAAAGACCACAATACCAAGTACTCCCAAAATCAGATCACACGTCATACCCAAATGACACCCTAGCACCCATCCACATGAATGTCTCTCCTATGAAAAAAAAAAAAAAGCTCAAAAAGTTGAAAAGGTGATTATTGTACTAGATGCACAAATATCAAAGCAAGAACACAAGAAAAATGAAAAGTAAGGAAACATGACATCCCCAAGGGGACACAATAACCCTCCAGAAACAGACCCAAAAGGAAAGAAAATTTGGACATGACTGAAAAGGAATTCAAACTAATGATTTTTAAAACTCGGTGGGATCCAGACAGAAATCTTACAGCTAAAGAATTCAAGGAATTAAATAAATACAATGGAAAGCAAAAACAACATAAGAGATAAAACAGAAGAAATAATCCTGAATTTGAGGGCAAGTCTTTTGAATGAAGCCAGTCAGAAGGTGAAAAAAGAAAAAAGAACAAAGAAAGCTACAGAAATACATGGAACACTATTTAGTAAGGAAATATTTGCATTAGGGGAGTTCCCAGAAGAAGACATAAAGAAAGGCAAAAAGAGCATCATAGATAATGAAATAATCAATGAAAAAATTCCCAAGTATTTAGAGAGATATGGAAATCCATACTCTAGAACAGATTATAATCAAGCTGTCAAAAGTCAGAGTTTCTAGCCGGGCGCGGTGGCACACACCTGTAATCCCAGCACTTTGGGAGGCTGAGGCAGGAGGATCACCACTTCAAAGCCAGCCTCAGCAATGGTGAGGCACTTAGAAATTCAGTGAGACCCTGTCTCTAAATAAAAAATACAAAAAAGGGCTGGGGATGTGACCCAGTGGTCGAGTGCCCCTGAGTTCAATCCCCGGTACCACAAAAAAAAAAAAAAAAAAAAAAAAAAAAAAAAAAAAAAAAAGTCAGAGTTCTAAAGGCAGCAAAAGAAAAACATCAAGTCATGTATAAGGGAATTTCCATTATAATAAGAGCACATTTGAAGTCCAGGAAAGAATGAGATGATGTATTCAAAATGCTGAAAGAACAACACTGCTAGTTAAGAATATTATACCCAGAAAGTCTATCCTTCAAAAACTAAGAAACCAAGTCTTTCTAGGCAATCAAAAACTGAGGTAATTCATCACCACTAGACCTGTCTCACAAGAAATTTTTTTTTTTTTTTTTTTTTTTTTTTTTTTGTGGTACCGGGGATTGAACTCAGGGGCACTCGACCACTGGCTCACATCCTCAGCCCTTTTTTGTATTTTATTTAGAGACAGGGTCTCACTGAGTTGCCAAGTGCCTCGCCATTGCTGAGGCTGGCTTTGAACTCGCGATCCTCCTGCCTCAGCCCCCCAAAGTGCTGGGATTACAGGCGTGCGCCACCGTGCCCGGCTTCACAAGAAATTTTTAAGGAAATCTACATCTAGAAGTGAAAGGATAATAATTACTATCACTAAAACCCACTATTACTAAAACCCTCAATAATATAAGACTCAAGTGATAGAGTGATCCACAAATGAGAAAGACAAAGTAATGTAATGTTACCACTACAGAAAACCATACCAAACCACAAAGATTAATGAAAGAGAACAAGGGACAAAAGATACACAGCCAGGTATGGTGGTACTCACCTATAATCCCAACTACTCAGGAAGCTAAGGCAGGAGAATAATTTCAAGGCCAGACTAGACAACTTTAAAAAAACTCTGTCTCATAAATAAAAAAGGACTGGATGTAGCTTAGTGGTAGAGTATCCCTGGGTACAATCCCCAGTACTACAAAAGAAAAAAACTGAATTAGATCCAAGAAAATATAGAAACAGTTAAGTTAGGGGAAAAAATGCATAATAGGAATGAGAAATTCAGCAAAGAGATGTAGATTTTTTTAAAAATATTTTTTTACTATACAAGAGAACAATACGTCAAATAAAACATGCAGTTGAAGCCTTAAACAGATTAGATCAAGTGGAAGAAGATATAAAATTAGAGAAAGTCTTCTGAAATATTCCAGCTAGATGAGAAAAGGAAAGTAGATAGATGAGGAGAAAATTCAAGATCTTTGGGTCACCATTAAACAGACAAATATCTTCTTTTTTGGAATACCACCTGAAGGTAGAGAGAAAAAGTTAGTGGCATGGAAAACCTATTTAAGAAATAATATCATGCATGGTACGAATATACTTTGTATACAAACAAAAAATATATACTTTGTATATATATATATATGAATTGTAATACATACTACTATTATAAATTTTAAAAGAAAAGAAGTAATATCAGAACACTTCCTAATCTTGGGAAAGACATGTACATTCATGAGCATGAGACTTACAGATCTTTACATTAGGTCTCAAAACAAGTCTTGACAAATTCAAGAAAGAATCAAATTATATCCTGTATCTTTGCTTATCAATGGAATAAAACTAGAAGTCAACAACAAAGAGATGAAAAATCACATTTGTGAATGAACAATGGGTCAAAGAAATAAAAAGAGAAATTTAAAACTTTCTTGAAACAAATGAAAACACAACATATCAAAACTTATGGAAGATAGCAAACAGTATTAAGAGAAAAGTGTATAGTAACAAGTGCCTATGTATATAAAAAAAAAAAAGATTTCAAATAAACAACTTAGTGTTACACCTCAAGAATTTAGAAAAGCAAGAACAAATTAAATCTGAAGTTAGCAGAAGGAAAGAAATAAAGATCAAAGCAAAAATAAGGGGCTGGGGCTACAGCTCAGTGACAGAGCACTTGCCTAGCATATGTGAGGCACTGGGTTTAATCCTTAGCACCACATTATAAAAAATAAAAATAAATAAATAAAAAATAAAGGCATGCTGTCCATCTCAACTACAAAAAAATTTTAAGCAGAAACAAATGAAACAGTGACAAAAAATTATAAAAGATTAAACAGGTTTTTTTTAAAAAAGATAAACAAAAATTAATAAACCTTTAGCCAGATTAAGCAAGGAAAAAGAAAGGGACTATCCAAATAAATCAGAGATGGAAAAGGAGATACTACCACTAATGCCACAGAAGTATAAAGGCTCCTTACCAATTATTATGGAAACTATATGCTAACAAGTTAGAAAACCTAGAAGAAAGGGACACATTTGTGGATGTATGACCTACCAAAACTGAACCATGAAGAATAAATCAATAACAAATAAAGAGATTTGAATTCAGTAATTTAAAAAAATCTCACAACAAAGAATAATCCAGGACCAGATGCCTTCACTGCTGAATTTCACCACACTTTTCAACTATTTTCAAAACAAAAAAAATTTAAGGGAGAGAATTCGCTTGAACTTGTTTTTACAATACTTAAACCAGACCAAGACACAACAACAACAACAAAAAATACAGAACAACATTCTTAACAAACACACATGCAAAAATTCTCAACAAAATACTTAATCCAATATATATAATATGTATTAAACGTATTATATACCATGTTCAAGTGGGATTGATCCCAGAGATGCAAGGATGGTTCAACATATATGAATCAATAAATGAGAGCTCTTATCAAGAGATTGAAGGACAAAGGCCATATGGTCATCTCAATTCAGAAAAAAACATTTGATATAATTCAACATATATTCATGATAAATACTCTTCAACAAATTAGGTAGAGAAGGAACATACCTCAACACAATTAAAACCATAGGGGCTAGGGCTATAGCTCAGTGGTAGAGCACCTGCCCCACAGAGGCACCAGAGTTTGACTCTCAGCACCACATATAAATAAAAAATAAAGGTCCATCAACAACTAAAATGAATAAATAGAATTTTTTTAAAAATAACAAAAACACCAGAAACATCATATTAAACAAGGAAACACGGGCTGGGGTTGTGGCTCAGAGGTAGAGCGTTCGCCTCGCACATGCGCGGCCCGGGTTCGATCCTCAGCACCATGTAAACATAAATGCATTGCATTGTGTACAACTAAAGTAAATAAATAAATATTTAAAAAAAAAAAAAAGCAAGGAAACATTTCTTCTGAGATCCAGAACAAGACAAGGATTCCCACTGTCTTATTTGACATAGTACTGGAAGTCCTAACCACAGCAATGAGGCAAGAGAAATAAATAAATAAATAAATGGCCTCTAAATTGGGAGGAATTCAGACTATTCCTGTTCTCAGCATGTTCTTATATGCAAAAAAATTGTCAACTCCACAAAAAAAAAAAAAAAAAAAACTGCTAGAACTAATTAAGCAAATTCAGGATACAAGGTCAACATACAAAAATCAGTTGTGTTTCTATACACCAAGAATGAATGAGCTATAAAAGAAATCAAGAAAGCAATTCCATTAAAATAGCTACCAAAAAAGTAAAATACCTATGAATAAATTTAGCTAAGAAGGTGAAAGATCTCTACAATGAAAACTATAAAATACTGCTGAAAGAAATTTAAGGGGACACACACAAAAAAATGGAAAGACATCCCATGTTCATGGATTGAAAGAATATTTTTAAATTTTCTACATTACTCAAAGCAATCTATAGAGTCAATGAAATCCCTATCAAAATACAAATGACATTCTTCTTCACAAAAAAAAAAAAAAAAAAAAAAAAAAAAACCTAAAATTCAAATTGAACCAAAAAAGACCCTGAATAACCAGAGCAATCGCAAGCAAAAAGAACAAAGCTAGAGTGGCTGGGGCTGGGGCTCGGGGTAGAGTGCTTGTCTAGCACATGCAAGGCACTGGGTTCAATCCTCAGCACCACATAAAAATAAATAAAATAGTGTGTCCAACTACAACTAAAAAATAAAAATTAAATTAAAAAAAATCAAAGCTAGAGGCATCACAATACCCAATTTCAAAACAGACTACAAGCTATAGTAACCAAAATAGCATGGCACAGGCATAAAAAAATAAACAAGACCAATGGAGCAGAAAATCCATAAATAAATCCATGCATCTACAATCAATTAATTTTCAACAAAGGAACCAAGAACATGTATTGAAAAAAAGGACATTCTCTTCAATAAATGATGCTGGAGAAACTAATACATATATACAGAAAAATGAAACTAGGCAATCTTCTACCCTATACGAAAATAAACTCAAAATAGAGCAAATGTAAGACATGAAAGTACTAAGAAAACACAGGGAAAACAGTTCATAACATGGACAAAGATTTTGGGGATATGATCCCCAAAAGTATAGGCAACAAAAGCAAAAATTGACAGGTGGAATTACATCAAATTTTAAAGTTTATTTACAGAAAAAAAAAGTGAATCGTCATTCTACAGGAGGGGAAAAAATATTTGCAAGGTATTTATCTGACAAGTGATTAAGGTCCAGAATATACATGGTGCTCAAACACTTTAACAGAAAAAAAAAAATCTAATTTTAAAAATGGGCAAATGATCTGGATAGACATTTTCAAAAGAAAATATACAAACTGTCAAGTAAGTTTAAGCAAACAATGTTCAACATCACCAATCAACAGGAAAGGGGCTGGGGACATGGCTTAGTGGTATAGCACTTTCCTTGCATGCACAAAGCCCCAGGTTCAATCCCCAACACGGCAAAACAAAACAAAAATATATATACTACTAAATACTACAAATCATCAGGGAAATGCAAATGAAAACCACAATGATATATTTACCTCACCGCAGTTCAAAAGGTTATCACCAAAAAGACAAAAATCACCAATATCCAGCAAGAATTTGGAGAAAGGGAAACTTATATATAGTGTTGCTGGGAATGGAGATCAGTACAGCTGATATGGAAAACAGTACAGAGGTTCCTCAGAAAACTAGAAATAGAATCATCACATTATCCAACTATCTCACTACTGGGCATACATCCAAAGAAAATGAAATCATATCGAAGAGATTCCTGCAGTCCTATGTTTATTGCAGCACTATTCACAATAGTCAAGATGTAGAATCCACTTAAGTGTCCACCAATGGACGAATGCATAAAGAAAATGTGCTATGTATACACAATAGTCCATTGTGTACACATGGCCTCAGCCACAAAAAAGAAAGAAATCCCGTCATTCACAGTAACATATATAAGCCGGCAGGACATCATTTTCACTGAAATAAATCGGGCACAAAAAAAAAAAAAAAATACAGCATGTTCCCACTTATATGTGGAAACAACAAATGTCGATCATATAAAAGTGGTGGTTAGAATAATGGTCATCAGAAGCTGGGAAAGAGAAGAATAGAAGTTCACTGGATTAGACAAAAGGAAGGGTAAGGGATGGGAATAGGAAAGACAGTAGAATGAAGTGGGCATAACTTTCCTATGTTCACATATGAATATATCACCAGTGAAACTCCACATCATATGCAACCACAAGAATGGGATCCTAATTAGAATAAGTTATACTCCATGTATGTATAATATGTTGTAATACATTCCACTGGCATGTGTATCTAAAAATAATAAATTTTAAAAAGCTAGGAAAGGTGGAAGTAAATAGTAGAATGGAGAGAAGAAAGTGAATGGGTACAGGAGTATATTTGGTTAGGGGGAATAACATCTAATGTTCTACAGAACCATGGTATAAGTATGGTTGGCACCAACTAACGGCATATTTCAAAAGAGCTAGGAGAGAGGATTTTCAATGTCCTCAGTACAAAGAAATGATAAATGTTTAAGATGACAGATAATGCCTATTTCCCTGATCTATCATTACACATTAAATCCATGTATTTAAATATCATTTATAAGTAAGTACAATTATGCTAGTTAAAAATGTAGAACCCTCTTCACCCATTCATTTGCATTCATGTTTACTATGCTTTTTGTGCCAGGTAATATACTTGAATTGTTACAAGCTAATGAAGCCAAAAAACAGCAGACTTGAGATATAAACAATGCAGTTGACATCAAAACCCACGGCATGGGGCTGGGGTTGTGGCTCAGCGGCAGAGCGCCCGCCTCGCACGTGCGCGGCCCGAGTTCGATCCTCAGCACCATGTAAACATAAATGCAATTGCACTGTGTACAACTAAAGTAAATAAATAAATATTTAAAAAAAAAAAACCCACGGCATATGGCTCACTGAGCCCTTGAGAGATTTTTCAGTCATTGATGAGAGAAACGGAGGAGCACCTTTAGTTATCACAATTGAAGACACAGTTCACGGCATTCCAACACTGTGGGCATTTAAGAACCACATGAGAGGCATTTGGCACATAGACAGAAAAATTTCTTAAAAGAGGATGTATTAGAGTCATAATAATGTTTTTCAATTAATAATTTAAAACAGCATGGTTACTTTATCAGTGCAAGGAAACAAGGTACCATTTGAAATCGTTCCCATAGGTATCTTTACATGTCTGGATGATAGCTGGCCTGCCTGAGAACACACTACTCTGTTGCGAGAAGGGCATTGAAATGAGCTCCGACTCTGGGGGGCCCTGTAAAACAATATCCTCAACCTGCCCCAACCAGGACCCCAATGTGGGAAGAGAAATTTCAGTTAAGTTTAGGATAATCAGAGCAGAGAGGATGTGGGCTCAGACTAGGAAGACTACAAATGTCAATAAGAGAAATGGTAAACAGGTTTACCATGCCTCAAAGTAACAAGGAAATATCAGGACAATTATATGATACTGAGAGAGCCCCAAAGTAACCTGAGACTAGATAACATCACAAAATTTCCCAGAGCTCAGTTTGATATAGGAGCAGTAGAATCAACTTGTGTGTCACATCTAAAAATGGCACACAGAAGTCAGCTGAGAGACAGGGAGGCTGCCTGGAAAGAGCTTGTACTTAGAAATGAGGGCGGGGTTGGGGTTGTGGCTCAGCGGTAGAGCGCTTGCCTAGCACATGCGCGGCCCGGGTTCGATCCTCATCACCACGTAAAAATAAGCACATTGCGTACAACTAAAACAAATAAATAAATATTTAAAAAAAAAAAAAAAGAAAGAAAGAAAGAAAGAAATGAGGGCGAAGCTGGCTCTGTGTGAACTACCAGCAAGAGACCAGAGGTCTAGATGGAGCCTCTATGGACAGGACTGATGACCATGCAGACCAGGGGACCCACCCATGAATTAACACCACAAGGAAGTTATTCCTAAAATCTAATGTGCACCAGAATTACCTAATGAGCTTGCTATCACATAGATTCTTAGGTCCCAACCCAGACTCCCTGGTTCGGCAGGTCTGGGGTGAGAACTCAGAATCTGCATTTCTAACAAGTTCTCAATGATGCTAATGTTGCTGCTCTGGGGACCACATTTCGAGAACCACTGCTTCAATGTATCCCAACCCTATTGATATGAAACCCAGATATGAGAGAGAGCTCCCAGCACAATGGAGCTCATAGTGGGAGCACATTCACAGAAAAATAAAGTCCTACATCCTCACACTTCTATACATGGGGGAATTAGGATTTTTACCTATCATGGAGAGATGGGCAAATGGCTTCCTAAATCTCTATTTGATTAGTTTCTCTTCCAGAAAATATCATTTCCCATTCTAGTGCAACACTGAGTGGAAATCTTAAATAAACCACATAATATGTTAGTACTATATTTAACACTTCATGATAAAGTCATGAAGTGTGGGAACCTCTTTGCAAGTATTAAGTGCTCTAAGTAAATTCTATATGGGATAACAATAATTCTGCTAAAATGTGTCATACTGAGGCATTTCTTTCCTCAAAATTCCCCAGTAGCTTCCTTTTTTCTTATTCAGGTAAAAGGCATAGACCACCAGGTGGCCTGCACCACTGTGCATGCCCTGGGGCCCCACTCCCCCTGTCCTCCTCACCTGCACCCCCAGCTCATTCACTCTGCCTGAACTTCCTGGCCCATCTGCTATTCCCTGAACAGCCTCAGGACCTGACAGATTATTTATCTAAACATATACATATTACACATACACACATCTGCCTATAGATATTTATATAGAGCGTGATACTTTTTTTTATGCTATAGATGGAAACTTTGTGCATGCTAGGCAAGCACTTCACCACTGAACTACACACCTAAGTTAAACTTTCATTCCATTAATTTATGTATTTATTGCCTACAAGACTGTAAACTTCATGAAAATGGAAATTTGCTGTGTTTGTTGCTATCCCCCAAGTGCCCATGAAGTACCTGGCACATCACACCACTCAGTAAATAACTGTCAAGTGAAGAGAAAGGCCCAGCTGGCCATAGAAACAAACAGCCCTGCTCCTATAAAAACCCCAAGGGTCACAGGAAAAACATCACCTGACCAGAATGGTGCTCCCAACTGCTTTTGCATGTCCTCCTTCCCCATTCCTCTCTCACCAAACATCCACTCACAACAGGACTAAGAAAGAAGCACATGTGCACTGTTTGCAAGGGGAAAGAGCTCAAGGGTGAGGCGAATCGCAAATCTGGAAGCCAGGGGCAAGGAGACAATGCCTTCTGCACCACAGGTGACCACCCACAGGTAAGGATGCCTGGTGTCCCACAGCCCAAGGATAGCCTGGTTAACATTTGAGTGGATAAACATCCTTCCAGACATTTCTATATGTATGATACTTAACCATATTAATCACTTTCTCAACTTTTAATGTAGACTTGACTCCAGACAAAAATCTCTAGGATTTCCTCCACGAGGGACACAAAAATCACATGGCTAGAACAACAGGAGAGAGAAGGGCATATGAAAGAAGTTATGCACAATATTTTTCCTAGGCCTTCGGGAAGCTGACAATTTCTTGGCTCTAAGGTCTATCACTACAATTGCTTTTGATAAGTATTAAGTTTAGATAAGTAACTCAAAAGGGTCACAAATTCTTTCATTCACAGTTTTTATCAGAAGTGCCACAGTTTAGCTCTCAATTATCATGGTCTTCCTTGGAGATATTTGAATTCAATGAGTTTTGTCCTTTTATACGAGTAGAGTTCAAACTGACAGAATTCTTCCAATGAATCACATTAAAATTTATTCCAAGTGTCTTTTAACATTTGGACCTTAAATAAAAAGAGATTGAGTTTTTCTGAATCAAACTATATCTCCTACTTTAATGCAATGATATATTCTGAGTGAAGCTGCCTAGGTTATACTTCAATGAAACCAAAGAGACAGAGAAGCCACAGAAAAGAGATGGAAATGAATTTCAATGGAAAGTGACTAGGAGTTTAGGAGCCTGGTGTGGTGACGCACACCTGTAATCCCACAGCTTGGGAAGCTAAGGCAGTAGAATCACAAGTTCAAAGCCAGCCTCAGAAACTTAGAGAGGCCCTGAGCAACTTAACAAGACCCTGTCTCAAAATTTCAAAAAAGGGTTGAGGATATGGCTCAGTGGTTAAGCACCTCTGGGTTCAATCCCTGGTACCAAAAAATAAATAAATGAAATAAAAAGTGACTAGGAGTTCAGGGAAAGCAACTTTTCTTGAGTGTCAAAGTTCTATGAACCCATGTTTTGAGTTTGGAAATCTAGAGTACTGTTGTTTTTAGTGGCCATGAGACATTGCACTTACCAGCATATTCTTAATTTTTTCTCCTCCTCTGTGTTTTCTATCCATTTCCACCACAGAGCAAGATACACAGATTCTTAGTAATATTTTTAAATTAATTAATATTGTTGCACATACATCAGAAATCTCAATGCCTTTGGTAATTTTATCTGTGTGTGGTGCTGGCAATTGAACCCAGAGCCTCATACATGCTAAACATGCATTCCACCACTAGCTACACCCCCAGTCCTTCTAGTAATGTTTTTTAACATCACAATTGCATTTTTGTCTTATGGATTCATAATAAGTGCTCAAAATGGCATCATTATTTCTCCACAGCCTCCCAGAAGACAGTAGCATAGTGGTGAAAATACTGTGAACTTCAGAATGTAGGAAAGTATTTGGATCCTGGCTTTACTCTCTCTTGTGTCTTTGGACAAGCTGTTTTTCTTTTGTCTCAATGCTCTTATTTTTGAGATGGGAATAATACCTATTTTGTATTGGGTCTTCTGAACGCACGTGGTATAAAGGGCATGCCAAGAAGCAAGGTCCCGACTACTCTTTACCCAGATCGTTTCTCAGAATTGTGCTTGCAGTGAGCAACCTTGAAGAATGAAATAATGTCTCCCCATCTAGAACAAAGAACATATTTACTTGCTCTTGCTTGATCCTCCAAGCTCAGGGCTTTTTATGTGACACGAACCAACAATGGGCACAGCGTCTGTCTAGACCTGTGTGAGCTCCACTTTGGATCGTGGTAGCCAAGAGAACTGATGCTGGTGCTGATGCTTCTGCTCTTTGCTAAGACAGTAAGTATTAAAGTCCTTTGTCTCTGACCTGGAAGTCTCATATCCTCTGCTCATATCAGAAATAAGAAACTAATACTCACTAGGAAAGCCACATTATATATTAATAGGTTAACATATTAGCTTATAAACAGAGTAAAATAAAATCCCACACCTGACACTTAATAGAGCTATTGAAAGATTAAAGTAGGTAGCCTATAAATAAAGCACCCAGCAAAGAGCAGACAATAATAAACACAAATAACATTTTCCCTGTATCATCTTATTTAAATTTCCTTAATTATTGTAAGAAAAATAGTTCCCAACAAAATCGTGATGACAGTAAGGTTGCACCTCTGTCCACACTTTCCCATAGGATCTCCTCTTGTATCTGCCCCACATGCAGTGGTAAAAATCATCCAATCCTCCCAGAAGGGCTTGCAGCAGTGCTCTCTGGAGGTCTAAGTGGTTGTAACAGTGGGAAACTCTTCAAGTCATGAGTCTCAAATACTAGGATTCCAGACCTGGGGGGGAGGTAGTTTTGGGGGGTAAGGAGACCACATCTACACTCTTCAAATCCCAACTCTGCTTGCCGTATTTACCACCTCTCCATCCCTATACAGGATCCTCTAGAAATTCACCTACCATAGGGAAGGGAAAGGAAGGAAATTTTATTAACAGTTTACAGACAAAATGAGAAGAATGATAAATGAGAAGACTAACAGGATGCAAAAGAATGTAACAAAATAGACTCATTACTAGATGGTCATGACCTGGTCTTTACCTCCAAATATACCTAGAAACAGAAAGGTATCAAGATACCTTTGCTCTCTGTTAGTTTCCTATTTCTGCTGTAACCAGTTACCAAAATTTGGTGGCAAAACAATACAAATGTGTTGCCCTATAATTCCAAAAGTGAAAAGTCCAACACAGGTTTCATCAGACTAAAAATCAATGTCAACAGGGCAGATGACTTTCTGGAAGCTCTAGGGCAGAATCTTTCTTGATTCCTTTTCTTTCTCCGGGAGGTCAGGTGCCTTTCTTGGCTCCTGGCCTCCTTTCCCCATCCTTGGCGGATCCAGTTCTTTTCACACTGTCATCTCTCTACCTCTGTGTAGCAAGAAATAGTTCCCTTGCTTTTAAGGACTCATGTGATTACATCAGGCCCCTGGGATAAGCCAGGATAATCTCCGCATCTCAAAGTCCTTAACCTTAATCCCGTCTGCAAAGACCCTTTTGCCAGAGAAGGTAACATATTCACATGTTGGGGAGGAGGGGGGAAGATTAGGACATAGAGTAATTAGAACTAATTAGGAGTGAGGTGGAAGGGCACTGTGCCTACATACAACTTCTAGAAGGCTCCCCATGGTTGCCAATTTTCAAAGCTGTGCAACTTGAGCATTTCAAAGAAGAGCGGACGTTTTTCTAAAGGCAAAATGTCTCTGCCATGGTGAAGAGTACAAACAGTGCCAAGTGGCAACGTGTCTTTAATTTTTGTTTTATCTCCACACGTTACTAGGAAAAAAAAAAAAAAAAAAAAAAAACAATCAGAGGAATGCTCTTGAGATTCTAAGGGAAGCCACTCAGTGCCAGTAACCATGGGGATGGAAATTTTGAGAAGAAGGGTTAACTTCCTTTATGTGAGAGAAGATGAAACCAAAGCCTTGACCCACTGAACAGATCTTTGGTAGTTTAATGAAAAGTTGGACTTTTCATTTGCAAACCTTGGGTAGCAAAGAATGGAGCCCGAGATGTCCAGACTACAGACATTCCTGGTGCTTCAGGAAAAAGGAGTGACTCCAACCCATCAGTTTTTGTTGTTGTTGTTGTTGTTGTTTGTTTAAATGGTGTGGGGTTTGGGGGGTAAACCAACATAACAATGTGAGGTCTCTGTTACCTAGGAGTTAATAACAGCTGGTGAAGGGAAGAGAGAAAATGTGTATGCACCATGTAGAAAACCCTCACAGGAAAAATATTCACTCAAAAATATTTATTGAGCACCTCTCTGTGGGGAAAAAAAAAACAACAACATTGTGCAAGGTGCTCTGGACTGAATGATGAATTAGTCGGGAAGCCCACCCTTAGGGCATTTAGACTATAGTACTGGAGATAAATAAATCATTCTGTGACCATAGGAGATGAAGAGCAGCCTTCCAGAGCAGGGCTTCTCAGACTTTAATGTGCCCTCATGTCTCTTGTTAAAATGCAGGTTCACTAAGTCCAGGGAGACGCCTGAGACTCTGCATTTCTAACAAGCTCCCAGGTGATGGTGGCGCCTGTATCACTAATGCAAAGACCATACAGAGCAGCAAAGATCAAGGCAGCCTTTCTCAAATCTCACCACACTTAGGATTCATCTACAAATATAACCTTAAGCTTTGTGCTCCAAAAAGGAGCCTTTGAGCATCAATTTCATTAATAATTAAATTTAGCAAGGGAAGCTATTTAAGCAATTACATGAATTAACACATAGAATAATGCAGATACCTTAATATTACTTACATTTTCCAGATAGTTACACAAAAACTTTTATTTACTCCATTAGTCCAGATCATTTCTTAGGACATCCATGATTCCCGATAGCCTCCTCACCTTTAGATCATACAAATCTAAAAAACCTAGATTTCATCTGAAGAGTTGAACTCATGAAGCAGAGAGGAGGAAGGTAGTTACTCTCACTGAGGTAGGATGGGGAGATGTTTGTCAAAAGGGATAAAGTGGCTGGGCGCCATGTTGCAGACCTGTAATCCAGAGGCTCAGGAGGCTGAGGCAGGAGAATTATGAGTTCAAAGCCAGCCTCAGCAACTTAGTGAGGTCCTAAGCAAAACTTAGTGAGACCCTGGCTCTAAATAAAATATAAAAAGGGTTGGGGCTATAGCTCAGTGGTTAAACACCCCCTGTGTTCAATCCTCAGTACCAAAAAAAAAAAAAAAAAAAAAAAAAAACAGGTACATAATTTCAGTCAGACAGGAAGAATAAGTTCTGGAGATCTATTGTACAGCAAGATGATCATAATTAATAATTATTGTATAGTTGTAAATTGCTCAGAAAGTAGGTTTTAAATGTTCTCACCACAAAAAAATAAGAATGTGAGGTGATGGAAATCTTAAGTAGCTTGATTTAATCGTTTCAGAATGTATACACACATCAAAACATCATGTTGTATACCATAAACGTATACCATTTTTATTTATCGGTTATAACAAAAGAAAATTATATTCCATTTTTATATGTAAAAAATAAACAAGTAGAAATTTCAGAAGCAGCATAATATCTACCTAGTAGAAGTTAAAGATAGGAAAAAGATTGAATTAAAATGAGGAATAAGCCCAAGAAATAAATATAAGAAATGCTTTTCAAACATATAGGTTTCCATGTTGAAAGGGTACATGAAGTATCAAGAAAGATGAGGGGGAAAAAAAAGACCAACATCTAGAACATCAAGATGATATTTCAAGAAAACCAAGAATAGAAATAAAATCCTTTCAAAGAATATAGGTAGGTAAGTAGGTAGGTAGATACATGTCAATCCGGTGGTATTACAATAATTAGTAGGGGGGACACTAGAACAATATCTTGAAATTTTTTCAACTTACAATTATTACCTAGTCTTTCAAGAATGAGGGGGAAAAATCAATATTTTCTCATATTCAAAGGTGCAGAAAGTCTGTCGCCCCTTAGTTCTCTGAAAAAATGTCCAGACAATATGCCCAGAAGAAAATAAAAATGAGAACAAAAAATTAACCTAAAAGGTGATGTGGGATAATAGCAATCTGTAATCACCTCACCACACAAGACATTATAAAAAAGAAGAAGAGGTGGAAAGTAGAGAAACACCAGGTGTTTTCAATTTTTGAGAGAAAGAACCAAATATTCTAGAGGAAAAGGGTATAATCGAATGTGTGCTGGTGGTTTTACTGTTTTTGTTTTTAACACAGTAGAAAATAGAAAAGGAGGTATACATACCCTTAGTAACCTTTCTTAAAGAATACACAAACAACAGAATCCATTAAAAAAAAACAGATTAATAAACGTGTCTTTATGAAAATGTTAAACTCTTGCAGGCCAAAGAAATTTGAATATTAAAATGGCAAGGAAGTGACAACTTCAGACTGGAAGGATATATTTGCAAATCACATATCCAACAAAAATCTGTATCTAGAATATATAAAGAACTTTTTTTAAAATCAACAACAAGAAGCCAGGCATGGTGGCACACACCTGTAATCCCAGCACTTGGGAGGCTGAGGCAGGAGGATCGCGAGTTCAAAGCCAGCCTCAGCAATGGCGAGGCACTTAGCAACTCAGTGAGACCCTGTCTCTAAATACAAAACAAAAAGGGGGGGCTGGGGATGTGGCCCAGTGGTCTAGTGCCCCCAAGTTCAATCCCCAGTACCAAAAAATAAGAAACAAAGCAATCCAATCTTCAAAATGGACAAATGACTGAACACTTTACCAAAGAGGGTATGCAGAAGGTAGGGAGAAAAGACATTGTACATCATGAGGCCTTAGAAAAATGCAAATTAAAAATCATAGTAAGATACCATGACACAATTTTTAGAATGCATAAGAAAAATACTGATGGTGCCAAACGTTGAACAGATGTAGAGCAATTAGAACGCTCATACAAGTGAGGATGGGATACAAAAGACATTTTGGAAACCATTTTGACAGTCTCTACACATGTTAAACACAGACTTAACATGTGACCTAGTAATCCTAAGTATTTACTCATGAAAAATGAAAATTCAGCTCACCCAAATATCTATACTTTGATGTTTGTAGCAGCAATGGTCATAACAGCCAAAAACGTGGACACAACACAAATACCCATCAACAATAGAATAGATAAGGAAATAGTGATATTTTCATATAGCAGAATGCCAGAGAGCAATGAGAAGAAATGATCGACAACTAATACAATGATACAGAGAACTCAATGTGAAGAGAAAGAAGCCAGACAGTATGAGGAACATACAGTATAACTTTTTTTTTTTTTTTTTTTTTAATGTAAAGCACCAAAAAGCAATGCCTGAGAGGGGGCACCAGCCATATACTGGTTGTCACTGTTTTCTTCGTGTGAGTGATGGTTACAGGGGTGTGTTCAGTTCTAAAAACTTAAAGAGTTATACATTTATGCTCTCTGCTCCTTCCTGTTGTAATTTACACTTGAAATTTTTTTTTTTTTTTTCGGTACTGGTGATTGAACCCGGGGGCACTAGACCACTGGGCCACATCCCCAGCCCTTTTTATTATTTTATTAGAGACAGGGTTTCACTGAGTTGCTAAATGCCCCGCCATTGCTGAGGCTGGCTTTGGACTCGCAATCCTCCTGCCTCAGCCTCCCAAGTGCTGGGATTACAGGCATGCACCACTGCACCCGGCTGAAATTTTTTAAAAAATTTTTTAGTTGTAGTTGAACACAATACCTTTATTTTATTTATTTATTTTTATGTGGTGCTGAGGATCGAACCCAGGGCCTCACACGTGCTAGGCAAATGCTCTACCACTGAGCCACAACCCCAACCCCTTACAATTTTAAAATAAAAATATTTTAAAGAAAAAACGTATCAGGTAAGAACCCAAATGATTAAACTATTAATATTTAGGGGACTATAAACTCAAACAATGATGATATGCATTTTTTAACCCACCAGGATGGCAAATTCATGAAGATCAAAAATATAAATATGTAAGGAGTATGTGGGAAATGTGTGCACTACTACCGTTGGTGGTTATGCCAATGGACGAGGCCCTCTTCAAGAGTAGTCTGGTGGGAGGTGGGGTTATAGCTCAGTGGTTGAGCATTTGCCTAGCACATGTGAGGCACTGGGTTTTGCTGCTCAGCACCACATAAAAATAAAATCAAGGTATGGTGTCAATCTACAACTAAAAACAAATTAATAGAAGATAGAAGAGTAGTCTGGTGATGTCTATTACTGTGCTTAAGTGTGCGCACTATCTCACCAAGCATTAAAATACCTGTTCTTCCTGAATAAAGAGGCACATATAAGGTTTTCTAACATATCATCATTTATAATACCAGAAAATTATGAATGATGCAAATTCCCAGCATGCAAAATGAATTCGGTAATATGTATATCGTGAAATACTCTACATCTTAATATCATTGCTAAACACAAAAATAAGACAATTCTAAATATTTTTAAAAGGCTACCAAAGAAAGGTATATAGAACATATTTTATGTATCTATACATGTATGTACAGTTACATAGAGAAATATTTTAAACCTATGGAAAAGAGGAGCATATTGATGGTCAAGGGTGGTATGTTCTCTCTCATATGTGGAAACCAGAGAGGAAAAAGGAACAGAAGGGTGGCGGGGGCAGGGGGGTGTCAGGCTCGTGAAAACTGAAGGGAGACCAATAGAGTAGGGGAAGGGACCAGGGGGAGGGAGGGGCAGGGAAAGGAGAAATAATGGAGAGTGACATTGGCCAGATTGTATTTTTTATAGCGTGTGCACGTACATATACATAACAATAAATCCCACCATTATGTATAACTATGATGCACCAATAAAAAATATGAGGTAACAAAAAGAGGAGCAGAAATACTTACTCCAGAGTGCTGACAGAGATTTCTCTCTTGGGAGGGGAGCAAGACCAGATGAAGACAAGACCTATAAGAGCCTCTGCCATTTTTGTACAGAATCTTTCACATAACATTCTTGTATTATTTGTACAATTTTAAAATGTTAAACGATCAGTAAGTTATTTTAAAGAAAAAACACAGAAGTAAAATTAACGGTTAAGCTAAACTTAGTAACAGTTGGTCGATATTACAACCGAGTTAATTATGACAATAAACATAAACAACCAACTCCCACACAAAATGTGGGCTGTGTGAAACAACAAACCTAACCATCAGCTGGCTAAAACACAACTAAGATTGAAAATTTTAAATTAACAGACAAAATGTAGGGGAAGATCTAAGACAGGTGTAGAAACTAGCAGATTGAGGCAGATGTGGCCTGTGGGTGATGGGCATGTTGTTTTAAAATGGGATATTCACCACAATAATAAAATTAAAAATGAGATTTAAAAAAAATAAAAGGCTATGTTATTTCAAAAATCAAAGTCAGAAGTACTAGGAATTAGGGTTAGTAGCTGAGCACTGGCTGCCTTACTGTCAGCCCACTTCTCTTATTTATTCTGTTGTAGCCCTTGAAGGCATTTGATTCAGAGGACCCCAATCTTGTGGGAGCACTGTCATAGTAGAGGTACAAATTATGATTTATGATAATAATCATAGAAATTATCATAAAAAGTGCCTAACACTATCTCTATTGTGGCAAAAAGCACTGAGAAATCAAATGGCAAGTGGTAGTGGAACTGAAGGTTAAACAAAAATCCATCAATACTGAACAGATGTACCCCAAACAAGAGTGAAACATAACACATACAATTTTTAAATGCCTGACATGCAAGAAAAATAGGAAGAAATTGAAATTAGAGACCTAACTATTCCACAGTAAAAATAACGAAATGCACCATTTTTTGAGATTTTTTTTTCTGCTAATTTTTTGTTGTTGTTAATAAGCACACATAGCCAGGCGCAGTGGTGCACACCTGTAATCCCAGCACTTTGGAGGCTGAGGCAGAAGGATCGCAAGTTCAAAGCCAGCCTCAGCAATGATGAGGCACATAGCAACTCAGTGAGACCCTGTCTCTAATAAAATACAAAAAAAGGGGATGGGGATGTGGGCCAGTGGTCGAGTGCCCCTGAGTTCAAAGTTCAATCCTTAGTACAAAAAAAAAAAAAAAGCACATATATACATTGTCTCATTTATGCTTTACAAATCCCTGAGGTAGGTGTTGTAACTGTTCTCCCTGTTTTCTAGAATAGGTAACAGATTTAAAGAGATTATATGCCTTTGCCAGGAAAACCTGGCCAGTTGGTGAAGCTCTTAGACACCAACTTTCTTGCTTTAAAGCCCAAGTTCTGAACCACTACATCATGCAGCTGTCAGTATGATTATCAGAATGTCAATAATCAACAAATAACAAAAGTTGCATAGTTGATCAATAGCATTGATCAGACAAAGGAGAGAACATACTCTAAGAATATAAGAATCTTATAAAAATTCACCAACTTATAAAGGAAGATAAACCAGAATAATATTCTACAATAGTAAAAAGCAATACATTTAGAAATTAAGATTCATATGAGCTTAATTTATAATAGCCCAAAACTCAAAACAACACAAATGCCCACTAACTGTGGGCATCTGCATAATGAAATGCTATACAACTATTTAAAAAGCTTGCTGTTGGGGCTGGGGTTGGGGCTCAGTGGTAGAGCATTTGCCTAGCACAGGTGAGGCACTGGGTTCTATCCTTGGCACCACATAAAATAAATTAATTAATGGTATTGAGTCCATCTACAACTAAAAAAAAATTTTTTTAAAGTGTTCTGTTGATATATGCAGCACATGGATGAATCTAAAACATTCTGAGCAAAAGAAGCAAGACACAAATGACTATATGCTGTATGATTGAATGGCGTTCCATAAACAGCAAAACTACAAGAACAGAACAGATGGGTGGTTGTCAGTAACCAGGAGGAAGATAGAAAATTGCCTGCAAAGGAGCCTGAGAACTTCACAGAGTGAGAGAAATGCTTTATACCTTGTTGTGGTAGTGGTCATACAATTGCATACATTGCCAAAGTTCATTAAACTCTTTGGTGTAAAGTAATAAGTTTTATTCTACATAAATCATTTCTCAACAAACCAGAGTTTTTAAATGAATGAAAAATTAAAAAGCTTCCCATCACATACAAATTTTAAATGTCTGAATACTTCCTATATTAAGAAAAAAAATTGCCTACACAACAGAATATTTAAATAATATTTCCATATTAAAATTGAGGGAAGTTTCTCAAAGCAGTGCTTAGAAAAACACTTATTTTGGTAGATTAGTAAGGAACAAAGGAAAAATATAGAAGTCTTTACCTGTTAAGGGGCAAAAATGAAAAGTCAAAAGAATATAGTAAAATGAGAATGATAAAACTAAAAACATAAATGAACAAAACAATTTAAAAATGGAGTTGACAAATCAACAGTTGGCTCTTTAAAACTTTTTTAAGTTGATAATATGTCCCAATTAACAGCAAAGGGAGAAATAGCAAATTTATTAATATTAGTAAAATCTGGGATAAGAAAAAAATATTGACAATGAGTAGAAGCAATCATTTTAAGGATGATATTCTAAACTATGTATTAATAATCATCAGTATTCTATGAAGTACAATACTGAAGTATGAAATATAAATTAACTCAACACAAAATAAAGAAAGTGCCTAAACCAATGAGCTAAGCACAGGAGGAACAAAAGTACTTATAGAAATTTTATGTTCCCAAATAATAAATGCTACTACTGGAGTCACTGAAGTGTTTTCTTAAATTAAGAAAAAAAAAAAAAAAAAAAGAGAGAACTTTTTTACTCCTTAGTTGTTACCAAACTATTTCAAAATAAAAAGAAAAGCAGGTAATTCAATTTGTTGTTATGGGGGTAAATATGGCTTTGACCATAAAGCCTAAAAGGTGCCAACAAAAAAATTAAATGACAGCTCAGCTCACTTCTGAATTTAAATCCAAAAGTTGAAAATAAAATCTAGGATCCACGGTGAAACCTCAGAGGGCAAACTCTTTAGTAGGGACTAAGTCCAGTAGGGGTCAAGGGGCACCAGAGGGCACAGGCAACAAGACATGGCAACAGACATCACAGACCTCACCCCAAACCCAGAGGGCTTGCCTAGACGACCATGGCAGGTACTGTGCAAGGTCTCAGACTGCAAGACCACCTGGACCCCTGCATCATGGAGCTAATCTACTGGGGAAAAAAATAGATGGTTACTTAAAAAAAGAATCCACATTTTGGAAATAAGGCCTAAAGATGATTACATAGCTCTACAAAATCATACCACAACTTTACTTCACAGCCCATACCCCAATAAAGGGATTATTTCATTGCCCAGCAGAATGCACCTTTAATTGATATATTATTTTCCATCAATTAGGGCAGAGGTGCTGTGGAGTTGTATGTAAATTTATAGACTTTCTTCTCAAGGAGATGCCAGGGATTTTTGTCTAGTACAAAATACAATCTCAAAGGTTATACTTTTTGGGGGGGGTTGGGGGGCGTTACCAGGGATTGAACTCAGGGGCACTCGACCACTGAGCCACATCCCTGGCCCTATTTTATTTAGAGACAGGGTCTCACTGAGTTGCTTAGCACCTCATCTTTGCTGAGGCTGGCTTTGAACTCCAGATTCTCCTGCCTCAGCCTGCCGCTAGGATTACAGGCATGTGCCACCACGCCCTGCAAAGGTTATACTTTCATTGTCTATAGAGCATTAACCTATCTATGTCTGTAAGGTAGCAAACTTGGTTCAATGTACCTCTCCAACTCACAAATGTTCTTTAAATTAGCCTACTCACATATTCTTTATATTACTCAGCTTTAAAAGAAGAGTGAGATTATGGCTTTTGCCAGTAAATGGTTGGAGTTGGAGAATATCATGCTAAGTGAAATAAGCCAATCTCACAAAACCAAAGGCCGAGTGTTTTCTCTAATATGTGATGCTAATTCACTATAAGGCAGGGGGCACTAAGGAAAAATGGTGTTACCTTAGATTAGGTAGAGGGAAGTGAAGGGAGGGGAGGGAGGGGATGTGGGGATGGGAAAGAGTGGAATGAAACAGACATTATTACTGTATGTATATATGTGACTACATGACCAATATGATTCTGCAACATGTACACTTAGAAAAATGAGAAATTATATCCCATCTATGTATTATTTTTTGGCAATCTAGTGTATTTATTCATAAGTTACCCATCTATGTATTATATATCACAGTGCATAAATGCATTGTACTGTCATGTACAACAAATTAAAACAAATTTTTTAAAAAAATTTTTTTAATTAGCCTGCTCACACTGATAGTTTCCCACATTAGATGAATCTTTGGCAGTTGTGCAGTACACATTTGGATGAAAATCCATTTTTAACTTTTTGAACGCTCTACAATTGATACATTGAACAGATAATTATACGACCACCTAGCTACAGTTGTGGTAAGACCTGTGGAAAGAAAAAAGGGTCAAGAATCTACCTCGGCTGGAGGGGTCCTAAGGGAAGCAGAGCTTAGTCCTGGGGGATTGCTACAAAATGAGGCTGAGGGGCAGGAGGGACTTAGTCTCTCCTGAGGCAGTTTTCCAACCGCATTTACAGAGTCCCTAAATCACAGAGTAAAAGAAACAAAAATTATTCTCCACACTTGCTAAAGCAAAGTTTTACTTCTACACCAAAGTAGACATTAAAAAATAAGTCAAAATACATTCACCTGGCACACGTAACTAAAAAGAATAAATTAAAATTTTTTTTAAAAAATAGGAATCACATGCCGGGCGTGGTGGCATACGCCTGTAATCCTAGCGGCTTGGGAGGCTAAGGCAGGAGGATCGCGAGTTCAAAGCCAGCCTCAGCAACAATGAGGCACCAAGCAACTGAGACCCTGTCTCTAAATAAAATAAAAAATAGGGCTGAGGATGTGGCTCAGTGGTCAAGTGCCCCCTGAGTTCAATCCCCGGTACAAAACAAAACAAAAACAAAACAAATAGGAATCACATGATATTTTCATGTGAAATTCTGGTCTAATGATTGTACCATATAAAGTGATAATGTAGCTGTATGTATGTAATCCAATAAAAAGTTAACTTCTCTTAAAAATGATAGTATCTCCATACTGTTTATTTACAATGCTCCAAGCCTCGTGTTAAACACTTGAAATGAATCACCCTATTTAACACATGAGAACCCTATGAAGTACATACCATTATTAGCCCCACTTTACAGATGAGAAAACCGAGGCTCAGAAAGGTTAAGTAACATGCCCAAAGCCCCACAGTAGGCCTGCCTTATTTTAAACCTTCCTTCCTTTGCTGTTCTGTCGCTCTACCAAAGCTATTTCTTCTAGTTTGGGGTACTCTATAATGGAGATGGGGTGCATTATCTTCATTTTTTAACATATCCCTTGCAGATTAAAACACAAGGGGGACAAGAGGGCTACCATAAGCAGGATTCGATATTAACCTCTGCTCCTGCTATTTGTTTCCTAACGCTTCCTCCAGAGGGGTTTAGAAGTGAAAGGAAGGATTTGCTCTGAGTGGCTCTTCAGCAGTGAGGACCGTCTTGCTGAGAGCGTGTCACTCCACACCTGAGCTTTCAACTACCCACACAGTGCCCTTAACGCCTTCAACTCATCTATGGGGCCTGGAGTCCTTGTTCAAAGGCTTTTAGCCAAAATGATGGGATGAAAGCCTTTTCTGCATGGGCCTTGAGTTTCTGAGATTGAGTGCAAGGAGAGGAAACACCCCCCCACACACACACCCCACAATTGCTTGTAAATTTCTCAGACTCTGCTGACTGGTTTTGTTCCTTTTCTTTCCCCATTGCTACTTCCTGCTCTTAAGATGAGGATTCTATAAATATATAACTATCGGGCCACCCTCCTTAATTGTATATTTGAAGAGGATATATGTGTCTTCCATGTTTACAGAACTGTTTTCTAAGTGACCCAAAATGATGTCAAATTCTGTCCTGGTTCACTCCTGATGCCTCTTTATATCTGTGGTTTAGAGTACAACACTAGCCATGGCTCCTCGTGACTTTAACTTGCATAATTTTATGTAATTGTTTGTTGGTGCATTGTAATTATACACAGCAGTGGAATTTGTTATTCATACGTGCACACAGTGTAGCAATAAAATTTAGTCAATTTCATCCCCAGTACCTCCCTCTGGGCTTCCCTTCCTCTACTGGTTTCCCTTAGTTTTTATGAGATCCCACACACACACTCCTCATGACTTTCCTAAAATCTTGAACAGCCTACAACAAAATCAAAATTCCAAGATATCCAAACTAAAGTCCCTTAGAGACCTTCTAGTCCAACACCTATATTTTAACCCACTAGAAAACTAAGGTTGGTAAAGTTGCAGTACTAAGACCTCCATGGAGTTCACTCACGTTTAACTTGTATTTTGTCTTTTGAATTGCATGCTTATTGAGAACAGAGATCCCTACCTAAACTTTCTTTGTACCAAATTTGTTACAATTATCTGTATATGTGGTAGACGTTTAGAAGGAACAGATAGGTGGATATTTTATAGGACCTTCCACCCAAGGACCTTCGTGATACATACACAAGGTTTTAAATTAAACAGTCAGAGACCTACGGAAATTTCACCCAAGTTCAATGGGTTCACTTGGGGTATTTCATATTTCATGTTTTTATTATGTAAGTAGTATAAAGATACATCATTGATGGTAAAATATGCAGAACCTCCAAATTTCTTTCTCACTTCTTTCTCTAACGTTGGCCACCATTTATAGTTTCAAGTGGGTTTTTCTAGTCCTTTCTAATATATTTTCTCAAATAGGTAGGACCTTTTTTTTTTTTTTTAACATAAATGACACCATGCTTTATTGTTCATAACCTGCTTTTTTGCTTAAAAACACACTTCGGAGATCTTTTCGTATCAGTACATATGCACAGTGTTCCATCAATTGAATATACCGTAAGTTTTTTTTAGCCTTTCTCCTATTAAGGAACCCTAAAAGTAATTTAACTTTTTTTGGTGGTGGGTGGGGTACTGGGGATTGAACTCAGGGGCACTCGACCTCTGAGCCACATCCCCAGCCCTACTGTGTATTTTATTTAGACAGGGTCTCACAGAGTTGCTTAGCACCTTGCTTTTGCTGAGGCTGGCTTTGAGCTCACAATCCTCCTGTCTCCCCAACAGCTTGGATTACAGGCATGCACCACCACATCTGGCCTCATTGTAACTTTTTGCTACATGAATTTATGTAGTATTAATTCAGAATAGATTCCTAGAATGGCAGGAATGAAAGCTGCTGATTGGAGCACAGAGATGGTAGAGTAGTGGACAGGACTTTCATAAGGCCAAAAGGCTTTTCCCTAAGATTTTTCAAAGTAGGCCACAGGAAAGAAATGCATCTCTCACTGGACTCAAGTCATGAGCTCTGATGTGGTGCAAGGCTGCCCATGACCGTGTCTCCAGCTATGTGGTAGAAGCCAATCTGAGAGATGCAGAAACGGATGTCCTGACAGCATTTAAGTTCTGGTTCTGGTTTTGAAGCCACAGCTTCATCCCTAACCCTCTTCAAGACATGTTTGCTTCTAATATATTCCTCCTTTTGCCTCAACAAATTGAGTTTGTTACAGATAAACTAATTCCATTTCTGCACACTCCTGCCTATTTCTATCTATAGTTTTTCTCTTGATACTGCCATGCTGCTCACCTGCCCGGAAGCAAAAAGGTTGTTCTTAGTGGAAGGATGAGTTTGATTTGCTTGCTTTCTCCAAATAAGATAACCATACTCTAGCACAGAGTATTTTGATGGGAAAAGTCTGAGACTTCCCTGGGTATGACAGCCTCTGTTTCAAACTTCTGATAGTTTGCAATAGTCTGACCCTTAGTCACATTATGGATGAGGGTGAAGCAGGAAGAATACTCGGTCTTTGTGGTATATATGACTACCATTAGGATAACAACAAAAATTATTACTTAACCATGCAAAATTACTGACAGCTAATAATAATGCTTATTTTACTGAACATATAATATTCTCCAGGCCCTGTACTGATACATTAACACATAGACTACATATATAAAAATTCAATCATTGCAATAAGCCTATGAGCTCAACTTTTTTATTATTTTAATTTAAAAAGCTGGAGAGACACCAGACTTCTACAAACAATCGTCTTCAGCTATGGTGAAAACTAAGACATTGATATTTTTCCAAACTTCAAAATGGACTTACGCACTTAAAACTGAACTCGGGTTCTTGTAAAATGAAGACCATGGCAACATTTTATGGAAGAGACTATTTCTTTTTAGAGAAGCAGCTCTAACCTTGAATTTCCTTCTGTCCTTGCCATTAGGGTATGCTTAAATATAGTCTAAAAATGATTTACTCAAAAGAGGATTTGTCACCATTTCCTCTTTGACCTCATCTTTTCTTCAAATGTTCACACTTGAGAGCTGGCTCTGGGCACTGAGAGAAAGGCCATGTCACTTTAATCCCATCTAAAACTTTTGAATTGTTTTTAGCTAAAGTTAAACATCACCAGCAGCAGGCTAGCTGGAGAAGAAATGCCTGGCTTTCAGAGACATAAAACCTGGCTTTCACACTCCCACCTTCATCACATAAAGCCTAAGATTTAAAGAGGTCTGAAGTATCTGGTCTGCCACTTACTGTGTTAGTGACCTTGGACAAGTCCAGTTATCTCCCCTGATCCTCATTTTCCTCACCTGTGAAAGTTAATTACAGGGATAAGTATTCTCCCCTCATCAGAGATGAGCAAGTTGAGATGGAAGGAGGTTACGTAACTTGCCCAAGGTCACGCTGCTAGCTAGTAAAGAGCAGATCTGAAACTCAAGTCGCTCCACACCCCCCTTCTCCTGTCCTATGCAATACTCCTAATGATGAGAAACAAATGAGATTCAATCAACAAGATCTGTTAAATCATTGAACTCCTCAAAGGTTCCAAGTGCTACTCTAAACACCACGATTAAAGCCAGAAACAAAACATACAAAAATCTCTGTTCTTGTTCTGGAGGGTGAAGACAGTCAATGAAGGAGTAAGAGGGTACAAGGTTTAGTACATCAGATGCAGGAAGTGCTGCAGAGGACACTGAGGCAGGGCAAAGGAAAGAGGGCCACCTAGGAGTTGAGGACAGAATGCAAATTTAGACATGATGATCTGGCTTGACCTGAATGAGAAAGTGAAATTTGAGGAAAGATCTGGGGAAGGGAGCATAGACAGCCTGCAGGAGAGCAATCCAGAAAAAGCAAACCAATGGTGCCCATCTCCTACACCAGAGCCTGCTAGATGTGTTGAAAGAATGACAAGCCTAGGAACAGCTGGTGCAGAAGCAGGGGATGTAAGTAGAGGCAGAGAAGTCATGGAAGAAGGACTGGTGGCCAAGGGTAACAAGTAAAGAGCAGATAGGATGATATTCTCGAACTCCATCCATTACCTGCAAATGGAATATTACTCAGCAATAATAGAGAATAAAATTATGGCACTTGCAAGTCAATGGATGGAGTTCGAGAATATCATGCTAAGCCAAGTAAGCCAATCCCAAAAAAACAAAGACCAAATGTTTTCTCTGATAAGTGGATGCTAATCCATAATGGGGCAGGGGACAGGGTGTGGGTTGAGTGGAGGAACTTTGGATTGGCCAAAGGGGGGGGACAAGAAGGGAGTGGCATGGGGCAGGAAAGATGGTGGAATGAGATGGACATCATCACCCTAGGTACATGTATGATTGCACAAATGGTGTGACTCTACTTCATGTACAACCAGAGAAGTAAAAAAAAACTGTGCACCATTTGTGTACAATGAATCAAAGAGCATTCTGCTGTCATGAATAACTGATTAGAACAAATTTTAAAAGAGCAGATAGGATTTTGTAAGGACTTTGGCCATTCCTCTGAGGTGAGAGCCACTGGAGAGTTTCCCTGAGTGTCAGGTTTGACTTATGCTTTAAGAGAATCCCTCTGGTTGCTGTGCTGAGAATAGATCATAAAGGTGCAGGTAGAAGCAGGGAATCTACTTTGATAGGAAAAGTACAGTGGATTAGAATAGACTAGTAATAATACAAGGAATGAGAACATGGTCAATGATCACATTCTGGAAAAATCCTCATTGGCTAGGGAATTTTTCAAATCTTATTAAAAATAGGAGCCGGGCGCGGTGGCGCACGCCTGTAATCCCAGCACTTTGGGAGGCTGAGGCAGGAGGATCGCGAGTTCAAAGCCAGCCTCAGCAATGGCGAGGCACTTACCAACTCAGTGAGACCCTGTCTCTAAAAAAAAATACAAAAAAAAAGGGCTGGGGATGTGGCCCAGAGGTCGAGTGCCCCTGAGTTCAATCCCCGGTACCACAAAAAAAAAAAAAAAAAAAAAGGAAGCTGGACGCAGTGGCTCATTCCTGTAATCCCAGAGGTTTGGGAGGCCGAGACAGGAAAATCGTGAGTTCAAAGCCAGCCTCAGCAATGAAGCTGTGAGACCCAGCCTCTAATAAAATACAAAATAGGGCTGGGGATGTGACTTAGTGGTTGAGTACCCCCAAGTTTAATCCCCTAACACCCCAAAGAAAGGGGAGAAAGTAATACAGTGAACTCCCACAAATCCATTACCCAGATTCAATAATTATCAGATTTTTGCCATATTTTCTTATCCAGTTCTTTTACTTTTTTGGCAGATACAAAGTAAATCACATATATCATAATTTCATTGCTACATGCAATCTGCATTTCTTTAAAAATATTAACATTTCTTACATAAATAAATAAATATAAATATAATCACACCTAATGAAATTATCAAGAACTCTTCATTATCAACCCAGACTATAATCCAGTTTCGCTAGTTGTCTTAAAAATTCCTATCAGGGCCTGGGGGTGTAGCTCAATGGTAGAGCACATGCTTACCATGCACAAAGCACCCTGGGTTCAATCCCCAGCACCAAAAAAAAAAAAAAAAAGGAAGAAAAAAAATTCCTTTCACGGTTGGTTTATTTGAATCAAGGTATAAGCAAGGTTAATACATTGCTTTTGATTGTTATGTCTCTTGAGTTTCTTTTAATCTAAAGAAGTGTCTGCAGTGTCTGCAAACACACACACACACATTTCCCTTCAGTTTCCCAGATTTGGCCTGAGGGCCACAGTTTGCTGACCCATAATGTAGAGTACACCTAGAAGTGGAAAATAGAGAATGATCACCTTCAACTTTGTTAGATATCATCAGTTTCTGTCTCCAAATGAAATTCCACCTGTTTATATACTTATCAAAAAAAGATAAGATTGACTATTTCTCTGCATCCTTGCCAACACTTGGTGTTCTATGATTTACTTTAAATATCTTCTTTCTGATCTTGTCTTTCTTTGCTCACGGTAACATTTGTTGAGCAAATGTTTTATAGTATTCCTTTTGTGTGTGATCTTTTTTTCTACTTCATATAAAAAATATTTCCTTATTCGATTATAATATTTTTCTGTATTTTCTTCAGAATGATTTGCTTTCCACGTTCAGGTTTAGTACATCTAGAATTTGTCCTTACAAATTGCATGAAATAGTTATCTAATGCTGGATAACTTGAATAGTCAATTATCTGAGCCTCCTATATTGACTATTCTAAATGCAGGTTCCTCACTGATTTGTAATGCCAATTTTGACTTACTGCATATTCTCACATACTGTAGGTCTGTTTCTAGGCTCTCTATTGTGCTTTTTAGTCTAGTTGTTTATCCTTAGACCAATACCACACCATTGTAATTCAATAATTTCATAAGCAGACTTACTATCAGATAGGATGACTCTCTCCCTAGCTTCAACATCTTTGAAATTCTACTACCTGCTCTTTATCCTATATCTTCCAGATGAATTAAAGACAAATCCCAACTTGAACTAAGGTTTAGAAAGTAACTTTCCCAAGGCACCATGATTAATAAGTAGTGGATGAATCAATCTCTACAGGTTAATTCTAAAGCCCAGAATCTAAGCCACTATATCCTTACCACCACCTGCACATTTAGATTATCAAGTAGTAGAGAGAGCTGAATGAAATTTTAGTGAAACTGGAGTTCTCTGCTTGGCTTTTTTTTTTTTTTTCCATGAGCAAGTTGCTTAAGTACCTCTGGACTTAGTTTCCCCAATATGCAAAATTGTTATAAAAATAGCTCATCTCAGGACTATGAATAAGCAGTCCCTATAAACTTGAAGCATTGATTCTATAAAAACCCATCTGATGACTAATGTGCCAATTTGACTGGGCCACATGGTGCCCAGACATTTTGTCAAGAATTGTTCTCAGTTTGTCTTTGAGGATGTGTCTCTATGAGATTAATTCTGGAATCCATAGACAAAATGGATTGCCCTCCCTAATGTGGGTAGGCCTCATCTAGTAAATTGAAGATGTCATTACAACAAAAAGTTTAAGAGGGAACTCTTGCTGTCTGACTGCTTGGAGCCAAGACATGAGCCTTTATGCCTTCAGACTCAAACTAACACACTGACCCCTTCCTGAGTCTGAGCTTTAGCTTTCAGACTGGCACTTACCCTCAGTTCTGCTGGGTTTTTTAGTGACTAGGACTATACCACAAGCTCTGAACTTCTAGCTGAACAACTGCAGATCTTGGGATTTTACAACCTCTATACCCATACAAGTCAATTCCTTATAATAAATACATACAGAGAAATAGATCCTATTGATTGTTTCCTCTTAAGTTTCCTGGCTAACACAGATTCTGGTACCAAGAGTGGTTCTAGAGGAAAAGAATAAAGAAGGAGTGTTCTAAATTGGTTTCAGGGCTTCTAGAACTGGCTCTCAAGTCTGATTAGACTTAATAACACTGTTTTTAGTAAAAAGGGAGCATTCATAGTCTGTGGCATGATAAGAGATACACAAAATTTCACAATTGAATATTTCCAATAAACCACTTATAAAAAGTAGGGAGCTGGATGACTACGTGTATGATACTTCCCAACATTTTTAGCAAACCAAGAAATAAAATATGATTGGTTAGCTGTTCCTAATGCTGGAAGAAGTTAAGAAAGAAAAGGATGACCTTAGGGATTTGAATTTCTAGTCAAGTGCCACATAAATGATCTGAAATCTTCTACATGTGCCCTGAAAGGATCTCTCATCTCCTGTACCTGGAGGACTGAGATCACTGAAAATCAAATGCAGAATCTCATCCTATGACTGAACTACATACATTAGTAGTAGATACCCTATGAGCCCAGACATTTAAAGGGAGGGTAATTGACTGAGAAAGAATGGGACCCTGAACACTGGAATGAGGATGCATGGTAGGCCTTGATGAAACAGAATTCTTTGATCCCCTGAATTCTGATGGGTCTTCTTTGCCAGTGGAAGAGACCATCCCCCACCTGAAGTGAGAGTGTTCCCTCTGCCCCTAGTGGTACCTGCCTCTCCATCCTCACCTGAGGAAATTAACCCTGTATTGCCTCAGGAATGTCTACTGGCCTCCTCAGCACACACCTCCATAACCCCTCTTTGCTTCTAGAGCTACAACTACATTCTAGTTTCAAAAGGTGATGTACAAAGTGTGACCCATGAGGAGGTATACTATCCTCCAAAATAGCAACTTGAGTTTTCTAATGACAGACAAAAATCCAGAGAGTATATGTGACAATGAATACTAAGAATGTGAGATACTGATGGAAGGTACATAAAGTGGTAATCAGGCCAATTAACTGATATGGGTTCACCAGGCAAAAGTTTGCACTCCATGCTGCAGTTGAGGGAGTAAGAAAAGGCTCTAATCATTGGGTTGATTGGCTTAAACCTGGACCTAAAGGTGGCTCACAGTGAGCAAGTTGAAAATTCTAGACCTGCCTTGGTTTAATGTATAGGAAGGGATCAAAAGCTTAAAGAGCCTGAAATATTAGAATGTATTTGTCATCTAAGAGCTATTCACCCATCATGATATAAGAGATACATTTGTGAGGGGATCCCTGGCATCCTGGAAGAGCTTCATGACTACTCCTCCCTGTAATTAGGCCTTACAGTGGGAACTGCAGACACTGAATTGGGAAACCCAAATGCAACAGAAGTAATTGGATCCTGGGGTGGCTGTGGCCAGGTAGCTGCAAGGTGGTAGCCAGGTGGCCAAAGGGAAGGTGGGTTGTGGTTGCCATAATGAAATCAGAGCCAAAGCAGCGATCAGAATAGCCCAAAAACCTACGTATGGTATGGGCCTAGAGGTGAAACAGATACTTGCTTACTTGATCTGTATAAGCAGAGAGGTTCTAAGTCAAATGAAAAAAAGTCCACCTGAATTATAATAGCAGAGAGTTTTATCCCCTTAATCCACAGTTGATTGAGCTAGTTTATTGACCTGAAATCCCTTGAATGAAGAGGAAGCCCGGTCCCCTTAAGGAAGAACTCCAGTATCCTGCTAGGAATCTGTACTCTTAATCTTTTCCCCAAAGGGATGCATGGCCTCTTACCAAGGTAACTATGCATTGAGTAAAAGGACATAACATAACCTGTTAAGGACTACTGGACATTGGCTCTAAATTGATTCTAATTCCAGGAAACCTGAAACAGTATTGTGGGCCACCAGTCAGAGTAAGAGATTATGGCAATCATGTCATCAATGGAGCTTTATCTCAGGTCTGTCTTATTGTGAGGCCCCTGGTTAACCAATCTTGTGGTTATTTCCGCAGTTCTGGGATGAATAATTAGAACACATACACTCAGTATCTGGCACAATCCCCATGTTATTCTCTGATCTGTGGAGTAAGGGCTATTATGATGGAAAAGGCCCAGAGGAACCACTAAAAAAACTGCCTCTACCTAAGAAAATAGTAAATCAAAATGCCTTATTTCTGGAGGGATTACAGAAATTCGACCCACCAAAGATTTGAAATATGCAGGGGTACTGATTCCTACCACATCCCTATTCAACGCTCCTACTTGGTCTAGGCATAAAACAGATGGATCTTGGAGAATGACAGTGGATTATCATAAGCTTAAGTGGGTACTGACTCCAATTGTAGCTGCTGTATACCAAATATGGTTTATTGCTTAAGCAAATTAACATGCCCCACCCCACCACCATACCTGGTGTGACACTATAGATTTGGAAAATGGTTTTTTTTTCATCCCTGTCAATTAGGACCACAAGAAGCAGTTTGCTTTCATTTGGCAAGGCCAGTAATACACCTTTACTGTCCCACCTCAGGGGTATATCAACTCTCCAGTTCTACATCATAGTTTAGTTATAGCAGAGCTTAGTTTTGGCAGGGACCTTGACCATCTCTCCCTTCCATAAGATAAGGCACTGGGGCTGGGGTTGTAGCTCAGTGGTAGAGCACTTGCCTAGCACAGGTGAGGCACTGGGTTCAATCCTCAGCACCACATAAAAATAAAATGAAGGTTAAATTCTTAAAAAAAATAATAATAATAAGGCACTGGTCCACTACATTGATGATATTTTGCCGATTGAATCTAGTGACCAAGAAGTAGGTACTATTCTGGTCTCATTAGTAAGACACTTGCATGTTAGGGGGTAGGAAATAAATCTGGAGGGGAAAAAAATTCAAGGACCTTCAATGTCAGTGAAATCTTTAGAGGCCCAGTGGCATGGGGCATGAGATACCCCTTCCAAAGTTAAGGATAAGTGCTCCATCTGGCTCCTCCTATAACCACACGGGAGTACAACACCTAGTAGATCTCTGAATTTTTATGGGTCATGTACTCTTTATTTTGGTGTATTACTCTAGCCTATTTACTGAGTGACCTAAAAAATTTGCCAGTTTTGAGTGAGACCCAGAACAAGAGAAAGCTCTGTAACAGGTTCACAAGCTGCTCTGCCAGTAGGGCCACAGGACCCAGTAGTTCCAATGGTGCCTGAAGATATGCTCTTTAGCACCTCTGTCAGACCCCTTTATGGGAATTACAGCACAGGCCCTTGGGTTTTAGTTATCTGTGGATGACTTCTCCTGAGAAACAGTTCTTGGTCTGCTATCGGACCTTAGTTAAGACTGAATACTTAATATGGAGCACTAAAGTAACCTGAGCTGCCCATCATGAACTCAGTGATCTGATCCACTGAGCCATAAGGTTGGGTATGCACAGCAGGAACTCCATCAGCAAATGGAAATGGTGTGTATGTGATCAGGCCCAAGCATCAGCAAGTTACATGAACTGGCCCAAAAGCCTACAGTCCCCAAATCTGTTACCTTACTCTCTCTTTCCATCACGTAAGGACACGGCAAAAATGCATCTATTCACAAGCCAATAAAAGAACCCTCACCAGACCTTGACTGTGCTGGCACCCAGATGTCAGACTGAAAAACCTCAAACTGATTTCGTCTCACTCCAGTCAGAATAGCAGCTATTAAGAATACAAACAACAATAAGTGTTGGCGAGGATGTGGGGAAAAAAGGCACACTCATCCATTGCTGGTGGGACTGCAAATTGGTGCAGCCAATATGTAAAGCAGTATGGAGAATCCTTAGAAAACTGAGGACGGAATCACCATTTGACCCAGCTATCCCACTCCTCAGTCTATACTCAAAGGACTTAAAAACAGCATACTACAGGGACACAGCCACAACAATGTTTATAGCAGCACAATTCACAACAGCTAAGCTGTGGAACCAACCTAGATGCCCTTCAGTAGATGAATGGATAAAGAAAATGTGGTATATATACACAGTGGAATATTATTCAGCATTAAAAGAGAATAAAATCATGGCATTTTCAGGTAAATGGATGAAGGTGGAGAATATGTTAAGTGAAGTGAGCCAATCACAGAAAAACAAATGATTTCTCCAATTTAAGGATGCTGATTCATAATACTCTGGGGGGCGAAAGAGAGAATTAGATGAACTCTAGATAGGATAAAGGGGAAGGGGGAGGGAAAAGAAGGGGGGATAGGGGTAGGAAAGACAGTGGAATGTATTGGTCATCATTACCCTAAGTACACGTATGAAAACACAAATGAGGTGACTCTACTTTGTGTATGACCAGATATGAAAAATTGTGCTCTATATGTATAATATGAATTGTAATGCATTCTGTTGTCATATATAACAAATTAAAATTTTTTTAAAAAAACTCCAAAACTGAGAAAATAAGTTTCTGTTGTTTAGTTATTCAATCTGTGATATTTTGTTATGGCAGCCCAAGAAGAGCTAATATGCTATCTGAATTAAAGATTTTTGTACAATAAAGTAATTCATATTTTTCTAAATCTCTCATTGACTGTAGATTTGAAGACTTTCAGGGAAACCATTTTGGCTTTTTTTTTCCCCCCTTGAGGCAAAAATAGAAATAGAGGGAAAACTGGTACTGCAGTTATTTTGCTTTAAGGATAATTCAGAACTTACAGGAGCCCCAGTGTTGCTTTGAGATCATGCTTGGTCAATCTCACACCCTATGGGAAGCACCCAAGCAGATGAGCATGGGCCCAGCTAAGAAAAGAAAAAATGCTCTGATGTAAAAGTAAATTCCAGGTGTGCACAGCAGGTTGGGAAATTGTGAGCAAGATGTTCAAACGTTTTTGGAGTCATTCTCTTTACAAAAACACCAAGACAGAAGGCCCTGGCTGTGGCTTTCTTATACCCAAAGTTAGCTGAAGCCAGAGAGAAACCCAAGTATCTGACAGTGTATCTAAGCCTACATTTCTTCCTTTATTCCTTTCCCAACTTCTGCTTGGCCAGAAATAAATGGGCAAATAAAATAAATCACTAGAATAATATAAAGGTTAGTTTCTCATGGTCCTCAGGAAAGAACATTTGTGTGGGCTGTTTTTGGCCTGATGATAATTAAGAGCTGGATTTACTTTTCCCTGTTGACTCTTGTCTCTTTTGTCTGCCCATTTCGTTTTGCTTTATTGATAGACGTTTTCTTAGATCAGGTTCTCCTAGAAGCAGAACCTAAGCACAGCTTTCAGGAGCAAGTTATTAAGGAAATTCTCCCAAGAGAAACCCATAAGGGAGTAGGAGACAGGGACAAGCTGTCATCTCACAAAACTGGGGAGGATAAAGTTCATAGCCATCAAAGCAGAGCGACTCTGGTAAACATCCCCAGATTGAATTAGGAGCTCTCAAAGACTACATCCTAACAGTAAGGTTGAAGACCAGTCCTTCCAAAGCTATAACCCAACTTTAACTCAACTCAGCAACTGGGTTAAAACAATGAGCTCCCACTTTAACTACCTGACAGAGACCAAAGAAAACTTCTTTTGGCAAAGAAAATATCAGGTAGGAAGCTTTTTTTTTTCCCCCCAATGCAATTCCTGGCATTTAATCAAAAACTTTCTTGTATGCCTAGAAACAGAGCCAAGAGGTGGAAAAACAGACAATAGAAAGAGAACTACAGATGATCCCAATATGAGAGTTATCAAGTGCATGCTTTAAAATAAAAAAATAAAGCAGAAGACACCTGTCCCAACTCACTCGTTCTTTAATCCTACACCCCAAAGAAATACTCTTTTGCTCCTTCTTCTGGTATTAACTCCATTATTTTCAAGTGACATGCTCATGTTGGTATCTGTGGATTCATTAATTTCAGTCACCATCTACTGACTTCCTTTTGTAGTCATTGGTAACATTTAGCTCTCTCATAGTATCCTGACTTGTAAATCTCTTGTATACCCTCACGTTTTTCTTCCTCCCTACGACACAGTTACAACCAATATATGACTAATTCAGGCTCCCCAGTAATTTTTTAAAACCCTATCAATACTAATTTCTACATGGTCAAATATATGTAGTTAACTCTAGTTCCATTTTATTTTCTCTAGAAACCTCCCCTGTAAAGTCATGGCCTCCTGTTCCACAGTGAACTGATTGATTGTTCTCCAAGCCTATCTTAAGCCTACTGTCCAACAATTTTCTTGGGACCTCACTGTTTATAGAATTTGAAATTACTTTATTAATCTACTTTGTTTAACCTAACATTTCCTGGTCCTTAGTCTTGGTTTACTCCTTGCTCAGGTATACTTTCATAAGCAAGCACACATTAGAAATACAATGCTTGTCCAAAGATGACATTACTCTCATATTTGACTGTTTTTTCTGTGCATAGAATTCTAATTAGAGCCTAGCTGCCCATCAACAGATGACTAGAGAAAGAAAATGTGGGCTGGGCATGGTGGCACACACCTGTAATCCCAGCAATTCAGAAGGTTGAGGCAGGAGGATTGTGAGTGCAAAGCCAGCCTCAGCAACTTAGCAAGACCCTTAGCAACTTGGAGAGACCCTGTCTCTAAATTTAAAAAGGTCTGGGGATGTGGCTCAGTAGTTAAGCACCCCTGGGTTCAATCCCTGGTAACAAAAATGAAAAACAAGGAAGGAAATTGTAGTGTATATCCACAATGGATTAATACTCAGTCATAAAAAAAAAAGAATGAAATCATGTCATTTGCATGAAAATTGCTGGAACTGGAGATCACCACATAAAGCAAAGTAACTTGGAGTTGGAAAGAAAAGCATCACATTTTCTCTTATATTAAAGCTAGTAGAAGGGAAAAAGAGGATGTCATAAATCTCAAAGAAAGATTATTGGGTATAGAGGAAGGGAATCAGGGGAAGGGGAAGAGAGGGAAAGGATAGTATATGGGAGGTAATAAGAAGTGAAATTGATCAAATTATGTTATATGAGCCCCACTCTGCTGTATAATTAATATGCACCAATAAAAAAATTCTTGTTAGAAAATTATTTCCCTTGGAATTTTTAAGGCCCTATTCCATTGTCTTCTAGTTCCCAGTGTTGACTGAAATGTCTGAAATCTTAGCCCCAATTCTTTATGCATGACCACTTTTTAACCCCTGAAAACTTTAGAATCATCTCTCTATATTCAAAATTTTATGATGTGCCTCAGTTTTCTTTGTAATTCATATGGAAATAAAAGCCACATGGTTCTGAGAAATTATCTCAAATAATTATTTTGATAACTCTTGCCTTTGAAACTCTTATCAAATTTATTAGCATTTCTAGACCTCCTGTAATGACCTTTACTTTTTGAACTGCAAGAAAAAAATCAATTCACTTCTCCTAGCTCCAATAAAATGGAGTTTGTTTGTCCATTTCTTATTCTCCTTATTGCTTTGATGTGATGTTTTGAGAGATGAAGCTGAAACATTTTATTCTACCCTCTTTAAATGAGACACCACGATATTGCTTTTTATTGTTTAGAGAGCCACAAAAGCAAAAGAAACTACTTCATTTCAACTTCTGATGATAGACATTACAAGGGAAACTACCACCATGCAGCAGCAGCTGAGGAAATTCTGTCATACAGATTCAGTTTAATATTGTTCAGTTTTTCAAAAATCTTCCCATTTCTCTTGACTTCCATTAAGAGAAAAATACAGGAGACTTTTGAAAGGAAATCAAACTTTCCCTACTGAATTGAAAGGTTAGACACTATTTTTAGGATGCTGCAGCACTGAGATCAGAGCTACTTATCAAAAATCATAGCACTCGTTCAAGAAAGTCTAGAGGTATGGAGATGCTGGAGATCCACTGGACTGTTCTGACCAGACCAAGGTGACCATGGCTAGGGCAGGTTTTTAATGCAGGCGCGGAGCAGCATTAGTGAGCCTCATGCTCAGATACAAAACCCTATAAAGCTATCCAGAAGCCCAGAAGAATTTCTGCTTAAAGCCAGGCACAGTGGCACACACCTATAACCTGAGCAGCTCAGGAGGCTGAGACAGGAGGATCCTGAGTTCAAATCCAGCCTCAGCAACAGTGAGGCATTAAGCAACTCATTGAGACCCTGTCTCTAAATAAAATACAAAATAGGGCTGGGGATGTGGCCCAGGGGTCCAATGCCCGAGTTGAATCCCCAGTACAAAAAAAGAAAAAAAGTATTTCTGCTTTGAAAATGCTTCAGAAGAGGTTTTCATAACTATTAATTGTAAGTGTTGAAATTTCTCTTTTGCGGGGGTGGGAGGTGAATAGGGAGAATACTGGGGATTGAACCCAGGGACATTTATATCCCCAGTCTTTTTTTTTTTTTTTTTTTTTAATTTTGAGACAGGGTATCAGGTTCCTTAGGGCCTCACTAAGCTGCCAAGGCTGGTCTCAAACTTGCAATCCTCCTGCCATAGCCTCCCAAGTGACTTGGGATTACAGGCATGTACCACTGCACATGGATTGTCATTTTTTTTTCACCTAACTTGCAATTTCCCAACTTGCCATTTATTTGGAGGTCATTGGGGAGAGAACTCTTGAAGTTCCTGTAATATGTCTCTCAAGTAACCAGCTTTTGAGATTTTCTACTCTAATTGAGTACATGATTACGCTTCACTTATCCAAAATTCTTGAAGGAAAAGGATTCCAGGAAAGTTAAAAGTTCATGGAACGCTGCTTTGGTTCCTCACTCCCAATCCCTCCAAGTTCAATCCTTTACAGATGAAAGCAGAAGACATTAGCAAATATGGGTGGTGCCAAATGGTGCAGGCTGTACCGCACAGAAAGGGGCAGGAAACGCACACATTATTGATTGAACAGCCCAGCTTGATTCTGTGCTCCAGGAGGTGGCTCCAAATCTTTATTATTTTCCCTTTTACAGAGGAAGTATGGCACTGTCTTATAATGGGAACAAACCATCTGAGTTAGAGGCTGCCTTCGCTGGGCAATGTCAAGATCCCCAACCACCCAGCACCTGGAGACCTTATGGGAAGGTGGGTTTGCATCTAGCACCTCCTACAGAGAGAACAGGGAGCCCCAGCTACAGAAAGCATAATACCATAAAACCTGCAGAGGGTCTGCAGGGTTACCAAGAAGAACTCTCATCTCTCCATGGTCTTTCTAAAATATGTATGGTATTTTTTTTTGTCTTATACAGAGTTTATTATACCTTTTGGGTTTTGTAACCAAGTTCTGTGTCCTGCCCTTGCTCTCATCTAACACTTCATCTGGAGCCTCTATTCTGCTAGATGACAACCTCTAGCCTCTCATACGCTAGGGGCCCAGGAACAAAATAATAAAGGATGTTGAGACCATGGGTAAAGTAAGGATGAATGAATTCTTTGTGAAGGCCTGCAAAGCATCCTTGTAATAAATGACAAGCAACAGTAGGTAACATCCCTCCAGGCCAGTGGCTCTCCAAGGTTAGTCAGGGATTCCTGAGGGGTTCCATGAAGTCACAGCTACTTTTATAATATTAAAACTCCAATTCTTTTTTTAAAAATATTTTTAGTTGTGGATGGACATAATACCTTTATTTACTTTAATGTGGTGCTGCGGATCGAACCCAGTGCCTCACACGTGCTAGGCAAGTGCTCTACCACAGAGCCACCAAAGCAGCCCTCCAATTCTTTAACTTCACTCTCTCATCAATATACAGTGAAGTTTTCCAGGCCAGGTAATGTGTGAGATCACAAGAGATCAAATAAACAAATAGCTATAAGAATCCAACTATCTTCTAACCAAAATGTCGAAGAGATTCACCCAAGAATAGACCAATACCATTCTCGTCAACTTTTTTGTTTGGAAAAGTTTAGTTATAACTATATTATAGAACTATTTTTGGCTGGGGTTGTGGCTCAGCGGTAGAGGGCTCGCCCAGCAAATGCAAGGCCCTGAGTTCAATCCTCAGCACCACATAAAAATAAATAAATTTTTTTAAAAACCATTTTTAACAAAGCACTGTATTGTTATAACAATTATATATACTCACATAAATTTGATAATAGGTTTGTAGTTATTGAAATTTTTTTTCAATTTTAATTTCAAGTATAATACATATTGATGACACAACCCACATACACAAAAACTCTTTGGAATTATCAATGACTCTTCAGAGTGCAAAGTTCCTGTAACCCAAAAGTTTAAGGATCACTATGATTTTAAGAAATACAACCTACTCAGTTGGACGCGGGGGCACACACCTGTAATCCCAGCAGCTCAGCTTGGGTGGCTAAGGCAAGAGGATCGAGAGTTCAAAGCCAGCCTCAGCAAAAGCAAAGCTCTAAGCAACTCAGTGAGACCCTGTCTGTAAATAATATATGAAAAGGGGGTGGAGATGTGGCTTAGTGGTCAAGTTTCCAAGTTCAATCCCTGGAACCACCCCCCCCCCCAAAAAAAAAAACAAAAAAAAAACACAACCTACTCAATGCCCTCCTTCAACATATTGGAAAGTAAAGGCCTGATAACACACTGGAATTTTCCTAACCAATACTTTCATTCATGTTTAATTTTGCAATATAATGGAGGAAGAGAAATGGCTGAACATTGTACAATCAAACAAGGAATAAGATGTGCAACTCAAAAATGCCTGAGAATTATTTCTCAAAGCTATACAGAGAATGAAGTCTCAGAATGTTCCAAGTCTATAAAATGCAGTTACCTTGAAAAGAGACTCTGAAAACATCAAAATCCTCTTTATGTGGCCTTTCAGGGTGGCCACACATACAACATAAGCTATTGGTTTAAAAAAAAAAAAAAAAAACTGGTATGGGGGGCTGGGATTATAGCTCAGTGGTAGAGTGCCTGCCTAGCATGTGCAAGGACACTGGGTTCAATCCTCAGCACCACATTAAAAAAAAATGTTAAAGTATTGTGTCCATCCACAACTAAAGAAATATTAAAAAAAAACAAACTGGTATGGATATCTACATAATGAAATAGTGAACACACTTTTCTTTCTTTTCCCATTTATAATATCATAATTTATTAATTTATTTTAATTTGTTATATATGACAGCAGAATGCATTACAATTCACATTACACATTTAGAGCACAATTTTTCCTATCTCTGGTTGTACACAAAGTAGAGTCACATCATTCATGTCTTCATACATGTACTTAGGATAATGATGTCCATCTCATTCCCCCATCTTTCTTAACCCCATGCTCCCTCGCCCTTTCCCTCCCTCCCTTTGCCCTATCTAGAGTTGATCTAATCCTCCCATGTCCCCCCAAAGCACATTATGAATTAGCATCCTTAAATCAGAGACAACATTCAGCATTTGTTTTTTGGAGATTGGCTAACTTCACTTTGCATGATATTCTCCAACTCCATCCATTTACCTTCAAATACCACGATTTTATTCTCTTTTAATTCTGATGAATACACTTTTCTATGAGGGTTCTGTCTACCTATAGTCCCCTGTGACCACATGCCACTTAAACTTCATGCCCTTCTATTACTGTTACGGAGGCTCACTGGCAAATAGCCAGGTGTTCCCATTTCAGCAGGTGCAACTTGGAGTAATTGATTTTGAAACATGGAATTATTTAATTTTTTTTTCAACTATGAATTTTCTTTTTATAAATAAAGTTGAGTTTTCATTAAATAATAATAGGGCTGGGGAAATAACTCAGTGGTAGAGCACTGGGATTAAGAGTCAAGGTTAGAGCCAATCTTGAATATAAAAGATTATGAACATTTTTTCCCTCATATTCAGGTTGCACATACACTCTAGAACTACTCTTTGCCTGAATTAAAAGCAAATGTTATTAGGGAAAGTTTTCTTTTATTAGTGCATTACAGTTGTACAAAATATTTGGGTTCATTTTGATGTAACCATACATGCATGAAATTTAATTTCCGCCAGTTCAGTCCCCAGTGCTCCCCCACCTACTCCCCTCTGGTTCCCCTTCTACTCTACTGATTCACCTTCCATTTATTTATTGATTTATGGATTAATTCTATTTAAGACATTCTTACCAAATAAAAGCAAGCAGAAGCACAAAATATAAAACACATAAGAATTACAGAATTATATTCCTTCTTTTGAGGCAAGTGACTAAATCAGTAATATTCAGAACAGAACCACAGAATGAAGACCCCAATTGCTCTGGGGAATAAAAATAATAATAATAATGCCAAACTCCACACACTACAACTCCAGTCCTTTATTAGTGGGAAATAGCTTTAAATTCTCACTTTATATTGATTTAGTCTTATTTAGACCAGAGATCAGCACACTAGGACCTAGGGACAAATCCAGCCTGCCGCTCATTTTATAAATAAAGTTTTATTGAAACACAGTCTGCTCATCTTTTTACATACTGTGTCTGCAGTTGCACTGTAATGGCAGAGTTGAATAGCTGTCACAGCAACCATGGAGTGCAAGGCCTTAAAGATTTATTATCCCAGGCTTTACATTAAAAAAAGTTTGCTGACCTCCAATTAAAAAAAAGAAAAAAAAGATGGGAAATTGTGTTTTTCAACCCACAGTCAATCAGAAGCAGCAAAGAGGGAGAAACCTTAATGCTGCACATGCTAACCTCAGTAGGCAGTAGCCACTGCTGCTGATATTGAGGAAGAATACTCAAGAACTTTACAAGAAGTCCTAAAATTGAACTGTCAAAGAAGTGAGCTTCTGAAGCCCCCTCACCTCCATGGCACACAGTTCTGAAGGGCCAGGCCTGTTCAGAGCTCCCAAAGGAGCCAGGATACAATCATGTCCAGCCTAGCAGCTCCTTCTGCACAATCCTATTGTCCTCCCCTCCTTTCAGATGATTCTCCCAAAAGCAATCCTTCTGCATAAAACTACCTATTTCGGTGTCTGTTTCCAAAGAACCCAATCTCAGACTATGTATAGAGAAGCATGGCAACTGGTGTTGACCTCAGGCTTTAACCAAAACCTCAGACAACTCCATGAGCATTTACAGGTCACCTCCTGAATTCCTGGCATTAACTAGGCCCTGTAGGAAATAATAAAAGGATAAGATACAATCTTTGCCCTCAAAGATCTGACAATTTATGTATTGTCTATGGCTGCTGTTGTGTTACCCTGTGATAGATGGGCTACCCTCCCCCCCCCCCCCCCCGCCAGAGTTCTCCACATCCTGAGATAAGCATCCTGTTTCATTCTCCAGGCAGGATGTTTCTTTTCCCTGGGCAAGAGCCAATAGGCTTAAAGGTCGCCCTGTTCTATGGGCAAAGAGCCAATGGCGTTGGGGTTGCTCTGGTGCACCTCCCACCAGAAATCCCTATATAGGGCCCTGTTCGAGAGACTCAGAACAGACACACAGAGACACACACATCAGCTCGTCACTGCTGAGAGGAGGAAGCCACTCAGACACATCAGCTCGACCCTGTGGGGAGGAGGAAGCAACTGCAACAGCTCCAGACCCACCGCCTTCAGCCCACGGCAGCTGCCCCAGCCAGCAGCTCCAGACCCACCGCCTTCAGCCCGACGGCTGCTCCCAGCCGAGACAGCAACTGCTTTAGCTGATAGCTCCAGAGATCCTAGCCGGTGCAACCAAGCACCCACCTTCTGTCCAGAGCTTGCACACTCCCTTCTCCCTGACTCCCCTCTCCCACCAGAGCTTGCACACTCCCTTCTCCCTGACTCCCCTGCAGGAGCCCTGTTTGGGGATTGGCTTGAATTGCAGTTGACTATGAGCCGTGGAGATTTGGCCATTGTCGCCACCCGTAGTCTCACGGGATTTTGTTGCGGGATCTGGAGTGACTTGGCCGAAATTGCTGATCGGGTCAGCGCCATTTTAGTGGTGTGTTTGGCGTGAGTTAGTTGTTAGAACCAGAGAGAAAAGTTATCAGAATAAAAAGCTGTTTGTCTCCAGTTTGCTTCTGAAGTTCTTCCCGCGGCTCCGGTGCTCCGAGCGCTTCAGGCGGCAACACTCCCCTCTCCCAGAACCTCTTCTCCAGTTTTGCTACCAGCCACAAAGGCTGTTGAATAAATCTCTTGGCTGCACGGCTGTCCCTGGTGTGATGTTTTGCCCTTCACCCTGGGTGATTAAAACCACCTAAGGAGAGGATAAACTGCCTAGGGTATTATATGATGAGGTTCATTTCCACCACCACTGTAGCTAGCTTGGGAAAGGGAAGTAGGAATGGTGGTGGGTCAGCTGCCCAATATCTAGTTGTGGAAAATGGACAGGTATCACAGAAGTAGTGCTTGGCCAAGAGCTTCAAAGATGCAATAAGCATTAAAGATGAGTTTTTAAAAAGCAACAGACACGAGAAGTAATGCAAGGAAGAGACTAGACATAGGGAAGTATAGTGAAAGTTATGTCTTAGAAGTTCAACTATACCCAATTTGTCTGAAGCTTAGAATGGGGTGGTGGCAGGGGAGACTGTTTGAAATGTAGATTGAAACCAACTCAAGAAGATTCTTGAACACTGTACCAAAAAGTTAATTTAAAACATGCATTCCATAGTAGAATCAATCTGAAATAACTTACTTATTTTCTTATATGAATACCCCATAGTGAATGCAACCATCATGTACATCCATAAGAATGGGCTCCTAACTAGAAATAGGATGTATTCCAATTTGTACAATTATATAAAAATGAATTCTACTGTCACATGTAACTAAAAAGAACCATTTAAAAAAAACACACACATAACAGAAATGATTTCAAGCGGGAGTAGGATGATTATTGAATTTGTCACCCAAAACAACAATTCTAAGCGGCCAAGAGGGTGTTGTAGATTAATACGCCAGGGCAACAGATACAAACCAATACTATCCAGTGAAAACAAGAATGGTCACCTAAACAGATAGACAACAGGATTAGAGCTGTTCTTTAAGATAACTAACACAGTAATATAATGACCTATTGCTGTATAACAAACAGCCCCAAAATGCAGCAACTTAAAATAACAATAGTTTATTAATTTTAAATTCAGTGAGTTGGCAATTGGGGCTGCATTCTGGTAATTCTTCTGCTCTGCCTGCCAATGCTCTCACTCATGCATCTGTAGTCAGTTACAGATGCTGATTAGTCTAGCCAGCTTTATCAACATATGGTGGTTAGTGCTGATGGTCATTTGGTACTCAATGTCCAAACTACATATCTCTAATAATCTAGTCAAGATTTCTCCCAGGGCAGCAGAAGGGGTCCCATCAGCAAAAGAACAAGTTCCTCAATGAGAAAATACTTTTCAAGTCTCTCCTTGTGACACATTTGCTGTTATCTCACTGGTCAGAGCAAGTCCTATAGGCAAGCCCAGAGTCAGTGTGGGAGAGGACTACTTGAGGCTTAGGTCAGGGCATAGAATTGAGACAACTTTGCCAACATTCCACCACAGATAGCAGTGTCTAAGTTGGACTGAAGGAGCAGGGTTAAATATGGAAGCAACAATTTTAAGATTCCGATCAGTCAACTCTAATCTCGTCTTGACTTCTGCCTCCTAGGCGCATTCCTCAGCCTATGATTGGCAGGGCCTCCTTGGCCTGGAAGGCCATCTTCTTTTTTTTTTTTTTTTTTTTTTTTTTTTTGGTGGTACCAGGGATTGAACTCAGGGGCACTCAACCACTGGCCACATCCCCAGCCCTTTTTTTGTATTTTTTATTTAGGGGTCTCACCGAGTTGCTAAGTGCCTCTCCATTGCTGAGGCTGGCTTTGAACTCGTGATCCTCCTGCCTCGGCCTCCCAAAGTGCTGGGATTACAGGCGTGCGCCACCGCGCCCGGCAAGGAAGGCCATCTTCTAAGCCAGTCTCCCTGTTGTCATGACTCCAGGCTCCATTTCCCACTGTAGCTTCCACACCTGATCCCCAGGATTCACGTACTTTTGATCTGAGAAAAACACATTACTACCCAGCTCCATGGCTGGCTCTTCACCAGAGCTACAGGATGCTCTGGTTTTCAGACAGACTCTGAAACCTGTGCCTCTGTCCTCAACCTGCCAGGAACACATGACAGTGGTGTCCACCAAGCCCCTCTCACTGGCTGGGCAAGTACTTCCTGTGCCTTCCCAGAGTTGTGTGTCTGTACCACCCACGTCAGAGCTCGAGTCTGTAATGTCTTGCTCTGAGTGAGGATTCTCAAAAGTTGTAATTGATTCTTTGGTATTTGCCTTGAAACTTTGTATTTGACACTAACTAAATGATTGCATATTTGCATTAGGCTGGTCTATTTCCTTGCATCCCATTTGGCATCTCCTATGGCTCATAGCTTGGGGCCTGGGTCAAAATTTCTATTTGAACATCTGGTCTCACATGCTCTCGCCTGCTTTGTTAGTTTGCGATCTGAGTCATCTTGGAGTCATCCTTCTTTCTGAACTCCCACATCCAATTAGTAATACATTCTACTGACTTGACCCCTGAGACCCTCCTTTTCTGCTCACTGCCAACGCTGCTCTCCACACTTTCATTGTCTCTTGCACACTGGCTTAGAGGAGAGACGGCAGCATGGCCAGTGGGTGAGCATTTGTTGGGTCTGAATTTCAGCTCCACCACCTATTAGATAAATAACATTGGCTGAAGCTTCTGAAGTCCTCTAAGCCTCAGTTTTCTAATCTGAAAGAGGCAGTTAGTAACAACTGCTTCATGGGGATGTGTGAGAATTGCATGTGGCAATGTAGAGTGGCTTGATTATAATAAAGGCTCACTATTGTTAGGGAATCACATCATGGTAACACGTCATGGTAACAGCATGGCTAAGCTCGAGATCTGCAAAGAGCAGATGAAGGACACACAAGAAAGAGCTCAAGGAGGATCCAAGATGGCAGATTAGAGGAAGCCGCACTTCAGGACAGCTCCATGGAAAGAATCCAACAAAGCAGATAAATTGCCTTTCATCATATATATATAGGCTGAAAATACCGATCTCCTGGATGGTTTGATTACCACTACCAGAGAGAGAAAGAGACAAGCTGTCTGCAGCGGCTGGAGCCGCGAGGCTCCTGCAAAACCGCCTGGGTGGTGCACAGGCCCTGCGAAGCAAAGTCAGTGTGGGGAGACCGCGCTACTACTGCAACCCCAGCCAAACTCACGGCACACCAGCGAGAAACCGGCGATAAAAACCAGCGATAACAGCCGGCGGGATTGGTGCTGGGGAACCACGGGAGACCGCGGGTCCACACACCAGTTCGAATCCACACTCCGCCAGACGCGACAGAGATCGGCGATCAGCCAACAGGGGCAGAGTGGAGCGGGCCACAGTCCGAAGCAGCGCTGTCTGCACCACAGTCACAGGTGTGGCTTCCCGGTGCCACTTCGGCAGGGAGACATCCACCCAACGGCTTTGAGATCGGTCGGCGAGGATACGGGAGTCTGCGGAGCTGCTGTTGACTGGAAGGAGAGCACCTACATCTTTGAAAGCTGCGGGGGCTGGTCCTGACAAAGAGGAGGAGACGGAGAGCGGCGGCTGCATCCATCCAGGGACTCTCCGGCTCTCTGGAGACAACGCACAATTGGGTGAGACTTGGGTGGTCAGCAGGGGAAGGCGTTTCTGAGGCTAGCGCAGCGGCCACAAGAGGCTGCAACTGTGGGTGGGCTTGGGGAGGGGGTGCCTTCTGCAAGGTCCCCTTCCGGCGCCATTCATCTGCTGACACGCACGGTCCCCCTGGGCCACTCCTTCACTGAACCATGCAGCCACTGGCCTAGGATGCAGCCTTGATTTCACTAACAGGATCACAGACTGTGATCCAATAGCAATTGGTTTGAACTGGAAAGGAAAGGGGGAGGGGGGCTTCCCAGGGCCCATTTTGTCTGAGACTTGGGGTTCGACTTTTTTTTTTTTTTTCCTTTTCTTTTTGTTGGCTTGCTTGCTTTTTTGGATTGCAGGGAGGTTTTTTTGTTGTTGTTGTTTGTTTGTTTATTTTCTTTCTCTTTTTTTGGCTTTGTTTTGTTCTGCTTTTTTTTTTTTTTTTTTTTTCCTTCCGCATTGATTGTTAGTGTGTTTGTTTGCTTCCGCTCCTTTTTTCTTTCATTCTTTTCCTCCTTCTCACTCTTGTATCTTTTCTTCCTCCTTCATCTTTCATGTTTACATCCTGCCAGTGCATACTAAACAGAGGCAAAAACAAGTTATACGCAGAACTTGGGATTTCTAGAACCGGCGCAATTGAACTGGGTAGCAAAGTGGTGTTATATATAGTTTACTCTCTATTTCCTTGATTCTCTCTCTCCTCTCTCTTACACCAATTCCTACTCTTTTATCATTTCTTTTCTTTTCCAACTTACTATATATATAAATTGATCTTTTTACCTAATTGTCAACCCCATTCTCTTTCTTCCATCGTCTACTGATACTAAACCACTTCCACTAAACCATTTCAATAGATATCTCTTTTCATACTTTCCAAGAAAGAACAATTCAAGACACTTCCTTCTTCCTAAACATAACACCTCTGTATCCAATACTTGAAGCTATAAAACCCTATCAGAAGCGTACAGAGTAAATTGGAAATAATATCTGGGTTAACAAAATCTGTACATTGTGATCAAACTTGGATTTTCTGAATAGAAAGTGTTAGGTTTTAAAAGTGTAAAGGAATTATAAGGTGATCTGATAGCATTGCACTACAGGAACAACATAAGGCTTTAAGGTAAAATCGAAATAGTCAAGGTCCCACAGTGCAGGAAGAAAAGACACACAAGCAACATGAAAAAACAAGGAAAGAAAATGACACAAACAAATCAAGATACCTCATCGGTAGATGTCATGGCAAGCACAGTTGGTCAAATGCCAGAGATGGAATTTAGAAATTACATATGCCAAATGTTTATGGAACTTAAGAATGAACTCAAAAATGAGATGAGGGAGCAGGTACAGGAGGCAAAAGATCATTTTGACAAAGAACTCCAAAAACAAATACAGGAAGTAAAAGATTACTTCAATAGGGAAATAGAGGCTCTAAAGAGAATCCAAACAGAAATTCCAGAAATGAAAGAAGCAATAAACCAAAATAAAAGCTCAATTGAAAACATCTCCAACAGAATAGACCACTTGGAAGAAAGAACCTCAGACAATGAAGACAAAATATATGTCCTAGAGAAGAATTTAAACCATACAGCAAAACTTGTTAGAAATCAAGAACATAACATCCAAGAATTATGGGACAGCATAAAAAGACCAAACTTAAGAGTGATCGGCGTAGAGGAAGGGGCAGAGTTTCAAGCCAAAGGAATGAGTAATCTATTTAATGAAATAATTACAGAAAATTTTCCAAGCTTGAGGAATGAAATGGAAAACCAAGTTCAAGAGGCATACCGAACACCAAACAAACAAAATCTCAACAGATCCACACCTAGACACATTATAATGAAAATGCCTAATACACTGAGCAAGGAGAGAATACTAAAAGCCACAAGAGAAAGGAAGCAAATTACATATAGGGGGAAACCAATCAGACTATGTTCAGATTTTTCAACCCAGACCTTAAAAGCAAGAAGATCCTGGAATAGCATATTTCAAGCTCTGAAAGAAAAGGGATGTCAACCAAGAATCTTATACCCAGCAAAATTAAGCTTTAGATTCGAAGATGAAATAAAAACCTTCCACGACAAGCAAAAGTTAAAAGATTTCACAACTCGAAAGCCAGCACTTCAGAGCATCCTGGGCAACATTTTTCATGAAGAAGAAGAGAAAGATGATAACGAAAATCACCAAAGGGAGATATTAAACTAAAGGAAATACCAACCAGAAGAGAAACCAAATCAAGCTAAAGACCATAATTCAAATAAAAATGGATGGGAATAAAAATCACATCTCAATAATAACCCTGAATGTTCATGGCCTAAACTCGCCAATCAAAAGACACAGATTATCAGAATGGATTAAAAGAAATGACCCAACAATTTGCTGTCTCCAAGAAACACACCTCATAGAAAAAGACATCAACAGACTGAAAGTGAAAGGATGGGAAAAGTCTTATCACTCACATGGCCGGCGGAAGCAAGCAGGGGTTTCCATTCTCATATCAAATAAGGTAGACTTCAAACCAAAATTAATCAAGAGGGACAAAGATGGATATTTCTTATTACTTAAGGGAAACATCCATCAACAGGATATAACAATCATAAATCTGTATGCCCCAAATAATGGAGCACCTACATTCATCAAACAAACGCTTCTTAAGTTCAAGAGTAAAATAGACCACAACACAGTTATTCTAGGGGACTTCAACACACCTCTCTCACCAATGGATAGATCATCCAAACAAAAGCTAAACAAAGAAACTTTAAGCCTCCTCAAAACAATTAACAATTTAGACCTAACGGACATATATAGAATATTTCATCCCTCAATAAACGAATACACATTTTTCTCAGCAGCACATGGCTCCTTCTCCAAAATAGACCATATATTATGTCACAAGGCAACTCTCAGCAAATATAAAAAAATAGAGATACTACCCTGCATGCTATTGGACCATAAAGGGATGAAATTGGAAATCAACGACAAAACAAGGAATAAGAAAAACTACTCCATCAACTGGAAGCTAAACAACATGCTACTGAATGAACAAGGGGTTGAAGAAGACATCAAAGAGGAGATCAAAAAATTCCTAGAGGTAAATGAGAACACAGATACATCATATAGAAATCTCTGGGACACTATGAAGGCAGTAGTAAGAGGAAAATTCATTGCACTGAGTTCATTCCTTAAGAGGAAAAAAAACCAACGAATAAATGACTTAACATCACACCTCAAAGCATTAGAAAAAGAAGAACAGACCAACACCAAGAGCAGTAGAAGACAGGAAATAATTAAAATCAGAGCAGAAATTAATGAAATTGAGACTAAGGAAACCATTCAAAGAATTGACAAAACTAAAAGTTGGTTCTTTGAAAAACTAAACAAAATTGACAGACCCTTAGCGATGCTAACGAAAAGAAGAAGAGAAAAAACTCAAATTACTAACATTCGTGATGAAAAAGGGAACATCACAACAAAACACCTCAGATATACAGAATATAATTAGAAATTACTTTGAAAACTTGTACTCTAATAAAATAGAAAATACTGAATGCATTGACAGATTTCTAGAGTCATATGATTTGCCTAAACTGGATGTGGAGGCTATACATAATTTAAACAGATCAATTACAAGCGAAGAAATAGAAGATGTCATCAAAAAGCTACCAACAAGGAAAAGTCCAGGACCTGATGGGTTTACAGCCGAGTTCTATAAGACTTTCAAAGAACAACTAATACCAATGCTCTTCAAACTATTTCAAGAAATAGAAAAAGAGGGAGCTCTTCCAGACTCTTTCTATGAGGCCAATATTACATTAATTCCAAAGCCAGGCAAAGACACATCCAAAAAAGAAAACTTCAGGCCCATATCTTTAATGAACATAGATGCAAAAATCCTCAACAAAATCCTGGCAAATCGGATACAAAAACATATCAAAAAGATAGTGCACCACGATCAAGTGGGGTTTATCCCAGGGATGCAAGGCTGGTTCAATATTCGGAAATCAATAAACATAATACATCACATCAATAGACTTAAAGACAAAAATCATATGATCATCTCAATTGACGCAGAAAAAGCATTTGACAAAATACAACACCCCTTTATGTTCAAAACACTGGAAAAACTAGGAATATCAGGACCATATCTTAACATAATAAAAGCTATTTATGCAAGGCCCCGAGCTAACATTATCTTAAATGGAGAAAAATTGAAAGCATTCCCTCTAAAAACTGGAACAAGACAGGGATGTCCCCTTTCACCACTGCTATTTAACATAGTACTGGAAACTCTGGCCAGAGCAATTAGACAGAAGAAAGAAATTAAAGGGATCAAGATAGGAAAAGAAGAGCTCAAATTAGCACTATTTGCTGATGACATGATAATCTACCTAGAAGACCCAAAAAACTCTATCAGAAAACTTTTACAACTAGTAAACGAATTTGGCAAAGTTGCAGGATACAAAATCAATACACATAAGTCAAAGGCATTTGTGTACATCAGCGACAAAGACTCTGAAAGTGAAATGATGAAAAATACCCCATTTGCAATAGCATCAAAAAAAATAAAATACCTGGGAATCAACCTAACGAAAGAGGTGAAAAACCTCTATAACGAAAATTATAGAACACTAAAGAAAGAAATTATAGATGAACTCAGAAGATGGAAAGACCTACCTTGCTCTTGGATAGGTAGAATTAATATTGTCAAAATGTCCATACTACCAAAAGCATTATACAGATTTAATGCAATTCCAATCAAAATCCCAATGTCATTCTTCAAAGAAATAGAAATAGCAGTCATGAAATTCATCTGGAAAAATAAGAGACCCAGAATAGCCAAAGCAATCCTGAGCAAGAAAAGTGAAGCAGGGGGCATCACCATACCAGACTTTAAATTATACTATAGAGCAATAGTAACAAAAACAGCATGGTAATGGCACCAAAACAGACTGGTGGACCAATGGTACAGAATTGAGGATACAGAGACTAATACATATAATTACAGCTATCTTATATTAGACAAAGGTGCCAAATATGTACAATGGAGAAAGGATAGCCTCTTCAACAAATGGTGCTGGGAAAACTGGAAATCCATATGCAACAAAATGAAATTAAACCTTTATCTCTCACCATGCACAAAACTCAATTCAAAGTGGATCAAGGACCTAGGAATTAGACCAGAGACAATACACCTAATAGAAGAAAAAGTAAGCTCCAATTTCCAACATGTTGGATTAGGCCCCAAGTTCCTTAATAAGAATCCTGTAGCGCAAGAATTACTACCAAGAATTAATGAATGGGATAGATTTAAACTAAAAAGCTTCTTTTCAGCAAAAGAAACAATCAGTGAGGTGAATAGAGAGCCAACTAATTGGGAACAAATATTTAATACATGCACATCAGATAGAGCACTAATCTCTAGAATATATAAAGAACTCAAAAAACTTTACACTAAAAAAACAAATAACCCAATCAATAAATGGGCTAAGGAATTGAGAAGACACCTCTCAGAAGAAAATACACGATTAATCAACAAATACATGAAAAAATGTTCAACATCGCTGGCAATTAGAGAAATGCAAATCAAAACTACTCTAAGATTTCACTTCACTCCAGTCAGAATGGCAGCCATCAAGAACACAAGCAACAATAAATGTTGGAGAGGATGTGGGGAAAAAGGCACACTCATACATTGCTGGTGGGACTGCAAAATGGTGTAACCGTTATGGAAAGCAGTATGGAGATTTCTTGGGAAACTGGGAATGGAACCATCCTATGACCCAGCCATCCCACTCTTGGGTCTATTCCCAAAGGACTTAAAAACGGCATATTACAGTGACACAGCTATCTCAATGTTTGTAGCTGCACAATTCACAATAGCTAGGTTGTGGAACCAACCTAGATGTCCCTCAGTAAATGAGTGGATTAAGAAAATGTGGTAGCCGGGCGCGGTGGCGCACGCCTGTAATCCAGCACTTTGGGAGGCTGAGGCAGGAGGATCGCGAGTTCAAAGCCAGCCTCAGCAATGGCGAGGCACTGAGCAACTCAGTGAGACCCTGTCTCTAAATAAAATACAAAAAAGGGCTGGGGATGTGACCCAGTGGTCGAGTGCCCCTGAGTTCAATCCCCGGTACCACAAAAAAAAAAAAAAAAAAAGAAAATGTGGTATATACGCACAATGGAATTTTACTCAGCAATAAAAGAAAACAAATTAAGGGCATTTGCAGGTAAATGGATGAAGTTGGAAGACATAATGCTAAGTGAAGTTAGTCAGTCTCAAAAATCCAAGTACCAAATGTTCTCTCTTATATAAGGAGGCTATTTCAAAGTATTGTTGGATGGGGGTACATAGGAGGATTAGAGGAACACTAGAATGGTCAAGGGAAGGGAGGGTAAGGGAGGGAGCAAGAGGGGAGGGAGGGGGAGAAAAAAAAAAGGTGGTTGAATGAGACGGATATCATTTTCCTTAATGCATGATTGAAGACCTGAATTGTACGAATATACTTTGTATACAAACAGTTGTATGTAAAAAGATACTAAATATATGCACTATGAGTTGTACATATTAAAAATTATAAAAATAAAATTATATTAAAAAAAAGAAAGAGCTCAATTTAAACATCTGCCTGGCCCAGAAAGCATGACAGCACCTCATGCCAATGCCTATTAAGTAAAAATGTACCTGTTCCTTACTTCTCCTTTTCAGTCTCCTTCAATGTCAGTGGATTTGGGAATAGCACCTGAAGGAATTCAGTAGGAGACAAGTGAGGAAAAGAGAGCTGATCATCATCCCTACCCAAAAGGCCTTTGCCAAGAAAGCGTCAAAGGTCAAGATGCTACACTGAGGATGCGAAGAAGAGCCAGCAGAATTGAAGACATGAAAGAGGTGGAAAATAGGCCATGGCTAAGCGGAAAATTCCAAGTTCTACATCCTGGAGGTGTAAAGAAGAGCCACCAAAAGGAACACCAACATCACCAGAGATTAACAGCAGAAGGTTGTGCAAGAAGAAAGAAGATCAGTAACTTCACTCTCAAGTCCACCTGTTTGCCTGATGCTTCATTCTTTCAGCTTAAGAAGCAGAAAATTAAGGGGCTTTTTTTTAACAGATTTACATTTTTTTAAAAAGTATGCCATTTTTAAATCGCAAATACTAAAAAGAAAGCTTTCATCATCTGTAAAACTGATGTTTGTGAAATCCTCTATTCCCCAGATATTAGAAGATTTTTAAAAAATGGATAAAAATTTCACCAGTGCTTTTAAGATTTGGCACATAATCTAAGACAATAGGTCAAAGACTGAAAGCTCTTTGATCATGATAAATTAAACTGTCCCCCCAAAAAAATGCACAATTTTGAGATTTTATTGGTTTCAATTTCAGATGACTACTTTATTGTTTTTCTTGGAGACTTATTTTTTTCTTGAGCTTCTCCTATGTACCAAGCATTGTGAATTATAAAGAAGAATAAAAACTTAAGGAAAAAAAAGAGTTTAAGCCCTGGAGTCCTACATGGACCTGAGTCCAGGCCGGAGTTCCCATGTTTAGCCTTTACCAAATAGAAATACAGGATGCCCAGTTAAATTTGAACTCGGATAAACAATGAAAAAAAAATTAGTTTAAGTACATCCCAAATATCACATGGTACATTTATACTAAAAAACAAAAAAGAAAGAAAAGAAAAGAAAAAGTTGTTTACCTGAAATTCAAAATTTAACTGGACATCCTATATTTTATCTGGCAACTCTAATCCAGGTTTTGTTTTGGTTTTTTTGTTTTGTTTTTTGTGTTTTTTTTTTTTTCTTGGTCTGCAATAAAAGGCTATACCCAGAGACATTTCAAAACCAAATAGAAAAAAAAAAATTCAAACTATGCTTCACTTATTTTACTGTTTCTATTAGTTTCAGTCAGAGGACAGAAACTGCGTGTTCTAACTAACCCTTAGCCAAGTAACCTCCCTGGTGACCCGTCCTAATAGCATGCTATGCTTCTCCATAGGGACACTGCTGTGCTAGTTTAGGGTAAAGGCTAATCTGTTATAATAACAGGGAAACACCGGCAAGGCTTCCCTCCATGTGACTTCCACCTCTGTTTCCAAAGTGTCTGCTTGAATTGTTACCATTTATCCCCCTGTGGGAAAAGAGAAGGAAAAAAATAGTAGAGGGCCATTCGTTTTCACCAAAACCACTCTCCAACCGAATGGCAAAGGGCCACATCCTCAAATAAATGCTCCTTGTTTTGAAAGGCCTGGCAGGATATCCCAACTGGCACCTCATGTGCTAACATGCTATCCTGGGTGGAATTCTCCATGTGACTAAAACAGCTGTCATGACTGAGATTTAAGATGTTTGAGCCTTTGTAGATACTTGGAGACATGATGTTTGAACCTTTAAACCTCTGTGCAGTTTCACAGAGATAGTAGATGCTTGGAGAAAACTTGGTAGATTCATGTACCATCACGACCACCCATTAGCTCTGTGACCTAGGAAAAATTACGTGATCTCCCTGGTCCTCGATCTCCTCACCTGTAAAACATAATGTTGCTGTTTTATGGTGCTGGGGAAATGAACCCCAGGCCTCACACATGCCAGGAAAATGCACTTCTACTGAGCCATGTCCCCAGCTCCCTATTTAGGGTTTTTATGAGGATTGAGATGTAGATTTTATTCAATGTCTGATGTTATATAAATGTGATTTTTTAAATTTTAATGGCCATAATTCCTTCACACTGCTCCTATTGAGAGGTGATGCCTATATCCTCTCCCACCGAATTTGCATGGGCTTGTGACTGCTTCAGCCAATACTGTATGGTGAGGGATCTCAAGGTTAGGTCAGAAACAGCCATTTGGGGTCTGCCCAGTGCTCCTAGGAAGCTTGCTCTGGGAAAAGCCAGCACCCATGTCACAAGTCTAACTGAAGAGCATCGTGCTGGAGAAGCCACACACAGGTGCTCCGGGTAACAACCCCAGTGGAGTCCCATTCTGCCCGTCACAGGAGCAGGACAGCTCAGACATCCAGCCCAGTAAAGGATTCGGGTGCTGACCACCTGACTGCAACCCAGCAAGAGCCCTTGCCAGATGCCTGACCTTCAAAATCACAAGCAATGACAATGACACTACAACATGACGAGGTGACTTGCTGCACAACAATGGTAACCAGTGCAATGAACAACTGTCGATGGCAGCAGATGCTCACATTAAGGTGCTTTCTAAATCACCTCCATGCTCAAACCTGGTCTTTTGCTTCCAAGGTGTGAATATGCAGGAGCGTCACAGCTCAGAACCCTCCTGGCGAAGCAGACCTGCATTTAGAACTCCCCTCCCCACAGCCTGGCCCCATTCAGTCCTCTGCTAGGTTTCCTGTCTAACTTCTAGATCAAGAAAGTCTGGATCAACTTCAGATAAACAGTTTAAAATTATTTCCTGGAAGCTCACCAAACCGAACATGTGAATCCTCCGCAGCCTGCACAATTGAAAACAAGTTATATAATTTCTGTTTCTCAGGGCGGAAAGGGCTGTGCAAGACGGAGCACACTGGGAAGGTTGCCTGTCGTCTGGAATCACAGTTTAAATAAATAGACAAAGTGAACTGCGCAGAAATGATGAATGATGAAATAAATGGTAGAAATAGAAATTAAAGAGCCATGGGGCCGACAGAAGCTATTTCTGTCTCTCCCTGAGAATTCCTCATGGCTGAGGTTAGCTGTTTATTTCTAAGGAAGTGGATTATTTTTTAATGTCTTTGACTGTAATGTCTCCACGACATCCATTATTTCCACACATCTACAATGTGCTTCTCAGATCTAAAACGTCACTGAAGGATTGAGGGACAGCTTAAGGCTCACACCAAATGTCTGTTTCCTTCAGCTATTTCTTCCATCAGCTATCTCAATTATTTATGGAATTCACTCACCAATGAGGAAGCAATTTTCGATAGTGACTGGAATTATTTTAAGTTCCGACTCTTTCCTCCTTATTTAAGTTGTAGTTGGACACAATACCTTGATTTCATTTATTTATTTTTATGTGGTGCTGAGGATCGAATCCAGCGCCTCGCATGTGCTAGGCGAGTGCTCTACCACGAACCACAACCCCTGCTCCCCTTTCTGCTTTCTTTACTGGTCCACACCCTCTAGTCTATCCCTCCTGAACAGCACCCCCTCAGATAACATTTGCATCTTCCAGAAGACAGAAAACAAAGATGAGATTTGAACCCCACACAAATATTACATTTATGGCTGTGTCTTCTCCTCCTACTCCATACTCTCAGGATATAGTGTGGCATGTTGAAGAAACATTTGCAGATTTGTAAGTATGTTAAAAAACAGTCAAGATCCTGAAATCTTTATGGCAATCCCTGTTTTTTAAAAAAATCTTGTGGGGGCTGGGATTGTGGCTCAGCGATAGAGCACTCGCCTAGCATGTGTAAGGCCCTGGGGTCGATCCTCAGCACCACATAAAAATAAAGGTATTGAGTACAACCACAACTAAAAAATAAATATTTTTTTTAAAATCTTGTATCTACAAGAATAAAAATTAGATCATGGGTGCCATGGTATCTTAGTCCCCAAACTTGACTGATTACCAGAGTCACCCAGGGATCTTGTAAAATTGAAAATTTCTATTTTTTTTTTTTCTGAGGTAAAACATCCAGGATCAGTCAGTCTCCTGCAGAGGGACTTGAAGACTATATGTAGGAGCTGGGGACGATGCTCAGTGGTAGAACCCTTGCCTAGCATGCACAAGACCCTGGGCTTAACACCCAGCATCACAAAAAGAAAAAAAAGAAGAAGAGGAATCTGTGTTATATTAGAAGATTCCTGATGATGTGAGAGCCAGACAGCTTTGGTGGTCTCACCCCAGCTGCACCTACATCCTGCCAGAAACCTCACGAGGAAGAAGCTATACACAAGCAGGCAATGTGAATGCTAGGAGGAAGATTCACCTAGAAATTATTTAGTCCTATCCAGGCCTGAATCATCCACAAAGAAAAGAAGAATGAAAAGACACCTTGCCCCTGGAATGCTCCTTTAGTTCCCAGGAACCTGGCCAAGTCAAGGGAACAGAGAGAACAGGCCCAGGCCGGGAATGCCCAGATAAGAGAACATGCTGGCTTTCTCTTGTGTATTCTGGGAACCAGGGCAAGTTAGTGTTATCTGTAGGAAGCTTCTTTCTTGCACACATGCCAGCACAGCTGCTCCTCGGGATAGTGGTCATACAATGGGACAAAGCAAGCTAAGCAGATGCCACTTCTGTAACCTAACTGAACACCCCACCACCCCCCACCCCCGCCACAGTAGCTGGATGGATCAGAGCACTGTGGAGAGGGAAGTGACCCCTGGACAAAGTGTGTAGAGGGATAGGAGGTTTCTCTTTCTGGCAAGATATTGGAGACACTGCATGCAGCAGAGGTACACCTGTCCAGCCAGTTGCCACTGGACTTTCTGGTAAAGCACCTGTCCAGCCTGTCGCCACTGGACCTTCCCTATAAAGATATCTCAAAAAAACCCTCTGGACCTCATATATCCCATCTCCAGGTGCCTTTCTTGGTCTCTTGACAACCTATGCCATTGCTCTAGAACTGGGCAGTACATAATACAAGATCCTCCTTCTATTTATTCACCCAATAAACATATTTTAAGAAGCTAATGAGAGAATGATAAGATGGCAGAGAACCTACTCTCTGACTCCAAGAAACTCAGAATCTACCCATTCACTCACCAAATATTTATTGAGCACCTGGTTTGTGCTGGGTACTTTCTAGACACTCGAAATACTGTGGTGAATATTTACAGCAGCACGATTCACAGTAGTCAAGCTATGGAACCAGCCTGGGTATCTGTCAATGGATGAATGGAGAAATAAAATGTGGTATATATACAAAATGAAGTTTTATTCTGCCCTAAATAAAAATAAAATTATGTAATTTGCAGGAAAATGGATGAAACTTGAGAGCGTTATGTTAAGCAAAATAAGCAAAACTCAGAAGGTCAAAGGACATATGTTTTCTCTCAAATGTGGAGGCTAGAGATAAAAGGGAAAAAAGGGAAGGTGGGGGTGTTTCATGAAAATCCAAGGAGGAGGCTGGAGTTGTGGCTCAGTGGTAGAGCACTTGCCTAGCATGTGTGGGGCATTGGGTTTGATTTTCAGCACCACATGTAAGTAAAATAAAGGTCCATCGACAACTAAAAAAAATTTTTTTTTAAATCCAAGGGAGCCGGGTACAGTGGCACATGCCTGTAATCCCAGCACTTGGGAGGCTGAGGCAGGAGGATCGCAAGTTCAAAGCCAGCCTCAGCAATGGTGAGGCACTAAGCAACTCAGTGAGACCCTGTCTCTAATAAAATACCAAAAAAAAAAGGGCTGGGGATGTGGCCCAGTGGTCGAGTGCCCTTGAGTTTAATCCCTGGTACCAAAAAATAAAATAAAATAAAAATCCAAGGGAGATCAGTAAAATAGATAAAGGGACCAGAGGGAAGATAGAGGGGGGAAAAGGGGAGCACGCGGCCCAAGGACAGCCCCGAGGACCTCCGCTTGAGAGTGGTCAGGGCCAGGTCAGGCCCACTGACCTCTGCCCGAGCACAGGCGGGCCCAGGTCAGCCCAGCTGACACCCGCAGAGCTCAGGCAGGCCTAAGACAGCTTCGCTGACCTCCACTCAGAGGACCACCTCTTCCAACCAGCAGACCACCGCAGGAGCTCATATTTAACCAGTTCAGCCCATACCAACCTGCATGGGACCTAGGCCCAGGGTAGGTCCAGAGTCCACTACCCAACCTCCACCTGGGAGCACAAGCCTAACCCACTTCCATCTTGAGACACTGCAAACACAGCCATAGCCTTCCCCACACAGTAGCCCCTATCTTTTGACAACAGGGCCTAAAAGCAGCCACATCTCAGAGTAGGCATTCCAAAGACATTATAAGGCCCACCCTCCCTTTCAGCCCCATTTCTGGAAGATGTTGCATTCATCTTGGGGCACCTTCACTGTTTTCTCATGTTACCTCCGCTACTGCTGACACCTTTAATTGCAGTAGCATACATCGAGAGACACCTGCAGGTTCTGAAAGCCCAACATTAAGGTGAGGCAGAGACAACCTGCACAGATATTACAAGAATATAGGGTAGAAACTGTAATATCTCAGATGTACACTGCAAGAAAGGAAGGTAAATAGACAACATGAAAAAACAAGGGAGGAAAGTACCCCCAAACAAACCAGGATACTACAATAACAGAACCCATGCTCAGTGAAGTTGATGAAATGTCAGAGAAGGAGTTCAGAAGGTTCATTATTAAAATGATCTGTGAATTAAAAAATGACCTAAATGAGCAAATACAGGCAAAAATTGATCACTACAACAAAGATATAAGAGAGCAAATACAGATAGCAAAACATTACTTCAAAAAAGAGATAGAAACTCTGAAACAAAAACAGTCAGAAATCTTTGAAATGAAGGAAACTATTAACCAAATAAAAAAACACAACAGAAAGCATCACAACAGACTAGATCAACTGGAAGAAAGATCTTCAGATAATGAAGACAAAATATATAATCTTGAAAATAAAGTTGGCCACACAGTGAAGATAGTAAGAAACCATGAACAGAACATCCAAGAATTATGGGACAGCATCAAAAGACCAAATATAAGAGTAATTGGGATAGAGAAAGGCACAGAGTTCCAAACCAAAGCAATGAACAATCTCTTCAATGAGATAATATCAGAAAATTTCCCAAGCATGAAGAATGAATTGGAAAACCAAATACAAGAGGCTTACAGGACACCAAATGTACAAAATTACAATAGATCTACACCAAGACACATTATAATGAAAATGTCTAGTATACAGAATAAGGATAGAATCTTAAAGGCCGCAAGAGAGAGGAATCAGATCACATAAAGGGGGAGATCAATTCGTATCATGGCAGATTTTTCAACTCAGTCACTCAAAGCCAGGAGATCATGGAACAACATACCAAGCTCTGAAAGAAAAGGGATGCCAACCAAGAATCTTATATCCTGCAAAATTAAGCTTTTGATTTGAGGACAAAATTAAAATCTTCCATGATAAACAAAAATTTAAAGAATTTACAACTAGAAAGCCAGCGCTACAGAACATCTTCAGCAAAATATTCCATGAAAAGAAAATGAAAAACAATGATGAAAATCAGCAGAGGGAGGTGTTACATTAAAGGAAAAACTAATCAAAGGAGAAGCCATATCAACTTAAATACCAAAAATAAACAAAAATGGCTGGGAATACAAATCATGTCTCAATAATAACCCTGAATGTTAATGACCTAAGCTAACTAATCAAAAGACATATACTAGCAGATTGGATTTAAAAAAAAAAAAAAAAAAACAGACCCAACAATATGCTGCCTCCAAGAGACTCATCTCATAGGAAAAGACATCCACAGGCTGAAGGTGAAAGGTTGAGAGAAATCCTACCACTCACATAGACTGAGGAAACAAGCAGGGGTTTCCATCCTCATATCAAATAAAATAGACTTCAAGCTAAAGTCATTCAAAAGGGATAAAGAAGGACACTACATACTGCTCAAGGGAACCATACAACAACAAGACTTAACAACTATAAATATATATGCCCCAAACAATGGAGCATCCATGTTCATCAAACAAACTCTTCTCAAGTTCAAGAGTCAAATAGACCACAACACAATAATTTTGGGTCACTTTTGACACACCCCTTTCACCACTGGATAGATTTTCCAAACAAAAGCTGAACAAAGAAATTATAGACCTCAAAAATACAATACTCAATTTAGACTTAACTGACTTATATAGAATTATTCATCCTTCAGTGAGTGAATACACTTTCTTCTCAGATGCACATGGATCCTTCTCTAAAAAAGACCATATATTGTAGGAGCCCTAATTAAGGAGATAGCTAAGATTGCGGTTAGCTGTGAGCCATAAAGATGTTCAAGCATTACCACCTTCCATGGTCTCCCGAGACTTGGCCCGGGACATGGTGGATCGGGTCAGCGCCATTGTGTGGTGGTTGGAGGAGTGTGATTTGCGGGTAGGAGTTGTTATTGGAGCCGGAGAGAGAAGCTAGCAGAATAAAGAGCCTGTTCGTTTCCAGTCTGCCTCTGAACTTATTCCCGCAGTGTCATTGCTCTAAGTGGCAATCGCTTCAGGCAGCGACAATATATGATGCCACAAAACAACTCTTAGCAAGTATAAAAAAAAAAATAGAGATACTACCCTGCATTCCATCAGATCATAATGGAATGAAATTATAAATCAATGATAAAATAAGAGATAAAAGCTAGTCCAACACCTGGTGACTAAATAATATACTACTGAATGAACAAAGGGTTGCAGAAGACATCAAGGAGGCAATTAAAAAATTCTTAGAGGTGAATGAGAACACAGACACAACATATCGAAATCTCTGGGACACTATGAAGGCAGTTCTAAGGGGAAAGTTCATTGCATGGAGTTCATTCCTCAAAAGAAGAAAAAGTCAACAAATAAATGACTTAACATTACATCTCAAAGCCCTAGAAAAAAAACAATCCAACACCAGAAGCAGTAGAAGACAGGAAATAATTAAAATCAGAGCTGAAATCAATGAAATTGACACAAAAGAAACAATTGAAAAAAATTGACAAAACAAAAAGTTGGTTCTTTGAAAAAATAAATAAAATTGACCGACCCTTAGCCAGGCTAACAAAGAGAAGAAGAGAGAAAACTCAAATTACCAACATACGTGATGAAAAAGGAAATATCACAACAGACACTACAGAAATACAGAAGATAACTTGAAATTATTTTGAAAACTTGTACTCCAACAAAATACAAAATATCGAAGGCATCAACAAATTTCTAGAGTCGTATGATTTGCCCAAATTGAAGCAGTACGTTATACACTACTTAAACAGACTGATTTCAATCAATGAAATAGAAGATGCTACCAGAAGCCTACCAACCAAGAAAATCCGAGGACTGGATGGCTACACAGCTGAGTTCTACAAGACCTTTAAAGAAGAACTAATACCAATACTCTTCAATTTATTTCAGTAAATAGAAAAAAAGGGAGCACTTCCAAACTCATTTTATGAGGCCAATATAACCCTGATCCCAAAACCAGGCAAAGACACATCAAAGAAAGAAAACTTCAGACCGATGTCTCTAATGAACATAGATGCAAAAATTCTCAATAAAATTTTGGCAAATCAGAAACAAAAACATATCAAAAATATAGTACACCACGATCAAGTGGGGTTCATTACAGGGATGCAAGGGTGGTTCAACATGAAAATCAATAAATGTAATTCATTACATCAATAGACTTAAAGAACCATATTATTATCTCAATATATGCAGAAAAAGCATTCAACAAAATACAGCACCCCTTCATGTTCAAAACACTAAAAAAACTAGGGATAACAGGAACATATCTCAACATTGTAAAAGCTATCTATGCTAAGCCGCAGGCCAACATCATTCTAAATGAAGAAAAATTGAAAGCATTCCCTCTAAAAACTGGAAGAAGACAGGGATGCCCTCTTTCACCACTTCTATTTAACATAGTTCTTGAAACACTGACCAGAGCAATAAGACAAAAGAAATCAAAGGGATACAGATAGGTAAAGTAGAACTCAAATTATCACTATTCACTGACAATATGATTTTATACCTAGAAGACCCAAAAAAATTCCACCAGAAAACTTCTAGAACTCATAAATGAATTCAGCAAAGTAGCAGGATACAAAATCAATACCCATAAATCAAAGGCATTTCTATATATCCGTGACAAATACTCTGAAAGGGAAATGATGAAAACTATCCCATTTACAATAGCATCAAAAATAAAATACGTGGGAATCAACTTAACGAAAGATGTGAAAGACCTCTATAATGAAAAGTACTCAACACTAAAGAAAGAAATTATAGAAGACCTGAGAAGATGGAAAGATCTACCTTGTTCTTGGATAGGCAGAATTAATATTGTCAAAATGACCATAGTACCAAAAGCATTATACAGATTTAATGCAATTCCAATCAAAATCCCAATGACATTCCTCAAAGAAATAGAAAATGCAGTCATGAAATTCATCTGGAAAAATAAGAGACCCAGAATAGCCAAAGCAATCCTTAGCAAGAAGAGTGAAGCAGGTGGTATCACTATACTAGACCTTACACTGTACTACAGAGCAATAGTAACAAAAACAGCATGGTATTGACACCAAAATAGACTGGTAGACCAATGGTACAGAATAGATGACACAGAGACTAATGCATATAATTTCAGTTATCTTATATTAGACAAAGGTGCCAAAAATGTACATTGGCGAAAAGATAGCCTCTTCAACAAATGGTGCTGGGAAAACTGGAAATCCATATGCAACAAAATGAAATTAAACCCTTATCTCTCACCATGCACAAAACTCAACTCAAAGTGGATCAAGGATCTAGGAATTAGACCAGAGACACTATGCCTAATAGAAGTAAAAGCAAGCTCTAATCTCCAACATGTCAGATTAGGCCCCAAGTTCCTTAATAAGATTCCTATAGCACAAGAATTAATGTCAAGAATCAATAAATGGGATAGATTCAAACTAAAAAGCTTCTTCTCAGCAAAAGAAACAATTAATGAGGTGAATAGAAAACCAACTAATTGGGAACAAAGTTTTACCACATGCACGTCAGATAGAGCACTAATCTCTACCATATATAAAGAACTCAAAAATCTTAACACCAAAAAACAACCCAATCAATAAATGGGCTAAGGAACTGAAAAGACACTTCTTGGAATAAGATATACAATAAATCAATAAATACATGAAAAAAATGGTCAACATCTCTGGCTATTAGAGAAATGCAAATCAAAACTACTCTAAGATTTCATTTCACTCCAGTCAGAATGGCAGCTATTAAGAACACAAACAACAATAAATGTTGGAGAGGATGTGGGGGAAAAGGCACACTCATACATTGCTGGTGGGACTAAAAAATGGTGCAGCCAATTTGTAAAGCAATGTGGAGATTCCTTGGGAAAACTGGGAATGGAACCACCTTATGACCCAGCTATCCCACTCCTCAGTTTACACCCAAAAGGCTTTAAAAACAGCATACTCCAATGATGAAGCCACATCAATATTTATAGCAGCACAATTCACAATAGCTAAACTGTGGAACCAACCTAGATGCCCTTCAGTAAATGAATGGATAAAGAAAATGTGGTATATATACACAGTGGAGTATTACTCAACAATAAAAGAAAATAAAAGCATGGCATTCACAGGTAAATGGATGAAGCTGGAGAATATAATGCTAAGTGAAGTTAGCCAATCCCAAAAAGCCAAATGCCGAATGTTTTCTCTGATATAAGGAGGCTGATTCACAGTGGGGTTGGGATGGGGAGAATAGGAGGTTTAGAGCAACATTAGAATGGCCAATGGGGAGGGAGGAGAAGGGAGGGGCAAAAGGGTGAAGAAGAAAAAAAAAAACAGATTGTAGAATGTGATGAATATCATTACCCTAAGGGCATGTATGAAGACATGAATGGTGTGAATATACTTTGTATACAACCAGAGATATGTGAAAGTGTGCTCTATAAATATAATATGAAATGTAATACACTCTGTTGTCATTTATGACAACTTAGAATTTTTTTAAAAATCAGAAAAAAAAATAGGGGGGAAAGGGAGAAATTCTGGGGAGTGATATTGGCCAAATTATATTGTTATGTTGTGTACATGTACAATTATGTAACAACAAATGCCACCATTATGTACAACCATAATGCACCAATTAAAAAATGTGGAAAAAGAAAAGATACTGTGGTGAACAGCTATAGTTCCCTTCTTCATGGGATATGGTATTTAGAACAATTTACATTCCCTTGTTAGGGAATGTAACATGTGAACCTGACTCTGACCATAGCACTAAGCAGCTCTTTACACAGAAGCAATATCACACTTGCATGAACCTGAGCATGAGTGCCTCCTTAAATTCCATACCCTGGGAGCCTTACCTGCCTCAGCCTAGTCCCAACCATGAGGTTCAGGGTGTCCTATATGGGATCACAGCAAGATACCACCAACATGTGTGACATGTTGAGAAAATGATGACCAATCTAGTGTAGTTTAAGTACAGAATACACAGGGCAGAGGAAGTGGCTGGAGACTTTGCTGTGGATGATGGAAGATGCCAGCTGCAACCTACAGACATGGCAAAGCTCTTTGCATGTTAAATGTCTCCCCTCTGTATGATCATCATATTATCTGCTTTAATTTTCAGGAAGATAATTCTGATGGAGAAGTAAAACGGGGGGGGGGGGGGGGGGGGGGGAAGGCTTAGAGACCAAAAAACAAATGAAGTAGCTGTTATGCTGGTATCCGAAAAGGGCAATGAACATTTGATTGAGGCTGTGACCTGAATAGACAAAGTGCTGGTACTCAGGGCTATAGGGAGGAGGTGAGAGAAGAAAATGCAGGGATGGTCAAGTTTAAGAGTCTAATTATAGAGACTGGATGAAGATGGTGGACAGGAGAGAAATGGTCTCAGGGTCAGTCACTAAAGGAGGCATAGTGGAGGGTTTGGACGACTTGCCAGCGGTACTCCTGCAACTACGAGGGAGCTAGGACATTGGTGCTTCTCAGGGACAGGGAGACGGAGAAATACAGTGAAGGTGAGACTCCAGACACCGACACGCGGGGACCCCGCACGAGAGTTCTGCAGCGGAGCCAGCAGTAACAGCGCAGTAAGGCAAAGTCCTGAGCATCAGCATCAAAGTGGAACAGTGCGGAAGGATAGAAAGAAAGCTAGACAGGGCAGCTTTCACACAGAGCACTTTCATGCAGATTGCCAGGCAGGGCTACACGCTCAGGAGCGACACTCAGGTCTGGGGAAGTGCTGTTGGCCCCGGGGACAGGGATTGCAACCATTGTTGAGGGGGACTGCACCTGATGGAGAAAGAAACAAGGAAGAAAGGAGAAACAGCAGCACCCCGGAAACCAGCGGGCATCCAAGGAATTTGCCAGTGCTCTGAAGCCAACACACACTTGGGTGAGACATGGACAACCAGCAGGGGAAAGCATATCGGAAGCCATCGTGACAGCCCCGAGACTCTGCAACTGCAGAGGAGCGTGGAAAGTAGACACCTTCTGGACAGACTATCTTCAGGTGCCACCCACCTATCACCCCATCCCCCCTGCGCCATTCCTCAACTAACCAGGTATACAGACTTGACTCCACCCACAAATATTCTACAACAGCCTGGGTGTGATCAGGGACAGCTAGCTTAACAACCCGAGAGGGACACAGAAAAGCTTCCCTAAATGCTGCTTGACTGAGACTTACTTGTGGGTTCAACTTTGTATTGTCTTTTTTGTTGTTGTTGTTGTTTTCTTTTCTTTTCCTTCTTTCTCTCTTTTGTCTCTTCTTCCCTCATATTTCCCATTTATACCCTGCCCTTGCATTCTCAACAGAGGCGAAAACAAGTTTTACACAGGAATTGGGATTTCTAGAACTGGGGCAACTGAGTAATATATCAAAGTGGTGTTATATATAGTTAATTATCTATTTTTTTACTCACTTTCTCTTTCTTCTCTTTTTCACTAATTTTTACTACTTTGACATTTTGTTCTCTTTTTTCTTCTTTCTTTTTTCTTCTCTCAACGTTTGCATAAGTTTGGTTTATATATACATCGGTCTTCCCACTAAATTGTTCATTCTAATTCCTTTCCTCTCTCTTCTGCTGATACTAAACTACTTCCATAGATTTCTCCTTTCACACTTCCTAAGGAAAAACAACTCAATACCCCCTCACTTCCTTCCTCTGTAACATATCACCTCTGTGTCCAACATTTGAAATTATAAACCCCACTACAAACATATGTAGTATATTGGAGACAATATCTGAATTAGCCAATTCTGTACATTGTGATCAAACTGTGATTATCTGAATAGAAATTGTCTGGTTTTAAAGTGTAAATTATTTATAAGGGGATCTGATAGCATTGTACTACAAGAGCATCATAAGGCTTTAAGGTAAAAATGAAATAGTCAAGGTTTCACAGTGCTGGAAGAAAAATCACACAAGCAATATGAAGAAAGAAGGGAAGAAAGTGACCCAAACAAATCAACATACTGCTGCTTCCTGACTTGGAGCAACAATGCCGCCACAGGAGAAAAACTCGGAGGCAGAATGAAGATGAAAGAAGGTTTTTTATTCTTCGGCTTTAACTATCTCTCAAAACTCTAACACTGGCTCTTTCAACAACCTCTCTCTTTACTTCTTCTGACTACTGACTCTTTCTTTACTTCTACTTCATTACTTTCTTTTACTTTCTTAGAGAGAGCTTAGAGAGAGAAAGAGAGAGCTTCTTTCTTCTTTCTTCTTCGGCAGCCTCGGCCTGACTCTGACCAGCAACAATTTCTTCTCTCTCCTAACCGCTCTGACTCTTATTTCTTCTTCTGAATACGTTCTGGCCGCTCTGACTCTTTTCTTCTTCTCTGACCCGAACTCTTCTTCCGACCGACTGAGCGACTGCACGACTGACTAAATGAATTTCGCTTCTGACCACTTTCACCCAGTTATATACCTTTAGCTTTGCGGGTGCGTCACGTGCATTTACAGGTGCGTCACGTGCATACTTATTATCAGGTGGAACTTATAGCTTCCAGCTAACCGCAATAGCCATCTCCCTAATTGGGGCTCCTTCAACATACCTCCTTAGCAGATTCCCTGGCAAGCACAGTAGATGAAATGTCAGAGAAGGAATTAAGGAGATACATAATCCAAATGTTCATGGAACTCAAGAATGAACTCAAGAATGAAAGGAAAGAGCAAATGCAGGTAGTAAAAGATCATTTTGACAAAGAACTTCATAAACAAGTACAAGAAGCAAAAGAGTACTTCAATAGGGAAATAGAGGTTCTAAAGAGAAACCAAACAAATTCTGGAAATGAAAGAAGCAATAAACCAAATTAAATGTTCAATTGAAAGCATCACCAATAGATTAGACCACTTGGAAGAAAGGACCTCAGATAATAAAGACAAAATATATAATCTGGAGAAAAATGTAGAATACACAGTGAAATTAGAAAGAAATCAGGAGCAGAACATACAAGAAATATGGGATAGCATAAAAAGACTAAATTTAAGAGTGATTGGGGTAGAGGAAGATGCAGAGTTCCAAACCAAAGGAATGAGTAATTTATTCAATGAAATAATAGCAGAAAATTTTCCAAACGTAAGGAATGACTGGGAAAACCAAGTTCAAGAGGCTTTCTGAACACCAAATGTACAAAATCACAACAGATCCACACCAAGGTACATTATAATGAAAATGCCTACTATACTGAACAAGGAGAGAGTATTAAAAGCCACAAGAGAAAAGAATCAGATTACATATAGAGGGAAACTAATCAGATTATGTTCAGATTTTTCAACCCAGACCTTAAAAGCTAGAAGGTCCTAGAACAGCATATTTCAAGCTCTGAAAGAAAAGGGATGTCAACCAAGAATCTTATATCCAGCAAAATTAAGCTTTAGATTTGAAGATGAAATAAAAACCTTCCACAACAAACAAAAGTTAAAAGCTTTTACAACTCGAAAATCTACACTTCAGAACATACTGGGCAAATTATTCCATGAGAAAGAAAGGAAAAATAACAATGAAAATCAGCAAAGGGAATTATTAAACTAAAGGAAACACCAACCAGAGGAGAACCCAAATCAAGTTAAATACCATAAACAAATAAAAATGGATGGGAATACGAATCACATCTCAATAATAACTCTGAATGTTAATGGCCTAACCTCACCATTCAAAAGACACAGGTTGTCAGACTGGATTAAAATAAATGACCCAACAATATGCTGTCTCAAAGAAACCTACCTCATAGAAAAAGACATCAACAGACTGAAGGTGAAAGGCTGGGGGAAAAAAATCTTACCACTCACATGAGCTGCGGAAGCAAGCAGGGGTTTCTATTCTCATATCAAATAAGGTAGACTTCAAGCCAAAGTTAATCAAAAGGGACAAAGATGGATATTTATTACTGATTAAGGGAACCTTTCGTCAACAAGAGATAACAATTATAAATTTATATGCCCCAAATAATGGAGCACCTACATTCATCAAACAAACCCTTCTCAAGTTCAAGAGTAAAATAGACCACAACACAATTATTCTAGGGGACTTCAACACACCTCTTTCACCACTGGATAGATCATCCAAACAAAAGCTAAATAAAGAAATTTTAGACCTCGTTAAAACAATTAATAACTTAGACCTAATGGACATATATTTTAGACTATTTCATCCCTCAGTGAACAAATACACTTTCTTCTCAGCAGCTCATGGCTCCATACACACACACACCCCTATATATATATGGTCTGTATATATAGACCATATATTATGCCACAAGGCAACTCTCAGCAAATATAAAAAAGTAGAGATACTACCCTGCATTCTGCCAGATCATAATGGAATGAAATTGGAAATCAATGATAAAACAAGAAATAAAAAAAGCTACTCCAACAACTAGAAGCTAAACAACATGCTACTGAATGAACAAGGGGTTGAAGAAGACATCAAGGAGGAGATCAAAAAATTCCTAGAGGTGAATGAGAACACAAATACATCGTATAGAAATCTCTGGGACACTATGAAGGCAGTAGTAAGAGGAAAATTCATTGCATTGAGTTCATTCCTTAAAAAAATAATAAAAAAATAAATAAGTAAATCACTTAACATCACACCTCAGAGCACTAGAAAAAGAAGAACAGATCAACACTAACAGCAGTAGAAGACAGGAAATAATATCAGAGCTGAAATTAATGAAATTGAGACTAAAGAAACAATTAAAAGAATTGACAAATCCAAAAGTTCTTTGCAAAAATTAAATAAAATTGACAGACCCTTAGCCATGCTAACAAAAAAAAGGTGAGAAAAAACTCAAATTACAAGCATCCATGATAAAAAGGAAATATCACAAACACCTCAGAAATACAGAAGATAATTAGAAATTACTTTGAAAACTTGTACTCTAATAAAACAGAAAATATTGAAGGCATTGACCGATTTCTAGAGTCATATGAATTACCCAAACTGGAACTGGAGGCTATACACAATTTAAACAGACCAATTTCAAACGAGGAAAGAGAAGACGCCATCAAAAAGCTACCAACTAAAAAAAGCCCAGGACTGGATGGGTTTACAGCCAAGTTCTACAAGGCCTTCAAAGAAGAACTAATACCAATACTCTTCAACTTATTTCAAGAAATAGAAAAAGAGGGAGCTCTTCCAGACTCTTACTATGAGGCCAATATACATTAATTCCAAAGCCAGGCAAAGACACAGCCAAAAAAGAAAACTTCAGGCCAATTTCCTTAATGAACATAGATGCAAAAATCCTCAACAAAATAATGGCTAATTGAATATATAAAAACATATCAAAAAGATAGTGCACCATGATCAAGTAGGGTTTATACCAGGGATGCAAGGTTGGTTCAACATATGGAAATCAATAAACGTAATACATCACATCAATAGACTTAAAGATAAAAACTATACGATCATCTCAATAGATGCAGAAATAGCATTCAACAAAATACAACACCCCTTTATGTTCAAAACACTAGAAAAACTAGGGATATCAGGAACATATCTTAACATTGTAAAAGCTATTTATGCGAAGCCCAGGCTAACATCATCTTAAATGGAGAAAAATTGAAAGCATTCCCTCTAAATCCAGGAACAAGACAGGGATGCCCCCTTCTCACCACTGTTATTTAACATAGTACTTGAAACTCTGGCCAGAGCAATTAGACAGATGAAAGAAATCAAAGGGATCCAGATAGGAAAAGAAGAACCCAAATTAGCACTATTTGCTGATGATATGATAATATACCTAGAAGACCCAAAAAAACTCTACCAGAAAACTTTTAGAACTAGCAAATGAATTCAGCAAAGCAGCAGGATACAAAATCAATACCCATAAGTCAAAGGCATTTTTGTACATCAGTGACAAAGCCTCTGAAAGGGAAATGATGAAAACTACCCCATTTACAATAGCATCAAAAAAAAATAAAATACCTGGAATCAACGAAAGAGGTGAATGACCTCTACAACAAAAACTATAGAATACTAAAGAAAGAAATTCTAGAAGATCTTAGAAGATGGAAAGACCTACCTTGTTCTTGGATAGGCAGAATTAATATTGTCAAAATGACCATACTACCAAAAGCATTATACAGATTTAATGCAATTCCAATCAAAGTCCCAATGACATTCCTCATAGAAATAGAAAAAGCAGTCATGAAATTCATCTGGAATAGCTAAAGCAATCCTTAGCAAGCAGCGTGAAGCAAGTGGCATCACTATACAGACCTTAAATTATACTACAGAGCAATAGTAACAAAAACAGCATGGTATTGGCACCAAAATAGACTGGTAGTCCAAATGACAGAATAGAGGACACAGAGACTAACGCGTATAATTTCAGTTATCTTATATTAGACAAAGGCACCAAAAATGTACATTGGAGAAAGGATAGCCTCTTCAACAGTGGTGCTGGGAAAACTGGAAATCCATATGCAACAAAATGAAATTAAACCCTTATCTCTCACCATGCACAAAACCAATTCAAAGTGGATCAAGGACCTAGGAATTAGACCAGAGACACTATGCCTAACAGAAGAAAAAGTAAGCTCTAATCTCCAACATGTCAGATTAGGCCCCAAGTTCCTTAATAAGACTCCTATAGCACAAGAATTAATATCAACAATCAATAAATGGGATAGATTCAAACTAAAAAGCTTCTTCTCAGCAAAAGAAACAATCAGTGAGGTGAACAGAGAACCAACTAATTGGGAACAAACTTTTAACACAAACACATCAGATAGAGCACTAATCTCTACCATATATAAAGAACTCAAAAATCTTAACACCAAAAAACAACCCAATCAATAAATGGGCTAAGGAACTGAAAAGACACTTCTTGGAATAAGATATACAATAAATCAATAAATACATGAAAAAAATGGTCAACATCTCTGGCTATTAGAGAAATGCAAATCAAAACTACTCTAAGATTTCATTTCACTCCAGTCAGAATGGCAGCTATTAAGAACACAAACAACAATAAATGTTGGAGAGGATGTGGGGAAAAAGGCACACTCATACATTGCTGGTGGGACTGCAAAGTGGTGCAGCCATTATGGAAAGCAGTATGGCGATTCCTTGGAAAACATGGAATGGAACCACCTTATGACCCAGCCATCCCACTCCTGGGTCTATTCCCAAAGGACTTAAAAGCAGCATATTATAGTGACACAGCTACTTCAATGTTTATAGCAGCACAATTCACAATAGCTAGGTTGTGGAACCAACCTAGATGTCCCTCAGTAGATGAGTGGATAAAGAAAATGTGGTATATATACACAATAGAATTTTACTCAGCAATAAAAGAGAATAAAATAATGGCATTCACAGGTAAATGGATGAAATTGGAGAATATAATGCTAAGTGAAGTTAGCAAATCCCAAAAATCCAAATGCTGAATGTTTTCTCTGATATAAGGAGGCTAATTCATAGTGGTGTTGGGTCAGAGTAAATAGGAGGATTAGAGGAACACTAGAAAGGTCAAAGGGGAGGGAGGGCAAGGGAGGAAGCAAGGGGGTCTGGAGGGGGAAAAAAAAGATGAAGATAGAATAAGATGGATATCATTATCCTAAATGCATGATTGAAGACTTGAATAGTACAAATATACTTTGTATACAAACAGCGTTATGTAAAATGTTGCTCTATATGTGTATTATGAATTGTAATGCATGCTACTATTATAAATACAACTTTGAATAAAAAAAAGAGTATAATTATACACCTTTAATGCAAAGATGGATGAGAAACAAAGATAATGAAATAAATTTGCCTATTTTATCTCTAACCGTACCCAAAGAGAATTTTTAAATTTTTTTAGTTGTCAATGGACCTTTATTTTATTTATTTATATGTGGTGCCAAGAATCAAACCCAGTGTCTCAAATATGCTAGGCAAGAGCTCTACCACTGAGCCACAACCCCAGCCCCAAGAATTTTATGTTAATTTTTAAACTTACTACCTCTCTCTACAGCTCTCACAAAGGTTTTTGTTCCAAATTCAAACCATACACAGAATTTAACTTATATGTAGTCCTGCATTAGCAATATACCAAGGCAAATGACAGAAGCAAACACAAATCCTCATAGTAATAACATCATCAACCCAGGCCTCAAAAAATTCTTTAAAGTTCCAAGGAAAATGAACAGCTTGCAGTATAAAGTGCAAAACAAAGAAACAACGTACCATAAGCAAGAGCCAAGAGAAACAACAAACTATACAATCCACACACAAGACCTCCCATACTGGAACTATAATGACACAAAATGGAAAACAACAATACGTGTCTAATAAGACAACTTTGAAAATATGAGCCAGAATACTGTATCCCACAGAAATAAAGAGGTGGAATTATACAATAGTGGTTTGAAGACAAAAGAAAATAGCATAAAGAGTTTAATAAATGTCCACTTAGGGCTCAGGAAGAAATAATGGAGAGAATAGAGGGGAAGTATTATTCTAGGAAACCATGACTGAGAATTTTTCAGAATTTCAAAAATAATAGTGATTCTCACATCAAAGTTTTTGGGATTTTCTTTGTTTTTTGTTGTGTTGTTGTGGTTGGGGTTTGGGGGGGGGATTTCTTTTTAGAAATTCTCACTGAAACAGATCAGTGAAGCTTTAGAACACCAAAGAGAAAGAAGATAACAATTAGAGAAAAGAAGATCACCTACAAAGTAATGGCAATTACAGTTGTATTCACAAAAGTGGAAACAGAAGCCAAAAAATAAAAAAGTGATATCATGAATGTGTAGAAAGAAAATAAATGCCATGTTAGATTTTCATACCCAAAGAAATTCCTTTCAAGAATAAGGAATAATTAAGGTCAACTTCAAAACACACAATTTCAAAATGCACAGCAATCCTACTATTGGGTATACATCCAAAGGAAGTGACATTGGTATATTGAAGAGCTATCTGCACTCAGAGTGTGTTTACTGCAGCACTATGTGCAAGAGGTAGCCAAGAGGTAGCCAAGAGGTAGCACCGACCTTGGTGTCCACTAACAGATGAATGGATAAAGGAAATGGGGCATATATACACATGGAGTATCAGCCATAAAAATAATGAAATGTGTCATGATCAGTAACACGGATAGAACTGGAGGACACTGTGTTAAATAAGTCAGGCACAGGAAGACAAATACCACATGTTCTCATTTATATGTGGTAGCCAAAGCAGCTCATCTCACGAAAGTAAAATGATGGGGTCTGGGGGAGGGGGATGGAGAGAGGGGATGGTTAACAGGTACAGGAGTGCAGCTGGATAGGAAGAAAAGGTCCTTGTGCACAGTAGGATAACTGTATCAGTCAGCTTTTTCACTGCTGTGACTGAAGACCTGACCAGAACAATTTTAGAAGAGGAAAAATTTATTTGGGGGCCCATGGTTTCAGAGGTCTCAGTCCATAGACCACCAGCTCCATTCCTCAGGGCTCGAGGTGAGGCACAACATCATGGCGGAAGAGTGTGGCAGAGAGAAGCAGCTCATGATGATCAGGAAGTAGAAAGAGACTCCACTCACCAGATACAAAATATATATCCCAAAGGCATGTCCCCCACTACCCACCTCCTCCAGCCACACCCTACCTGCCTTCAATTACCACTCAGTTAATCCCCATCAGAAGATTAATTCAGTGACTGGGTTAAGACTCTCATAACCCAATCGCTTCACCTCTGAATGTTCTTGTATGGTCTCACACATGAGCTTTTGGGGGACACCTCACATCCAAACCATAACAATAACTATGGTTGACAACAACTAAAAATATTTTTAAAAAAAAAAAAAAGCTAGTAGAAAGGATTTTGACTGTTTCCCATACAAAGAAATCTAGAATAAACTGAAACTTGGAGGATACAATAGGGAAATTTTTATAGGGGAATTTATGTATTTTAGTATGTATTTTCAAAACCAAGGCTAAAAATTATGGAGTTTTGTGTCCAAATGAAAACATTTGCCCCATGTTGTTGACCCTCCCTAGTCCACCCCAAATTCTCCAGTGGGTTCTTACCTCACTTGGACTAAATACCAGTCCTAGGATGGCCTGTGAAACTATGATGTTCCAAGTGGTTCCCCGTGACCTCCCCTCCCCACATTTACTCCAGTCAGGTCTCACTGTTATCTTTGCTGTTCCTCTCAGACATATCCCTACCATTTTTCCCTCCCCTCCTCCATGTCCTTAAGTGTCACCTCCTCATGGGGCCCTGAAACCTTCTCCACCCCCAACACTTCCTCCTCCCTTTACATTTGCTTAATTTTTCTCCACAGCACGTATCAGCATGTAACACTAAACTCACTAAAATGTAAGCTCCAGGAGAGCAGGAATTTTGGGTTTGGTTTTGTTTTGCTACTCTATGATTGACATCTGGAACCAGAGCCTGACAGATAGAGCTTGACAAATAACTACGTGCTAAATGAATGAATAAGAACAAAAGTTGAATATATGAAGGAACAGCAAAAACGACTCAAAAAAATAATAGACAGGAGCCATTTATAAGAAAAAAATGAACATAAAATAAAGGCAAGTAACAAAGCTTTTTTAAAAAATGGTTCTTTGAAAAAATACAAAATTAGACAAATGTGTGTCAAGCCTAGCCAAGAAAAAGAAGTCCCAGATAAATAATCTCAAGAAAGGAACAGAGCCCATGACTACAGATGCTTCAGAGAGTAGACAGACTCTGGGATGTTAGCAAAGTCATGACAACAGATTTGAAAACTGTGCTGAAATGTACATTTCTAAAATAAAAGTAGCTATAACTGAACCAACAAGAACTGAAATCCTAAAGAATCCCTATAAACCTATTTAAAACAAAACAAAGCTTCCTAAAAAGATCAAGGCCCAGGAACACGTCAACAAATTTCTTTCTATTACAAGGAACAGATCACAGAATCTCTCACATGGTCTCTTCCATCCAGAAAGGAGGAGGAGAAGAAATTCTCCACCACTAATTTTTGGAGATTGGTAAAACCATGATATAGAAACCTCAGAGGACAAAAAGGCGGGGGGGACTGTTATTATAATAGATGCCAAAATCCTACAGTAACTTTTTTTTTTTGCTTTGTAATCAGTATATTAAGGAGACATTCATACATTTCAAGAATTGCTTACAGCCGGGCACGGTGGCACATGCCTGTAATCCCAGCACTTTGGGAGGCTGAGGCAGGAGGATCACAAGTTCAAAGCCAGCCTCAGCAATGGCGAGGCACTTAGCAACTCAGTGAGACCATGTCTCTAAATAAAATACAAAAAAAGGTTGGGGATGTGACCCAGTGGATGAGTGCCCCTGAGTTCAATCCCCGGTACCACAAAAAAAAAAAAAAAGAATTGCTTAAATTCTGACATCCAGATTTAAGCATGTGAACATATGGTGACTTTTAAAGATACAGTTAAAGCTATTCATCATATTTGCTAGACCATCAACATCAAATTACAGTTACTTTGGAGCATAAGTGAAATGGTTTAAGCTGAACATACCTAAGGAACACCTTCTTATATTAATCATGCAAACTACTTTTCCATGTATGGGGTCTCTTCATTTTAATTTCTATGTTATCCAGCTCTGGAATTCACTATGAGGGCTTCTCATGGTCCAAAGAGAAGGGAAAATTTAACCAGGACTGGTCAACACAGTTTTATATATACAGGTGGGTGGGGGTGTGTGTAGGCGCGTGCGCACGTGTGTGTGTGTGTGTGTGTGTGTGTGTGTGTGTGTGTACATATGTTATAAGATGGCACAATACAAGGGAATGCAATTCTGCAAGTGCAAGCCCTTAAGAAGCAGCATATAATGATAAACCCCTTCTTTTTTTAATATTTATTTACTTTAGTTGTACACAATGCAATCCATTTATGTTTACGTGGTGCTGAAGATCGAACCCGGGCCATGCGCGTGCGAGGCAAGCGCTGTACCGCTGAGCCACAACCCCAGCCCCTAAACCCCTTCTTTTTAAAGATATTATTTCTTTCACTGATACCAGAAGCAAAAGTATACATTATGACAACTTTAACTAAGTTGAGGCAATAGAATGCAGAGGCATCACAATGAGTCCCACTTACTACAAATGACTAGACAGACCAACACTCCTCTACAAATTAAGCTTTATTTTTCTGATTGCCAGTTAAATACAGAGTTTTAATTTTATAGCTTAACAATGAAGGGTCATAAACTGAAATCAACACGTATACCTAGTATGTCAGTCTAAGTTTGTCCACATACACAGCTAAAATCAGTTATAAGGTATGGCCTAACAGGTGCTAGGGGAACTTTTTAAAAAGTAGTTTTTTACAGGTATTAAACAACTTCTTCCACACTGAAGTCATCGTGCATACAGGGCAAAGTCAGAGCTTTTATATTTGCATTTATGCTTCATTTAACTTTTAAAACACTACTATAATTAAATATTAAAATAAAAACAATAGCAAGTAGTGAGCATATTATGATTATAGTCCTTCACTCATTCACTACTGCATATAAAATGCTTGCAGTGAATGTAATTCACTGGCCCCATTAAGAGGTTTGACACCAGCGGGGCGTGGTGGCACACACCTGTAATCCCAGCACTTGGGAGGCTGAGGCAGGAGGAGCACGAGGTCAAAGCCAGCCTCAGCAATGGCGAGGCACTTAGCAACTCAGTGAGACCCTGTCTCTAAATAAAATACATAAAAGGGCTGGGGAGGTGGCCCAGTCGTCGAGTGCCCCCGAGTTCAATCCCCAGTACAAAAAAAAAAAAAAAAAAAGAAAGAAAGAAAGAGGTTTGACACCAAACCACCAAACACTACCCCCGGGATAACGTTCATCATCCTCATAATGGCACCGTCTTTTCCGATTTGGATCAAAGTCCACCAGTTCTACCTGATCCATTTCATCAATCTCTTCTACTTCCTTCCTCTCAGGTAGGACTTTTTCCAGCAAAGAGTTTGTCAAGAGAGAGAAAGCCATTTTCAGGAAAGTTTACCTTCAACTCAATGATCAGGTGACCCTTTTCACATGGTCTAGGATACACTGGCTTACCTTCATTTAAAAGCACACACTTTATATCTCCACTCTTGACAATCTGACCTGGACGAGAGGTGATGACTATGCCTCGATTGTCAAGAGTGAATATTGGCTGCTGGAAGCCACACAATGCTTCCACCAGCTGTACATCCATACACGTGAGAAGGTCTTCTCCTCATCAAGGAAAACCAGCACGATCCTTCTGCGCTAGCACAATGATAATAGCTCCTGGTTCCAGGCCTGGCTCCTGGTCTCCTTCATCATGGAATGTTATCTTCTGTCCGTCTTTCATGACTTTGTCAATATGAACTTCTAGAATCTTCTTCTCTCAAACTATCTTCCTTCCATTGCAGCTTCTACATCTGTCTGTAGGACAGATGGGTCCCCCATGGCCCCGGGCACTCCATGCACACAGACTGAATTTGCTGAACCATTCCAAGTCCTAGCTGATGAATTCTTATTTGCATTCTAGTACCTCAGCAGCTGGGAGAGCACTCCACTGCTCCTTTCTTACCACCTTGGCCTTCACATTTGTCACAAATCACATTCTTCTGCAGAGCCAGTTTTCTTGTTGCACCATGATATAAATCTTCTAACATTACCGAGAGCTGAAACACAGTGTTCTTACCTCTCCTTTCTCTCTGCATCCTTCCTCCTCCTCCAAAAACTAATATCAAAGATGTCCACGGGAGAGCCAAGACCACCACCTGCTCCACCCTCTCAATTGCCTGTTCTCCTTCTTTGTCATGTGATTCCCTTTTCTTGGCATCAGAGAGAACTTCATAAGCTTGAGAAATCTGTTTAAACTTTTCTCCTTCATTTGGATTCTTGTCGGGGTGGTACTTCAAGGCCAGTTTCCTGTAAGCCTTATTCGATTCTTCCTGGGTGGCATTTGGCTTGACCCCCAAAACATCATAGTAAGTAGTTTCTTTCACCATTTTCTACAGCCAGTGAGCGGGCTGAGGCTGATGTGGGGGAGTGGGAAGGAGCACATAACTGTGTGCAGTCCTGGCAGCTACCACTCTTCAGCCTCTCACCCGAGCATTCTGGAAGTTCCCCTACAGTAAATCTTAATCTAAATCAAAACATGTGCAAGAAAGACAATTTACAATGATTAAGCTGGCTATACTCCAGGATGCATAATTGTCTTAACATAAGAAAATGATGTCATTTACCATATTAAAATTCAAAAGAAAAGCCATAGGGTCATCAATAGATATATTAAAAGCATCTAATCAGATTCAACTTTCCTCTACATCTAGAGTTCAGTTATATAGATTAGGGAGAAATTGTGTGTGTATGTGGCATTAAATTCAAGTCAATGTAATACAAAATATATATGACCTTTATCCTTTATGAAACAGCTTGGACCACAGACCAGTGCAACAGAAAAGACTAGTAATAAGCCCATGCAGGTTAGTAGGGAAAGGATGGATTACTTTAATAAATGCTGCCTGAAATAAATTCAAATGGAAAAGAAGTAAAACTTAATCATCACCTCACTCTATACACAAAAATCAATTCTGGTTCAATCAAAGACTTCAATGATAAAGGCAAAGGCATAAAACATATAGATGAATATCAAGAAATCAATTCATGAGCTAGAATATGGAAATTTTTAAAAAAATAAGACACAAACACTGCTGATTGTATAAGGAAAATGATAAAATGAACTATTTTGGAAGTAAGAATGTCTGTGCTTCGGATTTGCATTGCTTTTTCTCAGGTCTCACCACAGCACCAAGGACAGTGCCCTAACACCCTGTACCTGTGTCTGCCACTTTCCAATGTGGTTTCTCCAGCAACACAACACAGTCCATTGCTTGAGTACCCTCTTCACCTTTTAGCATCTTTGGCTGTATTCCCAAGAGCTTCCTTCCAGCCTGCAGACATTGCCCCTGCATTATAAAACAGTTTTCCTTTGGCTTTAGAACTCTCAGAGGCTGATTATCTCTTGAAAAGATGGTTCAGGATCACTGTCTCCATATTCATTCACTCCTCCACTCCCTACAGTCTGGCTTCTTCAAAAGTTAGTAATAAAATCAACCCTTGTTTTTAACTTGGATTTTACGTGCACAAGAGCCAGACACAATGGCATGCACCTGCAGTCACAGCTACTCAGAAGGCTGAGACAAGAGGACCCCTTAGGCCCAGGAGTCTCAGAGAAGCTTGGGCAATTCCCCTGTGTCCCACCTTAATTCAATCCCCCTTTCTACTCCCCTCCCTTCTCCAAACTCCCCAATTAGGATTTACCAACCAGAATTTCAGATTAATCGTGTCTGTGCTTTTCTTCATACATTTATCACTTATGTGTTCTTAAACATTATGTTCTTCTCAGCAATTCAGGAGACTAAGACAGGAGGATCCCAAGTTCAAGGCCAGCCTCAGCAACTCAGCAAGGCCATCAGCAACTTAGTGAAACCCTATCGCAAAATGAAAGATAAAAGGAGCTGGGGATGTGACTCATTGGTAAAGCACCCCTGGTGAAATCCCCAGTACCGAAAAAAAAAAAAAAAAAAACTACTATGTTCTTCAGTTTTGTTTCAATCTTACATAAATAAAATGCCACATGTCTTGTTTAATTTGTTTAAAGATGCTAAATATTTTTTAATATTTATCATGTTGATGCATACATTGATATTTTTCCTTCCTGTATAACATTCCATTGAAAGAAAAATCAACACAAATTCCAAGCATAGAAAGATATGCCCTGTTTACTGGAAATAAAAGATGAGGCCATTAATTATTAAACAATGGGGAAGCAAAGCAATAAAGTTGTAAAGGAAAAAGAAAGACTGAGGGGCTGTTCAAGGTCAAAGGAGCCGAAAGAGAAATGACAAATGAATATATGATCCTGGTTTTATTTTTTTCCTTTTACTACCAAGGGGCGTTCTCAGGACAATAAGTGGAATTTGAGTACAGTGGATCAGATAACAGTATTTGATTCATGACAACTTTCTGCTTTTGATAATTGCTGTGGTTATATAATACTTTTTTTTGCAAATTCAAATATTTATTACTTATAGAAAATGGAAAGCATGTATACAATGATTTCAGTTCTTCATCCCAGGTCACTGAAGCCAGAAATGAACAGTCAGGTTGAGACTGGAAGAGAGTAAAGCAACAAGTAGTTGGGAAATAGAATGTGAGTCCTTTTAAATTGAGAATATTCTTATTCTTAAGAAATACAAATAGGGCTGAGGATATAGCTCACTGATGAAGCAATTTCCTAGCATGTGTGCAATCCTGGGTTTGACCCCCTCCCCCAGCACCAAAAAGAAAAAAAGAGAGAAGTGAAAAATATTTAGGAATAAAAGGACAATTTAGTCTCAAACAGTGATAACCTGTCTCTCTCTCTCTCTCTCTCTCTCTCTCTCTCTCTCTCTCTATATATATATATATATATATATATATATATATATATTTTTTTTTTTTTTTTTGGCACCAGGGATTAAACTCAGGGGCACTCGACCCCTGGGCCACATCCCCAGCCCTTTTTTGTATTTTATTAGAGACAGGGTCTCACTGAGTTGCTAAGTGCCTCGCCATTGCTGAAGCTGGCTTTGAACTTGCGATCCTCCTGCCTTAACCTCCCAAGTGCTAGGATTACAGGCGTGCGCCACCATGCCTGGCTCCCAGATCTTCTTTTGAGACAGGGTCTCACTAAATTGTTGAGGCTGGCCTCAAACATGTAATCCTCCTGAGTCACTGGGATTATAGGTGTGCACCACTGTTTTTTGTTTTTGGTGTGGTGCTGGGGATTGAACCCCGGGGCCTCCTTGTGCATGCTGGGCAAGCACTCTATCACTGAGCCACATCTCCAGCCCCACTGACTACTGCTCTTGCACAGATTTGCATAGAGCTCATCCTTAGTTATTGGAATAGTTCTACTGAGGCTCAAGTGAAGACTCCTGAGAACTTGTCTGATAAGCAACCAGAGGCATTTTTCAGTCTGCTTTATAGCAATAGAAGGAATCCCTATGGAAGCTTTTACCACTCTCCAGGCACACAGTTGCTTCCCATGACATCCCCAAGAGCTAGCATGACCATAATCATCCCCATTTTACAGATGAGGAAACCCAGGCATGCAGGGGTTCTGTAGCTTGCCCACGGTCTTCAGCTAATGAGTCAGGGAGCCAGGATCTGCCTGGCAGCCCCTGCTCCTTTAACTGCTCCTCTCTGCTGCTGCAGAGGCTGCAGGGGCCAAGGCACCACGTCTGAGCACAGTGAAGGGCGAGGACCCAGCCTCCCAAGTGCTGGGATTACAGGCGTATGCCACTGCACCCAGCTAACCTGTTAATATTTTAGTGTATAGCCCTGTAGACTTTCCTGTGACAATATGTGTAAATAACATACATGCATACATAGTTTTATATGTTTACACAAATGGAACCACACCAATTCTTTGACCTTCAGGATATTTGCTGAAATAATATGATAACAACTGAGGTGTCTTTTTATTCCTATCACTCTCTTCCTACCCTCCTTGGCCACTTTGAAACTAGACTAGGAGAATGAGACTTTTTTTTTTTTTTTAACTCTACTTTAAGGAAGAAGCAACACAGAAACCAAAGACTCAAAAATACTTGGCTTTTCAATGGATGGATCATCCAGACAAAAATCAACAGGGAAACATCAGACTTAAACTACACCTTGGATCAAATGCACCTAACAGACATATACAAGAATATGCCTTCCAACAATAGCAGAATACACATTCTTGTCCAGTGTACACAGAACATTCTCAGGCTACAAAACAAATCCTAACAAATTTAAGAAGACTGAAATCATATTAAGTATCTTTTCTGACCACAGTGGTATGAAACTAGAAATAACAAAAAATAAATAAAGAAAAATAAAGAAAAGAAAGAAAGAAAGGAAAGGAAAGGAAAAGAAAAAAAAAAGCAAAAATAACAGGAGGAATTTTGGAGAACTCAAAAATACATGGAAATGAAACAACGTGCTCCTGAACAACCAATAGGCAAAAGAAGCAATTGAAAGAGAAATTTTTAAAATACCTTGAGACAAATGATAATGGAAACACAATAAACCAAAATTTATGGGATGCAGCAAAAGTGGTTTTAAGAAGAAAATTTATGGCAATAAATGCTTATGTCAAAAATGAAGAAAGAGCCGGGCGTGGTGGCGCACGCCTGTAATCCCAGCACTTTGGGAGGCTGAGGCAGGCGAATCGCGAGTTCAAAGCCAACCTCAGCAATGGTGAGGCACTTAGCAACTCAGTGAGACCCTGTCTCTAAATAAAATACAAAAAAGGGCTGGGGAGGTGGCCCAGTGGTTGAGTGCCCCTGAGTTCAATCCCTGGTACCACAAAAAAAAAAAAAAAAAAAAAAAGAAGAAGAAGAAGAAAGAGATCCCAGCTCCGGCTCCAGTCGGCAGGGGAACAAGCCACGGCCTGCAAGAGTTCCAGCTAGGCCCTCCGGCTTGCTTTCCAGGCTCGGCCCGCCCACTCAGGAGCCACAGGTATTTTCCACCTCTGCCTACAGGTCAGGGAATAGGCCCTGGGCCCAGGAACAGGGAATATTACATGGGGATACCCATCTTTTGTTTCTCTTAGTAACACCCTAATTCCCATGATTACCCTCTCACTAGTCAAATAATCTAATACCTCTATCTTCTCACATCCTACCTCATAAACGTTTTAGCCAACCCATAAGTCCCCCCTTCTACCATTAGATACTGTGAACCACCACACGAAAATACTGACTAAATGGTAGAAGATAATTGATCTCATCATAAAATATAAAAATAGAAACTAACTGATATATGGCAATACGTTGGGTACTTTGAATGCTGTAATATTGATCTTTCCATTAAAAGTTAGGCATCAGGTAACCTGTAGGGAAGATTTAAGACAATAGGACAGAAACAGTAATACCTCAGACTTACACTGCAAGAGGAGAAAACACATAGATATCATGAAAAAACAAGGGAAGAAAATGCCCCAAACCAACCAAGATACTACAGCAATAGAATCCATAGAAAGCGCACAGTAGGTGAAATGTCGGAAAAGGAGTTCCAAATATACATAATTAAAATGATTTGGGATTTTAAAAATGACCTAAGTGAGCAGATACAGGCAAAAATTGATCTCTCCAACAAAAAGATAAGAAATCAAATACAGGCAACCATCGATCACACCAACAAAGAGATAAGAGAACGAATACAGGTAGCAAAAGATTACTTCAAGAAAGAGAGAGAGAGTGTGAGAAAAAAAAACAAACAGAAATACTTGAAATGAAAAACAATAGGCCATCTAAAAAACTCGATAGTATCACCAATAGATTGGATCACTTGGAAGATACGACCTCAGACAATGAGGACGAAATATATAACATTGAAAATAAAGTAGGCCACACAGTGAAGACAGTAAGAAACCATGAACAAAATATCCAAGAAATATGGGATACCATCAAAAGACTGAATATAAGATTTATTGGAATTGAGGAAGGTGCAGAGAATTAATCCAAAGGAATGAAAAATCTCTTTAATGAAATAATATCAGAAAATTTCCCAAACAAGAAGAACGAATTTGAAAACTAAATACAAGAAGCATATAGGACGCCAAATATACAAAATTACAACAGATCTACACCAAGGCACATTATAATGAAAATGACTAGCATACAAAATAAGGATAGAATTTTAAAGGCCATAAGAGAGAAAAATCAGATAACCTATAGAGGAAAACCAATTTGCATCACAGCAGATTTTTCAACCCAGAACCTCAAAGCAAGGAGATCCTGGAACAACATATACCAGGCTCTAAAAGATAAGGGATGCCAACCAAGAACCTTATATCCAGAAAAATTAAGCTTTAGATTTGATGATGAAATAAAAGCCTTCCATGATAAACGAAAGCTAAAAGAATTTACAACAAGAAAGCTGGCACTATGGAACATCCTTGGCAAAATATTCCACGAGGAGGAATTGAAAGACAACAATGAAAACCTTCAAAGGGAAGAACAACAATAAAGGAAAACTATAGGAGAAATCAAGTCAAGCTAAATACCAAAAATAAAATAGAATTAAATAAAATTTAAAATGACTGATAATACAAATCATATCTCAATAATAACCCTGAATGTTATTGGCCTAAACTCACCAATTAAAAGACATAGGCTGATAGATTGGATTTTAAAAAAAGGCCCAACAATATGCTGCCTTCAAGAGACACAACTCATAGAAAAAGATACCCATAGACTGAAGGTGAAAGGATGGGATAAAATATACCACTCACACGGACTATGTAAACAAGCAGGGGTTTCCATCCTCATATCAAACAAAGTAGACTTCAAGCCAAAGGTAATCAAAAGAGATAAGGAAGGGCATTTCATACTACTTAAGGGAATCATACATCAAAAAGAAATAACTGTCATAAATATATATGCCCCAAATAATGGAGCATCCATGTTCATCAAACAAACCCTTCTCAAGTTCAAGAACCAAATAGACCACAATACGATAATTCTAGGTGACTTTAACACACTGCTCTCACCACTGGATAGATCTTCCAAACAAAAGCTAAACAAAGAAGCTGTAGAACTCAATGATACAATTAATAGCTTAAATTTAACTGATATATAGAGAGTATATTATCCTTCAACGAGTTAGTACACTTTCTTCTCAGCAACACACGGATCATTCTCTAAAATAGATCATATATTATGCCATAAAGCAACTCTAAGCAAATATAAAAAAGCAGATATACTACCCTGCATACTATCAGATCATAATGGAATGAAACTAGAAATCAATGATAAAAAAAGAAAACCTACTCCAACACCTGGAGACTAAATAATGTGCTATTGAATGAACAATGGGTTGCAGAAGACATCAAAAAGGAGATTAAAAAATTCTTAAAGGTAAATAAGAACACCGATACAACATATCGAAATCTCTGGGACGCTATGAAGGCAGTACTAAGATGAAAATTCATTGCATGAAGTTCATTCCTTCACAGAAGAAAAGATCAACAAATAAATGAATTAATATTATACCTCAAAGCCCTAGAAAAAGAACAAATTAACCCCAAAAGCAGTAGAAGACAGGAAATAATTAAAATCAGAGCTGAAATTAATAAAACTGAAACAAAAACACAATTGAAAAAAATTGACAGAACCAAAAGTTGGTTCTTTGAAAAAAACAAAATTGATAAACAATTAGCTATGCTAACTAAGAAAAGGAGAGAAAAAACCCAAATTACCAATATATGTGATGAAAAAGGAAACATCACGATGGACACTACAGAAATATACAAGATAATTAGAAATTATTTTGAAAATCTATACTCCAACAAAATAGAAAATAATGAAGACATTGACAAATTTCTAGAAATATACAATATGCCCAAACTAAATCAGGATGACATACACAACCTAAATAGATCAATTTCAAGCAAAGAAATAGAGGATGCCATAAAAAATCTACCAACCAAGAAAAGCCCAGGTCCAGATGGATACACAACCGAGTTCTACAAGATCTTTAAAGAAGAACTAACATCAATACTTCTCAAACTATTCCATGAAATAGAAAAAGAGGGAACCCTTCCAGACTCATTCTATGAGGCCAATATCACCCCAATTCCAAAAACCAGGCAGAGACAAATCAAAGAAAGAAAACTTCAGACCAATATCACTAATGAATATAGATGCAAAAATCCTCAATAAAATTCTGGCAAATCGAATACAAAAACACATAAAAAAAAAAAAAAAGTACATCATGATCAAGTGGGGTTCATTCCAGGAATGCAAGGTTGGTTCAACATAAGGAAATCAAAAAATGTTATTCACCACATCAATAGACTCAAAGATAAAAATCATATGATCATCTCAATTGATGCAGAGAAAGCATTTGACAAGATACTACACCCCTTCATGTTCAAAACACTAGAAAAAATAGGGATAACAGGAACATACCTCAACATTGTAAAGGCCATCTATGCTAAGCTGCAGGCCAACATCATCTGAAATGGAGAAAAGCTGAAAGCATTCCCTCTAAGAACTGGAACAAGACAGGGATGTCCTCTTTCACCACTATTATTTAACATAGTTCTTGAAACCCTAGCCAATGCAATTAGATGAAAGAAATAAAAGGGATATGGATAGGAAAAGAAGAACTCAAACTATCACTATTTGTAGACGATATGATTCTATACATAGAGGATCCAAAAAACTCCACCAGAAATCTTCTAGATCTAATAAATGAATTCAGAAAAGTGGCTGGATATAAAATCAATACCCATAAATCTAAGCCATTTCTGTACATCAGCAACAAATCCTCAGAAAGAGAAACTAGGAAATCCACCCCATTTACTATAATGTCAAAAAAAAAATAAAAAACTTGAGAATCAACCTAACAAAAGAAGTGAAAGACCTATACAATGGAAACTACAACACACTAAAGAAAGAAATTAAATAAGATCTTACAAGATGGAAAGATTTACCTTGTTCATGGATAGGTAGAACTAATATTGTCAAAATGACTATGCTACCAAAAACACTATACAATTTCAATACAATCCCAATCAAAATCCCAATGTCATTCCTCATAGAAATAGAAAAGGAAATCATGAAATTCATCTGGAAAAAAATAAGAGACCCAGAATAGCCAAAGCAATTCTTAGCAAGAAAAATGAAGCTGGTAGCATTACTATTCCAGACCTTAAATTGTATTACAAAGCCATAGTAACTAAAACAGCATGGTATTGGCACCAAAATAGACCAGTAGACCAGTGGTATAGAATAGAAGACACCGAGACTAGCCCACACATCTACAGTTATCTTATATTAGACAAAGGTGCCAAAAACATACATTGGAGAAAAGACAGCCTCTTCAACAAATGGTGTTGGGAAAATGGAAATCCTTATGTAATAAAATGAAATTAAACCTCTCTCTCTCTCCATGCACAAAACTCAACTCAAAATGGATCAAGGACCTAGGAATTAAACCAGAGACCTTGCACCTAATAGAAGAAAAAGTAGGCCCACATCTCCAACATGTTGGATTAGGCTCCAACTTCCTTAATAAGACCCCTATAGCACAAGAACTAAAACCAAACATTAATAAATCAGATGGATTCAAACTAAAAAGCTTCTCAGCAAAAGAAATAATCAGTGAGGTGAACAGAGAACCTACAGAATGGGAACAAATCTTTACCATATGCACATCAGACAGAGCATTAACTTCAAGGATATATAAATCTCTCAAAAACCTTTGCACCAAAAAAAAAATAAACAACCCAATCAATAAATGGGCTAAGGAACTGAGCAGACACTTTTCAGAAGAAGAAATACAATCAATCAACAAATATATGAAAAAATGTTCAACATCTCTAGCAATTAGAGAAATGCAAATCAAAACCACTCTAAGATCTCATCTCACGCCAGTCAGAATAGCAGCTATCAAAAATACAAACAACAATAAGTGCTGGCAAGGATGTGGGGAAAAGGGCACACTCTTACATTGCTGGTGGGGCTGCAAATTGGTGCAGCCAATTTGGAAAGCAGTATGGAGAGTCCTAGGAAAACTTGGAATGGAACCACCATTTGACCCAACTATCCCACTCCTTGGTCTATACCCAAAGGACTTTAAAAAAAAAAAAAAAAAAAAAAAAAAAAAAAAAAAAAAGCATACTACAGGGACACAGCCACATCAATGTTCATAGCAGCACAATTCACAATAGCTAAATTGTGGAAACAACCCTGATGCCCATCAATAGATGAATGGATAGGGAAACTTTGGTATATATACACAATGGAACATTACTCAGCACTAAAAGAGAATAAAATCATGGCATTTGCAGATAAATGAATAGAGTTGGAGAAAATAATGCTAAGTGAAGTCAGCCAATCCCAGAAAACCAAAGGTCGATTAATTCCTGTGCTAGGATGATACTGAATTATAGTGGCAAGGGAGGGGGGATGAGAGGAATGAAGGAATGTTAAATAGAAAAAAAAGGAGGAGAGGGGAGGGAAACGGGCAAGGGGATAGAAACAATGGCAGAAGGAGTTTGACATCAATATACTAAGGGCATGTATAAAAAGTCAAACGGTATGAAAATATTTTGTGTAAAACCAATGACTTGGAAAACTGTGCTCTTTATATGTAATATAAAAGGAATTGTACTCTAAAAGCATGTATAACAAATTAATTAAATTTTAAAAAGGAAGAAAGATCTCAATCCAACATTATACCTTAGGGAACTAGGAAAGAATAGAAGGGAGATCAGAAGAAAAGAGTAAGTGGGCCAGGGGAGGGAGAGGGAAAGGGGAAGGGAAAGGGGACCAAGACTCATCAAATGATGTCATGTACCTATACAAAATATGGCATGATGAACCCATCACGTATAATTACAATGCATCAACTTAAAAAAAAAAAAAAAAAACTAAACCAAACCCAAATTAGAAGGAAGGAAATAACCAACAACTCAGGAGGCTGAGGCAGGACGACCACGAGTTCAAAGCCAGCCTCAGCAATGGCAAGGCGCTTAGCAACTCAGTGAGACCCTGTCTCTAAATAACATACAAAATAGGGCTAGGGATGTGGCTCAGTGGTCAAATGCCCCCAAGTTCAATCCCTGGTTACCCGCCCCAAAAAAAGTAAAAAATAAGTAGCTTAGAGGTAAAGCACTCCTGGGTTCAATCTCCAGTACCCAAATCAATAAATAAGAAGGGAGGAAATAATAAAGGTCAGAGCAGGAATAAATGAAATAGAGAATTTTTTTTAAGCTATAGGGGAAAAAATATCAATGAAACCAAGTTGGATAAAACTGACAATACTATAGCTAGACTAAGAAGAAAAAAAAAGAGAAAAGATTCAAAGTATGGTCCCTGGACCAGCAGCATCCAGGAACACCCTAGCAACATATGCTCCTGGGCCTCACTTCAGTCCTTCTGAATCAGAAATTGCTTTCATGACCCCTCCAGGTGATTGCCCAGGCCAGAGTGGGGTGGACCTGGGAACCAAGACCCTAGGGGAACACCTGAGAGTGAGGCCGAGGCTCAGCCTCCTGCTTCAGCTTGAGACATCAGAGGGAGTGCTCCAGCACTGGACAAAAGGGCTCCACCATGAGGATTCCCAAGTCTGGAAACCTACTGGAATTTGCTCTGCTGGATTTCAAAATGGATCAAGACTGGCGACTCCGTTCTACCTTCTGCTTCCTCCCCTTAGAGCAGGAATGTCTACTATGCCATCCTCTGCCAGTGCCTCTATCCTATTTTGGAAAGAGATAACTTGGTTTTTAGTTTTGCAGTCCATAGATGAAACAGAAAAAATTGACACTGACCAAATGTCTTCTGCTAAGGCCACAACTATACATAAGCATCCAAAATACAAATGCTGTTTGGGGAGAACGGGACTGGGAACGGGTAGAGAAGTTACCACATTTAAACCTGAAATATGAGAGAAAACACTTCCATGTTTATTTGGGGTCAGTGACTGAGTTAGATGTGACGGGGGCTCAAATGTGAAATAAAACAGTTTTTAAACAAAAGAGTTGCATATTTTCACCTTTCTGAGTACATGACTGAATAGCTAATGACTAAGACCGAATCATTAACCTCTTTACCCAATAAATACAGATGTACAATAACCCCCAAATGATTTCCCAGTGCTCTGTTATGTAAAAAATTCACAATTTGATGAATGATCTTCACTTGTTAGAGATTTAAGCTGTGTTACCACTCTTTCATCATTGCAATCATGCGTGTGGTATGTACGTGTGGTGTGGGGGGGTCTTTTTGTACTTGGTAAATACTTGACTAGGATAAATTCCTAAAGGTATAATCAGTGGGCCAGAAGAAATGTATATAACCAAGCTCTGGAAAAAGCTGTCATGATGTATAATTCTATATGCACGACACAAAAGTACCTATTTCTCCACATTTTCACCAACACTGAGCATTTCATTCTTTTTCGCTTCGAATCATCGTTTCTTAAGAGACACTCAGTGCCAAGAAGCTATTTCCTTCATGAAGCCCATGTCCTAGTCAGCGGCAGAAGGGCCTCCAGGACACACATCCTTTCTAGCCAGCTCTGCAGATGATGTTCACAGTCCCAGCATGAGAGGACCATCCAGGCTGAGCCACACTCGTGAAAGACAACGCCATCCATGCAATGCTGCTGAACCTCTTCTCACCCAGGCATCTGCAGACAGACCTCCATGCAAACAGGCATGCGCATAACGCCCCACTCGCGGAAGTGACTCCTCTGGTCCACAGGGGTAGCTCACAGACTGAAAAGCTGACATGAAGTGGGACTCTGGAGATCACCCAAGACGGGAAGTGACTCCTCCAATACAATTCAATAATTATTCATTCTGTGCCAACTGTGGACCTAGATTCTGGTCCTTACAGCATTTGTTCCTTTTAGAAATACACTTAAACATCCAAAAACTGTAGCGAATGGAAGATAATCACGACAACATCCACCGTGGATTTAGCTCTGGCTCTGTGCAGGGCACTGCACGAAGACCTCGACTTTCACGGACTGTAATCTGTAAAGTGAGCCTTCGAGGTATGCGTTATGATTGATCCCCATGGGGCATGTGAGCACAGCAAGGCACAAGGTGGTTACATGTACCTGCTGGGATCACAGGGCTAATAAGAAGCAGGACAAGCACTTGACCCCCAAGTTTGTGAATTCCAAAGTCCGCCTGTGCCACTATACTTTGGAGCCCAAAGTAAGGCACCAAAACATATTATCGCAGGTTGGAAATACTTTGGTAAAGTTCAGTGCTGCACAGGATTCCTGGGGAGATTTCCAAAGGTCCAATGGGTATTTCCTTATCTCTGGATGTTGCCCATTTGTTAAAAAGTTTATTACACCCGTCCAGGCACCGTGGAACACACCTGTAATCCCAGCAGCTTGGGAGGCCGAAGCAGAAGGATCACAAGTTCAAAGCCAACCTCAGCAAATTGCTGAGGCCCTAAGCAACTTAGTGAGGCCCTGTCTCAAAATAAAAAATAAAAAGGGCTGGGATGTAACCCAGTAATTAAATATCCCTAGATTCAAACCCTGGTATCAAAAAAAAAAAAAATTATTGTACCCAATACAGCATAAACACTATTGGAGAGTCTAACATGATGGATACCTGAGGCCAATGTTGAGGTCCTGGGTCCAAACCAAAGACTTGCACTGAAGAACATTAATGCTATCCCTCTACCAATAAATAGGCTTCACTCTGAAAATAAAATACTTTGCAAATATTTTCCATCAATCCCTGCAGGTATCTTATTCAACTGTGAAAATGTGCTTCAAACAAAGTTTAAAACAACAAAAGTCAGCTGAAGTATCAACTGTCCAAACAACACTTAGTTTCCATTTTCTTCATTTACAACACATCATTCAATCCACCCTTTAACTTCTAAGAAATAAAACTCAACAAAAATGATCACTATAAAAACAACATAAAAATTCTAACCAGACAAAAATGAACTGCCTCCAAGTTCAAAATGTGCTTTTTCAAGGTCTTGTCCAACTCAGGTTGAAGTAGATTTCCCCCCTTCTCCCTCAACTCCTTCTTTTGTTAAGTAATCAACCTCTCTCCCTGTCTGCCGATTTTCCTATGACCGTATTTCATCAACTTTTTAGATTATCATTCTGGCTTCATGTAAGAAACCAGAAATTTAGTGCAGTCTATGGCAACTAAATTCAAATGGATGAAATAGTGCAATAAAGAAATCTGCTTCAAGGGGGGTCATCTCCTAAGCACTGTACATGGGACAAAACAGGCATCAACGGGTGACAGCAAGATTAACTGGACACCCTTTACCATAGACAGGTGTCTATTCGGTTTCTAGTGGATGTACACTTTAGCGATAGAGGCTGGAATTGTATTATACATAGGGATTGGAAAAGGGAGAGGAGAGATGACCTAACTATCCCACCTGGAAACTAGCCAATAGGAACATAGAAGCATGGCACCCAAGAAAGTTGGAAAAATTACAAAGGGGAAGGCTCATTTTCCCATTTCTGATATTTAAGGAGATAACCGATTTGAAATCAAATGGCAAATCTGAAGTATTTATGGTTTAGAGACGACACTAGAGTAAGATCACAGCACGGGTTATGTTAAGCATGGGAAAATCAAGTGCTTTCCATTTATCATCTCAGCAAATCCCCCTACAGAGTGGCTATTAATATGCCCATGTCACAAACCCCAGAGAGATGTGTGGCTCATCAGGGGTGAGAGGCAGCCTGGCAGACTCGAGGTTCTTTATTTTTTTTATTCCATAAGCCCCTTTGGCTGTGTGTGAAATCTTCAGATGCCTTCTCAGAACTGTGCTTTAAATGCATATAATAAAATAAATGAGTACAAAGGAAATCAGCTATTTTGGATCACAGTGTTATCCATGGACTCTGTGGAAGCACGCAAAGAATTCCTGGTAGACAGCAGGATGGTTCCACCCAAAGCATGTGTCCAGAATTGGAAATGTCATTTGTCATGCAGTCCCCCCAGCCCTGCAGGCAGTCATCAGAGAAACAGCTGTACTAGAGAGAGAGGGGGGAGTGAAGCAGGGGGAGGGCAGGAGGACTGTGTGCACTGAGTAACTGGACAGGATCACTAACTAGATGGCATGGAGATGCACTGACCTCCAAGGTCAAAGATCAGGGCGGGTGGAATGTTTACTGTTGGCCTTGCCCTGAATGGCATTTGTGTTCTCCCTCCCAGGTTCACGGCCTGCTGGAGATGACTGCCCCACAGGAAGGGCTGGGATCACACCAGGCCCTAAACCAGCAGGCACCAGAGGAGTTCATCAGGACAGTTCATCCCAGATGGTCAGGGAGCAAATGAGAAGCAAGGCACAGGCAATCAGACTGCTATACCTGGTAGCAGCAAGAACCAGGTGGGAGAAGCCTGGGGTTTTGGCTCAGCGGTAGAGCGCTCGCCTAGCATGTGCATGGCCCGGGTTCGATCCTCAGCACCACATTTTAAAAAAAAAAAAAAAAAAAAAAGGCATTGTGTACAACTAAAAAAATAAATAAATATTAAAAAAAAAAAAAAAAAAAGAACCCAGGCACTGGGTTCTACAGCAAGCAGTAGAAATCAGGACAAATGTCTAAAATGAGACAGTCTATCTGAGGGTGCTGAATGGACCACAGGGAGTGAGCCTTTTATCAGGGAAAATTAAAAGCACCCCCAAATAGGGTCCTTAGGTGAGTTCATTACAGCTGCTATTTATAGACACAGGGATTTGTAGACACAGGTAAGCTTAAGGGAAACAAAGAAAGGTAAAATAGCCTGGTTTAGCTACTTTACCAGAAAGGAAAAATTCTGCCCTTATGAGAAAGCGGGAAGGGAAGAGTTGTTATCAGAATCTAGAGAGCAGGCTGGGGGGCGGGGGCGGACGGGGCTCCCTCCTCCCCACCTGCAAATCCCCCTGATGCTTCCCACTGGCTGAGTCCCACAGAAGCCTGCATAGTTGAAGTCCCTGAAGATCAGCCTCCCCGGAGCAGAGCAGGCAGGAGATGGGAGAGAGGACCGAGAGGGCAAACAGAAGCTAGCCAAGGACGCTTTCCACAAGGAGAGGACAAACAGGTGCTCAAAGCCACTTAGCTTGTAAAATAACTCCTGCCTCATGTTAAAATGATTCCCATGACATTTCCAAGTACATCCAATTTTTTGGACAATAAGACTGAGTCTCAAGGAGGATCAATAACTTAGCAAAATTAATAAAAAGCAATTAGCAAAACAGGAAATTCAAACTCTGGTCTGCTTAACAACAATGCCCACCCTCTAGCCACTTTCCCACACTGTTACAGAACAGCTACGTTATTTTTACAGTCAAAATCTCCAAAGGACTTGGATATAACCCATTCTCATCTCACCACTCAAAATATTTTTTTTCTAAACTCTTGACATTTCCGTGTAAAACCCTCTACACGGGGATTATAAGCTCTTATACGAGGACACACAGTATAGAAAGCAGTGTGTTTGGAAATAGTCGACCCAAAATAAGAAATAAACTAACATTTGAAAGGGTGGAGCTGCTCGTCTCCGTCTGGGCAAAGTTTCAGGATTTCAGAAATCCGTGAAGATTAAAATGAGGCCCCAGAAGAAGCCAACATTGCTGATGGTGCGAAAGCTTAGAAAGCAGGGCTGATGAGACAAAATTCCATTCTGCATACTTCATATTCAGCCAAGAGTAGGCACGAGGGAGGTGCCTTTCTCTCCTTACCACAATGTCTTCCAAAAGGAATGCACTCTGTATCACTTGACACCAAGGCGAAAGCTTGGTTCAGCAAGTCACTTTCATTGTTTCCGTGGATGAGCAGATGTTTATTCTGTTCTCCCATTTTGTTTTCTTGTTCTCATAATCCATCAAAGACTAATTAACGCCCCATTCCTGTTTACACTCACTGGAGATATCACCATGATTTATACATTTCTACATATACACTATTTCAAGGTAAGTCCAGACCTTTGTAGATTCTGCAGTAGGGAGGACTCTAGATTTCAAGGCCAAAGGCATCACACATTCAGCAGGCATCACATTAGATTCTCCAGCCCTACAAAGAAGCACCACAGTTGGACTGAGTCAAATCTGAAAAATGGGATCAATTCTTGTTATAGTTTAGGTGTGAGGGGTCCCCCAAAATCTCATGTGTGATACAATTAAAGAACTTACAGGGGTGAAATGATAAGATTGTGAGAGTGGTAACCATATCAGTTCATTTATTCATTTGAATAGATTGAGTGATAACTGTAGACAGGCAGGGTAGGGCTGGAGGATGTGGGTCATTGGAAACATGACTTTGGGGTTTTATATTTGGTCCCTGGTGAGCCGGTGGTCCTGGTGTCTCTCTGCTTGGTGGTTACCAGATCCTGAGCTCCCTTCCCCTGCCACGCCCTTCTACCATGATGTTCTGACTTGCCTCAGACCCAGAGCTATAAAGTCAGGCAAAGATGAGCCAAAATAAACTTTCCTCCTCTAAACTGCTCATCAGATCTTTCGGTCACCTTGATGCAAAGCTGAATAAAAACTCCTCCTCACCTCTTTGGTGTGGACAGATGAGAAAATGAGCACAGGCAATTTTTAAACACAGTATACACTGGATGTTGCATACATTTAAGTACATGCAAGTTCTTTATTTTGAATGTCAATCAGACCTTGGTAAGTGGTTTAAAAAGAAAAGGAGCAATGTAAAGCCACTAAAGTAACGTGATGGAGCATGCCCAGAATCCCAGTGGCTCAGGAGGCTGAGGCAAGAGGATCACAAGTTCAAGGCCAACCTCAGCAACTCGGCAAGGCCTTAAATAACTTAGTGAGATCCTGTCTCAAAATTTAAAAAAAAAAAAATGAAAAGGGCTGGGGATGTGACTCGGCGATTAAGTACCCCTAGGTTCCATCCCTGGTTCTAAAATAAATAAATAAAACCAGTAGAACAGAAAACCTCAGCCACTTATTTGTGTAAATTAAGCTTAAAGTTTCCCTCTTTAAAGAGAAGAGAAGAACAATGTTTTGCAATGCTAGACACACTGCAGCATCATAGAACATAGAACATGTCTTCAAAGCCTGGAATATCTAGGCCTTGCCCCTTAATCCTAGCTGTGTATCATAAGCAAATATCATCCTCTCTGGAGCCTCAGTTTTTCTAACTATGAAATGGGGATCACAATGCCCAGTTCACAGGGTATTCTGAGGTTCATAGGTCAGGTCTCCCATCTTTTTCTTTTTTTTAGCCAACCCAAAGACTTTACACATAAAGCTCAATTTCCTCAAAACTCAATTTTGCGCAAGTCAGGCTCCATGAATGCCACTGAAAATTTACTGGAAAGGGGTCTAAGAACACCCATGGAAATATCAGAGATATCAGCCCCAAAATATAATTTTTTTTAATAGTTGAAGATGGAAAAAAATTAACCTCATTGGTCTATAAGGTTCTAAAATATATCTCACCACTTAATGTGTCGTATTTACCTGCCTAGTTTCCCCCTAGACCTTCACATTCCTGAAGGGCCCTTTTCTTCCATAATCCCTACACAGAGCATAGGGATTGGCACATCCATGGAGCTCAATCAGTATTTACTGGATAGATGGGCAGAAGAATGGCGAATGAATCACTGTCTTCCCGCCTCTTGCACAGGGCTGGGGTTTTTTGGTTGTTGTTGTTTATTTTGGTACTGGGGATTGAACCAAGGGGTGCTTAATTGCTGAGCCACATCCCCAGTCCTTTTTATTTTGAGACAGAGTCTCACCAAGTTGCTGAGAGCCTTGCTAAATGCTGAAGCTGGCCTCAAATTTGCAATCCTCCTGACTCAGCCTCCCAAGTTGCTGGGATCACAGGTATGCACCACCACACCCAGATGTACAGGGCTGTGGGCATTTTTTGTTTTGTAGTTTTTGAGCACCCGAGATTGAACCCAGTGGCACTCAACTTCTGAGCCACATCCCCAGCCCTATTTTGTATTTTATTTAGAGACAGGGTGTCTAATTGAGTTGCTTAGTGCCTTGCTGTTACTGAGGCTGGCTTTGAACTGGCAATCCTCCTTCCTCAACCTCCAAAATCACTGGGATTGCAGGCGTGCGCCCAGCAACAGGGCTGTTTTGAGGATTCAGACAGTATATATGGAAGTGCCCTGAAAATTATAAAGAGTTTCAGAAGAGCTCAGTGAACTGTCTTTGTTTTCTTTTCACAGGAAGATAGAAGTATTTCACAAGACAAAAGAAAAGATGGCTGGTAGCCTGAAATTTAAAATATATCTGTAGAATATATACACACATATTTTATATATATGTGTTTACACAACATGTATGTTTGCATACAAACATACATGTTGCCCAAATTCACATTCCTAGCCTTGGGTCTCAATAACTGACAAAAGCAAAGTTTTGTTCATAAGTTTCTGCTTTAGAGGGCAAGCCAGCACAATTTAGATAAAAAGTACAAGGAAATTAAAAATCAGTCTTGCCGGGCACGGTGGCACACGCCTGTAATCCCAGCACTTTGGGAGGCTGAGGCAGGAGGATCGCGAGTTCAAAGCCAGCCTCAGCAATGGCGAGGCACTTAGCAACTCAGTGAGACCCTGTCTCTAATAAAAACCAAAAAAAGGGCTGGGGATGTGGCCCAGTGGTCAGAGTGCCTCTGAGTTCAATCCCTGGTACAAAAAAAAAAAAAAAAAAAAAATCAGTCTTTCTATCAATTTATTGCCTCTCAGATTCCAATTCATTCTTCACTGCCTGCTCTGTGAACATAAATCTGGGCCCTTTGAATATTTTTCTTTCAGGGGATTCCATCTTATAATAGTTAGCTCACTGAATATTTTTGCTTTGCCTGTGGAACAGATGTTAAATTTTGTCAGTAGACGGTGCTGGAGATATTTCAGGAGGAAAGAGTTTTGTTTAAGTCAAAGGTATGGAAAGTCAGCATTCAGGACAAAACTCCTACACTAGGCCCCAAAGACTAGATCAAACTAGAATGGAGTTGCTTGTGTTAAGTGCCACATACTTACACATAACTTTTTAGTTATAGTTGGACACACTAGCTTTATTCTATTTATTTATTTTTACGTAGTGCTGAGGATGGAACCCAGGGCCGCGCACATGCTAGGCGAGCGCTCTACTGCTGAACCACAACCCCAGCCCCTCAAGCCTGTTTTTCTTTAAAACAAAACAGATTCACAGCAATCAATCAAATAGGACCCAGTCAACCTGAGCCAGCATAAGGAAGTCCCCTCTGCTTCAATATTATCAGGAAAGTAACTTTGAAATAGCCAACCTGCTTCTTCCTTGCCTCTACTTTCTTTAGCCTTTTCTGCCTATAAAGCCCTCCCGCTCTGCTCAGTTCAGCAGAGCCTTTATAGTTTGTAGATGGGATGCTGCCTGGTCCATGAATCACAAATAAAGCCAAATAGGTCTTCAAACACAAGTGAACAGTGTCCTGGTTCTGGTATGCTCATTTGGAAGGCTCCAGCATCTAGCTCCTGAGGTAGGAGCAGCATTCCCACCACCACCTCCTGCAGCACAGACAGGTCCCCAGCATGCAGTTCCTATAGCATAATAAGCTACAGCATCAGCAGCCAGCCTAGGTGGTTTTGTAGGTATCTCCAGTGAGACACCTTCCCAGGAACAGATTTACCAGCAAATTCCACCAGTGAGGCCCCAAGACAACCTCTTACCATTGAGAGGGCCAAGGCCACATGCTCTCCAGCAACGCTGGAAGCTCAGCTCTGGAAGTGGGGAGGGGATATGATTTCAGCCATAGGGACCATGGCCACTCCTTATACTGCCATTTCTATATTACTTAGAGATCTCCTTTTTTAAAAAAATTTTTTTAGTTGTAAGTGGACACAATGCCTCTATCTTATTTATGTGGTGCTGAGGATTGAACCCAGGGTCTCACATATTCGAGATAAGCACTCTACTGCTCAGCCCGAGATCGCCTTCTTATTTGCCAATTCTTCATTACATAATCCCCTGCAATAGTAAATAATTTGTTGTTTGTTGTTGTTGCTGGTGATTAAACCCAGAGCTTCAGAAAGGCTAAGCATGCACTTGACCACTTAGCTATACCCACAGTCCCTAATAATTATTTATATTAAACATTCCCTGGTTACACTGCTGCATGGTTTCTCTCCCCTTGTTGAGCCCATATCAATTCATTTCTCAAAAGTGTATATATATGTATATATATATGTGTATGTGTATATATACACATATACACACATATACATATATACACACACATATACATATATACACACACATACAGGTTTTAATATATTATTATCAAACAATTCTTTATGTGTAATAAATTCTTTTATTACACATAAAATGTTACTGTGCTCATTCATATGTTCATTTATTTATTCCTTCAACAAATGCTAATTGAATACCTACTATATACTAGATGCTTAGGCTACAAAGTCTTGCCCGCCAGGAGTTTATAATCCAAACTAAGATTAAAAGCAAGTGTGAGAACAACTATAAGCAGCTTATTGAATAGTGTGGACCATGCAGTGTACAAAGATTCAATTTTTTTTTCCAACACCTCCCCATGACGGTTCTGTGTTACACTGCCCTTTTCCACAGCATCTCAGGAAGATCTTAGAATTTCATTGTAAGAAGTTGCATCTTCACTTGATGTAGGAAGGGAGGACAGCAACGATGTGAAAGTACGAGAAAAGCCACAGCACAGTCAATCCGAGATCCTAAACACGAACCACTTCTACCCTCCCCATTTTGTAGATGGGATCGTGCCTGGTTCATGAATCACAAATAAAGGCAATTCACCAATGAGCCACAGCCCCAGTCCTTTTTACTTTTTTAACTTAAAACAGTGCTTAGTGGCAGCATTTCCAAGCCAGTCATTGCTCTATAAGCACTGTGGTGGTTCTCAGGCCCAACTGTTGACAGCTCTTCTCATATAAGGAGACTTCGTGAGACTTGGCAGCACTTTTTCATGCCATAAAAATAACATTTATGACTTAAGATTAATATCCAAACTATACTAAGCACATCTACAGATAAAAAACAAACAACCCAATAGAAAATGACCACTGAGTAATTCATAAAAGTGAAAAACAAATGAACAATAAAGTACATTCAAGTCCAGTAGTCACCTATAAAATAACAACTATCTATGTCCATAATTCCATAAATGATCTTAGAAGAGCCTTAAAGGAGACACACCACACTGGTAACTGTGATTCTGGGGAAATAGTCAAGAGGAACTTCAACTGTATTGGCTTGAATATATTATAGTGAAAGTATCATTTTTCCAGTGCTTGCATAATTTTTAGAAAACTTTAAAACTAGGGCTGGGGTTGTGGCTCAGCGGTAGAGCCCTCACCTAGCACATGCGCGGCCCGGGTTCGATCCTCAGCACCACGTAAAAATAAATGCATCGTGTACAACTAAAGCAAATAAATATATATTTCAAAAAAAGAAGAAAGAAAAGTTTAAAACTAAATTTTAAAGAAAACATTTAGAGGGGCTGGGGTTGTGGCTCAGCGGTAGAACGCTCGCCTCGCATGTGCGTGGCCCTGGGTTTGATTCTCAGCACCAGGTAAAAATAAATAAATAAAAATAAAGATATTGTGTCCAACTACAACTAAAAATATTAAAAAAAAAAAAAGAAGAAAACATTTAGAAACAAAGATAGCGCTCTGACACACTGCTCATGGATTGGCCTGTTAACATTTTTTAAATAATGACACCTATTTTGAGCCAGATATGACACCATTCTCTTATTCCTTATACTTCACTTGGGAATAATCTGGAATCACAGGGGAGGGAGAAAAAAAATCCAGATGGGAAAAGAACCACTTTGCACCAGGCCCTGTTTAGGACCATTTCACAAACTATTGACTAAGTCTCAACAACAGCTCTAAGAGACAGGCATTACATCTTATAATTGATAATGAAATGCAGACAGAGTCGCTCACCTAAAATCAGTTTTTAAGCGGCTTATTGGGGATCATTCAAATTCAGTTGGTTCCAAAAGCCTCTTCTAGTTCTCCTGTGACAATCTACTTTTTTCTCCATCTCTGAGAGTGAACCTCCATAAAGTTGCCCCAGCCCAAAGCATTCAGTCTCGTGGAGGGAGTCCCCACTGCGTGGACACGGTGGCATGCCCTCCAGGTTTCCTGGCAACAAAGGACTTTTGCCCAGCTGCTGAGAGCGAGTGCTTCCACTGCGGGACTGCCTCTGGTGCAGAGGAAAAGAAGGGACAGAGACCACGAGGCCTGGGCTGTTGTCACCCTGGGCGGTGGAGTCTGAATTGAAGTTTGGTGGACAACATGTACATGAGAGAGCACCCTCGGAATCAACACTTAGGAGAGGAAGGGCCGAAGCAGAGGGAGACAGACATCAGGCCTTCCATGCAGGTGAGCTCTGGAGCTAAGAGCCCATCAGAGTTGCCCCAGGTAGGGTGGATGTGGCTAGGCCGCTATATACCTGCCTCCGTCAGTGACTGGATGTGGCCTGCCAGGGAAGGGCATGACCTTGATCTGAGGCAATCCATGAAAGGGATGACAGGTGAAGGCTCCCTGCCCCTAGGAAGCAAGGCAACAAGACATTCCTTGAAGGGGGATCGGGATGGCACACATCACATGCTGTAAAGCAAAGGTCTTGGTTAGGAGGGTAAGTGAGGGACAGTTAGAGCTCCGGGTCTACCCTTCCATGATCTCTGCAGGGAAAGAATATTCTAGCCTCTGGGGAAATATACTAGGGAGGCTCCTGGCTCTGGAAGACCAGGAAGAGTGGAAGGTTGGGGGTGGAGTGGGGGATTAAGGGCAGTGGGCGGAGTGACAGGAGGTCTCCTAGGTGAGAACCCTTCCAACTTCCTTTCTAAACTCCCAGAGCCAAGCTGGAGAACCCCTTGGCTTGAGACAGAAAAAGATGCCCCTCAGGAGAAACTGAGCAGCCCAGGGGAATGACAAATGTTTAAGGAGATGAAAATGATAATTACCCCAATTTGATCGTGACACATCATACACATGATTCAAATCAGCACACTATTTCCCATAAACAGGTGTGATGATTACGTGTCAATTTCTTCTAAAACACGCACGTAGAACCACAAGAGATTGTCATATCCATGAACCAAAGGCCAGTTGTTTTGTTTTTTTTTTCTTTTTCCCCTAAAGAAAGAGAAAGAGTTCTTGGAAACTAAAACTTTGGTGTCACAGGACAGCCACAGGCCCAGAGAGAAGAAGGATGGAAAACTCCAGGGAAGGTCAGGGGAAAGGGCAGGCAGTCTGGCTCATCATTGGCTGGAAGGTGTGAGATCAATGAGCAGCAGGTACAAAGAAAAACTGAGCCAACGTGGATGTAATTACCAACTCCGGGAAAAATAATAAAAATAATAGGAAAGGAATTGTAATTGAAGGAAGTCAAAATATTTCTCCTAATATACTGAGGATTATTGAGCTGAAGAAATTTAGGACTCCAAGGGACTTTCTGTCCTTGTCCTCTGTGTGCCTAAAGGACACAAATAAATCATAAATCAGGACATAAATCATTCTTCCCTGGATACAACTGTCATCAGCTGGGAGCCAGAACCAGTGGCTCTCCAAGCCAGCCCGGCTCCATTAGATTCTCCTGGTAGATATATTTGTATTCCGCCTTGACTGACTTTAGAGGCCCCTCCTTGGTCCATCACTGCTCTAAGATTTTTTATCGTTCTTCATCTAAAAGATATGAAAGCATCTTGCCTTAGCCCTTTCTTTGGACTTCCCTCTCTTCTGAGGATCCCCATTGCTCATGCAAAACTAATAAAATTTGTATGTGTTTGTTGTCATTAATCTGCCTGCAATCATTGGCTTCCTAGATCCAGTCCAAGAGCCCATGTGAGAACTCAGCAGGGTGGGGTAGAGGAGACCCCTCCTCCCCTATGTAGTCTTAGTGCAGTCCTTGGTTTAGCAGTCAGCAATATTTACATGGGCATAATCATAAACACTGAACTAATATGCATATATTCTACAACCAGAAATGTCAACTGTACTGGGAAACCAGGGAATGCATAGGAGTTGGATGACAGGGTGGAAGGGAAGTCATGGCAAAGAGCCAAATGCTCATGTCCCATAGGTGAAATCAATAAACAAACATTAAAATGGACTCATTAGGAGACAAAGAATCAGGACAGAGCACACCTGTAATCCCAGAGGCTCAAGAGGCTGAGGCAGGAGGATCATGAGTTCAAAGCCAGCCTCAGTAACTCAGCAAGACCCTGTCTCTAAATAAAATATTTAAAAGGGCTGGAGATGTGGCTCAGTGATTAAGCACCCCAGGTTTTGATCCCCAGTACCAAAAAAAAAAAAAAAAAAGAGAGAGAGAGAGAGAATCAGGACAGTATTTATAAATGTGAGTTTTAAGTCCCAGAAGCAACAGCAACATGAATGGAATGGGACTGAAGGACGCATAGAGTAGGAGCTATTAAGTCTTCGTGCACTACTTGACTTTTTTAACTTTGAAAATGAAATTAAATTTTAATAACGAAGGAGCTCTTTATTGGGGGACGGGGAGGAGGCACAGTGCCCTTAGTTCAATCCAATGAAACCTATAGGGCAGCATCAATTAAATCCAATTCTGAACGGTTCTTTCTCTAGGCTGTCTTGAAAAAAAAAATCAACACCTCCCCTTTAAAGCAAAGTCCAGCCCTAGATTAATTAACAGTGTGCTGGCACACGCTTGTTTCTAGTGACTCCTTCAGGCTCAGTCTCTAATTAATTAAGGACACTATGGCACTGGAATGTCACGCATTTCACAATTATTTACTCTGCCTTCTCTGGGTAAAGACTTACTCTTTGGCTCTTGATATACTTACAGATTGGAGCATGGTGGCACACACCCATAAACCAGTGACTCGGGAGGCTGAGGCAGGAGGATTGAGAGTTCAAAGCCAGCCTAGCAACAGCGAGGTACTAATCAACTCAGTGAGAGCCTGTCTCTAAATAAAATATGAAATAGAGCTGGGGATGTGGCTCAGTGGTTGAGTGCCCCTGAGTTCAATCCCTGGTACCAAAAATAAATAAATCATTTATATATTACACACATACATATACACATATTTGTGTATGTATATTCCCACCCTGCAAACAAGCCTCAAGGAAGCAGTTCATCAGCCCAGGAGAAGCCTCAAGGTGAAGGCCTCATCTGTCTAAATCACATTTTGATGAACAGAAAATAGATGGCTGGGCTAGGCAAATCAGCCGACTCATTCATGCTCCACTTTTAGAGGGAATTTGGGAGGTTAAGGCAGGAGGATTGTGAGTTCAAAGCCAGCTTCAGCAACTCAGCAAGACCCTGTCTCTAAATAAAATATAAAACAGGGCTGGGGATATGGCTCAGTGGTTAAGCGCCCCCATTACCCCACCACCACCACCCCAAAAAAAAAAAAAAGAATCAGGATGGTATTTAGAAATGTGAGTTTTAATTACAAGAAGCAAAAGCAACTGAGGGGCGCACAGAGGAGGGAATGATTCTTCAAAGTCTTCGTGCACTAGCCGGACGCGGTGGCGCGCGCCTGTAATCCCAGCACTTGGGAGGCTGAGGCAGGAGGCTCGCGAGCTCAAAGCCAGCCTCAGCAATGGCGAGGCACTTAGCAACTCAGTGAGACCCTGTCTCTAATAAAATACAAAAAAGGGCTGGGGATGTGGCCCAGTGGCCGAGTGCCCCTGAGTTCAATCCCTGGTACCAAAAAAAAAAAAAAGGTCTTCGTGCACTACTTGACTATTTTTAGCTTTGATAATGAAATTAATTTTTAGAGAAAATTCCAGGTACCTCTCTCTCTCTCACACACACACACACACACACAGCTGAAATCCAGACTCAAGACCAGTCGCAAAGTTGCCATGTGTAGACATCTCCAGTGCCCCAACTCACTATGTTTCAGCATCTTTTTTCATTTCTGATCTCCAGGGACTTCAACTCACCTCTCTGAGCACTCACCTCGAGTGCATGCCGGGCCCCCTCCAAAGCTCCAGACCCCAGAGGTCTCACCAAGCACTCACATGGGGGAGTTACCAGCCCCCAGGCAAGCCTCTAATACTGGGGACCAGGAGCTGATGCCCGATTACTTCTCCCAGTCAATCCTCCTGTCGTCTGTTCTGAGGCATTTAACTCAGAATGTTCCAGGCAGGACCAAGCCCCAGTTGTCCCCACACTGGCCTCATTAATGTACCCCCTCCTTTTCCCCATGTCCCTCACCTGTGCAACTTGGCATCAGCAGTACCTCAAAAATAAACCACCTGCCAGGCGCGGTGGCGCACGCCTGTAATCCCAGCACTTTGGGAGGCTGAGGCAGGAGGATCGTGAGTTCAAAGCCAGCCTCAGCAATGGCGAGGCACTTAGCAACTCAGTGAGACCCTGTCTCCAAATAAAATACCAAAAAGGGCTGGGGATGTGACCCAGTGGACGAGTGCCCCTGAGTTCAATCCCCGGTACCACAAAAATAATAAATAAATAAATAAACCACCTGCATCAAGTCTCAAGGCTAAGCTTTCAGAAAGCATATAAGCTAAGAGCTGGGGGAGACTTCATGCCCCAGTTTGCCTCCCTCAGGGAAAATTTCCCACAACACAGAATATTCACTGCTAAAGCTGGAGAAGTCCCATGCAGACCGTGATGACTTCACCCTAGCCAGACAGCGAGTCTTTGTCCGATCTTTGACACCTCTGATGTCAATAACCAAACAGATTCAGAACTATTTTTCGCAGTTGTCTGTTCATTGGTGAGTTCTCTCAATGTTTATATCAGGTCATTGCCTGTGCCAAAACCTAGGAACAAAGGGCAAGAGACCCGTGTTGGAGTTCTCGCTGTAGGGTGGGGAAAACAATTCTGTGAACAAATCATCTCAGTATGTGGCAAAGCATGCTACCATGGAGTCAGACGCTAGGTGCCCAGCAGCACAGAAGGAAAGTGCAGCTCTGTGGTGGGCACCAGAAAAGAGTACCCAAGTGACTCTTGAGAGGAAAGACAATGGGATGGGGGAGGTTTGGCAGGCAAGCAAAAGATGGGGGAGAGCAATCCGGGCACTGCAAAAATCCCACGTGTCACAAGCGGGCTGCTGTTGTGCACAGTAGCCTCTTGAGGAGACAGGTCTGGCGCGGTGAACTCCTTGTAGCAACCCCCCCACCCGGGGATTGATCGCCTGATGCAGGTGGACTTCCCCCTCAAGCTCTAAGATCCCACACAGCACCTGAGATGGGTGTGACCTGCCAAGATGTCCATCAATCTGCTGACTGCAAGACACCACGAAGCAGGACTCCACCCCTGAAACCTTATCCCTGCCTTCCATGAACCCCCTTAAATAAACCACCGGAGCCAATTTGTCTTTGTTTAGTTCAAGAACCCATATGGACTAGCTCTATCAAGGGCTTCACTTTTGTAAATATGTTTCTGAGTGTTTGGGTTTTATTATTTGTTAATTATTTGTGATATTAAGATTTAGAGTGGCCATTTAGGGTGGCTTGGATTCCTCTAGGCAGAAGAATCCCTGAATGAGATGCTGGCCATCTTCCCCTTGAAACCAGAAATAGTTTTTATGATTTAAACATTTTCATGCCGGGTATGAAAATGGGAGGCTGAGGCAGGAGGATCGAGAGCTCAAAGCCAGCCTCAGCAATGGCGAGGCACTTAGCAACTCAGTGAGACCCTGTCTCTAATAAAATACAAAAAAGGGCTGGCCCAGTGGTCGAGTGCCCTTGAGTTCAATCCCTGGTTAAAAAAAAAAAAAAAAATTTCATGAGTTTAGCTACAAAATTCCTTCATTGATGTGCAAAGGCAAGACTTTCAAGCACAATCAAGAGGAAATTCCTGAAGAAGTAACAGCATGTGTCGCCACAGGGCAGCCAAAACCTCTGGAGTATATAATCCTCCTCTGAGAGCAACCTCAGAATCAGATAGGACTGCTGTACTAGCAAATATTTCCACACTGGAGATAGCAGGTGGCTCAGGAAGACAGCTGAGGGAGAAGAGAGGAGGAAATGGTGTTCTTCTCTTTCACTAGACCCATTTTTTAAATTTCATAGAAGTGAAGCCAGATTTAAAGATAGGTAGTTAGTGCAGCTAGGTAAGTCTGATATCCAGTCTAATTAAGAAAAAGGAGTCCAATCTGAGCCCAGGAAATCGAACTACACCTAGGAGATTGAAATGTTAATGTCCCCAAGGCCCCAACCCATCCTTAAGAACTGTTAATGAAGCAGCTCCCAGCAGATAGGGAGGTGCTCATCAATTCACCCCAGGCCCTTCCTGCCCTATCAGACCACCTGTTTTCCACCTTTTGGCCTTTGATAGATAGGTTTGGCCATCCCACCCCATGGAAATTTCCATGAGGAGCAACCTGGTTTCATTTTCCCCAGGCAGGAGCCAATCGGCTTAAAGGTCACTCTGTTCCCTAGGCAGGAGCCAATCGGCTTAAAGGTCTCCCTGTTCCCTGGGAAAAGAGCCAATAGCGTTAAAGGTCGCTCTGGTACAACCCACCCACCCCCCCAACAGAAATCCCTACTTAAGTCCCTGCCTGCCCAGGGCTCAGTCACAACAGCTCGTCCCTGCTGAGAGGAGGCAGCCACTGCAACAGCTCCAGACTCACCATCTCCAGCCTGATGGCAGCTGACCCAGCCGACAGCCCGAGACCACAGCCAGCATGACCAGGCACCCACCTTCCATTCAGAGCTTGCACACTTCCCTCTCCCTGACTCCTCTCTCCCCATACTTCTTCTACCTCCGACCAGCCATAAAGGCTAGTGAATAAATCTCTTGGCTGCACGGTTGTCTCCGGTGTGATTTTTGCCCTTCAGTCTTCCCACCTGCATCCCCCATCACATGCAGGATAAAGGGAAATAAGCAAAATAAAGGACAGGAATGTAGGAGGACAAAAGAAGACCTTAGATATAAAAGGGATCGCTTTGGATCCCCTTCTTCCTGAGGGTTGGGGGGGTTCTTCTCTGCTATCCTTTAATAAAGGCTTTTACTTTCCACTCTACATTTGCCTCAGATGTTTCTCTAATGTTGTACATCAGCATTGGGGAAGCAAGGTAGAGAGCAGAATGGCAGCTACCAGAGACCAGAGAGAGTTGGGGGCAGGGAGGCAGGCAGAGGTATGCTAAGGTATAGCTTACCTCTTGCTATAACTTCTTGCTCCTATCCAACTATAACCAAAAGAGAATATACCTTTCTTCTTTTTAAGTCGATGAGCTCAGGTATTTTGTTATGGCCATAGAAAGCTAATATAGTAAACTACCATGGGACATCTTAAAGCCAAACTGAAAATGAGAGACACGGGGTCATGCACAACAGGGTGACTACAGGTAGCAATAAGATGCTCCACACCAAAAAGCTAAAAGAAGACATTTTCATCACAAAGAAATGAGATGGATATATTTAACCCGATTTAAACATTAGACCACATGCACGTGTATCAAACATCACATGGTAGGTACCCTGTTAATACGTACCAAGGTTTTTATGTATCAGTTAAATAATGAACATAAAATAAAATAATTTTAGAAACACAAGGATAAAGGGGAAAACTCTGAAAGCATGAGAGAATAAAACAGAAGAAAAAGATTCCAGGTAGACATTCATGGGTCACTGAGTTTCTGATCCATCTACAAATAAATACATGTTTTTCTTTATCTGAATAAACATGAAAAAAGTAGATATAAAGAATTAGAAATAGCCAGGCATGGAGATACATGCCTGTAATCCCAGCACTTGGGAGGGAGGCTGAGGCAGGAGGATTGTAAGTTCTAAGCCAGCCTCAGCAATGGCGAGGCACTTGGCAACTCAGTGAGATCCTGTCTCTAATAAAATACAAAAAAGGGCTGGGGATGTGGCCCAGTGGTCGAGTACCCCTGAGTTCAATCCCTGGTACACACACACAAAAAAAAATCATAAATAGGCCAGAAAGAGCCAAGAAAAGTGAGACTGAACCAACATAGGAAGGGTTATGCTGGCTCTAGAGGGCATACCCTATTAGAGAACAGGAAAAAAAATTCTGATTATATAAGATGGTAGTTCAAGGTTTCAAAAGGAGAGTGAGCTGTTCAGAATTCCCTTTCTCCTTTGAAATAAAAATTTCAAATGATAGTGAGATAAACTTTAAGCAACAAAGAAGGAAACAGTAAATGCTATCATGTGGACATGGAATGTCCCCAAGGACCATGTGTTAAGGTTCTGTTAAGGCTTGGTCCCCACCCAGCTGGTGACACTATCAGAAGTTAGTGGAACCCTTACGAGCTAGGCCCTTGGGAGAGGTCTTAGATTATGAGGGGCCTGCTCTTTTTTTTTTTTTTTTTTTAATATTTATTTATTTACTTTAGTTGTACACAATGCAATGCATTTATGTTTACGTGGTGCTGAGGATCAAACCCGGGCCGCGCACGTGCGAGGCGAGCGCTCTGCCGCTGAGCCACAACCCCAGCCCAGAGGGGCCTGCTCTTGAAGGGGACTGTGGGACCCTGGTGTCTTATTCTCCATTCTTTCACTTCCTGGGGGCCAGGAAGTGAGCAACTTGCTCTACCACAGCTCCCCACCACAATACACTGCCTCACCACAAGCCCAAAAGCAATGGGGTTTACCAACCATGGACTGAAACCGAAACCAAGAGCCAAGATAAAACTTTCCTCTTTTTAAATTGATTATCTCAGGTATTTTGTTATGGCTATAGGAAAGATAACATAATAAACTAAGACGGGACATCTTAATGCCAAACTGAAAATGAGAGCCATGGGGACAAGAGAAGACAGAGAAATTGAAGATAGGAAAAGGATGAGAGGGGAGTGTGTCTCTCCATTGTATAAACTGTAAATTTTATCCTATCAGGAAGTATCCGCCATGTTACAGTTGACCTCCATTACCCTCACTGTGTTAACATTGTATTGATGGTGGTAGTAGACAATTAAATAAGGAAAAATAAAAGTATGAAGATGGAGGGGCTGGGGTTGTGGCTCAGCGGTAGAGCGCTCGCCTAGCATGTGTGCAACCTGGGTTTGATCCTCAGCACCACATTGCTGAGGGACATAAATGCATTGCATTGTGTACAACTAAAGCAAATAAATAAATATATTTTTTAAAAAAGTATGAATATGGAAATAAAGAAGCAATGCTTAAAAAGAAAAAATAGAAAAATCTAGAAGCAGCACCCTAAAAAGCAACCTAAGAAATCCAACAAAACTAAAACACATGAAAATTAATAGAATTCTGCAATTTAGCCAGACAAAAGAGCCAACTGATAAGCAAAAGAACAAAACAACATACAAGTAGACAGCACTTTCTTATTAATAAGCAATTAAAATTCTAACTTTAATAATTCTATTCATCATAACAAAAATGATAAAATATCTAAGAATATACTAAAAATGTAAAAGACTGATATGAGTAAATAAAAATTTACTCCAGCACATAAAAGGTGACCTGATAAAAAAAAGAGACAGTCCATGCCCTGGTTAAGAAGGCTCATTACTGTGATGAAATCTGTTTCTCAAATTAATCCATAAATTCTCTGACAATTATCAAGAATACAAGTCAAGCTGGGGTTGTGGCTCAGTGGTGGAGTGCTTGCCTACCATGTATGAGGAACTGGGTTCAATCCTCAGCACCACATAAAAATAAAGAAATTGTGTTCACCTAAAACTAAAAAATAAATATAAAAACAATTAGCTTTTACAAAAAAAAAAAACACAAGTCACAATAAATGTTGGCAAAGATGTGGGGGGGAAAAGCACACTCATACATTGCTGGTGGGACTGCAAATTGGTACAGCCAATATGGAAAGCAGTGTGGAGATTCCTCAGAAAACTGGGAATGGAACTGCCTATGACCCAGGTTGGTTTGTATCCAAAGGACTTAAAATCAGCATACTGGGGCTGGAGTTGTGGCTTAGCGGTTGAGCATTCGCCTAGCACGTGCATGGCCCGGATTCGGTCCTCAGCACCTCATAAACACAAATGCATTGCACTGTGTACAACTAAAAGCAAATAAATAAATATTTTTTTTTAAAAATCAGCATACTATAGTGACGCACCCACATCGATGTTTATAGCAGCTCAATTCACAATAGCTATACTATGGAACCGACCTAGGTGTCCCTCAACAGATGAATGGATAAAGAAAATGTGGTATATATACTCAATGGTATATATACTCAGCTTTAAAGAGGAGTGAAATTATGGCATTTGCCAGTAAATGGTTGGAGTTGGAGAATATCATGCTAAGCAAAATAAGCCAATCCCACAAAACCAAAGGCTGAATATTTTCTCTAATATGTGGATGCTAATTCACAATAAGGGGGGGGGGGGGGGGACACTAGGGAAAAATAGTGTTACCTTAGATTAGGTAGAGGGAAGTGAAGGGAGGGATGGGATGTGGGGATGGGAAAAATAGTGGAATGAAACAGACATTATTACTGTATGTATATATGTGACTACATGACCAATATGATTCTGCAACATGTACACTTAGAAAATGAGAAATTATATCCCATCTATATACGATATATCACAGTGCATAAATGCATTCTATTGTCATGTATAACTAGTTAAAACAAACTTAAAAATTAAAAAAAAAAACCCAGTCCACAAGATATCAAAAGATTTTTAAGGTGTGACAGTGGTGCAATAAGAAAGAAAATAAATAGGCCACGCCTGTAATCCCAGCGGCTCAGGAGGCGGAGGCAGGAGGATGGCGAGTTCAAAACCAGTCTCAGCAAAAGCAAGGCACTATGCAACTCAGTGAGACCCTGTCTCTAAATAAATACAAAATAGGGCTGGGGATGTGGTTCAGTGGTTGAGAACCCCTGGATTTCAATCCCTAGTACCAAAATAAGAAAAAATAGGAAATTTCTAAAGACACTCATTAGATCAGACTGTATTCATATACAAATAGTATTTAAGGCCAATGCAAATAGAAAAATTATTAAAGTTTTGGGGACAATTAGATGCTCAGAAAGCACTTAGGTTAGATCCCTTCCTCATGCAAATGTATGCTGAAGATCTAGTAATAAGCATAAGAAGAAAGACATTTTTCTGTCCTTAGGGCGCCACTGCACCTGGCTAGCTCCTGGTTCTTGGGCCTGCAGACTCTGTGCCCTACCCGCCAAGGCTTGCACTGTGAGGTACACCATCACCTCCCCTAATTTTCAGTCCTTTGGACTCTGACTGAATCACCCTGGCAGCTTCTCTGGTTCTCCAGCTTGCAGACAGTCTGTCTTGAGTAACTGCATGGGCCAATCTCCATAAGGAGTGCCCTCTTATGTGTCTCTATATATCCTATTGGTCTGTTTCGCTGGAGAACCCTGACTAAAAAGGAGGACAGTACATCACCATGTTCCTGAAGTGGCCCTCCCTGTTCCCAAACACTTAGCCAAGTGAAGGGAATATCGAGAGTCCAGGCCGGAACACCCAGTTCCGTAATATCTTGTAGGAGCCTGGCGCTCTCTCATGCATGCTGGGAATTTGGACAAGTTAGTGTTATCTGTCGGGAGCTCCTTTCTTGCATGCATGTCAAGTTTGCTGGAATGCTGGTCAGACAATAGGACGAAGCAAGCGAAGCTAGTGATGTTACTGCTTCTGGCTACTGCTTCTTGCTCACAAAACCGCTTTTCCTGCAGTAACTGGGGCATTATCAGAGCACAGCGGAGAGGAAGTGTTCTTCTGGCCAGCCACCACTGGGCTAAGTGTCACGGGGGAATGGAGGTAGTATTGTCTGGCAATGCACCAGAGCACCGTGTGAAAGAGAGGTGCCCCTGTCCAGCCTGTCCCCACTGGACTTTCTGGCAAGGAACCTGTCCAACCCGTCACGGCTGGATCTTCCCTTGAGCATTCCTCAATAAGCCTCATCACTCACACCCCACAGCCAGGCGTCTTCTTTGGTCTCTCAGCAACCTTTCCCACCGCCCTAGCACCATGGGGCTGTGGATGTTATATACAGGGAGACTAAGACAGCTGGCCAGAGTATCAGAAAGGAGGGAGCTATGCAGAAAAAGATTCCAGAAATCTGCCAAAGTTCTCCTAGAATCCTTGACCAAATATAATCTATACACACTGGGGTTAAAGCTCCACCTACCAGATATAATTATATAAGCTGTATTAATTCCCAGAGCACATTCAAGGCTGGGAAATGTTTTGAGGTCTCCCAGCCACAGCAGAGAGGTCTCACTGAACACAAAGACATTTGTGAAATCAATGTTAGATTTCCTGAATTTGGAAACTGCTAGGCTCATATAATAAAAGAAAGACTGCTCTGGACCAGATCTAACAAAGCCAAACACCAAGCCTAGAAAGAATAAGGTTGATCTGCAGGCAAGTTTACTACCTACCAAAACAAACTTCATTGATAGATAACAAGATTCACACTCTCAACAAAATATCATTTATAATGTCAACATCTAATTTTTAAATTATGAAAAAATAGCAGGAAAATATGACCCCCCACAACCAGGAGAAATGTCAGTCAATAGCAACAGACTTGGAGCCAGGCACGGTGGTGCACACCTATAATCCCAGCAGCTCAGGAGGCTGAGACAGGAGGATTGTGAGTTCAAAGCCAGCCTGAGCAACTTAGCAAGGACCTAAGCAACTCAGTGAGACCTTGTCTCAAAATTAAAAACATAAAAAGGGCTGAGGGTGTGGCTCAGGGGTTAAGCACCCCTGGGTTCAATCCCTGGTACCAAAAAAAAAAAAAAGGAAGAAAGAAAAGAAACAGACCTAGAAATAACAAAAATAGCAGAATTATCAAGTGAAGGTAGGTAGGAAGGTGACAATTTCAAACCCAGAATACAGGTGTAGAGGAGCCCTCAGCCCCAGGGAAGGGCAGCTGCACCTGTCCTAGGCCATGTGACACAAGACACAAGATATGTAAATACATATACATACACATACACACAGAGAGAGATGTAGAGATAAAATGTAGCCAGGCATGATGGCACATGCCTATAATCCCAGCAACTCAGGAGGCTGAAGCAGGAGGATCACAAGTTCAAAGACAGCCTCAGCAACTTAGTGAGGTCCCATCTCAAAATAATGAAAAGGACAGGGGATGTGACTCAGTGAAAGTGTTCCTGGGTCAATCCCAAATACCAATAAAATATAGATAGTATATATTACATGTGTACATATTACATAAATATACATACACATAAAACAGTACATATTATGTGTATGTGTGTATATATATGAAATCAATATTAGATTTCCTGAATTTGGAAACTGCTAGACTCATGTAAAAGTCAGTCCTAGGCGCAAGGCGCGGTGGCACATGCCTGTAATCTGAGCACTTTGGGAGGCTGAGGCAGGAGGATCTAGAGTTCAAAGCCAGCCTCACCATTGCTGAGGTGGCTTTGAACCACCTTAGCAACTCAATGAGACCCTGTCTCTAAATAAAATACAAAGAAAAAAAAGGGCTGGGGATGTGGCTCAGTGGTCGAGTGCCCCTGAGTTCAATCGCCGGTACCACCAAAAAAAAAAAAGTCAGTCCTAGGTCTTAAATACATACTAAAGATCAGAAAAACAACATATTACATATACATGTTGCAAAATGTTTAAAAGGGTATATGGGATTTTAGGGAAGGGGGGGTATTTGTTTGTTGGCACTGGGGATTGAGCCCGGGGCACTTTACCACTAAGCTACATCCTCAGCCCTGTTTATTTCTTTATTTTGAGATGGGGTCTCAAACTTGCAATCCTCTCACCTCAGCCAAGTCACTGGGATGACTGGCTGCACCACCCTCCCTGGCTTTCCCTGTACTGTTATTTTCTGAGTCCAAAATTATTTCAGAGGAAAAAGCTCAAGACCTTTGACCTACACACATACGCAACAAAACTTCCAAGCCAAGCAAGTAGCTGGAACACACAGGGCTTCTGGAGAGCTCAGCAGGAGTGTGTGTAGCTCCTCTTGGTGGTCCTGCTAAGAAAAGGTGGTACAAGGCTGGGGTTGTGGCTCAGCGGTAGAGCACTTGCCTAGCACATGCGCAGCCCTGGGTTTGATCCCCAACACCACGTAAAAATAAATAAGTAAAATAAAGGTATTGTGTCCAACTACCACTAAAAAATAAATATTAAAAAAAAAAAAGAAAAAAAAAAAGGTGGCACAGGACAGACACCTGCCCCTGTCAGAGGCCCTGGGTGACGTGAGGCAAAGGCATCAGCAGCATCTTCTCAGGGAGTCCAGGGCACTCACCTAGATCTTCTGAACTAACGCACGACATGGCTCCCTTCCTCCCCATGAAGGGGCTGCAAAGTCCCCAAATCAAGCCAGAATTGGAGCATCTCTGGCTTGGTCACAGTGCTGTCACTTTTTTCCCTGTGCCAGACCTTACAGTAGGCACTCCCACTTACACTGTTTCACTTAATCCATAAAACCAGCCCCGAGAGACAGGTTCTCATCTCTCCTTAGAGACAGAAACAGATTCTGAAACTAAAGAATTTGCTGCGGTTGGTCAAGAACGTTCCCTGTAAACGGCGATCTGTGATAGCCAGTAAATCAAACTGTGACGGACATGTTGAGGTCCTCTTGTGAAGCCTTGATGGTCAAGCTCACATGGGTCCAAATTCCAGCTCAGTCTCTTACTAGCTAGATCTTCAGAAAGATCTTCAAGACTCAGCTTCTACATAAGGTGAGTGGGGAGAATATGTCGTACTTTGTAGGGTCATGGGGGAAATTGAGAAGATTGAAGACAATGAAGCCAGAATAGAAAACCAGAAAAATAAAAGCACACTCTGTCTTCCTCCCTCTGTTCATTAAGTACCTGAATCTGAGCATAGATGACCATAGGAGAATAAATACTAAAACCATAACCAAATCAAATAGAATATTTATCAGTGGGTATCCAAAATGAGGTCCTGGGCCAGAGGCATCAGCATCCCAGAATTTGTTAGAAATGCACATTATGACCACACCCCAGATCTATCGATTCAAAAACTCTCAGAGTGGGCCCAGCAAGCTGTATCTTATGGCATCTTTGTGGAATTGATGCACACTAAGTTTTCAGAACTGTTTGTATAATCATTTTTCTATTGCATTAACTCAAAATATTGTATAGACTGTGGCTAAGTCCTCATAACCAACCTAACAATTGCTCATCCTTCTGTGCTTTATAGGTTAATTTCACATTACTTTAACATATTTTTGATTCTACCTCTCTCTAGGAAAAAGTAAACCAGGTGAAATGATGTTGCATCAAAAACCCTACTCCAAGCCGGGCGCGGTGGCGCACGCCTGTAATCCCAGCACTTGGGAGGCTGAGGCAGGAGGATCGCGAGTTCAAAGCCAGCCTCAGCAATGGCAGGGCACTTAGCAACTCAGTGAGACCCTGTCTCTAAATAAAATACAAAAAAGGGCTGGGGATGTGGCCCAGTGGTCGAGTGCCCCTGAGTTCAATGGTACCAAAAAAAAAAAAAAAAACCCTACTCCAACCCCAGTGGAAATCAGTATGGAGGTTCCTTAAAAGACTAGGCATGGTGCCGGGCGCGGTGGCGCACGCCTGTAATCCCAGCACTTTGGGAGGCTGAGGCAGGAGGATCGCGAGTTCAAAGCCAGCCTCAGCAATGGCGAGGCACTTAGCAACTCAGTGAGACCCTGTCTCTAATAAAATACAAAAAAAAAAAAAAGGGCTGGGGATGTGGCCCAGTGGTCGAGTGCCCCTGAGTTCAATCCCCGGTACCACAAAAAAAAAAAAAAAAAAAAAGACTAGGCATGGAGGGGCTGGGATTGCGGCTCAGCGGTAGAGCACTTGCCTAGCACGTGGGCGACCCAGGTTTGATCCTCAGCACCATGTACAAATAAAACACATTGAATAAAACGCATTGTGTACAACTAAAGCAAATAGATAAAAATATTAAAAAATAAATAAAAAAGACTAGGCATGGAACCACTGTAGGACCCAGCTATACCACTCCTCAGTATTGATCCTAGAGAATTAAAGTCAGCATACTGGAGTTATACACGCATACCCATGTTTATAGTAACACAATGCACAACAGCCAAACTGTGGAACCAACCTAGGTATCTATCAACAGATGAATGGATAAAGAAAATGTGGTATATATACACAATGAGTATTACTCAGCCATAAAGAAACATGACTTTATGGCATTTGCCAGAAAATGGATGGAACTGGAGACTGTCATGCTAAGTGAAATATGCCAGCCAGAAAATAAGCCAAAAAGTCAAAAGTCAAATGTTCTTTCTGATATGCAAAAGCTAATCCAAAATAAGGAGGGGTGGGATAAAATTAACAGAGGAAAGATCGGTGGAATAGACAAAAGGGAATGAAGGAGGGAAAGGAGGGATGGGATAAAGGAAAAAAAGTGGAATGAATCTGACCAAATTCCTACGTACATATAGGCACATACTACAGTGAATCTCACCATCATGTACATCCACAAGATACTAATTAGAAAAAAGAACTATAAGGAAATAGCAAAAATATCAGGAGAGTAGAGGGAAGGGAACAGGGGCTGGGAGGAGAAGAAGGGAAGGAGAAGAACTGAGGAATGAATCAGAACAAATTAATTTTACTGTCATGGATAACTAAAAAGAACAAATTTTTACAAAGAAAAACAAAATTATGTCATTTACAAGAAAATGGATGGAACTAGAGACCATTAAGGGAAATAAGCCAAACTCAGAAGGTCAAGGGTCATATATTTTCTCTCAGATATGGAAGCTAGAGGGGGAAAAGGAAAAGAAAAGTAGGCACTGGGGCGGTCTCATGAAAATCAAAGGGAGATCAGCAGAGAAAAGGGACAGAGGGGTGGGAGGGAAGAAGTGCTGGACACTGGGCAAATTAGATTGTCATATTGTGTACATGTACAAATATGTAACAGCAAATGCCATCAATATGTGCAACCAAAGGCCGAGACAGGAGCATCTCGAGTCCAAAGCCAGCCTCAGCAAAAGTGAGGTGCTAAGCAACTCAATGAGACCCTGACTCTAAATAAAATACAAAATAGGGCTGGGGATGTGGCTCAGTGGTCCAATGACCATGAGTTCAATCTCCGGTACCGCCCCCAAAAAAAAAAAAAAAGAAAAAAGAAAGAAAAAAAATACAGAAAAAACTTACCCACCCACCCCCGAAAAAAAAGACTGACCTGTTGATTTGATGCAAAAAGATAAATATAGAGCTATTTTTAGAAAAGCCATCTTTTTTAGATATTTATTTATTTGCTTTAGTTGTACACAATGCGTTTATTTCTATGTGGTGCTGAGGACCGAACCTGGGCCAGCACATGTGCTTGCTAGGCGAGCCTCTACCGCTGCGCTATAACCCCAGCCCTAGAAAAGCCATTTTTTTGTTGTTGTTGCTTTGTTTATTTATTTATTTTATTCAAAGTTGTATTTCTAATAGTAGAATGCATTACAATTCATATAGAGCATATAGAGCCTCTTTTCACATAACACTGTTTGTATACAAAGTATATTCGTACTATTCAAGTCTTCAATCATGCCATCTTAATGGCCAAGTGGAGGGAGTGAAGCCTACATCAGGGATATCACCCTAACCCCAACAACATTAGCAACCCTCCAAAAATCCAACCATCCTCACAGTACCAACGTTTTCATTCAGCGGCTCCTATCCCAATCCCTGTAACTAAAACTTAATTCAGCTGTCCCGTTCTGCTCATTCGCAGCGCTGGGTAACACTGAAGCAATTTTGATCCTGAAATCAGGCACTTGTCATTAGGCGCAAGCATTTATGTGCTAAAGACGTCAAACTACTGAAAGTTGCAAAACAAGAGCTGGCCGTGGTCTGGGCAGCTGAAACCAATTACACAGGAGATTTGGCGGCTCCAGTAACTGGGGACTCTGAATACTTAGAATGAGTCCCAATTATATTGCAGTTGTCTTCATTTCTCCGAATTGCTGATAACTCCTCCACATCCCTCTTCTGAGGCTGTATTCCTCCATCCTGGCTGGCAGATGATTCCAATTGTCTGTTTTGCTAATCTCCCCTTTTATTTCCGATGTTTTGCTTTCCCTATTTCACGACGCTTTTAAACAAGGGCTCACAGGCAGCTCATGCTTCTACAGAGGCAGGGATTTTTCTTCCTGTCCTTGAAGAGACAGCTTGTCTTTCCCCTCAAGTGTCTTTGTCACAATGCCTGATAAACTGTTTATTTTTCCTAACAGCTTTCCTTTTTAGCCTGAAAAACAAACATTAACCAAAAACGTCCATGTTTCACGGAATTGTCACGTTCAAAGCCATCCCTGGTGCTGGAGCGCCGCCTGCTGAGGAAGCGAAGATTGACAGCTTATACTGCCTTTGGTTTGGCCACGGTTAAGAGTAATTGAATTTGGGGCCATATTTTTTATTAATAGATTTCTTAGAAAGGACTGCTGTAGCTTTTTTTTTTTTTTTTTCTTTTGGTACCAGATATTGAACCCAGGGGTGCTTAACCACTGCCCATCCCCAGACCTTTTTATATTTAGAGACAGAGTCTCACTAAGTTGCATAGGGCCTCGCAAAGTTGCCGAGGCAGGCTTTGAACTCACAAACCTCTTGGCTCAGCCTCCCAAGCCTCTGGGATTACAGGTGTGTGTCACCACACCCAGCTATAGTATTCTTGATATTGTTCTTCCCAAAAAACTCCTGCAGAAGTCATTGTACATTATCCCTAAGAACTATGTTCCAAGGCATAATAAAACTATTTTCTTACCACCATCCTCAAAAGTAGTTAGAAAAATACCCTTCAGAGAATAGGCACTCAATATTTATAGATATATATCAATTAATATTCTGTGAGAGCATTTATCAAACTGAATTTCAATCATTTACTTCTCTGTCCCTCAGTCACAGCCCCTGAAAGGATGGGAGGAACAAATAGAAAAACTGTGCATCTCACCACTGGCTAGCACTGAGCTAAGTTCATGTAATAGATATTCAGAATGTGTTTGAAAAATATTGATTATGATTCTAAATACATAACAGTCACCATTTATCATACCTATCAGGTGCTAAGAACTGTCCCTGGCATACACTGGAGAAAAGATAGCCTCTTCAACAAATCATGCTGGGTAAACTGGAAATCCATATGTAGTAGGATGAAATTTAGCCCCTATCTTCACCTGCACAAAACTCCAAATGGTGAAAAATCCTAGGAATTAGACCAGAAACTCTGTACGTACTAGAAGAAAATGTAGACTCAACACTCCAACATATCAGCTCAGGAACTGACTTCCTCAACAAGATTCCTAAAGCACAATACATAAAATCAAGAATAATCAATAAATGGGATGGCATCAAACAAAAAAGCTTCTTCACAGCAAAGGAAGCAATCAAGAGCGTGAAGAAAGAGCCTACAGAATGGGAGAAAAATCTTTGCCACCTGCACCTCCAATAGAGCATTGGTTTCCAGAATATATAAATAGTTCAAAAAACTTAACTCCCCCACCAAAAAAACAAACAACCCAATCAATAAATGGGCAAAGGAACGGAACAGACACTTCTTAGAAGAAGGAATACCAATGGTCAATAGATGAAAAAATGTTCAACATCTCTAGCAATTTGAAAAATGCAAACTAAAACTATACAGATTTCATCTCACTCTAGTCAGAATGGCAATTATCAAAAATACAAGTAACAGTAAATGTTGGTAAGAATGTGGGGGGAAAGATACATTCAAACAATGCTGATGGGACTGCAAATTTGTACAACCACTATGGAAAGCAGTATAGAGATTCCTCAGAAAACCTGGAATGGAACCATCATTTGACCCAGCTATCCCACTCCCGGGTTTATACCCAAAGGACTTAAAATCAGCATATACTACAGTGACACAGCCACATCAATGTTTACAGCAGCTCAGTTCACAATAGCTAAACTATGGAACCAACCTAGGTGCCTTTCAACAGATAAATGGATAAAGAAAATGTGATATATTATATATATATACAATGCATTATTACTTTACAATAATGACTTTATGACATTTGCCAGTAAATAGATGGATCTGGAGACTATCATGCTAAGTGAAATAATCCAATCCCAAAAAGCCAAAGGTCCAATGTTTTCACTGATATGTGGAAGCTAACCGACAATAAGGTGGGAGAGGGGAAAAATAGATATTCAGTAGTTTGACAAAGGAGAATGAAGGGAAGGGAAGAGAGATAGGGAAAGGAAAGATGGGGAAATTATTTCAGATTCATTCCACTACATACATATATATGAATACACCATAGTGAATCATACCATCATGTACGTCCACAAGAATGGGGTCCTAATTAGAATAATATATATCCCATGCTTATATAATTATATCAAAATAAACTCTACTGTGATGTATAACTAAAAAGAATCAATGAAAAATTTTTTTAAAAAAGAACTGTTCTTAGGGAGGGGATGTGGGGATGGGAAAAATAGTGGAATGAAATAGACATTATTACTGTATGTATATATGTGACTACATGCCCAATATGATTCTGCAACATGTATGCTCAGAAAAATGAGAAATTACATCCCATCTATGTATGGCATATCAAAGTACATAAATGCATTCTACTATCATGTATAACTAATTTTAAAAATTTTTTAAAAACAAGAAGAACTGAGCCGGGCACAGTGGCACATGCCTGTAATCCCAGCACTTGGGAGGCTGAGGCAGGAGGATCATGAGTTCAAAGCAAGCCTCAGCAATGGCAAGGCACTTAGCAACTCGGTGTGACCCTGTCTCTAATAAAAAATACAAAAAAGCCGGGCGCGGTGGCGCACGCCTGTAATCCCAGCACTTTGGGAGGCTGAGGCAGGAGAATCGCGAGTTCAAAGCCAGCCTCAGCGATGGCGAGGCACTTAGCAACTCAGTGAGACCCTGTCTCCAAATAAAATACAAAAATGGGCTGGGGGTGTGGCCCAGTGGTCAAGTGCCCCTGAGTTCAATCCCTGGTACCACAAAAAAAAAAAAAAAAAAAAAATACAAAAAAAGGGATGGGGATGTGGCCCAGTGGTCAAGTGCCCCTGAGTTCAATCCCCGGTACAAAAAAAAAAAAAAAAAAAAGAACTGTTCTTGATATCCAACATCATCTCAGCTCCTTTAACCCTCCCCATTTTACAGATGTAGAAGCAAGTTCAGGGAGGTGAAGTTCTTTATCCCAAGATCTTGAAGCCAGGAACTCATCCAAATCTGATTCAGAAACCCACACCCTTTCCACTCAACCAGCTTCGTCTGACAAATCTGAAGCTATGACTAAGATTATTAAATATTCCTTTTAAGGGATCTGATAAACAACCTCCCACCCCATCACTGCCACCACACACAAACATTTACCTTCTCTCCCAATTCAGTTAGCCAGATAGCCGGGCATTGTGTCACACGTCTCTAATCCCAGTGGCTCAAGAGGCTGAGGCAGGAGGATCGCGAGTTCAAAGCCAGCCTTAGCAATTTAGTGAAGCCAGCCTTAGCAATTTAGTGAAGCCTTAAGCAACTCAGCGAGTTGGAGAGTTTGAGATAGAGATCTCAAAAAAAGAAAGGGCCGGGTATGTGGCTCAGTGGTTAAGTGCCCCTGGGTTTAATCTCTGGTGTGGAGTCGGGGGGAGCCACACACCTACCCTCACATATAATGCAAACTAAACAGGTCCCAAAATGTGAGATGGGGCTTTTCTCTGAACCAAAGATATGCAACCTCTGAGCCCATTACAAAAAGCCCAGATGATTTCAAAAAGGCCTTTATTTCATTGAAGCCAGCTGGCCACCATTTTTATAGCTTTTGCCTATAATTTTCTAATCTTCTTCTAAGACAATACAAAATTTAATTACACAAGTACATCAAATATTTGCAATGTATTATCACATCCCCCTAAACTTTCAAAATAGAAATCACCTTCCAATGAATATAAACCAGTATGGTAGAAAGGCTGCCTCTGAAATCAAAACTCCTCTAATATTTCATTTCATTCCAGTCAGAATGGCAGCTATTAAGAACACAAACAACAATAAATGTTGGCAAGGGTGTGTGGGGGAAAAAGGCACACTCGTACATTGCTGGTGGGACTGCAAAATGGTGCAGCCAATCTGGAAAGCAGTATGGAGATTCCTTGGAAAACTGGGAATGAAACCACTTTATGACCCAGCTATCCCACTACTCGGTCTATAACCAGACTTACAAACAGCATACTACAGCAACACAGCCACATCAATGTTTATAGCAGCACAATTCACAATAGCTAAGCTGTGGAACCAACCTAGATGCCCTTCAGCAGATGAATGGATAAAGAAAATGTGGTATATATACACAATGGAATATTATTCAGCAATAAAAGTGAATAAAATAATGGCATTAACAGGTAAATGGATGAAGTTGGAAAATATAATGCTAAGTTGAAAATATAATGCTAATCCCAAAAATCCAAATGCATTATGTTTTCTCTGATATAAGGAGGCTAATTCACAATGGGGTTGAGATGGGGAGCATAGGAGGATTAGAGGAATGCTAGAATGGCCAATGGAGAGGGAAGGGGAGGGAGCAGGCAAGAGGATTTAAAAAAAAAAAAAAGATGGTAGAATGAGATGGATATCATTACCCTAAGTGCATATATGAAGACACGAATGGTGTAAATATATTTTGTATACAACCAGAGATATGTAAATTTGTGCTCTGTAAGTGTAATATAAATGACAGTAGAATGCATTACAATTCATAACAACTTACAATAAAAAAAGAAAAAAAGAAAGGCTGCCTCTGTGTTTGACTTACATAGCAGCCTCTAAAAGTGTTAGGGACCCCACACTAACTCGCCACTCCTGCATGAGCCACCATCTATATTCTACAAATTCTGTTCCCTGGCAGTTACATTTTCAAGTGGCTAACTTGATATCTTTATTCTATAGCTGAGATAATGGCAAAATGATAGATTAGAAAGATAAAGTCCACATTAATTTTTTTGCCACAACCGTTTTTGGGAGAAGCTCCTCACCAATGGCTAATTTCCTGTCCCAAAGCTCAAATCACTCATTTTCAGAGCTTCTGTGTGACTCCAACACATTCTTAGCACCTAGTTTCTCAGAAACTTCTTTTTTTTGGGGGGGGGAGGGATACCAAGGATTGAACTCAGGGGCACTTGACCACTGGGACAAATCCCCAGCCCTCTTTTTGTGTTTTTATTAGAGACAGGGTCTCACTGAGTTGCTAAGTGCCTTGCCATTGCTGAGGCTGTCTTTGAACTTGCAATCCTCCTGCCTCAGCCTCCCAAGTGCTGGGATTACAAGCATATACCACATCTGGCTAGAAACTTCCATTTTTCAACAGCAGTCTGGGACGTTCTTTTGCTAGTAACTTGTATATGAGGTGAGAAATTATGTGCACACGTGTACAAAAATTACAAGTCCAGCCAGGTGTGGTGATGCACACCTGTAATCCCAGTGACTCGGGAGGCAGAGGCAGGAGGATCGCAAGTTCAAAGCCAGCCTCAGCAACTTAGTGAGGCCATGTCTCAAAAAAAAAAGTGGGGGCTAGGAATGTTGCTCAGTGGTTAGTTAAGCACCCTTGGGTTCAATCCCCAGCCCCCACCCCCAAAAAAATATTATGTCTAGATGTGAAAGAGTGAAGAAATGATCACAAATTCTTTTCTTCCTTACACCTACACCTGGCAATGTGACATTAATTCCATCCTTTTTGTCACTTCTAGTGCCCCATCTCTCTCTTCACCTACGGATGGAGCAAGGCTCTCCTAGGATGGATGACGCAAGGCGATTATCCTCTCTAGGGAAATGTGGCATAAAGATAGTGTTGGGATGATTTGTCATTGTCTTTTCTGTTCCTGAAATTCTCTTTACAGCTCATATGACCACTAAAGCCTGATGCAATATTTCAAGGGAATGAGTCTACGTATGTAAACTGCAGCAAGGTGGACTCAGAGTTCAGATATGAAAGTACAAAGTTCCAAAACAGAGTTTTCTTTGATAAACTTAGGATGGCTATGTTGCAAGGCCCTAAGACTGCAACCCCGCTCCTCTCCCCCTGTAGGAATGATAACTAAAACCCCTCCTACTCTCCCCTCCTGGGCATAAAAAGGACGTTATGACCTTAAGTTAGGACTAGCAGTTAGAGTTAATAGAAAATGAATTTAAACAGAAACACAATAGTGCTATAAAACCAGGCAGGAAAAATTAACTTCAATCAGACAGATAAACAGGTGGTGCGGAGTAACAGCTTCAGAGAGTCCATGGCCCATAAGGAATGAATCAGACCTAAACTGGTTACAGATAAAGTTTGGCAGAGATGCAAAACATTCAGATAGTGTGTTAAGACCTTGAAATATGTTGGGTAAAAGATCAAAATGTCTGGAATGTAATCAACAGACGTTGCTACTTTCCTGGATTTTATGACTAATTTTTTCTTAACTTTCTTCTGATGCAACCTCAAAGCTTTGTTATGATATATAAACCACGCCTTGAGAAAGTAAAAATAGGGATTGCAGCCTCCGATTCTCATGTCTGTGTGGTGATTTCTCCACCGCTTTTGCCGACTCCTTCACCATCTGACCATGACACCCACCCCCCTGCTGAAGCCGGACTTCAGCATTCTAGGATCTGAATGGCCTTGAGATGGTCTTTAACAGAAGTGATACTGCATGTCTCAAGGGGCCTTCTGCTTTGCAGTGGAAGCCCAGGCTGCCACCTAAATGAGCGCCAACTCCCACGTACAAGAATGAGTGATTTTCAGGGAGAAAGGCCCAGCCACACCACCAGCCGGCTGGAGGCGCATAAGCAAGACTGTCCAACACCAACCTACCCCAGCCTAGCCAGATCCTGCCAGCTGAACCACAAGCTAAATAGCTGTGAAGTACATGAACCTGCCACTTCACCCACAGTGTACTGGAGCTATAAATTAACCAACTTGAATCTAATCAGTTCTTCAGATGGAATTTCCAGGTTATAAGAAATATAAAGGGCTAGAGGAAAACACTAACTTTTCAAAATACACATGCACACTCTACACACATCAATTTACACTCTTAATTTAATGTGCCAAGTTGGAGAATGTCCTGAGAACTTTGGTAGGCATTTTCCTAACGTTTCTTACCCAAGACTAAAACCAAAATGAGCCAGACACTGGTGCATGCCTGTAATCCCAGCAACTTGGGAGGCTAAAGCAGGAGGATTGTAAATTTGAGGCCAGACTCAGCAACTCGGTGAGTACTTGTTTCAAAAGTAAAAAAGGTTGGGGATGTAGATCAATGGTAAAGCAACCCTGGGCTCAATCCACAGTACAAAAAAAAAAAAATTTAAAAAGGTTTTAAAGGATCAAACCAATGTCCCCAGCACTGTTTATGGTGTTACAGGGGTCTATTGATGGAAGACGTGACGTTGCATTTGGTGGGTCCTCCTGAAGACTGTTAGATTCTAATCCCTTTAGAATCTGTGGTAAAGATTTCTCTGTGCAGGGCTGGGCACGGTGGTGCATGCCTGTAATCCAGCTCTTGGGAAGCTGAGGCAGAAGGATGGAGAGTTCAAAGTCAACCTCCGCAATAGCGAGGCACTTAGCAACTCAGTCGAGACCCTGTCTCTAATAAAATACAAAAAAGGGTTTGGGATGTGGCCCAGTGGTCCAATACCCCGGAGTTCAATCCCCGATACCCCCCCCAAAAAAAATTTGTCTGTGCAGCCTCTAAATTGATCTCTTCCCATATAAAAATTTTAAGGGTTTGTTTGGGTATGGGGTACTGGGAATTGAACTCAGGGGTGCTTTATCACTGAGCTACATTCCCTGACCTTTTTTGAGACAGGGCCTCTCCAAGTTGCTTCTGGATCCCTAAGTTATTGAGGCTGGCCTCAAATTTGTGATCCTCCTGCATCAGCCTCCCAAAGTCATTGGAACTACAGGCATGCACCACGATACCAGGCTAAAGGATCATTTTAACAGTCACTTTCTGTAACCAGCTGTACAGTCTCTATGATTCACTTTGAGTCAAGGAAAACCATTAGAACAACCATTTTTCATCTCAAAATTTTTTATTCTCATTGAAACAAGGATTTATTATCAACTTCTACAAGATTCAAGTAATAAATTAGCCTTAGGGGTTTAAACTAGAAGTGCAAAAAATATGACACAAGTTTGGGTTTATCTGGTGAAATTCTCTTTAATATATTTTAGGTTTTTAAAAATGCGTGTTAGCCGGGTGTGGTGGAGCACGCCTGCAATCCCAGCACTTGGGAGGCTGAGGCAAGAGGATCACGAGTTCAAAGCCAGCCTCAGCAATGGTGAGGCACTTAGCAACTCCGTGAAACCCTGTCTCTAATAAAATACAAAAAAGGGCTGGGGATGTGGCCCAGTGGTCCAGTACCCCCTGAATTCAATCCCTGGTACCAAAAAGAAAAAAAAAAAAAAAAAAAAGCATCATGTTTTCTTAAGGCTTTTCCTTCTTTATTTCTAAACCCAAATGTTTGACCAAGGAAAGTGGAATCCACGTGCTGTTCAGTGTATTTCCACTCATTCATTACCAGTCAACACTGACTCTCTTTTACCAGAGACTTCATGACCCATGATTTTGAGGCTAAAATTTAGAGAACTTGCTTCCTCTAGTTCCTCAAATAGTTCCCAGAGTTGCAAACCAGACTCTTGACCCCTCGCCCAGAATGCCAGCTTAATTTTTTTTTAGTCCAAATTCAATATTCCTATGATGGAAAGACTCGTGAGGCAAGGCCTGCCCCTCTCCTTTTGGCCCTGGATTCTAACTGCTCTGGTTAAATACAATGAAATGGTGTCCTTACGAAGCAATGCTCAGTCCAATCTTTCAACCGTCTCAGCCCAAGTAGAACAGCCTAACACTGGAGAACTCCATAGTGATGAAATGAGAGGCACAGCAGCCCCTTCACAAAGCCCTTTTCAAAATATTATCTTCAGCCAGGCGCGGTGGTGCATGCCTGTAATCCCAGCACTTGGGAGGCTGAGGCAGGAGGATCCCAAGTTCAAAGCCAGCCTCAGCAATGGTGAGGCACTTAGCAACTCAGTGAGACCCTGTCTCTAGTAAAGTACAAAAAAAGGCCTGGGGATGTGGCCCAGTGGTCGAGTGCCCCTGAGTTCAATTCCCGGTACCACAAAAAAAAAAAAAATTATCTTCAATTATTGCAGCTGGAAAATCCTCAAAAACTAGCCCTGGGCTTTCATCACCTCCTCTGGAAAATTACCAGCTGTCCTCACCCCAGACTCCACTGTGGGCACCTCCTCCACACCCTCATCATCCACTGGGCAGTTAGTTGAGCCTCTGTGCTCAGGCAGACAAGCTAGAGACATTGACAGGAATAGTTTTCAAGCCTGAAGTTCCTTAGAGAATGTGTTTTAAAAAAAGGAATGTGTTTAAATTTGACTTTTTTTTTATTTGAAAAGGTTTTATGCATTGGATAAAAATAAATTTAAAAGAATGAGTGTGGATGGATTAATTGACCACCAGTTGTAGAAAGTGTCACACGTCAGATGTGTGAGTGTATGAAGTCATTCCAATAACTTATTTTTTAAATATGAGTTAAAATGGATTTGAGGTTATCCTTTTAAAAATGCTACTTTTACTACTATTTTATTGATTGGGGAAGAAAGGCAGGATCACCACTAGGGTCCTAGAAATTGTGCATAGTGTTCCAGTTAGTACTGTTGCCTAGCATAGTACTTCAAACTTTTTTTTTTTTTTTTTTTTTTTTTTGGTACTGGGGATTGAAATTGGGGGCACTTTGACCACTGAGCCACATCCCCAGCCCTTTTTTGTATTTTTATTTAGAGACAGGGTCTCACTGAGTTGCTAAGTGCCTTGCCATTGCTGAGGCTGGCTTTGAACTTGCGATCCTCCTGCCTCAGCCTCCCAAGTGCTGGGATTACAGGTGTGCGCCACCACGCCCGGCCAAGAATTGTTATATTTTAACTCACAGATTCTGGGGGTCAGGGTTTCAGACAGACAGACTAGACAGATTTCACTTAGGGTCACTCCATGCATTGCAGTCAGATGTTGTGTTGGTGCTGTAGAAATGAAGGTTCAAGGGTGTTAGACATCCAAGAAGGTGACCTTGCCCAGTGGCAGTGGATGCCAGCCATTGGTTGGGAGCTCAGCTGGGCCAGAGAGCCTACACACGACTTCTCCAGTGTAGCAGTCTCAGGGTATTTGGACCTCAGACACAGCAGATCAAAGCTCCAGATGCAAATGTCCCAGTAACCAAAGTAGAAGCTGTGTGGCTTTTTATGATCTAACCATGGAAGTTACATAGATCACTTTTCTTATATTCTACTAGTCAAAGCAGTCACAAGCCTGCCTAGATTCAAGAAACAAAACCAAAAGATCCTCCCTACCTTTTAAGGGGAGGTATTTCAAGATTTTGCAGATACAATTTTAAAATAGTCTTAATAACCATCGATATGCCCACAGACACTATGGCTACCCTGGCCCACATCTGAGTCCATTCCTACGGTCGCTGACAGCTTTGACCTTGGGTGCCCAAGTATAGGACTCCCCCACAATTACCCCCACTTTATCCTTTGTCCCAAGAAATTCAGAGTCCCTTGGTCATTCCACAACCGGGTCAACGTGTTTCTCCCATAGGTTTGAGTCCAAGTCACGGCCTTAAATATTCCTAAACATAGACAAACTTGTTTAGCGTATCAGTGGAAATGCTGAAAGATCGAACACACGGCTAACCACGCAGGAACTAGCCCCTGCTGCCTGGAGCCGAACCCCTTCAACTCTCCTACAAACTCCATATCCCAACCCCATCATGATAGGCACACCTCAGTAGAATACCCCTTGTCTTGCCGTCTATCCCTAGAGCACACTATATGTAAGACCCACTGTACGTAAGTTCTCCCCTACTGAATTCTTTGGACTGATCATTCTAGAATTTACCACTTCTTTCTTTTGAATCCCAACTGTCCCCAACTCAGGATGGCTTGGGGAAGTCCCTTGCAGTAAGTCCCCTGCTGCCAATATTCAGGTGACTCCAGCCTCAGGTTAAAACAGATGGGACGCCAGGTCAGCTTCTCAGCCTGAGGTCTTTCTCTGGTATGTGGGAACTAGCTCAACTCTCAGGGACGGTCCTGAGCCAAACAAAGTAGTGGATAAGTTCCCAACTGGGACAATTCTGAGGCACTTACAAGGGGTTCCCAGCAGGAATGGGAACCTGGTCTCGCTTCGACTTCTTGTTCCAAGTCTGTTTAGAGAGGACCCAAACTAAAACTTCCATGACATGTGTCCTGGTGAGAGAAAAGTGTGAGGAGTGTTGTGACAGATGATCTCTAAGGTGCCTCCATAGCCAAATTCCTGTTCTCCTTATCCATTGTATAAATTTGGTTACCTACTTGGGCTGGGGATATAGCTCAGTTGGTAGAGTGTTTGCCTTGCATGCACAAGGCCCTGGGTTCAATCCCCAGCACCAAAAAAAAAAAAAAAAAAAGTTGGTTACCTACGAATTTCTGAGATTGCCCTGAGTTCTCAAAGAAGTCACAGGCCAGGGAATATAACTCATGTTTTCAGGCTAGGGATATAGCTCAGTTGGCAGATGGCTTTCCTTTCTTGCACAGGCCCTGGGTTCAATCCCCAGCACCACAAAACAAACAAAAAAAAATAATAATAATTCATGTTTTCATAGTTGACCCCACTTTCCTCATGAAATAAGGAACTTTTTACACCAAAACACGAGGTTACACCTCCCTTAGCACAACCATAAAAATCAGTCCTAAATGATGGTCTAAACTAAAACAAAATAAATATACCCCAGTAACATCTAAACCTTCCTAGCCAGCAAACTTCTGCCAATTGCAATTTTTACAGCTCAGGTTTTATCTTACTTCTTACCCGTGTCTCCTAGACTTACAACCCAGGCTCTAGGTCTGCTCAGAAATCAGCTTATCAGATGAATCAGAAGTCCTTGGCTCTCTGGATCTTTTATAATTAGCTTTGTAACATAACACATTCAGTGGCTGTAGGCAAAGCTCAGAGGAGTGAGAAAATCCATTTAGAGCCGTTGCCAGAATTTCCAGTGTTTCCTCAAGCTAAGCCTACTAATTCAATTCCTTGGCATAACCAAGGATAGATCCCTAGATGCGGCAGCCTTTCGTGGCTTCCTCGAAGTTGGAAATCTCTCAAGAATCAGTCTCCTTACACTTTGGCACCTTCTTTAGATGTCCCACCTGAATGGACGAAATGTGGTCACAGAAACAAGCCTGTCATGTGTCAAACCTTGGGTGGGAGCTGGAGTTTATTAACTACATACATGCCAACCATCCCCAAAGTGACAAAACTGCAGGGAGACAGCAAGCAACGTGGTTGTTTTCTTGAAAGAATTCCAGAGACCAAAGTATACAATTTTGAACACTGGACTATTCAGGGGCCTGGTCAACTCGGAAACCACAGAGGCGAGGGAAAGAGACAGACAGAAGAAGGAGCAGGATGTCAGCTCTAATTCCACATTCACTTTGCTCTGTTCTGTTTTACAACAATGTCAGCTCTATGGAAGAAAACAAAATGTGGTTTCTGTGTCTTTAAGGCCCAGGTGGCATTGGCAATGGGTAGGTTTCCACAGCAACTTGTAATTCTACTGTCTATTAGATTGAAAAGCAACAATAGAAATGCCCTAGCAAATAAAGTGTGATACTTCTCAATGACAATTATCTGCTTTTTGTGGCCTGGCTTTTCCATACTTTAAAAAAAAAAAAAAAAAAAAAGCAACACCTAGACTCCTTTGCTATGTTGGAATGAAGCAGGGCTATTTTTTACTTTTCAAAAGCTCTCAGACAGGAAAGAAAACACATTTTTTGAGGAAGTTAAGCCACTTTTTTTTTTTTGTCCCCAGAAGAATTTTCCCTCTATACACACACACACACACACACACACACACACACACACTGCACACAAGTAGCAAGAAAGATTAGGTAATTCTGAAATCTCTCATAGCATGCCGTGGTAAGACTGCATCCATCAAGATCCCATGTCAGACCTCCTAAAGAAGGCCTGCAGGGGCTGGGATTGTGGCTCAGCGGCAGAGCGCTCACCTCGCACGTGCGCGGCCCGGGTTCAATCCTCAGCACCACGTAAACATAAATGCATTGCATTGTGTACAACTAAAGCAAATAAATAAACATTTAAAAAAAAAAAAAAAAAGAAGGCCTGCAGTCATACGAAGTGTAGACAGGTGTGCTCTGCACACACACACACAAAAGCAAGATCATAACCAATAAACATCAATAAGCCCCCTCATTAATAGTCAATCAATTAACACTTGTTGAAAATATAAGGCATTTTTGGAGGACACTAGAGCTATAAAAACTAGGAAGACCCATTTGTGACCTCGATCTGCTCATAAATGGAGAACTGAAGACAGACATGTAAATATGAAACCGTATGATCAGGTTTCCCAACTTGTAAGAGCTGAACTGTATCCCAAAAATTCACACGTCTAAGTCCTAGCCCACTATACCCCATTAGGTAAACTTAATAAGTCTTTATTAGAATAAGGTTATTAGGCTGGATGTGGTAGTGCATACCTGTAATCCCAGCAACTCAGGAGGTTGAGGCAGGAGAATCACAAGTTCCAGGACAGCCTAAGCACTTGAGCAAGACCCCGTATCAATAAAATAACATTTTAAAAAGAGCCAAGGGGGCTGGGTCTGTGGCTCAGTACACTTGCTTGGCATGTGTGAGGCACTAGGTTCAAGTCTCAGCACCACATATAAATGAATAAAAGTCTATCAATAATTTAAAAAAAAAAAAAAACAAGAGCTGAGGGTGCCAGGCATGGTGGTGCATACCTATAATCCCAGCAGCTCGGGAGGCTGAGGCAGGAGGATCGCGAGTTCAAAGCCAGCCTCAGCAACTGTGAGGCCCTAAGCAACTCAGCGAGAACCTCTAAATAAAATACAAAAAAGGGCTGAAGATGTGGCTCAGTGGTTAAGCGCCCCTGGGTTCAATGCCTGGTACCAAAAGAATTAAAAAAAAAAAAAAAAAAAAAAGTCATTATATGGACCCTAATTCAGACTGACTGATGTTCTTATAAAAAAGAGTAAATTTGGGCCCAGCATAGAGGGAGGACAAGGTAAAGACCCCAAAGGAGACAATCTATAAGCCAAGAAGAGAGACCAGAAACAGATCCTCCCTTCACAACCCTAGAAGGAAACAATTCTGCCCACACCTCGATCTCACACTCTCCACCCCACCCACTTCCAGGGCAAAAATTAATTTCTGCTTTTATCCAACCAGAGTAGGGTCCTCCGTCACAAAAGCCCTAGCAATCTAACAAACCAAGCTATTTTCCTCTAGCGCAGTAGCTCTCTCTTAACTATATGGAAATCACCTGGAGGGCTTGTTAAAAACCCGGGCTGCTGGGCCGCAGCCCTGAACACTGATCCAGGAAGTCTGGAGTGAGGTCCTAGAATCTGCAGTTCTGACCAGTTCCCAGGTGAGGCTGATGCAGGTGTCAAAGGCCTACCTGAGAACCACGCTTCTATGAGATGTAAATGAAGGAGAGGCTGCATCTAATCCCAGCCAACTCTAGATGGCAGCCCTTGAGCTCCCTCCCTCCTGCCTGAATCTAAAATGGAAAGGATTCCAGCTGGAGGTTCACACCCAAGGGATGCTGCCCAGGGGCACTTGCCTACTGGAGAGCACAGTCAATGAAAGCTGTATTTTGCAGAGAGAGAGGCTGAACTTCAAGGCACAGTAACACTGTTACTGAAACCTGGCCCACGTTCTGATTAATTAGACCAGCAACTTTCCTTCACTGAGAAGTTAGGCCAGTAGATGAAGGGTAAAGATGTTCTCATCCATCCCATCAGAGGGGACAAAAGTATTCCCCTCCTTGACCGTACCAGGGGCAACTAGGCCCCTGCCCAACACCACACTTTCGAAGGCCCACTCCCCTCCAAGAGGGCACTCCAGCCCAGAAACCATGCCCTTTTCTAAATCAAGCCCCAGGTATCCTAATTCCCTGCCTAAATGGCTCTGTGCTTGCACAAACCTCTTTGGTTTGTCCTTCCACGGGCAAACCACACTGCCAGTGTGCTTAATCCTAGGCCCAGAGATGGTTAAGAGGAACAGGGCGTGAGGCTTAGTTCTGAGCTGCTACTGGGCTAGAAGGAGGCTTTCATTGGCATCCAAGCAATCACTACTCCCACCAAGGCAATTCTGAGCGACCAGTGTGAAATCAATTAGCTTCAAAATTGGCTTTCACAATCACCCCTATGGAAAGACCCCTCGTGCAATGGAATAAAGTCAGGAGTCAGGGCGGGGCACTGAGGTCTTCCTCTATATTCTTGCCCTGGCTGGCATATATCAGAGGTAGGCCTGGTTCCCTACAAATAGCATCATTCTTCCATCAACCAGGCCATGGATACTGAGCTCACAGAGAAGGACCCTTTCTCCCTAACAGTACTCCAAGTACTACACTGTTGTTGGCTGCCTACCCAGTAATCATGCCCCAACCCATTCTTTCTAGCAAAGCCTGATACTCTCTACAGAAGCTGAAAAATGTTAGCTACTTGCTTCTGCAGGTTCCCTTGCAGCACGAGACCCAATCTGACCCACGGGAGGGAAGAGGGGAAGTCTGCAGGGCCCTTCTGGGTAAGATCCCCCGTTTCCCTGCCCCTTTAATAAACAAGAGGCAGGTCTCTCCTCTTCCTTTCTGGACATAGTACTTGTGTTACGATTCCTAAACTGTGGCTGCCACTTTGCAACCATGAGAGAAAGCATTACAAACACACGAGATGACCGAGAGAGATCAAAACGCCCAATTGTTTGTTTTAATTAATTGTGGCAAAATATACGTAGCAAAATTTACCATCTTAACCATTTAAGTATACAGTTCAGTAGCATGAAGCACAATCATGTACGACCAGACTTCTTTTCATCTTGCAAAACAAACTGGGAAACAACACCCCATTCCCACCTCTCCCCATCCCTGGTAACCACCTTTCTGCATTCTGTCTCTCTGAATGTGACTCCAGTAGTGTCCCCCTTCTCTGCAAGGGACACTTTCCAAGATGCCCAGTAGATTCCAGAAATAGTACCAAACCCTATATATATATATACCATGATATTTCCTTTGTGTACATAGAATATAGCGTGAATACACTGGCCAAAGGGATGATTCACATCCTGGGCAGGACAAAATGGTATGGCACAAGTTTTCATCACACTTTCAGAACAGCACGCAATTTAAAACTTATAAATCAGTTCTGGAATTTTCCATCTAATATTTTTAGAGCATGGTTAACAGTAGGTAATGAAACCAAGAAAAGCTACACTTTCTTGGTGGGGGCACTACTGTATGGGCAGAGCCTCTGGCCGTGTTGGGCTTACCTCTCCGCCTGACCATTGCTCTGGTGCTTGCAGCCTGAGCTTGAGTTCCCCACAATGTCCCGAGGAAACTCCAGCCTGGGGTGGCCCCTGGTTCTCCACATTACAGGCACAAATTCAACACCACAACGAGAAGCGAGTTCCCAGATTTCTACTTACAGAACCTGGGCAGGGAGGAGGCCATGAGCCCTACAAGGCAGGAAGTTAGAGTGAGGCAAGAGCTCGCAATTGCTGCACCTAGGGGTATAAATACCTGGGACCAAGGTGCCTGCTGCTTTAAGATCAGGCTTCCCACGTGGTCAGTTCCCCAGGAAGCAGGGAGAAAGCCAAATGCCAACTCTCCCTGCGGGGCAGATGAGGTGCCTCTAGTCCTTTTTTTTTTTTTTTTTTTTTTTTGATACCAGGGATTGAATTCCAGGGCATTCGACCACTGGGCTGCATCCCCAACCCTTTTTTGTATTTTATTAGAGACAGGGTCTCACTGAGTTGCTAAGTGCCTCTCCATTGCTGAGGCTGGCTTTGAACTCACAATCCTCCTGCCTCAGCCTCCCAAGTGCTGGGATTACAGGTGTGCGCCACCTCGCCCGGCCTCTAGTCCTTTTTTTTTTTTTTTTTTTAATATTTATTTATTTGTTGTACACAATGCCTTTATCTTTATGTGGTGCTGAGGATCGAACCTGGGCCGCACACGTGCTAGGCGAGCGCTCTACCGCTGAGCCACAACCCCAGCCCCCTCTAGTCCTTATCTTGACCACGGCTTGGGCCAATCGGATGTGATGTTCTAGTTCTTGGGACCTGTCTCAGTACACCACCTGAAAGTCCTGGGCTCATCTTCCCACTGCGCCTCACAAGTCGCTGGACCACAGGTGTGCACCATCACCTGAACCTGCTTCTGTAGTGCTCTGATGTAGGATAGCCACCTTGGCTGCGGTGTTCTCTTTTCACATTATTTATACATTGTGTACCCATTCATACGTCAATGGACCCGGGTTGCTTCCACATTTGGGCTATTGTGAGTAATGCTGCTATAAACCAGAGTAGGGGTATCTGTTGGAGACACTGCTTTTGATTTCTTGGGTATACATCTAGGAGTAGGATCTCTAGATCATAGTTCTATGGTAGCTTTTTATTTCCTTTTTTGTTTTTGCACTGGGGATTGAGCCCAAGGGTACTTAATTACTGAGCTACAGCCCCAGCCCCACCCCCTCTTTTTTAGACAGGGCCTTACTAAGTTGCTGAGGCCTACCTTGAACTTGCAATCCTCCTGCCTCGGCCTCCCAAATTGCTGGGATTGCAAGCACGTGCTACCATGCCTAACCTATTATTAATTTTTTTAGAGCAACGCACTCTTCCACAGTGGCTATAGTTTTATATTCCCCGCAACAAGGGTGCCAGTGTCTTCATTTTTTTTTTTTTGATACCAGGGATTGAATTCCAGGGCATTCGACCACTGGGCTGCATCCCCAACCCTTTTTTGTATTTTATTAGAGACAGGGTCTCACTGAGTTGCTAAGTGCCTCTCCATTGCTGAGGCTGGCTTTGAACTCACAATCCTCCTGCCTCAGCCTCCCAAGTGCTGGGATTACAGGTGTGCGCCACCTCGCCCGGCCTCTAGTCCTTTTTTTTTTTTTTTTTTAATATTTATTTATTTGTTGTACACAATGCCTTTATCTTTATGTGGTGCTGAGGATCGAACCTGGGCCGCACACGTGCTAGGCGAGCGCTCTACCGCTGAGCCACAACCCCAGCCCCCTCTAGTCCTTATCTTGACCACCGGCTTGGGCCAATCGGATGTGATGTTCTAGTTCTTGGGACCTGTCTCAGTACACCACCTGAAAGTCCTGGGCTCATCTTCCCACTGCGCCTCACAAGTCGCTGGACCACAGGTGTGCACCATCACCTGAACCTGCTTCTGTAGTGCTCTGATGTAGGATAGCCACCTTGGCTGCGGTGTTCTCTTTTCACATTATTTATACATTGTGTACCCATTCATACGTCAATGGACCCGGGTTGCTTCCACATTTGGGCTATTGTGAGTAATGCTGCTATAAACCAGAGTAGGGGTATCTGTTGGAGACACTGCTTTTGATTTCTTGGGGTATACATCTAGGAGTAGGATCTCTAGATCATAGTTCTATGGTAGCTTTTTTATTTCCTTTTTTTGTTTTTGCACTGGGGATTGAGCCCAAGGGTACTTAATTACTGAGCTACAGCCCCAGCCCCACCCCCTCTTTTTTAGACAGGGCCTTACTAAGTTGCTGAGGCCTACCTTGAACTTGCAATCCTCCTGCCTCGGCCTCCCAAATTGCTGGGATTGCAAGCACGTGCTACCATGCCTAACCTATTATTAATTTTTTAGAGCAACGCACTCTTCCACAGTGGCTATAGTTTTTATATTCCCCGCAACAAGGGTGCCAGTGTCTTCACATCCTCACCAACACTCACTCTGGGTTTTGTCCTTACTAGTTGCTATGCTATTGGGTATGAGGTCTGGTCCTGTGGGGTTTTTTGGTTTGTTTTGTGATGCTGGGTATTAAATCCAGGGCCTTGCACATGTGAGGCAAGCACTCTACCAACTGAGCTATACCCTAGCCCTTGTCCTGTGTTTTTGATGGCATTTATGGAGCCCATGGACAGCGTGGAATTGCCCTGCCTCTAGAGCTAGTCTTGTACACAAAATAAATGATATCCTTATTGTTGAACTCCCCTTTAGACAAGTCTTAAGCATTTTCTTTTTTTTGGTTCCAGGGATTGAACTCAGGGGCACTTGACCACTGGGCCACATCCCCAGTCCTTTTTTGTATTTATTAGAGACAGGGTCTCACTGAGTTGCTAAGTGCCTCACCATTGCTGAGGCTGGCTTTGAACTCGCGATCCTCCTGCCTCAGCCTCCCAAGTGCTGGGATTACAGGCATGCGCCACCACACCTGGCTCTTAAGCATTTTCTGACAGATACACTGTCTTCCTATAAGACCCAAAACAGAAAGGATTAATTCTCTTCATGTTTCAATTATCCTTTCCCCATGTTTTCTATTACAGATCACTTCCTACACTTGAGAACTTAGCATAGATCAAATCACAACACAGTACAACCACAAAGGAGTTCTCATACCAGCTTTACCCATGATAACCACAAACTGGAAACAGCCCAGATGTCCACTCAGTAAGAAGCTGGATAAACCATGGTATATCCATACAAAAGAATACCATTTTGCAATAAAAAGGAATAAGCTGTCAGTAATGAATGACATAGATGAATCTCAGAAACATTATGCAGAGTGAAGAAATCTCATTCAGAAGAGATCACACTGCAATGACTCCATTTGTATGAAGTCTTAGAACCCGCTATTCTAATCTGTGGAGGAAAAACAATGGTTGTGTAGACCTTCCCTGCTGGCAAAGGGTCTTTGAATACATTTTGTTTCCTCTTACAACCACTTTACTTTAGGAGCATATGAATCAATGTGTGAAAATGGTGGTGCCCTGGTAACTGCTTAACAACCAGCCCCCTGGGGAGGAAAAAAAAAAGTGCATATTTATTTACTGAAAGGATATAAAGCACACGATTTATAAAACATACAATAATCTTTTTTAAAAAAAATATTTATTTATTTACTTTAGTTGTACACAATGCAATGCATTTATGTTTACGTGGTGCTGAGGATCGAACCCGGGCCATGCACGCGCGAGGCGAGCGCTCTGCCGCTGAGCCACAATCCCAGCCCCGAAAACATACAATAATCTTTATTGTAAATTCCATATAACCAATCAGTTCTCACAGAATGTAGTACTTGGTTCTGCCGAAGTTACAACTGACATATACAGTTCTGACATAAAAGCTGATTGATACTTAATGTGTATTAATTAGTAAAACAAAAATGAAACAAGGAAAACTACATTAGAACTTATCAATGATGTGAGCAGCTAATTTGGTGAATCAGATAATATTTCTCAATTGCTGGAATATTCTTCAATTTTATGTGCTATTCCTAACAGCTACACACACGACATGCTTTTAAGTTTCATCTGTATTAACATTTTCATCATCACTTTTAAGTCTAGACATTACACCTGATTCATCACACCCTGATTTTCATAGTATCTGTAGATTTCCATGGTATGAATAACTCCACTCTGCAATTCTGAGCTACAAATGTACCATCACTAGCAAGAAAGAGATGGGCAAGAACACAGTATTATGAAGTATTTCCACCGTACCGGTAAGAATTAAGGCAAGTAACCTCAAAAACATAACAGTAGAGCCGGGCACGGTGGCACACGCCTGTAATCCCAGCACTTGGGAGGTTGAGGCAGGAGGATCGTGAGTTCAAAGCCAGCCTCAGCAATGGCGAGGCACTTAGCAACTCAGTGAGACCCTGTCTCTAATAAAATACAAAAAAGGGCTGGGGATGTGGCCCAGTGGTTGAGTGCCCCTGAGTTCAATGCTCAGTACCAAAAAAAAAAAAAAAACAACCAAAACAGTAAAACTAAGTAACTAGAAAGTGAGAATTTTAGAGCATTACCTTTTTTTAGGATGATTCACTGAAAGCTTTTATATACATATATGGTTACTGAGGATTGAACTCAGGGGCATTTAACCACTAAGCCACATACCCACCCCTTTTTATTTTTTGAGACAGGGTCCCACCAAGTTGCTTAGAGCCTTACTATTTGAACTCATGATGCTCCTGCCTCAGCCTCCCAAGCTGCTGGGATTACAGGCGTGCACTGCCATGCCTGGCTATAACTTTTAGCAATGGTTGTGTTGATCACTGGCTCCCTAAATTCCTGGAAAGGTAATAGTCAGATCTTGGGAGTCATTCAAGCCAGCTGCAGTACATTACAGCTAGAACACCAGGTCCTGGTACTTTTTCTTGAAGAGCCCGTGATTGGAGGCCCTCATGCTCCACGTGCACACAACTCCCCCCAACACAGGATTAACTTCCTGCCTTTTCATGGAATCTCATTTTGCATTTGGATTTAAAAATAAAAAAGATATCCAGATGCTCCATAAATGTGTGCATTATTAGTAAATGACTAAACCATTATTGCTCCAAATTCTTGTCAGATATAACAGCTAAGAAAAAGCAGCTATCACAAGGAGCAAGAAGTTGATCAACAGAGAATGAAAGTAGGTGCTTTCCACTTTGGAAACTACCCTACTGACATTTAACTGCAAACCCCAAACAGGAAATGAAATGGCTTTTGTAAAGGAAAAAAAAATAGATGAAAAGTTAGAAGCAAAGCAACATAGTAACAGGGCCACGGTGGAGTAGGTGCCGAGGTTAAGGATAGGTATTCAGAAGAAAATGAGACAACAGCAGAAAAAAAATGCACACATCTCACCTCAGAAACTTTAGAAGATCACGGTTGACTGCTGACTCCATCAGGAAAAAATAGGGGGGAAATATCAGGAATACCATATTAATCTGTGTATTGTGTATTTGAGTTATATAAAAACCTTGATCCCACCCTCTTCAGTAATGTACATTAAAATTCTGAAAGCAAGTTCACATTCCAGGGAATGTGCCCCAGTCAACCCTCTGGAGGGGGCTGATCTTCTTCCAAGACTGCCCTCCAGGCTCCCATGCCCACTCAGTGTTGTCCTAAGTGCATCTGATCCATTGGTGTCAGTCAATCCCCCCACCAGCAACCAACTCTCATAGTGGGGAGCAACTCTGTCCTGCTACTAGAACACGTGCGGCAGCTGTTTCTGAACTGAAACTCAAAACTTGGAAAAGCAAACATAACACATTTTAACATGGGCCCAATCCAGTGTGAAAACTAAAACCAGATCCATGAATTGGTTGTCTTTCCTCAATGACTCACAGACAAGAGTTTTTAAATTCAGCAGGAATTCAACCTTTTTTTCTATCAAGCAAACATTTACTTGTAGCTCAGTACCTTGTTAGGCTATGACAAAAGGGGGGACAAAGCAGCGCAAATTTTGGGTAAGCACTGAATGTGGTCAACATCCTGATCAACACTCAAAGTGGGTATAAGATTAACAAGGGTTTTTGTTTGTTCCCAAAGGCACAATTTGTAAAGGGAAAAAAAAAAAAAAAAAAAAAGGAGGCAGGGGTGGGGTTACTTTTTGGAGTCTGTGGCAAATGGCATCCCAGTAAAGACTTCCTTAATTCATGATGCTTATTAGAGAACAGGACTGACACAAAGACATCTAAGCAACCTCATTTTGCCCAGCATTTCCAAATGTATTTGATCAAGGAGCCTATTTCTCCCACCTAACATCAATTAATATCCACAGAAAAGCAGTGGGCATTACCCATTTAAGCAACCACCCTCAAATGACCAGCCGGTGTGGGGACCTGTTGTTGCCGCCTGAAGCGCTTGGAGCAACGGAGCCGCGGGAAGAACTTCAGAGGCAAACTGGAGACAAACAGCTTTTTATTCTGATAACTTTTCTCTCTGGTTCTAACAACAACTAACACACGCCAAACACACCACCACTAAAAATGGCCCTGACCTGATCAGCAATTTCGGCCAAGTCACTTGAGATCCCGCAACGAGTCCCGTGAGACTATGGGTGGCGACAATGGCCAAATCTCCACGGCTCATAGTCAACCGCAATTCAAGTCAATCCCCAAACAGGGCTCCTGCATTTCCCCCTTTTTGTTTTAAAAGAGGTAATGCTCTAGGACGTCTATGTGCAACCAACATTCTTACCCGTCATCGGATAATCAAGGCTGTGCCCTTGACTCCTGTCTTAGGTTGATATGTCGGCCACATGAGACTGTCCCGTGCGACTGTGCCTGTCTTAGGTTGTCCCCCTCTGGGGATCTTACCCGTCATTGGCTAACCAGCCATCCAATGGAGCCCTTTAGGATCGACTATATATGATGACTAACAGCCGTCCAATTGTGAGGAGATGTTGCGGCTTTAAGGCGACAAGCCTTTTGGTGATGAGCCAAATTGCATAGCATATCAAATTGTTTAAACAAATCAGCTGCCCTAAGTTCCATCAAGTAACACACTGAATTCTCTAGACAAATACCCGCAAGGCATTGTCCCGTAAAGTCCCAAACAATGAAAGATCAAAATGTCCATTTGTTATAACATGTTGATGTAGGAGGCCCCATGCATGTAGAGCAGAGGCCACACTGTTGGTGAGGTTGTTTGATGTTTGAGCAGCAGGGATGCTTGCGGCGGCCGCGATCCCTGCAGCTGTAGCAGCAGACGTCTTTTTTATGTTTAGACAATGCCACCGGCAAATCTTCAGGGCCCGCTACCTAGAAACTCAAGCATCAATTATTAAAGGAAAGGCAGTGCTATTGCAGCACTGAGTCAAGAGGCGAGTTGTCAAACTACAAAATAGAATAATTAGATTAGAAAATTAAAGTTGATTTTTGTTCACATACATCGCTGGTTGAGCTTCTACAAACATAAGTTGGAAAAATGTCATATTTAGAACAAAACAAAGAAAGACTGAGGGTAATTACTGCATTAAAGATAGATTAAAGAAAAGGTAAAGGCACTTGAGAGAAATAATTTGTTAGCTGGAACCCTTGAGTCTCTGTATACAGAGCAATTTTTTACCTGTTGAGATAATTGAAATTAATGAGCTATTAAACAAATGAAGTTAATAACAAATAAACAATCTTAAGTCAAAACACCAAAATATCAGGTTATATAGCACTAGTCATATTGTTTGCTAAAGAGAAGTCCCAGGGACACCTATAAATCAAAATTGAAAGTACCTTCATTTATAAAATTATTTACCTAAATTGAATACTCTTAAACTAAAATGAATTAAAGTTATTTGGATCCATATATATATATATTTTCTTTTTCATAAGCGCTTTGTTCTTTGTGACGTCACACTGGACAGACGAACAAACATACAAACAGATATTTGTGACGTCACATTAACATGAAATGTAGACAAATGTACAAACATAAAGACATGTATAAAAAGAAAAGAAAAAAAAATACAATTGTGTGCACACTAAAGAGAGATCTCCTCGTCCCGGCCGGGAGGAATGACACTTAAGTTGTGAAATATTTTGAAGGACTCTTTTGAGGGAATCATTCTATACCTTCATCTTGGTCCTCTTGATTTTGTACCTTTTTTATTAATCTTGATTCTTCAATAACTTCATCTTGATCATTTTGATGTGGTACCTGTTTTATTAATCTAGATGGTATCCATATTGGAGAGGATTCGTCTTTTGGAAAAACACAAACAGATCCTCTTCCCCAAATTAATACTGGATCTGGACCCTTCCATGTACCTGAAAGAACATCCTTCCAGTAAACCAAGGGTTTATGTTGTTGGTGTGGATTCCAATGTCTGTCTCCAGCAGAATAACCATTAGAGTCTAAAGTTAAAAAATTTAAGGTAAACAGGGCAACTGCCAATCTGTCCTTAGGACTTTTCCAATTTCCTTCTTTTTGTTTTAATAACATAATTTTCAGTGTTCGGTTTGCTCTTTCAATAATGCCCTGACCCTGAGGATTGTATGGGATGCCTGTTTTATGGGATATATTGAATTTTGCGCAAAACTCTTTGAAAGATGAGGACGTATATGCGGGGCCATTATCTGTTTTAAGCATTTTGGGGATGCCCAATGCAGCAAAAGCTTGCAAACAATGAGATGTAACATCTTTAACTTTTTCTCCAGAATGTAAGGAAGCAAAAATCATGCCTGAGCATGTATCTATGGTCACATGAATAAATCGCAATTTTCCAAAACTTGGCTCATGAGTAACATCCATCTGCCACAAATGATTGGGCATTAATCCTCTAGGGTTAACTCCGAAATGAGGATTGGGCAAATGTGTCATACAAGATTTACAATCTTTTACAATTGTTCTGGCTTGCTCCTTTGTGATTTTAAACCTACGTTGCAAGGTGGTGCTGTTGACATGAAACTGGGAGTGGAATAAAGTAGCTTGTTGTAGCACTGAAAGTATAAATATTGTTTTTGTAAGTTCATCAGCCTTTTGATTACCTTCATGGAGGGGACCAGGCAAATTAGTATGTGCTCTAATATGGCCTACGAATAGAGGTTCTTTTCTTGCCCACAAAAGTTTTTGTATTTGATAAAACAATTTAAAGGCTGGAGTATGAGGTGCTATTGGTCCTGCTAACTCTAATTTTGGGACGGCTTGTACAATATAGTGGCTATCTGAAAAAATGTTTACGGGCTGGTCCCTAAAATTTTCCAGAGCTCTTACCACAGCTTCCAGTTCCACTAGTTGAGCTGATTTGTGTGCAGTTATGTAAGTCATATTTTCTTTTTTAGTGACTACTGTAGCAGTACCATTTGAGGACCCATCTGTAAATACATTAAATGCCTTAGGAATAGGTTGATTTTTTATTACCTGTGGAAATATAATAGGATGATTAATACAAAAAGATAATATAGGGGACTTAGGAAGATGATTATCAAAATTTGCAGAAGTAGAGCATTTAGCTATAGCCCAATCATTATCATTGAAGCATAAGTATTCAATCTGTGATGATGAATAGGGAGTAATAATAGTAGCAGGGTGAATGCCAAATATTTTAGTAGAAGTCTTAAGTCCTTGAAGAATAAGTTTAGCCACCATGGAGGTATAAGATTCAATTATACTTTTAGGAGAGACGGGCAAATGTATCCATAATAAAGGCCCTTGTTGCCAAAATACTCCTGTGGGTGTATATTGTGAAGAAATAATAATCAACATCAGTGGTTGAGTTAAATCAAATCTATCACAATGAGCTCCTTCAATGGCTTTTTCTACTAACTTTAAAGCTTTCCTAGCATCAGGAGTCAATGTTCGCGGTGAAGATGGATCAGGGTCTCCACGAAGGATGTCAAATAAAGGTTTTAGTTGGCCAGTAGTGAGATTTAGTGTAGGGCGAAGCCAATTAATGTCTCCCAGTAGTTTTTGGAAATCATTGAGGGTGGTCAAATGTTCTTTATTTATTAGAATTTTTTGGGGTCTAACAAAAGTATCCATGATTTTAAATCCTAAATATAATATGGGAGATCTGGTTTGAACTTTTTCTTCTGCTATATATAATCCATATTTTTTTAAATTTTCTACCACATCACTGAATATATTAAATAAGATTTTTTGATTAGGGTGGGCCAATAAAATATCATCCATGTAATGTAGACACATGAGGTTTGGATATTTATTTTTAATGGGTTGGATAGCCTTGTCCACATATATGTGGCATATGGTGGGGCTATTAGCCATTCCCTGTGGTAAAACCTTCCATTGATATCTCTGATCAGGGCCATTATTGTTCATAGAAGGAATGGAAAAAGCAAACCTGGGGGCATCCAGAGGATGTAGGGGAATAGAAAAGAAGAAATCCTTTATATCAAGAGTAATAAGATGGAAATTTTTTGGAATAGCTACGGGACTAGGAAGTCCAGGTTGAGTAGGCCCCATAACTTGCATGGTTTTATTGATTTGTCTAAGATCATGTAACAATCGCCATTTTCCTGACTTTTTCTTGATCACAAATATGGGGGAATTCCAGGGAGAGGTGGAAGGTTCTATATGACCTGCTTCTAATTGTTCCTGAACTAGTAGGTGGGCCGCTTGTAATTTCTCTTTAGATAGGGGCCACTGAGGGACCCACACTGGCTTATCAGAAAGCCATGGTATTTTCAAAATTATTTTCTCAGTGGCCCCGAAAAAAATATCTTTTTCCTTTATGACAATGATTACTTTTAGGGTTAAGATTACTCTGTACTTTTTGATAATGAGTTCTTTTATGGTTAAGATTACCCTGTAGGTTTTCACATTTAACATCTGCAGGCTTGGTTGCAAGGTGTACTCCCATTTGTTGCAAAATATCTCTTCCCCATAAAGTAACCGGTAGATTAGGTAAAACATAAGGCTGAAATGTTCCTTTATGGCCTTCATCATCCTCCCATTTTAAAATTACTGCACTTTTATCTGGGAGGTTATTATATCCCAAGCCTCTTAAACTGGTTGAAGCTTTTTGCAGAGGCCAGTGCTTGGGCCATTGGCGTAAATTAATAATGGAAGATTCAGCTCCAGTATCTATTAATCCCTCCATTTCTATTCCTTGGATTTTTATTTTACACATAGGCCTCCTTGAACAGTCTCGAACCCAGCAAGCCATGGGACTTGAGTCAGTGGAACAAAATCCTCTATTGTTCCCTTCTTGAGGCATACCCATTTTAAATGAATTATGTAAATTGGGAAGGAGAAGCAACTGAGCAATTCTATCTCCTTGATTAACAGAAGTTATACTTTGGGGTGAGCTAAGCATTATTTTTATTTCCCCTTTGTAGTCTGAGTTTATTACACCTGGGGTCACTTGCAAACCTAATAAGCTTTTAGGACTACGCCCGATAATAAGTCCTACAGTCCCTGAGGGAAGAGGTCCCCTGACTCCTGTGGGAATCAGTTGAACCCCCATTTCAGGTGTTAACACTATTCGGGCGGTGGAACAGAGGTCTAATCCTGCATTTCCTCTTGTTCCTCTGGCGAGGGAGTGGATGGGTAGTAGGGATTGTGTCGGGGATGCATCTGAGTGGATGCTTGAGGATACTCCTTCTGCAATGCCCCGTACATTTGTGGGCCCCGGGGTATTGGGCCCCGTGCCCCGTTTTTTGAATTCCTGAACAAAGGATTTCCATGGATGTCAAATTTTGAATGGCATTTATTGGCCCAATGATTTCCCTTTTTACACCTAGGGCAGCGGCCTGGGGCACGGTATGAGCTTGGTCTTATTTCTCTTTTGGGATTTTGCCTAGAATTGCCTGATTGATTATGATAATTTTGCCTGGAATATCCTGATTGATTATAATGTCTACGTTTAGCCTTTGTGAAATTTCGAGAGGAAGCACCTCTCATTGAGGCTGCAATCACATTTCCTGTGACAAAGGCGTCATTTATATCTTTACATAGTTGTATATATACGGAAAGATCCTTTTTAGTTCTCCATGGCCTGATGGCTGCTTGGCACCATTTATTTGCATTTTCATAAGCTAATTGAACAACTAATGGCATAGCTTGGTCAACATCTGCAATCGATCAGCAAAGTCGGCATACGGCTCATTAGGTCCTTGAATCACTTTTGACAAGCTACCTTGTAGATCCCCAGGTCCTTGTACAGTTTTCCATGCCTCTAAGGCAGCTGCATTTATCTGAGCATATACATCTGGGTCATAATCTGTTTGAGCCTGTAAGTCTGCAAATTGCCCTTCTCCTGTGAGCATGTCTATATTATAGTTTTCAAACCCCTGCAGCCGCGTTTCTTTTAGCCGTTTCTATACAAAGTTCTTGGAATTGCGATCGCCAAACCAAGAATTGCCCCCCGCTTAATGCTGCTTTACATAGACTTTTCCAGTCTGAGGGGGTTAAGCTAAAGGTGTTAAGGGACTCCAGCATACTCAACGTGAAAGGAGCTTGGGGCCCATAAGTCATTACTGCCTCTTTGAGATTTTTTATTGTTTTGAAATCTACTGATGGACACTCTGTCCATTTTTCTTTTCAAATGCTGGCGGTTCCCAATGTATCTGTGAGTTGTCCTCGAGAGCGCATAAGCGATCAGAAAGACTTTTTATTTCTGTTTCTAGGGTATGCAAATACCTAGTAATACCCTTCATATTTTCTGTAATGGATTCCACCCATGGGGGAGTAGAGGACACAAGTGGCTCCTCTACCTGACCGTCCTTTTTCTCGGTCTTTTTTAGTTTCTTTTTCCTCATTTTCTCAGGATCACTTTTACTAGATTCCTCACCACTGCTAATTTCACTGACAGCAATATCCTGAGGCCCAGGTTCCAGTGAGAGCAAGTATCCTTCAGCTTTCGCCAATAACTCCCGAATAGCTTTAATAGCTTGGATTTTTGTCATTTTTGGGTCTCTTCTAATACTCTCTTTACTGGTCTCAGTTGGCCCAGTGGAATCTACACTTTTTTGATCACTTTCACTTTTGTCTATATTATACTCCTCACTGAGAACAGAGTCAGGTATATCAAGGAGTCTTTGCATAGCCTCTATCAATTGGGATTCAGTTATATTCGAACCCATCTTTAGAGACCTTCAGTTCTTACCTGTCCGCTCCGAAGTCCCCGTACGGGCCGCCACCTGTTGCCGCCTGAAGCGCTTGGAGCAACGGAGCCGCGGGAAGAACTTCAGAGGCAAACTGGAGACAAACAGCTTTTTATTCTGATAACTTTTCTCTCTGGTTCTAACAACAACTAACACACGCCAAACACACCACCACTAAAAATGGCCCTGACCCGATCAGCAATTTCGGCCAAGTCACTCGAGATCCCGCAACGAGTCCCGTGAGACTACGGGTGGCGACAATGGCCAAATCTCCACGGCTCATAGTCAACCGCAATTCAAGTCAATCCCCAAACAGGGCTCCTGAAACCTGTGAGGGGACCTGTGAGGAAGGGCAGGGAGCTGTCTCACGGAGGCACTTCACTCCACTCATGGCCAAGGCTGACTCCTTTAGATTCAAGCACCTCCTTCCCACCCCCCCAAGAAAGAAGACCTCCTCAGACATAGTGGACCATGATTCAGTTGATATTACAGAAAACACCAGCAGTCCTTGCTGGAAGTCTCTAAACAAACTCTGAAACCTCCTTTTTTAAAAAGTCCTGCATATATACATTTCCCCAGGCTGAGTCAAAAATTTACATCAGGGTTTCTGCTATGCTCAGGGGAAAGATTAACTCAAGAGTAAATCAAATCATAAATGGTTTTATAAAAATGTCAAGGGAGGTAGACACGAAACACCACTCAGTTAGAAATAATATTTATTATCCCCTCCCCCCATGTACAGATTACTTCTCAGAAACATGAAGATATTATCCATGTCCTCATCAATTACAGTATGTAGAAAATAAACAACTCATATCCTGTCAACAATATATTTTCTTTTTAAAACAATAGCCATTTTATTTATTTTTTTTTTTCATGTTAGTTCAAGAATAGTTTCAAGTTTTATTTTTTGGATCAAATCAATACAGTCTTTGTTTACAGGTAACAATTTTCTGACAGAGCCCCTCCCCCCAACCCCTAAAAAAATTCTATATCCTAAGTGATAAACTCTTCTTGTACATTCAGCAAACTTTATATTGGAAAAGAAAAAAAATAATTGAGATAGGTATTTACTCTCGTGCACAGTAATAAATCTAGCTGAGCTTCTACACCTTGCTTTGCGATGATGTTTGCGTAACATAAATCACCTTTTATCAAGTTACAATGATAATTTCTTGAAATGTAAGTATGAAAGCAATACACTTAATCCACTGAAATTTCCTTCTAATTTTTTAGTCTGTAATTAAACTATCACCATAAGGACAAGCTTCATCCCAAGATGTTTCTCCTTTCCCTCAGCTATTTCTCTCTGAATCCTGGAGTCCTCTCTCAGATCACATAGACATACATTAAAAGCACAGAAAAAAAAAATGTTTTAGCTTGCTGACATAATGCCCTTAAGTTTGCTGACATAATGCCCACATTTTAACTTTAAAATGTAAAATCAGAGTTAAAGCATCACTTAAATCGTACAGTACATTATTAATCAACAGTGTCCCACAGACTCAGAAGTTCCCTACACTAGTTGTCTTCTTTGCATTTAGTAAGTCTGTAACATGACTCAATCAAACAATGTGCTTGTAATAGGCTGCTGGTTTAACTTTAGAATTAGAAGTTTTATACTGGGCTATTTTCAAATATAGAAAGGCTATGAGTGGTATATGAACTATTAATTTTGTTTCCCATTACCTACAGGAGGAATTTATTCAAATAAAATTCTACAAGACAAAATGAGAATCTATATGCCTATATGTGGGGATGCATACATGTATATATTAAACCTAAAGTTTTACAAGCAATACTAACATAGTTCTGGTTACACATTCCTAAAGACTTAATGGTCTTAAAGATACATGTAATAAAGAAGCTTATGCAAAAGGCAAAAATTAAGAACGTGATCTTTGAGGTTTTCGATATTACTTCAATATTACTTCAGAAAGCTGTTTCTATCCCTCGTAGAAGAAAACTATGCAACTGTTTATCTTAGGAAAAAATTATAAAAAGATAATGCTATCATGTAAAGAAGTCACAAAAACTATAACTGTATATTTCATAACAGTCACTCCTACTTAAGGTAAATCACAATTGTGGTTCATATTGTGTTACAGACATCACCATCACCTTTCCTCTTTTATAATGAGAGGTTTTATCTTTTTTTAAATTACTTAACAAGTGCCACAGAAATTCAAATCCCAGTAGCAACAAGTTAAACAATATTACAAAATAAGGCATTCTGTTCGCATGTCAGGAAAGTAACAGGCTTATTAGTGCAGTAAAGCGAGCTCTTAACATTTTACAATTTTATGTAATCCAAACATTATAAAGAAGGCAATCTCTACCAGAAAAGTCCAATTATTTTATATTTTTCAGGGAAACAGAAAAACATACATAAAATTCTCAAACTTTGGCTATTTCTCCCACTGCCATAAACAGAGGCTGATCTTATATATTTAATAAAGCCATCAGACATGTGATCAGTCTCTGACTACACCATTTCTAAGCCTGTAGGTCACACAGTAAATGATTTCAAATTATAGATTAAATCTAATTGACAAAATCCCTGTAGTGTTATTTAGGAGGGAAAAAAAAACAACACATGAACTCAGGACACACAAACGTGTGCAAACACACAAGCACACGTGCCAACATAGTAAACAGTTTCCTTAATTAGTTCTCCAGAAAGAACCAAAATTCTTTATCATCAAGCTGCAGCATGTGTACGAGGGGCAGCAATGCAACCTTATAGCACAAGGTAAGAATCTGAATGAACTTTTAAAGAACTAGTACCTTGAACCAAAGATTTTACCAAAGATGAACTCTAAAATACGCATTTTTTAAAATTTGGACTTGACTGCCTGTTGCACTTTTACATTAAGTGTCGCTTAAACAAAAATAGAGAATAAATTCAATATTCTACTGTCTAAACATTTTAAAGCAATGGTTATGTTATCATCAACAAGTAAAATGCACCTAATTTGGGTCTTTTGACACCTCTTAAGTTTATTGTATGATAAAGTTCTTCACAGTTTAAAATATTGTGAAGAAATATATTTATGTATAACTATTCACATACATACTATGTACACATACTATGTATTTGATGTATCCATAAATTCTGAATGTATCTATCAGTAGGGTACCCACTCATATTCAGGAACCCTAAATAGACTGGTGTGAAGTGTGAAATGGTTTCCCAGAAATGCTCAGAAATAAGAAAGAATATTATAATAACTGTAATAACAAACATTTTACCTTATTTACATAGTGCCTATCTCCCAAGAGGTAAATATGTTTTATAGACATTTCTTAGTATCTCTGTGAGGTGGGGCACTGAGGACACTATCGATTCTCATTTTCCACAACCAAGTACCTGCCCAAGATCATATACTTTAACAGTGGCAGAGTAAAATACAAACATTAAGCTCTCCCAACTCCCAAAGTCTTTGATAACCAGATCTAACAGTCCTGTCTGCGATGATACCAAGATTTCCAACATTCAACACAACTTCTACCACAAAGGATTAATTTCTACATCCTCCTGTACTTGTGATTGTGCGTTATATGTATATCACAGGGAGATCAAAATGGTTTTTGGTTTTGGCAGATGAAAAAGTCTAATATTCAGTGTGATTATATTCAGTGTAACTTCTCCAGTTTAAGTGCGACACAGCTGATTGGTCTATTGGGGAGATGCAGTCAATGTCTAATCATGGCTGAAGAGTTCTTGATCCAAACAGCTACTGTATGATTACAGAGATAGCCTACAATCTTGTATTGTCTTAAAGGTCTTTTCTATCTCCACATATGGTATACACATATAAATAAGCATTTTAGCACAAAATGTACAGTTAGCATCAGTTCATGTTCAAATAAACAAAGGCCTTAAGGATGAACTTTAAAGGCCAAGAGCTCCTCAGAGTGCATGTTGTTTAAAGATCGAAGATCTGGCAACTTTAGAAGTAGTTTTGTAAAAATAGAGGCCTCGTTTGGATGGTTTTTCATTATTAAGGTCCTTAGTGCACGAATGAGGGTTTCCTGCAAAGCCTCCACAGAGTTGACGTTTTCTATCCCAGATCGATCTAACAGGAAGTAAGGAATACAGAAATATAAACAAGAGGATATATTATTGACGATAAATAAAAATACAATTCTTGCTCATCAGTCTTACTAATGAATTCAAACAAAGTCTTTGGAACAAAGGCAAAAGATAATTGACAAATTTTTAAAATCTCAATGGAAATTTTTCTAACTTTATTAAAATACATACTATCACACAATATATTTGATAAGTCAAAATTCTTTAGTGCTTTGGAATTTTTGTTCACATAAAACAAGAGGTTTTGATCTGTTAAGTCATATGCCATCTGCAATGTCAATGGCTTTCCAAGTGCCAAAATAAAATGAATAATGTGATACAGAAATATATTTTTATTACATATGAGCTAAATTCCACATATGGTATGCAGGAAGCCTCTAAAATAACCTCCAATAATTCCCCTGGCATTCACACCCTGTGTAATCCCTTCCTCTTTCATGGGCTAGACTGGCTGAATCATATCTAATGAATAAAAATTTGGCAGAGGATGTCACTTCTGAGTTTAGGTTACAAAAACTTGTGACTTCCATCTTAGGTATCTATCTCACTGAGAAAAGTCAGCCACCACACTTGTGAGCTGCCCTATGGAGAGGCCCCCAAGGTAAGGAACTGAGATCAGTCTCCAACCAACAGGCCACAAGGAAACAAGAGGCCCCACACAACAGCTTTCAAGGTGCTGAATCCTGCCAATAACCACATAACCCTGAAAGCTTTGCCTTTCCTCCCCTAGCTTTCAAATGAGGTCAGGGCCCTGACCACTGCTTGACTACAACTTCCTAAGAAACCCTGAGCCAGGGGCATGTCTCTAAAAACCATACCTACATTCCCAATCCTCAAAAATATGTAAGACAGCGACTGGGGTTGTGGCTCAGCGTTAGAGCGCTCACCTAGCACATGCATGGCCCGGGTTCGATCCTCAGCACCACATAAAAATAAACACATTGTGTACAACTAAAGAAAATAAATTTAAAAAAAAATTTTTAAGATAATAAACATGTTTGTTTGTTTGCTTTTTAAACCAGGGATTGAACCCAAGGGCACTTAACCAGTCACATCCCCAGCCCTTTTTTTATATTTTATTTAGAGATATAGTCTCACTAAATTGCTTAGGGAGGGCCTCACTAAGGCTGGCTTTGAACTTGCAATCCTCCTGCCTCAGCCTCCCAAGCTGCTGGGATTACAAGGCTTTCGACATTTGCACTAAGTTTGGGGATCATTTATTATGCTGTAATAGATAACTAATACACCATGCAATTTTATTATACTAGCTATATTACTCTGCATTCACTTTCATTTAGCAAGACTATGTTTACTAAGCTTGCCATGCAAAATGTTAATTAGTGATTTAGAATAAACCAGCAATAAAGTATCTTAAAATTAGCCAAACCATATGTAGTTAGCCCACAGGCTTTTTTCATCAACAAGTTATTTCCTCTCTTTACAAAAGGAGGCAGTAGTGCATAAGAAATATGCAATGGTCCCCAGCAAGGCAGCTGTAATTAACAAAAAAAAAGATTTCTTTTCTACAAGGAGGCAAACTTCTCTGGTCATTCATGCCCTTTCATTTTTCACAAGGACACTGAGGATGTCTTTCGTTAACACTGGTAGTTAAAAAAGCCCACTTGTTGGGCTGGGATTGTGGCTCAGTGGCAGAGCACTCGCCTTGCATGTGCGCGGCCCAGGTTCGATCCTCAGTACCACGTAAACATAAATGCATTGCATTGTGTACAACTAAAGTAAATAAATAAATATTTTTTTAAAAAAAATTTTTAAAAAGCCCACTTGCAATGCAAGCATTTAGAACAAGGATTAAAATTTAATAGTAAAGGGGGGAGGGAATGTGATACAGAAAATGCACAGGAAAAATGATGAAAAAGGCTTTATCTTTTTTCACAACAAGATGGGGGAGGAGGACATACTGGAAATGGAACCCAGGGCCTTGCACATACTAGGCAGGGTTTCTACTGAGCTACAATACCAGCCCTTTTTTATTCTGAGACAGGGTTTCACCAAGTTACCCAAGCTGGCCTTGAACTTGCAATCCCGCCTCACCCACCTGAGTAACTGGGATTATAGGATGCACCACCATGCCTATTGAGTTTACCTTATACATAACAAAATTTGAAATCATAACTATGTCAACTGTTATGCAAAAAGAAATAAATTGTTGATCTGAGGAGTCAGAATTTTTCAGATAAAAATTCTGAAAAATTTCAGATAAAAATTCTGAAAAACAAATGACCTCCTTCTCTGGGCATCTTTTAGCCAATCATAAAGTTATCTTTGCAAAAATACTTAAAGCTTTCCATAATGCTTCCAAGGGTCTGTCTTGCCTTTGATATTCAATTACTTGTTTAAAAAAAAAAAAAACAACTTGTAACTTACTAAATCATTCACCAAACTCTGAATGTATGTGCTGGCTACTCTCCTAGGTGCTTGGGAATCAGCAATGAACCAAAAAATAAAATCCTTTCCTTTACGGAGCTCATGTTTTAGCAGAAGAATAGAATTGCTTGGATCTTATCATAGGTAATTTACAATATCAAGAAGAGAAAGAATGACAGCCATCCCCTCAAAATAACCAATATGGACAAAGAGAGAAACCAATACTAAGTAGGGAAGGCTGTTTGAGTGGGAACTAGGATCATGAATAATTGGTCCTTTGGTGAATATTTGGTGTTTAGATGATCTATGCTTGTTTACACAGCTCAGAACTCAGGGAAATGGATGCCTATACCTAAAATGCAAATCAAATTATATTTTACAGAAGCCTTGATTTCTTTAATTTCCTTTGGTACCAGGAATTGAACCCAGGGGCACTTAACCACTGAGTTATATCCCTAGTCCTTTATTGTATTTTACTTTGAGAGACAGGGTCTCGCTGAGTTGCTTACGGCCTCAACAAGTTGCTGAAGCTGGCCTTGAACTCTTGATCTTCCTGCCTCAGCCTCCCAAGCCACCGGGATTACAGGTGTGTGCCACCGCACTCAGTCTCAATTTCTAAAACCAAGCTCTTTATGATTTTGAGGCCAAAGGATCCAATTACAGATCTGTCTGGACCATAAACAATAATCTGCTATAGACCATAACATTGAATGCTATGGTGACTGAAGTGGAAACCCATCTTCTGAACAGTGCACTGAATTAGGTGACATGTTCACATCTGTCCCCAGCTGCTTCAGCTGATTCTTCATCCCACTCCCAAAAACCTGTATGCCTCACCAACCTCCTCCAGGATACATCTATAAAGACAACTGAAATATCTATCTAGAGGAGTCTTGGCCAAACACTGACATGCTGGTCCCTAACCTTCAACCAGAAATGACTGCTGTCACTTCACACAACCTGAAAAAAACTTACCTTCCAGGTGTAACTCCCCTTCAATGGCTCCCCTTCAGGATTCTTCCAATCTCACAGATAAGGGTCATGTTGAGAATCCCCTCTCCCTTAGCAGCTAGAGCTATTTCTTCATAAGCAGTACAGTGGGAAGGCTTTGAAGCCAGGCACTGGAAGCTCAAACACCTGCTTAGCCAATTATTAAAAATGTGACCTTGGGTAAATCATTTAACCCTTCTATTGCTCAAATCCCTTGTCTGTATGACTAAGGATAACATGTTGTAGGCTCACATGAGAGGTCCATTTAGGGGACAGAATTATACAAGGAGATCTAGAAATTAGCTAGTATTTCTTCTAACACCACCAAAAATTTTAAAATAAATTTAAAAAAAGAAGAAGAAGACAATAGATTCTAAGGAAAACAAAAACTATTTTAAAAAGAAGCAAAACTATAATGAAAAGAATATACACAATATATTTGTTACTTGACATGGAACATTCCCCTTCCAGGCTACAGCAGTTTGGGACAAAGATTTACACCATTTTTTTAAATGGTTTTATTAGTGCATCATAGCTATACCTAACAGTGGGGTTTGTTTTGACATAATCATATGTGCATTACACCTTGACTATCATTTCAAGCCCACTGTTGAACACTATGAGCACTATTTACATAACCATTTATTCTGCAAATATGATTTTTAACATTCCAACTTTGAAGTTGATAAATGAAGCATGGAAAGCAATCAGTTCCAGAACAGGACGTAAATGTTTTGATTCCTGATTACACAGAAACTGTGGTATAGCAAGACGCCAAGATATGGCAGAAGGAAAATACTCTGTGAAATGGAGAAACTCTACCTAGACTACCCAAAAAGACAATGCAGAAGTGAAGGAACAGAAAATATTAATGTATTCAAATTACAAATAAGATGAGCAACTTAAAAAAATAAAACAAAAATTTAGAGAAAAATGTAAGGGCACTTTCATTAACAGTTGTGTCTGCTAAATAAGAGTTAGAAGCAGTACATTCAGTGTTGGGTGGTCAACCATCAGAAAATCAGAAAGAAAGATTGTTAGAAATTTAGTCCTCTGACGAATAAAGTTGAGATCAGAGAAAAGAAGCAGAGACTTTCATTTTATGCTCTTCTAAATTTTTTAATTTCATTTTCCCACTTTACAAATAGTTGATTTTTAAGTAGAAAAAATTTAAATCTGATGGAAAAGTGCATTTGTTTGTGCTTGTATATCTTCAAATATAGACATAACAAAAATGAAAATGTAGGGGCTGGGGTTGTGGCTCAGTGGGAGAGTGCTCGCCTAGCACATGTGAGGCACTGGGTTCAATCCTTAGCACCACATAAAAATGAAATAAAAGATACTGTGTCCACCTACAACTAAAAAATAAATATTTTTTAAAATGACAATGTGTTGCATTCTTTTATCATCAGTCTTTCTGCTTAATGTCAAATATTTTTATATATTTTATATTTCAATAAATAGATGAATAGAGAGATGAAGGGATAGGTAAATGAATAAAGGCCCCAAAATTAATAGAGATCTTTTTTGGTAATGCTATTGTCATCTTTATTTTCATAGTAATATTTTCTAATTTTAAAAAATTAGTCTTAGGATGGGGGGGAGCGGCCTTTTTGAAAGATTAAAACAAAATAAAAACACATGCCTAGTGGAAAACATAAGTGAAGTTAAGTAGCATGGCTCTGGCACAGAGTTCCCTTCACTTTCCTGTTGTTTCTCTCTGAACTACCTCCAGGACCTGGTCCCTTCTAATACCTGGCCCCTGTCCTGTTCCAGAAGCCTTCATTCTGCTGCCTCATTTCTATTGCTTCTGCATCCTCTTGACCTGACCAGCCAGCCTAGTGACTTCCCTATCTAATCTACCTATGATAAAAAGGCAGAAATAATGTTAAGCACTGCTGTGTTCATGCCTGATCACTCCCCTGTTGAAGAGGTGACAGACTTGGCATTGCTTGTAGTTCTGTTAAAACTTCCCCACTTCATTCTCATAGCTAGCCCACCAGCCTATGTTCCCCTAACTCTCAAGCCCTCTGTTCCCCCATTTGACAGACACCCCAGGTTCTGGCCACCTGCCCCTTCCTCTGCCCCATCTCATGCATTTCCAAGCCTTTCCATCTTTCCACAAAGGAAAATTTAGTAATACCTTCAAATTCCAGCTCCACTTCCATCTTCACCTCAAAGCTTTCTCTGATCATTTCATCTTCCTTTCTTTTAACTCCTGCCCATCTCAGTCAAAACTATGCAGTTTAGTATCACAAAGGCTTTTATGTTAGTTGTGTCTCTCCAAATAGGACACAAACACTTTGGGAGTAAGCTTGTGTCTTAATGCTTTTTATTTCCCCTGAGCACCTACCACAGAGTATATTCATCAGATAAAGAATTTAACTAGTATTGATTATATCTCTGGTTTCACAAAAAATAATCTGATGTCAACTCAAATCAATTCTAATTAGTAATCAAGAGATTCTGCAAAAACGGTACAATGCAAGAGGTACTACAAGGTTAATGAAAAACAGGCATTCCTTACTGACTTTCACACTATTCCATATCATAAATGAATTTCTAGTTATCCAGGCAGAGCTAATCAGAAAAAACAGCCAAATTGTATTTCCAAATGGCATAAGTCTTTATTTATCCTATTGATATAAAGGCCTTTGAGTTACACAGGGTTCTCTTAAGATTTTTTATAACTTAGCCATCTAATCAGAGGCCATAATTTATAACCCTCACAGTGCCTAGCACCTAGGATCCTTTACAGAGTAGGAAACAAAGTGAAAATTTAAGAGTCAGATCAAAACATTGTAAAATTTCCAAAAAATGTTTTACAATAAAGGTAAGTGACACCTAAAAATGCTGGCACTTATATAGATGCCACCAGGAAAATCAAAGTCTCAACTTCCAATATGCTATTGGGAACAATCTGTGTCTTAATGGCTACTGTCTGAATTGAATTGAAAAATTTTAGTTGGACACAACTGCAATATAAATTCAAGATGGCAGGGAAATTCAGAAACATCAATTAAGTTTTAAATGTAAGGACTCAAAAACTTTGATCACCCAAAAAGTGCCTGACACCACAATAAGTTTACATAGTAAATCCCTTTCTATTAACAGGATGAGGAAGCCAAGACCCAAAGGATGAAATTACTTACCAAGTCACACAGAAAATTCAGCAAAGCTGGGCTAAAACCACAACTTAATAATCATGTTTCTTTGCTCTTGATGCCTTTAACATTTTTAAGTAACCCACATTATAATTAAAACTTAAGATTCAAATTTGAACAACCTACCTGGCGATACATAATGTCCCAAGAAATAAATCCGTGAAATAAAGATTTAGACTTGCAAAATTTATGAACACTAAAAACAAGTGGCAAATGCAAATTTAAACATTATTTGATTACTGTAGCATCTTGACTTATACTGTCATTATTAAAAATTAATTACACAAAAATAATAGATTCATGTAATATACCACTTTCCTTAAGGCCTTATTTCCTCTAGGACCTAGTTAACTGCCACCTTCTCCACCCTTGGTCACTATGTTCTAGATGTGTCACAATTTAGAACCAGCTTGCTTACCTGCAGAAACTAGGACAACTGCAGTAAACAAACTCATCTCTTCATCACTAAGCTGCAGGGCATTTAGCTTCTCACTAAATTCAAACATAGAGTTTAGCAGATCCCCTGCTCCCATTGAGTGTAAATCATCCACACTATACTTCTTTCCACTTAAGAAGGTGACAGTACGCTCCTTTGCATCAAATAATGATGCAAATCGTACCATTAAAACCTGGAAAAAGAAAAAGACTTAAATGTATTTGGAGAAGTTCAACGGTAATACAAAGAAATAACTCAGTATTCAAGTCAGTTAAGAAACATTCCACATATACATATTTTTTTTAAAAAAGGAAGCTGTAAAAGAAAAAAAAAAAGTTTATTTTTACCTAGAACCACTTTCTCAACATAATTTCTCTACCAAAGCAATAAATATTCCAAGGAGAACATCAAGAGAAATTGAGCAACCAAAGGCAAAATACTTGAGTCTTATGATACTCTGAAACTCCAAAGATTTTGAAACACAAACATAAAATTAAAGCAGCCAATAATACCAAGAAGTTTTAAAACAGGGCCTGACCAAAAGTATCAAATAAACTCTAGACTATCAAATACATCACCCAGTCTCTATGCCCAAAGTAAAAAGAGTAATATTTCAATGCAGCAACACCTGGAAACATCAAAACACCAAATGCAGACAAGGCAAACACAGCAGATGCACTCTAATTAGGCTACTTCAAGAAACCATAACCCATAGAGACCACATACAAGATAACTATCACAATAAAAGTGTTCTAAATGCCAAGTTATGATTGCCATTCAAACCAAATCAGTGAACAATCACATTACTTACCTACAGCATTCCCTCCGTTACACTAACTGGTGACATCTATGTCATACATTTCTCTCATAATCAAACGAACACTGAACAAACATCTTCCTTTTGCAATGCTCCCAAGCAAGGACTTGTTTTACCCAAGACAGTTCAAAAGAGAGTGAACCTCCGATGAAAATGTTGTTACCTTAGAATACAGTAATACCAAGACAAATCACAAGGTGGAAAGAATACAAGTCCTGGAATCTGGGATTTGTGTTCTAATCCTGGATATGTTATGAATTTACTGGCAATCCAAGAAAAGTCTCTTGGCTTCTCTGGGCTGTAGTTACTCCTTCAAAACAAGTGAACTGAACTTGATCACTGACTTCCCTTCTGGTTTTAAACCTTAAGTTTAATGTTCTCCTTCAAAAAAGCCTACCCTGAAAGTACTACTTTTTAATTACACCATAGCTGTTTTATTTATGAAAATGTCTTTTCTGTTCTATTCCAGGTGCTCCAAAAGAGACAGCTTCTGTACACTGTGGACTGACATATTTGAAAACAGGAATGAAGGAAAAGGAAATGAGACAGAGAAAGAGAGAAAGCAAATATTAAAGTATGCATTACTGAGCAGGCCACTACTGAACAGCAAGAGCAACTGATAGCTCCATCTTGTGGGACCATCCCAGGCTCCTTTAGCTCACTGATCAAAGGTTCAAAGATCTGGGCCAGCAGACATCAACTTGCCACCCCCCCCCACCCCCAAATCTCAGAGTTTTGCTTAATCTCAAGAGTTTTGCAGGTCCCAAGGCTTCTCACAAGCAATAGGGAAGCAATAGGGAAGCCCTGGAACAGACAGAAGTGAAATGTACCAGCTCACCAGGTCCAACCCAGGTGGGAAGCAATGGCTGCCTCAAGCCCAGGCTGAATGCAGAAGAAACAGGAGTAGAATAATTAGCCAAGGATCCTAAAGCAAGGTGAGGTCCAAAGGATCTGAAGTGGCACATAGAGATGTCTGATAAATGCTGAAAATATTCTACAAGTTCCTAAAAGACAAAAACCATATTCTATTCTCCCTTCTGATTCTGACTGAACATAGGGAACACAAGGCTAGGCTATCAGTAGGTGTCTAACACTGCAGAGACCACCAAGTCCACCCCTAAAACCAATACAAGAACTTGGGAGTTGATATGCTAAGGATACAGATCCCGGAAGTCATAACTAACTCTGGATTCAATACCTAGTCTCTTACCAAAACCCTGAGATAGTTATTCTTTTCTTGATAGTTTCAGACCATGAACTATAAATACTTACAGAAAAGAATGAAAACACCAAAGAAAATGAGATACTACATGTCCTATGTCAATATTTAGGATAAACAAAACCTACCTCAAAAGTCCCAGCTTTTAAAAGGTTGACCTGGTCATGCTGAGAGAGATCTCTGAATCCCGGAATACGCTTTGCAAATTCCACCACTTCTTTCACTGCTGGAGTGAAGCTCATGGAAAATTCTTCCCAGATTTCATGCCCTGATTTATGTGGATCCACATATGGAGACTTACTCATTGGACAAACCTAGTATACACAAAACAGAAAAACTCTTAAATTGTAAGAGGTGATGAAGAAATTTCAAGGGTGGTTATCTCAATCATCAAAAACCCTATGCTGGGGCGGGGGCTGTGGCTCAGTGGCAGAGCGCTCACCTCACACGTGCGCAGCCCGAATTCGATCCTCAGCACCACGTAAACATAAATGCATTGCATTGTGTACAACTAAAGTAAATAAATAATATTTAAAAAAAAAAAAAACCCTATGCTGAAAATAACCCCCAAACACAAGTAAAATCTACAGAAAATTCTCCATTTGCTGCTCACACCTTAATATAGGAAGCTTCATGGCAATAAACAGATACAATTGCATATTGTCAATTTACAGTAAAAATAAATTCTAGTCAATGAAAGGTGTGCAAACATTTAAAAAATAGAGGGTGCTGGGGTTGTGGCTCAGGGACAGAGCACTCGCCTTGCACGTGTGCGGCCCGGGTTCGATCCTCAGCACCACGTAAACATAAATGCATTGCATTGTGTACAACTAAAGTAAATAAATTTTTTTTTTAAAATAGAGGTATTATAACCTTCACATAAGGAAAAGAAAGTCTCACAGCAACCCAATTTAAATAATAATTAATTTACTATAAAAAGAGGTACCCTAAGCAAAAATGCTATCTGTAATCTATTTCAAAAACCTACTGCACAGATTTAAGAGTTTATTTTATTAACACTGCTGCCACCTTATACTGCTATATAGTGCTTTAAGTTTTTCAAAACAAATTGACATATATTTGATTCTTAACTCTGTTAGTTATGACCAAGTACAACTATCTCCCCCCACCCACCGCCCAACCCAGTGCTGAAGATGAAACTTAGGGCCTCACACATGCCAGGCAAGCGCTCTACCAAAGATATACCCCGGTCTATAATTATTTCTTAGATGAGGCGATACTCTGAACAGTTTAGTGACTTATCTACACAGAGCTGACAGTCACAGGCTTACAACCCAAACCTATATTTAGTTATTTTAAAACTCACTTATTTCTAAATAGGCAGAATTACGATGTTGTGATTTCCAAGAGGAAGACAGTAAGGTGTTCCACCTTTTAGAAAAGGCCACTGACCTTTTTATTTCATAAACAGTGGTGTGACCACTGACCTCCACTGTTCAATTAAGAATGACTACAGACACAAGGTGTACCTTCTAAATACAGACTAAGGGAGAGAAAAACAGGAAGCCAGGAAGTCAGGAGAACACTATAACGAAACATGTACTGTATATTCTATCAGAAACCAGACTTTCTATTTTCATTAAATCAATTTGAGATCCTAGAATGGGACGATTCTAAAACCATGGAGGACAATCATGAAATCAGAACCCCTGAATGCTTAGGAATGTTTTCTTCTTTAAAGAAACCACAAGGCTTAACAAAATGTAAGTCTATCTTCCAGACAGATCCTGGAATTGAATATTTACAAAGGACAAAAAACTGGGGTAGAGACAACTATTTTGAAAAAGAAAAAAGAAGACTTTAATTACCTGGTGGTAGAATAATATCAAGCACTATCAAAGGACCTCATGTTTTAAACTGGAAATGGTGCAGTACTGTTGTTTTTGATGAAATTTTGGCAGAATAGTAACACTGTGTTTTCATGTAGAATGTTGTATTTGATGAAAAAATTTGGATGATATGAATAGCATTAATTTATCTCACAGAATGAAAGCTGAGAAAATCCTTAGATTATCCTATTAAATTAAAATATTCCTAAATTCTCAAACAGTAAATCATCTATATTCTATATTCAAAGACCTTTTTGCATAATAATAGTTATGGTGGTACATGCCTGTCATCCCATCTGAGAAGGCTGAGGAAGTAGGACTGCTTGAGCCAAGAAGCTCAAGACCAGCCTGGGCAACAAAGCAGGACTCCATCTCAAAAAAAAAAATAAAAACAACAAAGCCTCTCTCCACCAAAATCAAAGAATCTCTGACCATGGCAAGCTAAAAGATCAGTCCTTTGGAGAAAAATCCCAAAGGTAATACGGTACTAATTAATCACACTACTTAAATTTTCAAAAGGATTTCTAAGAATTAAAGGCCCAATTCTGTATGAATGGTATTTTACATGAAATCTTAATCCCAATCACAGTATCAATTAAATCACATGCTTATACCTAGCCTTGTGTGAAATTGGCATTCCAGAGGCTGTTAATTAAATTATTTGACCTCAATACTATACAACATTGACTCTATAAAATTCTTAGGCTTTCTGACCCACCTCCCAAGTTGGTATATCCCCAAATAAAAGAAAACCTTCAAAGCTTTCCTTGATACAAGGTGAGCAAAAAATTGATTGCACTATACCAGATGCATCCTCCCTCCAGTGTTGCACAGGTAACTATTCTTGTTCTCATTCTGAGAAAATCCATCTATTGGAACTCTATCACATACTCTTTGAGTATAAGCATTGGAGAAGTTCATGCAATGTCCATTTGCAATACAAATGGCATGCCCATTTGGGTAATGCATTATGTTCCTCCCTTTGTACTGTCCATTGAGATGCTGCTGGCTCTCACTACAAGGAAAATGGCTGTTAAGCCCATTGCCACAATGGTCGTGATTTAAATTATACTGCTCCATGTTCTTGGGAATCCGTTCTCCTCTCTGGGGCTGTATGCTCTCAGCTGAGTTTTCTCGCTGCTCTTGATTATACATAAAGGTATCCTTGTGGGCTCTGGTCACCATGCCAATCACTTCTTCCTTTGCAAAATCAGAAGAGGGAGGAGGAGAGCTTTTGATGTTTTCTTGCTCCAGCTGGGGCTTGGGTCGCAGCTGTTCCTGGGCTGGTAAAGCTGTCTGTTCATGATGTTCTACTAATGTGTCATTCTGCAAGTGACCACTGAACTGGCTGTTCATCATGGTCTTCATCGCACTTTGCATTTCAATTAGCATCCTCTGTTTTTCACGCTTAGGAATACGACCAAACCGAACAGCTATTAAAGAAAAAGATATTTAACATCTAAATTCTAAGTAAGATCTCTAGTACAAAAAATTATCTCTGATAGCTAAGGCCTTTAGTCATACAAATAAAGAACATCTATACATCTCTGGACCAAAGTTTTCTAAACTTGGTGTTGATGTTCCAAAGGAAGTAGGAAACAGAAGGAAAAATTTCCTTTCTTCTTCCAAATCAAAGCTAAGGAGATTTATTTCCTGGGTATTTTACAAATAAAATCTAAGAAAGAAATATTAACTAATGAAAACCACAATTTGAAACAGATCAGCATTACTAACTTGCCCTATTAACAAGGCTGAGGGCGCTGTTTTCAAGCAGGCCTGAGGAATTCAGGACCCATGACAACAAACACTGACGGGACCCAGCAGGCACAATCACTCCCAGAATGTTTAACTCATCAATTCACACCTGTAACCTTATTCTCAAGAACCTAACTGTTCAATTATCTGTGTCCCAAAAGCACATTATCATTTTCAGCTTCCTAAGAAAGAAAATCATTTTAAAACATACACACATACAATCAACAGAAATGTAGTTATTGGAAAATACACTTGCTGGGTTTTAATTAAAATCAATGGAATAACAAAAATTAGATCAGTCATCATCCATTGTTTTAGAAGCTAGCCTTAGGAAGTATACTGTCCCTAATAACCCCATCTCTGAGGCAAAGGAAAGTTACTTTCTAATCTAATGTTTAAGCAAAGATAGTGAGAAAGCCTTGCTAGTCTAATTATAGCCTCTGACAATATCATTATCAAAGACAAACAATTTTATCATGTTTCATATTTTACTCCTTCCCTCATAAATGATTATTGATTTTCTTCTTTTGAGACAATCCTATCTATTCGCTATTTTCTCTCTCCCCCTCCCTCCCCACTGCCCACTGTGGATCTAGGGACCCAATCCAGGGGTGCTTTACATCCCCAGCCCTTTTGTATTTTTATTTTGAGTCATGGTCTCACTAAGCTGTTGAAGCTAGCCTTGAACTTGTGATCTTCCCGCCTCAGGTGTGCACTACCACACCTGGCTCCGTTCACATTTTTATAGCACTAGTCTTACAAATACTACAAAATACCAGGCAATTTTAAAAAATTAATTATTCAAATCTCTTATTCTACAAATGCCTCATTGTAATATTCAATTTCTGTACCAGGAGGATATTAGAGTTTGCGTAACCAGAGGGATTGCCAAATACTCTTCTCTAGATGAATAGGACTGCTCAGCAATTCCTAACTATCCTCTGAAAACCTAACTACAAGAGTCAAATCTTCCAATCATGTCAACTATAGATAACACTAAGAATTCCAAAGATCAACGCTTTGATTTTCAATGGAAATGGCTTAGGCCAGAATTGAGCAACCACCTCCACTTAAGATCCCAATATTTCTTTCAATTTTGCATCTCTTTTGCATGTGTTCAGAATCTGTACACCAAAGCATATTTTCATCTCAGGCTAAAAAAATTAGACAATTCACATAAGAAACGGGTTCCTCAGTAATCCTAAGAAATGAAGAAGAGTCAAAAATTCCTATGTGAAGAGAAACCAAATCTTTGTCTTAGAAAAAGTCTCCAAATTGTTTAGGGGGTAAACATCAAAAAAAGATATTAAGTCAAAAGGTGTTTGAGATGATGATGCTAAAAACTGAATTTAATGAATTTACTGTCCTAAAAGGAATCGAAATGTGCCTCCTAAAATCTGTTTCACCCTAAACACAAGAGAGGCATGAATAAGCTCTGGTTCATTCTGAGGAATAAAAGCCCAGCTTCACGCACTTTAAACATTCTTTAAACTAGGAACATACCATCTCTCGACATTCCCACTGACAGACACTTTTTGAAGCGACACTGCTGACATCTGTTCCTATTCATTCTCATTATAGAGCAGTTTTCATTCTTCAGGCACTTCTTGTATTGGATGTTTTGCTGAATACTTCTCCGAAAGAAACCCTAAGAACAAAGGAAGATTTACCCATCCTTTAAAAACATCCAGATGAACTCCACAAAAGCAATGTTTCCTCACCTATCTACTATGAAACTAGCTAGCTGGGAAATAATTTCAGCTTAGGACAAAGGGAAATATAATATTGACACACAGAATCATCCGGATTCTTACTGGTATGGATAAGCAAGTGCTGTCCATACACTGACCAAACCAAATTTTTCTTCCCTATAAGGATTCTATGTGCAGACCCAAAGCCCCCCTTCGCCACTTGGTGCCCTGTTACCAAGTCCCCACCTACAGCCACATTTGCAATCTCATACTTCTAATGATATACAAATTCTAAAACTTTTGAAATAGAAATGACTGATTCTTAAAAAGTTGGTAGAGAAATGTGTTTAACAGCTATAATTCCCTCAGCATAACCCTGAATTATATTGGTAGAGCTTGGTCTTTCCTGAATCATTACTGGTTAACATGGGCAAGGCCTACTCATACATGCCAGATGTCCTTGGCTAGTGTCAGCAATGGGTCTTTTCAGCACGTGCCCACAGGCCAGCTAACCACCCAAGAAAAGACAGCTCCCAGCTAGAGGGCTACAAATTGCTGCCTTGACTATACAAAGAATTTAAGTACATGCACTGACAGGTCCTCAAAGAACTCTGCTTAATGGTTCCCAGAAAACAGAAAACTCAAGAACACAATTACCAAAGTATTTCTTTCCCCTTTTCATTTTTTCCCCTGTACAAGGGATTGAATCCAGAGGTGCTCTACCACTGAGCTACATCCCCAGCCCTTTTTATTTTTTATTTTGAGACAGGGGACAGAGTCTTACAAAGTTGTCCAGATTTCCTCAAACTTGCAATCCTCCTGCCTCAGCCTCCCCAGGAGCTGGGATTACAGGCCCGCACCACTGCACCTAGCTACCAAATTCATTTTAAACTGCATTTTCCCTGCATATTATGATTGACTACATATTTCATAAATCTTTACTCAGTACTTGTGGGATATCACGTTTTTATATTTTGTGACTGTGATACTGCACACTTGAACATGTAAGAGCTAAGTTAAATACTTTTTAAGAGGGTACTAAATAGGTATATGCATTTATCAAGAATATACCATGAATCTTATTCAGTTTGGGCTTTTATTTTCTTGCTATAAAGTGAGAATAATACCTGCCTCACAACTAGTTCACATTTTTGTAATGTTTATACATATTATATGATTTTTAAAACAGTAGAAAAGAGCTACACCAATAGAAAATAGTAAGTAATCTTGCGAAGAGACTTAGTCATTAAAAACTACCACACTCCCAATTCACTCTGAGCCACCCTAGAAAAGATTTCCTCTTTCATCATGTACATTCATTATCTTGTTCAACCACCATATCGGGGCCAAACTGGATTCCTGCTTCTGGCCTTAAGTCAAAACACAGCAAGAACATGTGTCTTCACCATGCTAATTTTTGATAACAGGAGAAAGGACTGTGCTAGATGTTAAAGAGACTCAGGGAGAAAAGCTATTGGTTGACTGACTTGATTCCTGGGCATAAACTCAGACAGACTATCTCTATTTGGAATTATCTGACCAACATCCTACTAGTGATAGATAGCTAAGAAATACTCAACTTGCAAATTAACCATAGCTTTCCCAAGTGCTCACTTTATACTCAAAATTGTACTCATTTGGCACTGTTTCTTAAGATATTACATTTTTACAAGTAACTTGGAATCATTATTTCCAGCTCCCAGTACTTGACATGTCAGAATGTCAATGTATTCAAGACCTGCTATGGTTTGCATGTGATCACCCCAAAGTTCATGTACTGGAAACTTAATCCTGCTAGCAGCAGTGTCAAGAGGTGGGACCTTTAAGAGGTAATTAGGTCATGAGGGCTCTGCCTCCATGGATGGATTATGTTGTTATCCTGGGCATTAAAACTGAGTCCAGGGCTGGGGTTGTGGCTCAGCGGTAGAGCGCTCGCCTAGAACGTGCGCTGCCCGGGTTCGATCCTCAGCACCACGTACAAATAAACGAATTGTGTACAACTAAAGCAAATAAATAAATATTTAAAAAAAAAAAAAAAACTGAGTCCAGCCCCTTCTCAATGCTCATGCTCACTTTTCTCTGTGCTCTTCTTCCCTCTCTCCCTCTACAGCACTTTCCACTACATTATGATGTAGGAAATTACCCAGTCTGTGCTATTCTGTTAGAGCAACACAAATAGAACCAAGACCTACTTCAAAGTTCTGTTTAAATGAAGTTCAACAAGGCAATAGCAGTGCCTTGCTTGTTTTGCTCCATACTGCTTCCCAACCTCCCAGAACTATGCCTGACAGAGTTTGGTGCACCTGGCTCACACCATAAGTCTAATTGATATAGCAAATGTATTTTGATTGATACTTTAAAAAACAAAAGAAATGCTTTAACTACATTAAGAATATTTTTCAAAACAAGTTATGTTTATGGGGGCTGGGGATAGAGCTCAGTTGGTAGAGTACTTGCCTCGAATGCATAAGGCCCTGGGCTCGATCCCCAGCACCAAAAAAAAAAAAAAAAAAGTTATGTTTAGACACTACATAAAATGCATAAAACTTAAGAGGAACAGCTGACTTCTTTCTCACTCCCAGATATCCAATTGTGGAAATCTGCAAATCTAACCCCAGTGTATTTTGCCCCAGAATCAGTAGTTTAGGGAAACAAAATCATGCTTTACCTTACAGCCTTCACAAGCATGAACTCCATAGTGGAATCCTGATGCCACATCCCCACAGACTTTACACAGTAGAACCATGCCACTAAATTCTAGAGCACAAACAGACATGAAGTGATGAGCTGGAAGAAAAACTTAAAAGTATTTTTCTTTCCAATTGAATATTTTATTCAACTTGCAAAATACATATCTGCTTTCATAATATTTAAAAAAAAAATCCCTACACCATATTAACAAACAAGGAAATCATAGTATTCTTTTTCCTTTTATTTTTGTACTGGGGGTTGAACCCAGGGGCACTTTACCACTAAGCTACATCCCCAGTCCGTTTCATTTTTTATTTTGAGGCAGGGTCTTGCAAAGTTGCATAGGGCCTTGCACTTGTGATTCTTCTGCCTTAGCCTCCCAAGTCACTGGAATTCTAGGTGTGTGCCATACATGTGGCCATGGTTTTCTTTTAAAACACAGCTTATAGAACTGCCAAAAATACCTCAGAGTACTGTTTTGGGTTTTGGGGTTTTTTTTTTTTTTTCCTTCCTTGATAATTTTAAACATCACTGAAATTTTGTAAATTTGTAGTTGCTTTGCAGCAGATGTGCAACCAGAACTAAGAAAATAATTCTCTGGATACAAATTAAGATTTTAGGCAGAAAAATCAATCAACATAAAAGATGTCTCCATAGGCAGCTGCACTCATTCCACTCTGCTACAGGAGCCGTGCACTCCTTCTGACCCTTCCCTCTGCTTGCAACTTCCATACTCACTCAGGAACCCAGATCCCACTTCTCACTGGTTATCCCAATCCTGCTTTGTCTAATCCTAAGTGTTCCCAACTCCAACTTCAAGAAAGTAAACCCCTTCCCACAATTCTTTTTAGTCCTCTGAGAAACAAGATTCAATAGAGTCCAATAGAAAGATATGTTGTAAAGGGGTACCCTAGAAGAAACATGTTCAGGCAGAGAGCGTAACTACATTGACAGCCCCTAGGCTGTAACTTTTAAAATCACTGTGGATTTTTCTTCTATACTGATCTATGATTACCCAGAAGGGAATGAAAACTATCCTCAGAAATATGATGATCCCTCAAATGAAAAGTTGGTCAAATAAGCCCCACCTGCAATTAATGGCAACAACCTTTAAAATACTAAAATCACTTACTTGTCACACCACTATGACTCTTTGTCATCCCAGGAGCACTGGATTTGCTTGTTTTCATAGAACAATCTATTCGATCATTCTTCAGGATACCTTCAATATTCGAGAGATCCCCATTCTTGGGATTACCATTGGTATCAGAATTAGAGCTATTTGGAGAAGATGGAACAGAAGAGGAGGAGGACTGGAAGCTATTCTCAGAACCCTCACTGTGACAAGAGGCAGGGCTAGAGGCCGAGCTGGAAGAACTGATATAGGCGATCACACCTCCTAGAAAACAGGGAAATCAAACATTAGACACAATATGCATTTTTTTTATTTTCGCAAATCTAAACATACTAATTTACCAAATTGCTAGTAAAGTCAGTAACTTTAAAAACAGGTTACTAGGGGCTGGGATTGTGGCTCAGCAGTAGAGCGCTCCCCTAGCACGTGCGCGGCCCGGGTTCAATCCTCAGCACCACATAAAAACACATTGTGTACAACTAAAGCAAATAAATAAATATTTTTTAAAAAAAAAAACAGGTTACTAGTATTAAATGTTTGCTTACATAATGAGTAAAAAGGAACCCATTCCCTTATTTCCTGCTACCCTTTTGTTTCCACAAAGGTCAAAGCACATTAACTCCCACTGATTTAAAAAGTGAGAAGATCCTTGCGGGCTTGGTTTCTCTGAGCACACACAGGCCCAAACCTAAAGGCTTTCATTTTCTACTCTTTTCCTAAAAGGGCTGAAAATCATCCCTGAGTGACTTCATAACTTACAGTAAACAAACTGTTCTGGCTGTAAAGAAATCTGGTTCTGGTCCTCTCCTTACCTCCTCCATTATCCCCTCATCAAACAGTCATAAAACAATGAGTTCATCATCTGCCTCCTGAGCACTTGGCTGAAACACAGTTGATGGGGAGGGAACAGATGTAACCTTTGGAACTCCAGATAAAGCAATTTATCTCACAATGGAGAATTTTCAAAGGTTTATTGCTCCCAAGCCTTTTGTTTCGATGCTCTCTGAAGACCTCTATGACTATCCACTAATCCCTAGTTCCTCTCCCTCCTCCACCCCATTATTCTGCCCCTGGACTTGCAGGCTCTGAGCAGCTCATAAGGAATCCAGACTCACTACTTGCTCTTCTAACTCATTATTCACAGTACATGTTAAAGAGGCTTGAAGGAAGAACATGTGCTATGAGAGAACAGTAAGACTGCAGCTAATGCACTCTTCACGAACCTACTCTCAAAATGCAGTTCAACAATTCACCAATATAAACCCACAAGCCTGTGAAAACTGGCCTGAACCTCCCAGGTTAAGTCAGAGCCCATAAAATTATTCTCAGGGTATAATTTTCAACTTCTCAAAAAGATAAAAAGTTGCAGGAGTAACCTCAAGGCCAAATATCATATTTTTCCAAATCCTAGGCAAAACAAATAATTCTCATCCTTCCTGCAAAGATCTACCATAGTTTCTTTTCTTCTTCCCTCCATCATCAACAAATATTCATTGGCTTTTTTGGTGTGCAGCATATATAAAGTTTAATTATCTCTTCCATCACTATCCTAAAATCTTATATAAACCTACTATTTTCCGGTTTCTATTTATTTCTCAACCAGACCATGAGCACCAGGTGCACAGTGTCTTAATTCTGTGTACATGCTTCACAGATAAGGCTGCCATAAATAATTTTTAAGACCTACTTTTGCACCTTTATAAAGCCCACATCCAGTAACACAGACATATCCAAAGCAGAGACAAACATTACCGGGAAGCCACAAGTGTACCACAAAACACCCCCTTCCTGACAACAGTCTAAATGTCTATGTAGAGCAGAAAGGGAGAACTCTGCACCTTCCCAAAGTAACAGCATTCATCCTGAAATAAAAACATCCTCTGCTAAAGAGAAATGACTCCCCAATTTTTTTTTTTTTTTTTTTTTTTTTTTTTTTTTTTTTTTTTTTAAGATGAGAAGCCATGATTTACCAGTCATTTACACACACACACACAGCAAAAACTTGAGACCAAGGGCTGGGATTGTAGCACAGTGGTAGAGTGCTTGCCTACCCATGTATGAGGCACTGGGTTCAATTCTCAGCACCACATATATAAATAAAAATAAAGGTCCATTGACAACTAAAACAAAAGTTGAGGCCAAAACAATTCCAAATAGAACAAGAAAAGAACAAGCAGAGGAATTTAAAACCACTTTTAGTCCATTATGTTGAAATTAGGTATAAGATATGTATTTAACCATTGATATACACGTCCAGTCTGGGAAACCCCTAAGAAATAAAAACACAACCACCACTCTCAAGTGGTTTGAGTAGATTCAGGAGAGAAGAAGGATGCCTACTCTACCAAGAAACAATGCTTCTTATCACACAAAAATTTAATATGCATAAATTCAACTTCATTTGAATTTCGCTTGTACTTCACTTTTAAAGACAAAAAATATAAATAACGTGGATAATCCCATTCATTCCAATATACTATCAGGGCATGCCCAGCATCAGTGGAGGTAGAAGGTGTCAATCCACTTTTCTTACAGTTAGAGCCACTCTCTACATGCCATCTTGCAGATTTCACCTGCCCAAAGGGAAGCGAAAGCTTCACAACTAATATTTTACCTGCAATGTGGTCCCTACTATAAACCAATCATTCTCAAAGTGTGGTTCTTGGACCTGGGGCACCAGCTGTCACCTGGAAAACTGCCAAAAATGTAAATTCTCAGGTCCCTCCTTCTTAGCTCTACTGTACCTGAAATGTTAACATGTTCTCTTAATGGTTCTGATATGCACCGAAGTTTGCAGAACACTGTCCCAAGTCAACTACTTCAACTGTAGTGAAATAACCAAGGAGAGTTTTCACCTACCACTGATTTTAAAATCTAAAAGCTCCTACTCCTAAGAGTCTAAACACAAAGAAAAATCTTCCCAACCTTATTTTCACCACAAGAGAAATTATGTAAAATATATATCACCAAAGCCATCTGGTGCTTTTTCAAAATCCATGTTTCCAAGGCCCTTCCCAGACTGGAGAAGTTACCCTCACAAACATGCATTTTTGCCTGGCAGAGTGGTGACTTGGGAGGCTGAGGCAGGTGTCCAAATTTGAGGCCAGCCTCAGCAACTTAATGAGACCCTGTCTAATGCCCCTGGGTTCAAACCCCATAAATCCCCAGTACCAAAGAAAGAAAGAAATATGCATTTTTAGTAAAGTTTTTGTAATCTGGAGTTTAATATGGCTATAGGAAATTCAAACATAAATTGGCTAATAGTTGTAAAGATTGACATCTGCTTGACACAACTGCCCCAAGATCTTTAATACCCTGTGAATTCAGAGAAAACATTTTAACCTGGAAGTCTGTCTAATGCCACATTACTGGGTCATGTGTCTTTATAAAATTTTAGAGCCGGGCACAGTGGCGCACGCCTGTAATCCCAGCACTTTGGGAGGCTGAGGCAGGAGGATCGCGAGTTCAAAGCCAGCCTCAGCAATGGCGAGGCACTTAGCAACTCAGTGAGACCCTGTCTCTAAATAAAATACAAAACAGGGCTGGGGATGTGGCCCACTGGTCGAGTGCCCCTGAGTTCAATCCCTGGTACCACAAAAAAAAAAAAAAAAAAAAAAAATTTTTTAGAGATCTGAAGTTCACATTAGGAATTCCTGGTGTTAGCTAACTGTTACCTTTTTTACATTCACTACAGGAAACAAAGAAAAAACAGTTTTTAGTCCTTAATAAACTCCCTAAGGAATGTCTCACGGCTTTTTTTTTTTTTTTTTTTTTTTTTTGTCTTCCCTAAAGTAGAACCTTAGGTAGAAAGATAAAAGTTGAGAAAGTGATTTTTTTTCCCTTGAAATAAGACTTTCCTAGGGCCAGTACTGTGACTCAGTCATTTCTGTTTAACTATCTCTGCTTCCAAATAAACTTTTAGAAAGCAGAGCTATCCAGATGGCTTAAGAGCTGGCTAAAAGCACCAAATGAACAATGGAAAGTACTATAATTACTACATCATGTACAACCAGAGAAATGAAAAGTTGTGCTCCATTTGTGTAAAAAAAAAAAATTAAATTTAAAAAAGTACTGTAATTAGTGTTGTAATTAATTTCCCAAAACCAACTTCCTTCACAAAAGCTCCAAAATCAAACCTGAGAAAAGTTACTGTGCTACCACTATCAATCAAGGTGCCATTCCCACCTTTCAAGAGTTCAGGCATTTGCACCAGGGACACAATCAAAGATGACCCACCTAGAAGCAGCTGCATTCTCCCAACAAGACCTTCCACACTAATTCAGTTGTCTTAACACCCACTCTTGGGGCTGGGGTTGTGGCTCAGCGGCAGAGCGCCCACCTCGCACGTGCGCGGCCCAAGTTCGATCCTCCGCACCACATAAACATAAATGCAACTGCATTGTGTACAACTAAAGTAAATAAAGATTTTTTTTAAAAAAATCCACTCTTGCTACTAAATGCCAAACTACCAACCTACAGGTTAAATTTTAATTTCCTAGAAGGTAAGGACTACACCGAGTACTTCTTCAACCCAGTGAAGAAAGGGAAGTAAAACTACAGTCATTCATGTACATATTGGACACCAAGAATAAAATGACACAATTTCGTGTCACATTTCATCCTCCTAAGAGTCCTGTGAACCAACTTCCTTTAACCCATTTTATAGATGAGCAACACAGTTCAGAATAGTTAAGCAATATAGCTACTCTGTGGCAGGGCCAGAGCTGAAAGCAGAGGCTGTGTGATGCAGAGTACAGACTACCACTTTTACTGAGAACACCTGAGCAAGCAAGCCACTTTCAATCTCTCTAAACCGGAGTCATTGTCCATAAAATGATACCATCTGCCAGGGTTATTACACAATGAAATGGTGTTCATAAAAGGGATTATTAAAGTGATTTTTTGCAGTTTTTGATGATAAAGCAAGAAAGGTAAAATCCCCAAACCAGCAAGTCCCAAACACCTCCAGAAACAGGCTGAATGTACTTCTTAGAGGCCTTGAGCTAAAATTAGCTGAGGCAGAGTCTTCTCTATTTTTAGCCAAAAGGGACCCTGGCACTGGGCCAGGTTCCCAGGCTAGGGCTTACCCAGTGGTCAACTGCAGACAGGCCAGAAGTCAATATCCAAATTGGACTGCTGGAAAGCACAGCTCCTGCACACACTGGAGTTTTCTTACCCCTTTTCCAGGCCTGCCCACCCTCCTGGCAAGTATGCTTGATGTCAAGTCACGACTATACTTTTTTTTGCCTTGTGACTTAGAATAAAACAGCTTTACCACTGAGAAATTTCAATTTTCTCATCCTAAAAGTGGGCTATGAATAATTCCCCACTCACAGCACCATAGGGTAGATCTAATAGAAGCACCAAACTTCCATGTCCTGGATGTCAGGGCTCCAGAGAATAGCATGGTCCCTTCCCTAAAGTCTCAGAGAACAACCAGGTGAATGCCCATGGAAATGTGCAACATTTCATACAAATGACTGAAATGCTAAGGCTCACACACAGAGCATAAAGAGGGCAGAGATCATGAGGGGCAAATACAGCAAAGGTGACAAAGTCAAAGTGGGGTCTTAAAGAACATATAAATTAAATGATGCATCACTATGACTCATTCTTAAATGGGGTGACAAAAAATGAGGTCTTATTCTGTAAAATGAGCAGTACTTTTCATCTTCATGCAAATTGCTGGAAAAGGAAGGCCAAGATATAATCTTGCATGGGGTGGGGGTGGGTCACAAAAAAAGCCAGCTTAACTAGCAACAAGGTTAAAAAAGAGAGACCTATGTGAATATAAGGAGGCAGGCTGTGCACATGGCTGTCTTTTCCGCCAGCTATGACCACACAACGCTGCAATCCAAGTAGATCCTTACAGTATTTCCTTCAAGCCCAAGAACACAGAACCACCAACTTGTACATACATTTTCAAATGTTATGTAAGCTAACATCTTTGATGGCATCATAGTTAGTAATCTGAGCAAGCCAAGTGGACTTGTGGGTTCAAATTCTTGCTCTGTTATGTTATTTATCTTCAATTTTCTTAGGCCCTCACCTTTAATACAGTGACAACGGTACCTTCCTTCATAGAATGTGAGAGAATATACGTAATGGACCTGACACACAGTCTGAGAGCAACAGACAGTGCTGTTATTTTGCCATTATCATACTGGAAGAGCTCAATGAGAATAGCTCAAACAAATCTAAACCCCCTTTTCCTTTCTTCTTTCCTTCACTTTCTAATGTCATTTTGAATCCAGGTGTTTTCTCTATTGCTTATTTCCATACTAACTTTCTGAATCCCTTAACACTACTAACTAGGATAAGCAACTCCCTACTTCTGATTGTTCCCATTATTTTGCTATTAGTGAAGAGTCTCTCTTAGTGAAGATTCCTTTGCACCTCTGTCCCTCTGATTTTTTCCCCCAAGACTGGAAAAACATAGGATGCAGATTTGTAAACATAATAAACCATGGGAATGTCTTCCATTTTTAAAATGTGAATTATAGCCATGGTAATGAAGGATGTGCAGTGAGTCATCTTTTACTTTACAGATTTCAGTATACTCAATCAAAATCCTTCTGTGACAAAAGTATATAGTTAATTTCTCTATACAATTTCTCACTTAACTATTTCTATCCTTAACTAGGAGAGAGCAGAGATGCAGAGTCATGAATTAAGACAGTAAGATGAAATGATCACTGGTTGAATGTATCAACTTATATACCAATCCTAGAGATAAGAGCCAGAAGTATGCCTCACAGTACTGAATTTAGCCCCACCCTGGTCAATATTTACAATCTGAAGGAAGTTAAAAGGAATTCTTATCAAAACTCCCTTTGACAGATGGCACAAATTGTTCATATATTATTGTTAGTAATATATTGTCAGCCTTGAACCTGGGGCCAAATGAATAACAGAAAATCTTTAAAAAAGTTAAGTGCAAATTCCTACACTTCAGGTCAAGCAATTATCTGCAATATGTTTGAAATCTAGCTTCAAAACAGTTTAGGTGAAAAAGGTCCTAGATGATAGCAAGGTTACTGTGAAGTCAGCAAAGCTATGACAAAAAAAAAAAAAAAAAAAAAAAAAAAAAAAAAAAAAAAAAAAAAAAAAAATTTAAGCCTGCCAGATAATTCATTTGCAGCAGGTTCCAAGACAAAGAAGGCAACTTGGAACTTGGTAATTGTCCAACTACTTCCACAGGAGCCTATTTCACTTCTGGTTGCTACATCCAAAAGGGCAAGAAGGATGAATGGTCAGGGGAAAGAAAAAAAAAAAAAAAAAAAAAAAAAAAAAAAAACACTGAGCAAGCACCAAGGGATGAGAACTAGAAATGGAAGAGCTGAAAAGAACGGGGGGTGGGGGAGGAGCTGTCAAGTCTATCCATCCAATTTTTGTTGTTTATCTCCAAAAGTCAACATTAAGATCAGACACATTCCAGGAAGGCTCAAACCAGAGAAAACTTCTACCACCTAAACCAACACACCCTATAGGTTGCAAAATCTGAAGAATTAATATTAAAGGCTGGGTTAGAAGAGGGTGAATCTGATAGCCATTAAATATCTATCATTTAAAAGTTTAATTCCAGCCGGCGCGGTGGCACAGGCCTGTAATCCCAGTACTTGGGAGGCTGAGGCAGGAGGATTGCAAGTTCAAAGCCAGCCTCAGCAATGGCAAGGCACTTAGCAACTCAGTGAGACCCTGTCTCTAATAAAATACAAAATAGGGCTGGGGATGTGAGTGTCCCTGAGTTCAATCGCCGGTACCAAAAGGAAAAAAAAAAGGTTTAATTCCATAAATTACTGAATGTTTTTAAACACCTTCAAAGACTAAGCAGGCCTATAGGTAATCAACACACAATTAGACAACGACTTTATTGGTATTGTTGGCAAAATATTTACAATATGCTTGTTGTCAAAGTATGATTTTTAGAGGTACATAAAACTCAAATAATTAAAAAAAAAAAAAAAAAAACTGGCTGTTTCTGTAACTTCATTTGCTGCAGGTGTAAGGGCCATCATCTGTCTGGGGCAGACTAAAGGAGGACAGGGGGCGCTGTATTATTCTGTGGCAACCTAACCGGGGTCAGGTGAGGTGAGCAACCTATAGATCTAATATTTCTTTTTAAGTATTTGTTTTTAGTTGTACACAATGCCTTTATTTTTACATGGTGCTGAGAATCCAATCGGCCCCGCACGTGCTAGGCGAGCGCTCTACCGCTGAGCCACAACCCCAGCCCCTAATTTTTTTTTTTTTTTTTTTTTTTTTGAAATAAAGAATGAGGGCTGGGGATGTAGCTCAGTGGCAAAGTGCTTGCTTAAACTGCGTGAATCCTTGGGTTCATTTCCCAGTAAAACAAAACAAAACAGAACAAAAAAAAAGAACAAGGACTAGTTTTCCATAAGGTCTCAGAGTAACCTATGATCACCTGAGTCATTCTGACCATAGTTACTAGTAAGACACATTTACAGTAAAATCCCAGTGCGAGGGGAACTTTCAAGCAGTTTTTAAGACATCAGTGTAATAAGGCGGGTCGTCCTAGAGTAAACTTTATTTTTTTTTTTTAAATCAATATCAGGGCATCTCCAGCGCAAGTGCTAGCGGGTCTGCGCGTCGTTGTTCAGGACCTCAGTGGTTCAGTGGTCCACCGAGGGTCTCCATCGGAGAAGCGCTCGCTTTCCTCGAGGCACTCGCTTCGCTTTGCCTCGCCCTGGACCCATTCCTCGGGCTCTGCAAGGTTAGCTGCTGCAACATCCCCAAGCGTCGGCCCGGACTCGGCGTCGGGGTCACCTAGCGGCCGTGCGGGTGTCGGCCGGCGCACTGCGACGCGGGAGTCCTCCTCGGGGGCGCCCCGCCGCGGAGTTCCGCGGGCGCGCACGCGCGGCCTCCTCCGCAGTGTGCAACCCCGCGGGGGAGGAAGGAATCGCGGCCACGTCACAGCCCGGAGGGTTCCAAAGGGGCGGGGCCTCCCGGGAGGCTGCGGCGCTCCCAGCCGGCGCGCGCGCGCGCACCCGCCCCCACGTGTCCCTGCGGCCCCGGGGAATGTGGGTCACAGAGCCGAGCGGCCTCACGTGTCCCCGCCCGCCACCACCGCCTCAGCGCCCATTATGTAATGCCGCGTCACGCGCCCGCCTAGCCAACCGGCGCCCGCGCGCCGCCGAACGTAAACACAGCGCGCACGTGGCTCGCGCGGCCCGGCCATGTGAGGGGGGGGCCAGGTTGGGCGCCACCGGGCCGCGCTGCGGCGTTGCGGGGTGTCGGGAGGGCCAGCGCGGGGCGGCCCGTGGGGCGACGGGAATCGAGCCCGAGGCAGACGCGCGGCAGCCCACCCCGCCGGACTTGCGGACATCCCCCGCCGCAGCCCCCAAAAATGCCCCCTGGATCCCTCCGCTGTCCCCTCGCCGCCGTCCGGCTCTTACCCGCATTCACCTCCATGGTGCCCTCGGGGAGGGGGCCCAGGCCTCCCGCTTCCCGCAGAGGGGGCAGCGCCGCCGCGGCTCAGCGCCGCGCCGCCCCGGGCTGGAGGCGGCGGTGGTCGCGGGGCCCCCTCATGGGCAGGGCCGGCGGGGCGCCCGGGACCCAGGCCCCGCCGCTGAAGAGCGGGCTGCAGGGAGAGGGTGGCGGCGGCCGGCGAGCGGCGCTCCTCCCGGGGTCCCTGACAACAAAAGCGGCGGCGCGGCGGCTTCCTGCAGCCAGCGCACCGCGGCGGCGAGGGCGGCTGATAGGGAGGGCAGCCGCGACCATGTGACCCGCGCACACACCCCCTCCCTCCGCCCGCCCCTCGGCCGGCCGCTGCGGCGACTCCGCCCCTGCCCGCGCCTCCGCTCGGCTAGCGTCCTCCCTCCTCTTTCCCGCTCCTTCCTCCTCCCCTTGCCTCCTCCCTTTTCTCCTCCACTCCTTCCACCTCCTTTTCCCAATTTCCCTCCTCACCATCCCTCTTGCGCCCCCTTTTCCTTATCGCTCCTCCTGGTTGACCTTCTGGCCTTGTGCCAGGAGCTCCCTGCACTCTGCTCCCCAGAACTACACCCCACCCTCGCTACCTATTGACTCCTCCGATCACCCCGAAGGTTACCAGGACCGCCCGAGGTGTCAAGCAGGTCCTTTCCAGGACCCCGGGCTGGGCCAGCTTCCTCAGGCTGGTCCAAGCCCTGACCGCCAATCCCCCAGTTCCCGCTCTTCCGTCTGGCCTCTAAATGCTGGTCTCTGTGGACCTTCTCTTCCCTCTATACACCTGGATGTTTTCATCCAGTCTCATAAATAAACCTGTTTTTTGATAATTCCAAAATTTACATTTCAAGCAGAAACCTCTCCTCCGATTCCTACATCCAGCATCCCGTTCAGTTATGCCCCCTTGCATCTTAAGGCGTGGACAGGCATTGTCAGAACAGCCAGTATACACTTAAGATTTGTGCATTTCACCTTGTATGTAGATTTTAGGTCAAAAGAAAAATGAAAACAAATTAGATTCGTGCTGATGTGAATTTAGAAGGAAGTGCATTGAAGTCTGCAATTTAAATGCACACCAAAAGTAAGGCTAATAGAGGCATATATAGATGGATAGTAAAAGTGTAAAAATTAGAGGTGGGTTATATGGGTATTCGTTGTAAACATTCATTCAATTTGCTCTTTGAAAATTTTTGGTGTATAATACTAAGGAACACGTCATGTGAAAGACATTTATATGTGCAACATTCTTCCTCCCCCACTTCCTCCCAGCCCCCAACACAAAAGTTCCTTCACCATATCAGTCTTTACTATTTTGGCATATCTGCCTGCTCTTGAAGCCAGCAAGTTAGGTTTCTAATATTCTCTCTCACTGCCATTCAATCCATTAACAAATCTAACCTTCAAATTGTCTCCAGTCCCTATGCTTCTCACCAGTGGCTTTGCTATTACTCTAGAGCAAACCACCATCATCTTTTGCTTCCACTACTGCGATCGTTATTTAACCCGGAGGCTGCTTCTGGGGTCCACCTACAGTCTCTTATTCCCAGCAGTCTGTGTGTTATTTTTAAAATGTAAATGAATTCTGATTACTCTGCTTCAAACTCTCTGATGGCTTCCTGTACACTCCAAAGAAATGCCTTCCCCTAGGCCTTGCTCCTGTTTCAAAAGGCACTCTCCAAGCCCCCTCTAAACACAGTTCCCTAGCCACAATAGTCCTCTTTTCTTCCTTCCCACAGGGCTTTATCACCCCCATGGGATGTGAAAGAGTTTCCCAGGTTACACTTTGTAGCTTGCTTTTTCCTTATATGTATCAGTCACCATCTACTTCTACACAGGTAAAATGAGGTTAATATGAACTGTGTAGAAGGCAGAAATGAAGTCATGAAAGATGACACCAAGCTGGGGTTGTGGCTCAGTGGTAGAGCACTAGCACGTGTGCTGACAGGTTCCATCCTCAGCACCACCTAGAAATAAACGCATTGTGTACAACTAAAGCAAATAAATAAACATCTAAAAAGAAAAGAAAGATGACACCACCACTCTGAAATGGATATATACTATGAGATACCAACTATATGCCATTCTAGAAAAGACAAAAGTATGGTGATAGGAGGAAAAAAAAAAAAAAAAAAAATCAGTGAGCTGGGCATGGGCTTGTAATCCCCAGCAACAGAGGAGGCTGAGACAGGAGGATCCCAAGTTCAGGGGCAGCCTCAGCAACTTGGCAGGACCCTGTCTCAAAATAAAAAAGGTCTGGAGAATGTAGCTCAGTGGTAAGAGGCCCAGGGTTCAATCTTCAGCACCAAGAAAAAAAGAGAAAAAAAAAATCAGCAGTTGCCAAGTGTTATTGAAGGGAGGGCAGGATGAATGCACAGAGCACAGAGGATTATAGAGGCACATAAACTGTTCTGTACAATATTATAATGGTAAATACTTGTGTTTATGTATTAATCAAAACCCATAGAGGGCTGGGGTTTTGGCTCAGCAGTATAGCGCTCACCTAGCACATGCAAGGTCCTGGGTTTGATCCTCAGCACCACATAAAAATAAGTAAAATACAGGTATTGTGTCCAACCACAACTAAAAAAAATAAATATTAAAAAAAAAAAAAAAAAACGCCGTAAAGTATACAACACCAAAAGTGAAGCCTGAATGTTAACTAAGGGCTTTGAGTGATGTGTCAATGTAGATTTAGCAACGGTAACAAATGTACCACTGTGGGGCAAGATGTTGATAGTAGGGGAAGTTGTGCATTTGTGGGGACAGGAGATACACTGCAACTCTACGTTCCATTCAATTTTGCTGTGAACTAAGAACTGCTGTAAAAATAGCCTTTTTTTTTTTTTCTTTTTCTTTTTTTTTTTTTTTTTTGGTACCGGGGATTGAACTCAGGGGCACTCGACCACTGGGCCACATCCCCAGCCCTGTTTTGTATTTTTTTATTTAGAGACAGGGTCTCACTGAGTTGCTAAGTGCCTCGCCATTGCTGAGGCTGGCTTTGAACTCGCGATCCTCCTGTCTCAGCCTCCCAAAGTGCTGGGATTACAGGCGTGCACCGCGCCCGGCTTCTAAAAATAGCCTTTTTAAAAAAATATATTTAGGGCTGGATTGTGGCTCAGCGGTAGAGCGCTCACCTAGCACGTGGGCGGCACGGGTTCGAACCTCAGCACCACGTAAAAATAAAACACATTGTGTACAACTAAAGCAAATAAATAAATATTTTGAAATATATACATATATATGCACATATATATTTAGCTTTATCCTTATCCCCTATGCTGGGCACCCTTTGAGAAACTTCAGTTTGAAAGCTACTGGCCTTCTGTTTGAAAATTTTTCATAAATTATTTCTATGCTAATTTCCTCTATCCTCTTTTTCTGGAACATTATTTGGCCAGATTTTAAATTTTTATTCATTTTCTCTTTTTTTCATTTGTTTGCTTTATTCTCCAGGATTTTTAAAAATTTATTTTCTCTTCTGTCAGTATTTTGTTTCTGCTACCCTATTTTTAATGTCTATGAGCCAGTTTATGGTCTGACACTTCTTTGTTTCATAGATGCAACATATTTGGTTATTTTCTTAAGGATATTAATGGTATTTGTATATTTAAAGAATTATCACTACATTTTCATTATGTTCTATATACTTACTTTTTTGTTTCTATTTCTAAAAATTAAATTTCCCTCATATGTCTAGTTATATTGATTCTCTGTTTATATTTCAAATTGACAGAATAAAAAATGATTGGAATATATATACATGTATACATATATATATATATATATATATTTAGTTACCACCATATAAATTTGAAAAGAACCTAAAGTGAAAAAACCATTGTAAAGGATATGAGACCCTCTCTTCTATAATAATGTCTGTAAAAGAAAATGCGTCTATGAGCCTCAGGATCTTTAAAGACTGCCTTCTTGTGAGGCTTCGCAAATAACCATCAGAGAATATAGAGCTATAACCCAGGTCAGTGGCCAGTCACACCACTGGCCCCTGGAAACTGGTTGGACTCCTCAGTACCAGAGGAGAAGGCTAAGTGACAACCAGATTGGACTGGCCCCAGAGTACTGTAGCTGCAGAGGAAATTGCCTTTTGCTGCTGTCATTCCAAGGAGCCTCATTTATTAATCCTGCAGTGTCTAAGGCTCAGTCTGTTGAGATTTTCAAACTATGTATTGAGGGTTTCTACCTACTCCATCTTCCTCATTCCTCAGACCAAAATAACTCTGTGGAATGAAGTGACTGTGTCTCCAAAAGTTAACCTGTTTAAAAAATGCAAATTATTTCCAGGTAAAACTACCTCCATTAGCCTTTACATTCAACTAACAAGGTCCCATAAAATGCAACACAAAACAGGTTAATCTGAATGCGGATAAAGGAGGGAAGAGCCTAAATTAGAGTCTTCTAGCTCCAAACTCAAGTACAATGGGCCAGTACAACATGAGGACATAGATGAAGGAAGGATATTAGGGGGAAAAGGAAGTAAAGAAGGAAGACGGGATTTCCTTAAACATGAGGCCAGTTCCTCATTTTAAAAGTCCTTACATTTAAATGTTTCAGTAAATCCTGCTACTTCATAATGCCACAACAACATTCCACTTAAACTCTGCCTTTTCTGTGCCCTAGATCAGCAGTTCTCAAGCATTTTGACCTCAGAACTCCTCTACACTGTTCGAATTATTGAGCATAAAGTGCTTTTTTGTGTGTGTATGAGCTACATGAATCAATAACTCCTGGAAATGAAAACAGAAATGTTTAAAACACAAGAATTCACAACCGCCGAGTGCAGTGGCACACCCCTATATCCCAGCAGCTCAGGAGACTAAGGCAAGAGGATTGACAGTTCAAAGCCAGCCTCAGCAACTTAGCTAAGCAACTCAGTGAGACCCTGTCTCTAAATAAAATACAAAATAGGGCTGGAAATGTGGCTCAGTGGTTGAGTGCCCCTGAATTCAATCCCTGATACCCACCCACCCCCACCCCCAAAAAAGGGAAGAATTCACAACCATATGTCTCAGAGCAGTGACAACATCACATGTCAACAAATAGCTTTGGCCATATCCTCTGCCACCTGAAATTGTAATTGCTATTCCTGGTGACATTTGTGGCTTATCTTCTTCAGGTTCTCTTTTTCTTTACTGTTCTGATCATGGTACCGGCTTCTATATAGCACCCAAATTCTTCATCAATCATATGCCTTTATTTTAAATTCAAAATTTTATCTATTCTTATTTTTTAATTAGAAAAACTGTCATAACTAAGTAATAAACGTTTCAATTTAATTACCAGTTATGAGTTACATAGGAATTACTATGTAAATCACGCCTTCTTGTTTTATGTCTTCATAAAATATTTAAATAAACACATTCCAATATTACATCTGCACAAAGAAAAAAAATTCATTCAGTCTGAATCAATCCATTAACACCAACAAGATCCATGAAATTTTTATGGGCAATACTAGAAACTATACAACCCCCCCCACACACACACACCACCATATAAAAATTATATCTTATAAGATGCAATGGTTAGAGTGAAATAGAGTCCTACCAGAACAGTGTATTTAATGGAAAAATAGTTTACAGGTTATCAGTCTTTTTTTTTTCTAAATATTTATTTATTTACTTTAGTTGTACACAATGCAATGCATTTATGTTTTTTTACGTGGTGCTGAGGATCGAACCCGGGCCGCTCACGTGCGAGGCGAGCACTCTGCCGCTGAGCCACAACCCCAGCCCAGGTTATCAGTTTTTAAATTTAATTTTAAGTTATTCACAATTAAATAAAAAGTAAACTTTTGTCCCTCAGTTATAGTATCTCTGTTTTAAGCATCAGTAGCCACATGTAGCTGGTAGCAGCCGTTTCAGATTTACAGACTTTCTTTCTCTTTCTCTCTTACTGAGTCAACCATGATAAATTCCTTCTTTTTTTTTTTTTTTTTTTTTTTTTAATAGAGATTGAACCCAAGCGTGATTTACCTCTGAGCCACATCCCTGGCCCTTTTTCTTTTTTATTTTGAGACAGGGTCTCTAAGTTCTGAGGTCCTTGCTGAGTTGTTGAGGCTGGCTTTGAACTCTCCATCCTCTTGCCTCAGCCTCCCCAGTTGCTGGAATTACAGGCATGTGCCACTTCTCCCTCTCTTACTTCTTAATTTGGAGATTTACCATATAAATTTGCTTCTGTTAGTCGGAGTCATTTTCTCTTATTTGTAACTAAGGAAATTCCACTGATACAATTGCTTTCACTCATTCTCACTTATTTTAGGAAATGTTCCAGTAACTACAGCAGTACGACAAATCACTCCATAACTTAGTGGTTTAAAGTAACAACCATCAGAGCTGGGAATGTAGCTCAGTAGTAAAGCACCTGCCTAGCATGCACAGGAGGATTTGGATTTGATCCCCAGCATTGGGGGAGAGGGGGAGAGGAGGAAATAGTAGTAATCACTTTACTAGCCAGTGATTTCTGTGGGTCAGGAATCTGGAGAGCTCCTGGCTGGACATTTCTGGTTCAGGGTCTCCTAGCAATCAGTAGGTGGAGCTGAAGCAGCAGGGGCTGGAGCAGCTAGGTACCCACAGGGCATTTCTCTCTCCTCTTTGGCAAGTTGCAGGGCTTCTCCACAAGGGCTTTAACTTGTGGGCTACTTTGGGCTTCCTCTCAAATCCTTCAGAGCAATCAGACTGCTTTCAGAGCAGCTCAGGGGTCCTGGGCAAGTACCCAGGGGACCAGGCAGAATTTGCGTCACCTTTTCTGATCAAGCCTTGTAAGCTGCCTGGTACCGTAAACCGGGATAAAAACTCTCGGGGGCAGAGTTAAGCTTTTACTACTTTTACTTCTACTTTCTTAGAGCTTAGAGAGAGGGAAAGAAAGATTTTTCTTCTTAGAGCTTTGAGAGGGAAAGAAAGAGTTTTAGAGAGAAAGATTAGCTTAGAGAAAGATTAGAGCTTCTTTCTTCTCTCTTCTTTCTTCCTTCTTCTTTCTTCTGTCTTCCTCAGGAGTCTCGGCCTAACTCTGACCAGTCATTACTTCTTCTATCTGGTTTCTCTTCTGTCTTCTATCTGGTTTCTCTTCTGTAACCGCTCTGCCTACGTTCTGGCCGCTCTGATTCTTCTGACGACCAAGTGACTGCCCGACTGGCTGAATTCTCTGTTCTCTTAACTCGGACCGCTTTCACCCGGTTATATACCTTCAGGTTTGCGGGTGCCTACAGGTGCGTCACATACATATCAGGTGGAACCCATGGCTTCCAGCTAGCTACAACAGCCCTTCCTAATTAGGGCTCCTTCAAAGCCTCAAAAGTGACACAGCATCCATTTGTCACGTTATTGGTTAAAAGGAAATCACAAGCACACCCAGATTTAAAGCGTAAGGATTATAGTCCTCTTCCATAAAAGGAATGGCAAGGTCATATTTTGAATACCATGTGAGACAGAATATATTCTTGCAGCTATCACTGTTCAAACAGAAGACAATTTTGAAGAATTACACAAATATGCAACCCACCCTGACGTGAGGACCATACTGCAGTGTTAAAGCTTTAAGAGTTTGTACTTCTCAAGGTAGGCACTTTCACTCCCTCTGTCTGCCAATATTCCCTAAGAATGTAAGGAGGAAGGACGCTACCAAGAAAGGAACAAGAGTCAGAGAAGAAATGGATACCCAAGCCGGGCGTGGTGGCGCACGCCTGTAATCCCAGCACTTGGGAGGCTGAGGCAGGAGGATCACGAGTTCAAAGCCAGCCTCAGCAATGGCGAGGCACTTAGCAACTCAGTGAGACCTTGTCTCTAATAAAATACAAAAAAGGGCTGGGGATGTGGCCCAGTGGCCAAGTGCCCCTGAGTTCAATCCCCAGTACAAAAAAAAAAAAAAAAAGAAAAGAAATGGATACCCAGAAAGGCCTCCACTCCCCACTCCACAAAAGAGTTCCATTACATTTTTTATCTATTCATTTATTTTTGCAGTGCTGGGGATCAAACCCACAGCCTCATGCATGCTAGGCAAGCACTCTACTACTGAGCCACATCCCCAGCCCCTCCATTCTATTTTTGAGGTATTCCTTCTTTCTGTGGAACTGAAGGCCAGTAGTGACATTTCAGATACAGGCTCAGTCTTTTGTCGATTCTGAGTCATTTATTTTCTAATTTCAATATCTTACGATTTGGAATGGGACTATTCATTCAGATAAGAAGCTAGTAGGAAAAAGGGTTATGTCCACTCGTAATGAGTGCAATCTGTACAACATTGCATAAAAATCCAAGACAACAGAAACCATCTGGGTGAGATGCCTCATTAAATACAGTAGAAAAATACCTACTGTCATGTGGAAATTCTGGCTGAATTGTGTAAGTGCTCTGCTGATTTAATAACATCCTAAACAGAAATTTGAAAAACTAAGTAATAAAAAAGAAATGTTTCATGAGAGTGCATTAAATAAACATACTATAAGGAATGCCTGATCATCTTTAATACTCTCTATCACAGTTAAAAAAAAAAATTCTGCAATACTATTTTCCCCCACCCGCCTCCGACAAGAAACGGTGAACAAAAAAAAAAAAATTAACATCAAACAAAACTAGCTCTAACAACAGGGCATACTGCTTAGCTAAAGGAACTATACATATTGCTGACTCTCTCAACTCTCTCATAATTTTCCCATCTTCCCTATTATTATTATTATTATTATTATTATTATTATTATTATTATTTTGTACCAGGGATTGAACTAGGGGGCACTCGACCACTAAGTCACATCCCCAGCCCTATTTTGTATTTTATTTAGAGACAGGGTCTCACTGAGTTGCTTTAGTGCCTCACTCTTGCTGAGGCTGGCTTTGAACTTGTAATCCTCCTGCCTCAGCCTCCTGAACTGCTGGGATTACAGGCGTGCACCACTGCACCCGGCCCCTATTGATTATTTTAAAAATCCATCTAAATGAGAATCACTCCTACAAATATAATCAGTCCTGAGATGGCACCATGAACCGATTATTCTCTTTTTTAATTTTTTTTTTTTTTGTCACTGGGCCTTTATTCTATTTATTTATATGTGGTGCTGAGAATGAACCCAGTGCCTCACACATGCTAGGCAAGCACTCTACCACTGAGCCACAAACCCAGCCCCCTGATTATTTCTTAAATTTTTTTTGTGGGGGGGTACTGGAGATAAACTCAGGGGTGAGGTGTAACACCAAGCTGCATCCCCAGTCCTTTTTTCCATTTTTATTTTGAGACAGGATCTCACTAATTTGCTGAGAGGGCTTGTTAAATTGCTAAGGCTGGCCTCAAACTTGCGATCCTTCTACCTTAGCCTCTCTACTCTCTGGGACTACAGGAGTGTGCCACCATGCCCTGTTGTCTTTTAAGTTGTTTTTATTTTTTTTAATTTGTTTTAATTAATTATACATGACAGTAGAATGCATTTTGACATACTGTAACCAAATGAAGCATGACTTCTCATTCCTCTGGCTGTACGTGGTGCACAGTCACACCAGTAGTATATAGGGTAATAATGTCTGTCTCATTCTATCATCTTTCCCATCCCCACCGCCCCACCCCTCCCCTCACTCCCCTCTGCACAATACAAAGTTCTTCATTCTTCCCTACGCCCCCACCACCCCACTGTGGATCAGCTTATCAGAGAAAACATTCAGCTTTTGGTTTCTTGGGATTGAATTATTTCACTTAGCATGATATTCTCCAACTCCATCCATTTACTTGCAAATGCCATAATTTCATTCTTCTTTAAGGCTGAGTAATGTTCCGTTGTGTATATGTACCACATTTTCTTTATCCATTCATCTGTTAAAGGGCACCTAGGTTGGCTCCACAGTTTAGCTATTGTGAACTGAGCTGCTATAAACATTTATTGGCTGTGTCACTGCAGTATGCTGATTTTAAGTCCTTTAGATATAAATCAAGAAGTGGGATAGCTGGGTCAAATGGTGGTTCCGTTCCAGGTTTTCTGAGGCATCTCCATACTGCTTTCCAGAGTGGTTGTACCAATTTGCAGGCCCACCACCAATGTGTGAGTGTACCTTTTCCCCCACATCCTCGCCAACATTCATCATTGCTTGTATTCTTGATAATTGCCATCAAGTTTTTTATCACAAATTATCACCAATATTCAGAGGGAGCTTAAGACCCAGTTGGGTCCCTTTTTAGCAATCAATTCCTCACTCCTCTCCTTCAGTTTATCAGCAACTGTCATTAATTCTTCCCGGTGTACTTTGTCCTTCCTCTGCTGGGAAGTTAACCTAGACCAATGGTCTCAAGGGTGGTTGCTGAATCAGCAGCATCTGGGAAGTTGGTAGAAGTTCTGCCTATAGGCTCCACTGCAGATCTAATGAATCAGACAACTCTGGGGATGGGTCCAGAAATTTGTATTTTAACAAGTCCTCCAGAGTAATTCTGATGCACCCAAGTTTGAGATTGTTAGCTTGGAAATTGAAACAGTAGTTTGATCAGTCCCAAGAACCAGATAATATAGATCAGCCCAATATTCCAGGGATACAGGCCAGCGTGACTCAAGAAAAGATTAATGATGGCTTCCCTCCAGAATTTCCACGTTGTGTCTCCAAGTGACAGGATTTCTGCCCTATAACATGACAGAATAAAATTCTAAATGCAAGCCTGGCATAAGAACACATGCCTGTAATTCCAGCAACTCAGGAGGCTGAGACACGAAGATCGCACATTTGAGTCCAGCCTCAGCAAATTAGAAAGGCTCTCAGCAATTTAGAAAGAACTTGTCTCAAAAGTAAAATAAAAAGTACTGCCATCGGCTGGGCGTGGTGGTGCACGCCTGTAATCCCAGCACTTGGGAGGCTGAGGCAGGAGGATCACGAGTTCAAGCCAGCCTCAACAATGGCGAGGCACTTAGCAACTCAGTGAGGCCCTGTCTCTAAAAAAAAAAAAAAAAAAAAAAAAAAGGGGGGGCTGGGGAGGAGATGTGGCCCAGTGGTCAAGTGCCCCTGAGTTCAGTCCCCAGTACCAAAAAAATAAAAAATTAATTAAAAAAAAATAAAAAGTACTGAGGATGAAACTCAATGGTAAAGCACTCCTGTGTTCAATTCCCAGTACCACACACACACACACAAAAGAAATCTAAATGCAAAAAGATGGAAACCACATTGCCTGGGTTTCTGATTCTATTTCCTCCTCCAGGCCTGAATGCATTTCTACCCATAGATTCTGGGAGAAACCTGCTATGCTCATGATAAACTCTTCTGCCGTGCTTATTACCAGTAAGCCTTTACTAATTATCTATAGATTTTTATATCTACATTCTAGAAGATGAATTTGTTTCTAATGCTTACACCCTTCTTCATGGCTGTGCACAAAAAATAAAACATTTTAATAGTAGTAAGAATATTATAGCCAGGTGCGGTGGTGCATGCCTGTAATCCCAACACTTGGGAGGCTGAGGCAGGAGGATTGAAAGTTCAAAGCCAGCCTCAGCAATGGGAGGCACTTAGCAACTCAGTGAGACCCTATCTCTAATAAAATACAAAAAAGGGCTGGGGATGTGACCCAGTGGTCGAGTGCCCCTGAGTTCAATCCAATTCCCGGTACCACAAAAATAAAGAAAGAAAGAAAGAAAGAATATTATGACCATTTAAATCTCAGTCAGGCCAGCCTGGTGGCACATGCCTGTACTCCAAGGAGGGAGGATCTCAAGTTTGAGGTCAGCCTCCACAATTTAGTGAGACCCTCTTTCAAAATAGAAAATAAGAAATAAAAAATATTGGGGCTTGTAGTTCAGTGGTAGAGCACCCCTCGGTTAAATCCTAAGTACAAAAAAAAAAAAAAAAAAAAAAAAAAAAAAAAAAAAACAGTCAATATCCAGGACTCTCTCTTAGCCTCCAAATTCATATAAAAGCTTATTCTTCTTCTTTATCATGCAGTTTTTTTTTTTTGTTTGTTTGTTTGTTTGTTTGTTTGTTTTTTTGGTACCGGGGATTGAAGATTGAACTCAGGGGCACTAGACCACTGGGTCATATCCCCAGACCTTTTTTTGTATTTTATTTAGAGACAGGGTCTCACTGAGTTGCTAAGTGCCTCGCCATTGCTGAGGCTGGCTTTGAACTCGCGATCCTCCTGCTTCAGCCTCCCAAAGTGCTGGGATTACAGGCGTGCGCCACCGCGCCCGGCTATCATGCAGTTTTATAGAAGAAAATTGGAAAGATTCTGGGTGCAGCATCACCTGAGAAACAGCAAAGATACAGATCGCCAGGCCCAATTCTGAACTTAAGGAATCAGAATCTGCACATTAACCAGGGCTCCAGGTCACGGCTCCTGGCTGTGTGTGCACAATGGAGTGGAAAAGCACAGCTCTACCGCAGCAGAGAGGCAGAGGGTCTCCAGCGGGAGTGCTCCCTGCAGGGGAGGAGCAGGTGGCCCTCTCGGATGGGCGCCAGTGATCCATGCCTCCCGGCATTCACCGCTGAGAGTAATCCCTGTCCGTGAACGTGACCTGGACCGAGTAAGGTGCTTCTAACAGTAGAATAGGCGAAGGTGATGGGAATCTCTTCCGAGATCATGTTGTAAAAGAGTGAGACCTTTACCTTGCTTGTACCCTCTCTTCCTGGCTGTTTTCATCTACTCGCCCTGTCTTAGCAAGATGCAGTGTTGTGAGCTACCCTATGCAGAACTTCAGCCAACTTTAGCCACAGCCAACACCTTGATTGCAGCCTATGAGAGATTCTTTTCTTCTCCTTCTCCGGTACCAGGGATTAAACTCAGGGGCACTCGACCACTGGGCCACATCCCCAGCCCCCCCCCCCTTTTTTTTTATATTTTATTTAGAGATAGGGTCTCACTGAGTTGCTACGTGCCTCACCATTGCTGGGGCTGGCTTTGAACTCTCTATCCTCCTGCCTCAGCCTCCCAAGTGCTGGGATTACAGGCGTGCGCCACCGCACCCGGCTAGCCCATGAGAGATTCTAAGCAGAGACCCAGCTGAACTGAGCCATGTGATAACAAATGCTGTTGTTTTAAGTCATTACATCTTGGGGTAACAGATAAGTAAGCAATAGATGAATAATACAAAGGACAATTAACAGACCAAAGACATGGGAATCTCTGGGATCATCCAGGCTCCCCTGGAGACAGATGGGAAAAAGAAACACCACTTATCAAAGCCAACTCCTGGGAAGAAGTAGGCTTTCTTTGAGTCCAAGGTGGTTCATGAGGCTGAGGACAGTAAGGATGATTGAAAGTTTGCATAAGAACCTTCTCCTCTAGATAAAAAGAGATTCTGCCTGTGCTCCCCACACTGAGGTTTATCTCCTGAAGAAATTCCATCTCTGAAACCACAGCTCCTGGGAGGCTGGGGATATAGCTCATTTGGTAGAGTGCTTGCCTGGCAATCCCCAGCACCAAAAAAGATTAATTCAGGAAGTATAAAAGGAGTTCCAGGGGCTGAAGTTGTGGTTCAGTGGTAGAGTGCTTGCCTAGCATGTGTGAGGCACTGGGTTCAATTCTTAGCACAACATATAAATAAAGGTCCATTGACAATATATATAGAGAGAGAGTTCCAGGAAAAAATATGATCAAAAATATGATTCAAGATAATTTTCTTGAAATTAGATAAAATGGGCTTTCAGGGGCTAGGGTTGTGGTTCAGTGGTTGAGTGCTTGCGTAGCATGTGTGAGGCACTGGGTTTGATTCTCAGCGCTGCATATAAATAAATAAAATAATGATCCATTGGTCACTAAAAAATATTAAAAAAAAAAAAAGAAATGGGTTTTCAGATTTAAATGCTCACAGATTCTTACACAATTAATTTTTAAAAATGTATCTTCAGGGGCTAGGGTTGTGGTTCAGCAGTAGAGCGCTTGCCTAGCACGTGCATGGCCAGGGTTCGATCCTCAGCACCACATAAAAATAAAGGCATTGGGGGCTGGGGTTGTGGCTCAGTGGCAGAGCGCTCGTCTCGCACGTGCGAGGCCCGGGTTCGATCCTCAGCACCACGTAAACATAAATGCATTGCATTGTGTACAACTAAAGTAAATAAATAAATATTTTAAAAAATAAAGGCATTGTATACAATTAAAACAAATAAATAAATATTTTTAAAAATTGTATCTTCAAAGGATAGTATGATGAAATTTCAAAACATCAAGGGACAAAGAGATCATAAAAACATCAGAAAGAAAGATCAGATCACATATACTATGGTTTGTTTATTGTTATTAATTTTTTATTTGTTCTTTTTAGTTATACTTGATAGTATATTTTGACATATAATACATACGTAGAGTATAACTTCCCATTTTTGTGGCTGTATATGATGTAGAGTTACACTGGTTGTGTACTCATGTATGAACATAGGAAAGTATGTCTGATTCATTCTACTGTCTTTCCCATTCCCTTCCCCCACACTCCCCTGTCCATTCCAGTGAACCCCCACTCCCCACCTCCCCCACATCATGAGTCAGCATTCACATATCAGAAAGAACATTCGGCCTTTGTTTTTTTATGGATTGGCTTATTTCATTTAACATGATAATCTCCAGTTCCATCCATTTAAATGCCATAATTTCATTCTTCTTTATGGCTGAGTAATATTCCATTGTGTATATATACATTGTCTTTATCCATTCATCTGTTGAAGGGCACCTAGTTTGGTTCCATAGCTTAGCTATTATGAATAGAGCTGCTATGAACATCAATGTGGCCGCATCACTATAATATGCTGATTTTTTTTTAGTCCTTTGGGTATAAGTCAAGGAGTGGGATAACTGGGACATATGCTATGGTTTCAATGTATCCCCCAAAGGCTTTGTTAGAAACTTAATCCTCAGTGCCACCCTACTGGGAGGTGGAGCTTCATGGAAGGTGTTTAGGTTATGGGGCTCCATCCTCATGAATTAATTCCAATTTTAAAAGGCCTGGAGGCTTTCTGGCTTTCTCTCACATATGTGCATGCCCATTTGGCTTTCCACATTCCACCACAGAATGACCTGGCAAGAAGACACTCACCAGATGTTAAGCAGTTGCCTCCACTCTGCCCTTGGACTTCCCAGCTTCTAGCCAAATAAATATATTTACTTTATAAATTACCTGGTCTGTGGAATTCTGTCACAGCAAGACAAAACAGACTCACTAACATAAAACAAAAGGAAGCCGGGCGCGGTGGCGCACGCCTGTAATCCCAGCACTTGGGAGGCTGAGGCAGGAGGATCACGAGTTCAAAGCCAGCCTCAGCAATGGCAAGGCACTTAGCAACTCAGTGAGACCCTGTCTCTAAATAAAATACAAAAAAGTTCTGGGGATGTGGCCCAGTGGTCGAGTGCCCCTGAGTTCAATCCCCGGTACCAAAAAAAAAAAAAAAAAAACCACCACCATTTCTGCCGGGCGCGGTGGCGCACGCCTGTAATCCCAGCACTTTGGGAGGCTGAGGCAGGAGGATCGCGAGTTCAAAGCCAGCCTCAGCAATGGCGAGGCACTTAGCAACTCAGTGAGACCCCTGTCTCTAAATAAAATACAAAAAAGTTCTGGGGATATGACCCAGTGGTCGAGTGCCCCTGAGTTCAATCCCCGGTACCACAAAAAAAAAAAAAAAAAAAGGAATCAGAATATCATTCAACTTCCCAAAAGCAACTTTGAATATTTGAAGAATGCCTTCAAAATCTAAGAATAAGATTTTTGGGCTGGGGCTGTAGCTCAGTGGCAGAGCGTTTGCGTAGTACGTGTGAGGCACTGGGTTTGATCCTTAGCACCACATAGAAAAAGAACAATAAACAAATAAAATAAAGACATGCTGTCCAAAAAAAGAAAAAAAAAAGATTACTTTATTTCAAATATCAAATTTCAGCCAAACCATCAGTCAAGTGTAAGGGTACAATAAAGATATCTTTAGACAGGTAAACTTTCCAGACACTCATCTTCTAGGGCTGGGTTTGTGGCTCAGTGGTAGAGCACTTGCCTAGCATGTGTGAGGCACTGGGTTTGATTCTTGGTACCACATATAAATAAGTAAATAAATTAATTAAATTAAAGTGCATCAACAACTAAAAAACATATTAAAAATTAAAAGTACATTATAAAAAAAAGAAAGAAACTCACCTTCTACACATCACTTCTATAAAGTTACTGGAGAATATATCCCACAAAAGAAAAATTGATGTGAGATACATTAAGTGGAAAATGAGAAGTGTGTGTGCATGCACATGCATGTGAGTGTGTGCCAATATGCCCACATCTATGATAGGAGGTATTGTAACATTATAATTCTCATTTAGGGCTGGGTGTGTGCTCCAGGGGCAGAGCACTTGCCTTGTATGCATAAGGCCCTGGATTCTATCCGCAGCACTATTAAAAAAAATTCTCATTTTCATTTGGTCAAAGGATATAACATTTCAGTTAGACAGGAAGAATAAGTTCAAAAGATCCATTTTGAGCTGGTTTGCAAGGTCAAGGTCAGCCTCAGCAACTTAACAAGTCCCAAAGCAACTTTGCAAGAAACTTTCTCAAAATAAAAAATGAAAAAAGGGCTGGGGATGTGGCTCAGTGGTTAAGCATCCCTGGATTCAATCCCTAGTACAAAAAAAATAAATCTATACAATATAGTGACTACAGTAATAACTGTATTCTATACTTGGAAATTGATAAAATAATAGCTTTTTTAAAAAGAATAACTTTTAAGTGTTCTGACCACACACAAAAAAAAGTATGTGAGGTAATGCATATGTTAATTAACTTAATTTAGCCATTCTGGATTTTATTTTTGTGGTAATAGGGATTGAGCTCAGAGGCACTTACCCACTGAGCCACAGCCCCAGTCCCCCCACCCTTTTTTTTAATGTATATTTTTAGTTGTAGGTGGACACAATACCTTTATTTTTTTATTTTTTTATTTTTTTATGTGATGCTGAGGATCAAACCCAGTGCCTCACATGTGCCAGGAGAGCTCTCTACCACTGAACCACAGCCCCAGCCCTGCCACCAGCTCTTGTTTTTGTATTTTATTTAGAGACAGGGTCTCACTAAGTTGCTTAGGGTCTCACTAAATTGCTGAGGCTAGCTTTGAACTTGCTATCCTCCTGCCCCAGCCTCCCAAGCCGCTGGGATTACAGGTGTGCATTTTTATCCGTTCTAAATATAGATATATTTCAAAATACCAGGTTATCCAACATAAAGAATTTTTATTTGTCAACTAAAAAATTAATCATTTAAAAACATTTTCATCTTCCATAATAGAAAGCCTAAAATTTGTGCATAAAAGAAACAGAAATGGCATTTTAGGAATATTATTTAGAATAATGAAAACATATACTCAAGGAAATATTGGAAGAATTAAGACTGGGAACTGGGGATGGGGAAGGACAGGATAGGGACCACTATTTTTCATAAGCCTATAGTTAATCATGCAAATATATTACTTTGATGAAAATAAAAATTACTTTAAAACCCAAAACTCTTTGACCCTCCTCAAATACCTCAACCTTCCAATCAAATAGAGAGTATGTAAATGAATTACAGAGAGGCTGTTATTAATTGTTTGAGTTGCTTTTTCACTTGTCTCATTTCTGGTCAGAATACTATTGATGAGACTCAATCTGTTTCTCTCTTCCATGTTTAAGGAAAAAAAAAAAAAGTCTTTGAGTCTGTAATTCCATTTCTGAGAACCTGTCCTAACAAAATAATTCTAAACATAGGAAAATCTGTATGTGAAATGATATATAGCATTATTTATGTAGACTACAAAACTGGCAAATACCCACATGCCTAGCCAAAAGGAAGCATGAGTAAAATTCCCCTCAGCTTTTAAAAAGACTATATGCAAAAATAAGGCAATAAGGTGACAATGCTAAAAACCTAAATTTTTTTTAAAAAATCAATATGAAAATTAAATATGAAGTATTATCACAACTATGTCTAAAATTCCTTGCACTAAAAAGAAAAATAAAAGGTTGTGGGAATATACCAAAGGGTTTAACAGTGGTTTTATTTCAATGGTGATATTATGATTATTTTTCTTCATTTAACTTTGTGCATTTTTTTGTTATTTTTACAATAAAAATACTTCCAAATATAAATAAAAATAATTTTTATGTTAGAAACTTTTTTTTTTCAGTATTGGGGATTAAACCCAGGAATACTCAATCACTAAGCTACATCCCCAGCACTTATTTCTAATTGTTATTTATCTATTTATCTATTTATCTATTTATTTATTTATTTATTGGTACTAGAGATTGAACTCAGGGGCACTCCACCACTGAGCCAATCCCCAACCCTATTTTGTATTTTATTGAGAGACAGGGTCTCACTGAGTTGCTTAGCACCTTGCTTTTGATGAGGCTGGCTTTGAACCCACAATTCTCCTGTCTCAGCCTCCTAAGCTGCTGGTGTTACAGGTGTGCTCCACCATGCGCAGCTTTAAATTTTTATTACTACTATTACTAATTTTTTTTTTGCGGGGGGGATACCAGAGATTGAACTCAAGGATGCCTAACCTCTGAGCAAATCCCCATCCCTTTTTATTTTGAGACAGGGTCTCACCAAGTTGCTTAGGACCTCACTAAATTGCTAAGGCTGGCTTTGAACTTGTGATCCTCCTGCCTCAGTCTCCTGATTCACTGGGATTACAGGCATGCAGCCGTAGAGACTTCTGATCCTACGATTTCAATTCTGGCAAGTTGGCCTTAATGTTTTCACCCAGTGGATCTTTTCTAATGGAAGTCATTTCAATCCCAAAATAACTGACTCTGAAGAGTTTATGAACACAACATCTTCAAAATTATCTCAACATTGATACATTTCCAGCAAGAAAGTATTAAGAGAAATTCAACAGTCCAATTTGACTTAAATAAATAGTTGTTGGGGCTGGGGTTGTGGCTCAGTGGGAGAGCGCTAGCCTAGCACATGCGCAACCCATGTTTGATCCTCAGCACCATGTGAAAATAAAAAGGCATTGTGTACAACTAAAACAAATAAATAAATATTTTTTTAAAAAAGTAGTTGTTGAGCAAATCAATAAATGGTCAATTTTGCATATGTTGAGGTCAAACTCTTTCAAGTAGTTTCCATTTTTACTTTATTTTCCTAAAATCATTCCTATAAAAATAAAACTTTTCCCTCAAAATCTTAAAGAAAGAACTTATTTCTCAATCAGGATTTTGTTTTGTTTCTGATTTTGTTTTTTGGCTAATCAGAGCTGCCAGCTTTAGCAACTTTCTCTCATAGACTTATTTCTGAGTCCACCTGCTTTAAAGAATTTTGCAGATTTTCCTTCTGCCAATATTTAATTCTATTATTTTCAAGCCAGCAACAAAACTGACAATGTTTAGTTTTAGCCATTATCGGTTTTATTTTTACCATAATATTCATTATGTACATGATTTTAAAAATAAAGACTGCCGGGCTTGGTGGTGCACGCCTGTAAATCCCAGCAGCTTGGGAGGCTGAGGAAGGAGGATCGAGAGTTCAAAGCCAGCCTCAGCAAAAACAAGGCGCTAAACAACTCAATGAGACCCTGTCTCTAAATAAAATACAAAATAGGGCTGGGGATGTGGCTCAGTGGTGGAGTGCCCCCAAATTCAATCCCCAGTACCAAAAATATAAAATAATTTAAAAAATAAAGACTGACGGTTTCTGTTTCTTTCTTTCTTTTTTTAATCTAATTAATGAAAATGTGATAAATATTCCTTGGATATACATGGATTGGTACAAAGTTCATGAGTGTGTTACTGCAATATTGAGCCACTTCTCATAACCAATCTTCTCACCTTGTGCCAAGCATCCAAGCTGCAGATACAGCAAATGACCTACTTTACAAAAAAAAAAAAAAAGAAAGAAAGAAAGGAGCAGAAGAAGAAAAGGACCAAACGTCTAGCCATGGCCAGGTTATGTACATCATTCATTCTTTCTGGTACCTGCTCCGTGTCAGGCTGCATTAAGCCCTAGGGATGAAGGGATGTCAATCTCTCCCCTCTAGGGATTCAAGGTCTTCTAAAGAGAGGAAGGACCATCATGTAGTAGTCTTCCTGCTGGGCTTGTTAGTGGTTGAGTTGGTTAATCTTCTCCCAAGGAAGACATCTAAGATTTTGCTTGTAAAAAATTATTTTTCTCCATTCCAACAATGACAACAGCCTCCTCATTGGTCTCTCTGCTTCCACTCATGCCCCCCCCCCCAACAATCTGTTGTAGGGGTCTTTTTTGAATTTAAATGAGATTATGTCACTTCTATGCTTGAGACCCTCCAACAGCTCTTCATTTCCCACAGCATAAAGTCCCGGGTCTTTCCTGTGGCTGAGGAAGTTCCACGTGGCTGGCCCTTTCCCATCTCCAACTTTGTCTCCTTCCACTCTCCTGACGACACTTCCACTGCTGCTCCACTGGCCTCCTTTCCTGCCCTCCAGCCTCCAAGGCTCATTCGAAGCTCAAGGTCTTTCCATCTGCTGTTCCTTCTACCTGGAATGCTTTTCCCTCAAATTTTCACATGACTGACTCCTTCTTATCCCCTACATCTTATCTCAGTTTTTGTTTTTGTGTATTTGGGTACCAGATATTGAACTCAGGGGCACTCGACCACTGAGCCACATCCCCAGCCCTATTGTGTATTTTATTTAGAGACAGCGTCTCACTGAGTTCCTTAGTGCCTTGCTTTTGCTGAGGCTGGCTTTGAACTTGTTATCCTCCTGTCTCAGCCTCTTTAACCACTAGGATTACAGGCATGCGCCACCGCACCAGGCCTTATCTCAGTTTTGTTTCCTTCTGGAGACCTCCCTGTTTCTGTGTGTGTGTGTGTGTGTGTGTGTGTGTGTGTGTGTGTTCTTAGCTACTTTTTTTTTTTTTTTTTTTTTTTTTTTTTTTTTTTTTTTTTTTTGGTACTGGGGATGGAACTCAGGGGCACTGGACCACTGGGCCACATCCCCAGCCCTTTTTTGTATTTTATTAGAGACAGGGTCTCACTGAGTTGCTAAGTGCCTCGCCATTGCTGAGGCTGGCTTTGAACTCGCGATCCTCCTGCCTCAGCCTCCCGAGTGCTGGGATTACAGGCGTGCGCCACCGCGCCCGGCTTCTTAGCTACTTTTTTTAATTAAAAATTTTTTAAAAATTATGGTGCTAGGGATGGAACCCAGGGCCTTAAGCATGCTAGCACTCTGCCACTGAGCTACACCTCCAGCCCTCATTTTATTTATTTATTTATTTATTTATTTATTTATTTATTTATTTATTTATTGGTACTGGGGATTGAACTCAGGGGCACTCAACCACTGAGCCACATCCCCAGCCCTATTTTGCATTTTATGTAGAGACAGGGTCTCACTGACGAGTTGCTTAGCACCTTGCCATTGCTGAGGCTGGCTTTGACCTTGTGATCCTCCTGTCTCAGCCTCCTGAACCACTGGGATTACAGAAGTGTGCCACCAAGCCCACAAATATTTTGATATATGTATACAATGTGGCATGATTAATCAATTAAGGTAATCAACATATTCATCACCTTACCTACTCATTGTGTTTTTATGATGACACATTTGAAATTTACTCTTTTAGTTATTTTGAAAAGTATAATATATCATCTTGACCTACTCACACCGCTGTGCAATAGATGTTGAAACCCATTTTCTCCACAATCTTTGTAACTGTCCGAAATTATATTATTCATTGTTTGTTGTCTCCCATGTTAAAATGTGTGGCAGGCTGGGGTTGTGGCTCAGCGGTGGAGCACTCGCCTAGCATGTGCAAGGCCTGGGTTCAATCCTCAGCACCACGTAAAAATAAACACATTGTGTACAACTAAAAGCAAATAAATAAATATTTTTAAAAATGTGTGGCACATGGGAACAGGGACCCTATCCTTGTTGTATACTAGTATATTCCATTTGCTTGACACATGGATAATCCTCAATAAATAGTTGTGGAATGGATAAATACATGAATACTATGTCAAAAGAGTTGTAAAAGAGGAATGTCACAATTGTCATGGAAGAGTCAGAAATTCCATGAAGCAAAAACGTGATTTTTGATTGAATGCTGAGTAGAAATTCAGAGGATGAGAGGCAGTTAGTTGAAAGGGGGACTGAAGAAAGAATAGAAATAAAGGAAGGTACAAGAGATTTGGAAGACAAGCCGGATGCAGTGGCGCACGTCTGTAATCCCAGAGGCGTGGGAGGCTAAGACAAGAGGATCATGAGTTCAAAGCCAGCCTCAGCAAAAGTGAGGCACTAAAGCAACTCAGTGAGACCCTGTCTGTAAATAAAATACACAATAGGGCTGGGGATGTGGCTTAGTGGTTGAGGGTCCCTGAGTTCAACTCCCAGCACCAAAAAAAGAAAGAAAAAAAAAAGATTTGGAAGTCAGAGTCTGGGCACAGGTGTGTAAATATGATAGAAAGCCATGTTCACTAAGCACGGAGAGATCAATATGGTGGAAACTGAAATTGCTTCATTACTGCCTAAAAATCAAAGACACTGTGTGGGCAGAATAATACCCCACACAAAGATGTTCACGTTCTGTGTTATGATTCTCCAAGACTTTGATCATCTTATGTTACCTGGCAAGGTAGAATTAAAGTAGCAGGTGGAATTAAGGTTATTAATCAGCTAATTATCAGGGTAGCTGATGCAAATATCCACGAGAGACACAGCTCTGAGTTCAAGCAGAGAATATCTGCCAGGCTGCCCTTCTGCAAGGTGCAGCAGCCTGCTGGGAAAAAACTTCTTAACTATATAGTCACATAAAATGGAGTAGTTAAAAAGTAACTCATCTTGTCCTATGATTGTTATTTGGGGTCTTTCCTATAGTTTCGGTAGTTAGGGAGTCTTTGGGGGTGAGCCTAACGGGAAGGTCATGCCTGGGTGGGCAGATTCTGATTCTCAAAATGGAGTTACTTTGGCCTAAGCACCTAACGCTAACCTTAAAGAGGTTATCCTGTATTATCGAAGTGGGCCCAGTGTAATCACAAACTCCTCTAGTTGTAGAAGAGGGAAGCAGGTCAGTATCAGCATGAAGCATCCTGAGAAAGGCTAGACCAGCCATCCACGGCTTTCAAATGGAAAGAGGCATGAGCCAAGGAATGTGGACTCCTCTAGAAGCTGAAGAAGACAAGAAATTCTCCCCTATGGACTCTGGAAGGAATGAAGCCCTGCCCACTCCATTTTAGCCCAATGAGATCTCATTCAGGACTTCTGTCCTCCAGGACTGCAAAATCATAAATTCGAGTTCCATTATGCCACTTAGTGATTTTTGGTAACTTGTTATGGCAGCAATAGAAAACAAATAGAGACATCAAAGTCACTCAAGTAAAATGAGGAAAGGAGAGGCAAGACTCATAGCTAGATTAGGGACTCATGTATGGAAAAGATTTGGTAATCAGTAGAAGGGCTAAATTCCAATCTCTGGGAATGCCAGCTCCACACAGGTCATTGTCATTTATATAACATGTTGGGGACAATCAGAAGAACTGAGCAATTCTTAAGCTCATTTCCAAGGAACAAGGGAAAGAGGGAGTGAATTAGATTAGAGGGGGTCCTAGTGATCAATCTCTACAGTTTTGCTTGCTCATTCTTTTAGGATTTAAAAAATAATTTATTGCATGGATCCCTTGAACAATCAATCTTCTACAAATTTTTTAAAAAATCGACTGGATAATAAGTCTTCTGATATTCCGTAAATTTTTTTTTCTTTTTACAAGAAACCAAGAATGGATTCTTTCATTTAGAGGAGGGGGAAAGTCCCTGAGGAAGGTTTTGTTTTCTCAGGAAGACGGGCAAGCTGGGAATAATCACCATTGTGTTGAGCGATCATTCTTGCAGAGTTGGTGCTTGTAGGTCAACCAGATCCCTTTCTTTTGCTTTCTAAATTGAGCTGAAATGGTTCTTGCTGACCCAGGAGTTTTGGCTGCATGCCCAGAAGTGCCACCCCTGCAGGCACTGTATAATGAAGCAATCCACAGGGCTGAGCTCAGCATAAATAAAAGTTCAAGCTGGGACTTAAATTTTTAACACATTTGCAGTATAAAAGCAAAATAGCCAGAGGAACTGTAACAGAATGACATCATTCAAATAGCTGAAGAATCATTTTAATCATTCAAAGACCCAGTATCACAAGAGACATGTCGTTATGACAGCATGTCCCACAGCTGCCTAAAATGCATGCTTCTTACTTCATACCCCTGACAAAACATAAGGAAACTATTTTTCTGGATGTTTGGCTTTGGTTTATTGGAGGGGTTTGTTTGGGGGTAAGAAAAGGTGAGATGTTCAGGTTTCCTTTGTGAGAAGACAAAAAACTGTTCTGCATATGTGTGCTAAAGGAAGGAAGGAAAAAAAAATCAAACACACACCTCCCCCATTTCTTGTAGACTAATATAAAGTTCAGTTTATTACCAGATCACTCTTTTTTGTGTGTGGTACCAGGGGTTGAACTCAGGGGCACTCGACCACTGGGCCACATCCCCAGCCTTTTTTTTTTTTTTTTTGTATTTTTTTAGAGACTGAGTTGCTAAGTGCCTTGCCATTGCTGAGGCTAGCTTTGAACTCTCGATCCTCCTGCCTCAGCCTCCCAAAGTGCTGGGATTACAGGCGTGCGCCACTGCCCAGTTTACCAGGTCATTCTTTGATGAGCTACATTGAGAAACCTCTCTTAAGCATTGATAGCATTTATTATATGCAATTTATAGTTTAGTACATTTAGGGGTTAGGATTGCAGCTCAGTGGTTCAGTATGTGTTTTGCGTGTTCAAATCCCTTGGTTTGCCGGGTGCGGTGGCACACGCCTGCCTCAGCAATGGCGAGGCACTTAGCAACTCAGTGAGACCCTGTCTCTAATAAAATACGAAAAAGGGCTGGGGATGTGGCCCAGTGGTTGAGTGCCCCTGAGTTCAATCCCTGGTACCCCCCCCCCAAAAAAAATTCCTAGGTTTGAGCCTCAGCACCATAAACAAATAATATTAATTTTATTTGTTCTTTATTTATTTATTTTTAACAGAGCCAGAGCTTGAACCTAGAACCTCACAATGCTAAGCAAATACTCTGCCACTGAGCTATAATCTCAGCCAATGTGCAAATTCTCAAAGGCCAAAAATTTCATTCTCAAATATTGATTAGGTTATTGATATATACCAAGATTCCGTGAGATTGAACCCAGGGCATGTCGCGAACTTACATTAAGGGGCCAAGGTCTTTAGCCACCCCCCTTTGGGGCCCAAAAGGAGTCCCTTTCTGACCGGCAGAGAAGGGCTGGGGTAGCCTACCTGGCGAATACAGGCCGAGAGGACAAGAGTCGCCAGCGTCCCCTCCCCCGCCTGTCAGACAGACACAGGGTCAGGCTGGGGAGTCCAGTCAGTCAATGCAGGAGCTCGTTTATTGAAGGGGTGCACAATGCTTTATAGCGGGCCACAGCCAGTCAGTGACCAGCAGGGCGGTTCTGGTTCTCAGAGCCACGCCCCCTGCTTAGCCTAGGTCAGGTAACAGGGCGTGGTAATGTGGCAAGCAGCCAGAAAGCCAGAGCTTTTCCACCCGCTAGGCAGAAAGTGTAAGGTCCCAACAAGGGCGTTTAACCACCAAGCCACACCCAATCCCTTTTTTGTATTAGATCTAGAGACAGGGTCTTGCTGAAAGGAAGTATTATTTGAGTGAAACTAAAAATGTTCTGTTAGAATTTCTAGCATTAGTGATTGTATGATTCCATGACTACAGCCTACTATTAGATCCCCTTTTGTCAAGAGAGCCATCTGTAGACTATGTGTGGACCAAATCCGCATGGAAGCCCATTGAATAAGAAAATCTGATATTTGGAAACTTCCAGTGGCAATCCTACTGGCAAGATCACCCAGATACATGTGAGTCCTATTCAGCTTTGTCAGGTCCCACACAGTACTGGAGACGGGGTGACCTGCTGCAGCCACCTAGCCACACAGCCTCTCAGAGGTGGGTGTAGCCTGCCAAGATGCCAATCAACCTGTTGACTGCAAGACATCATGAAGCAAGACTCCAGCCCTGAAACCTTATCCCTGCCTTTGATGTACCCCCTTCAATAAAGCCACTAGCGCCATTTTCTAGTTGTTCAGCACCAGTTCCTGTGTGGGTTGGACCTATCATGTGCTCTGCTTTAAAACCTATTCTTTGACTCTGTCTTTTATTTTATTTTCTCAGGTGGCTTATCCGCTCCTGGGCAGGAAAAATTACCCAGCGCCTCCCGATACCCTTCTTCAAATTTATGGCCTGTCTTAAGAAATGTGAAGGAAGAGTTAAAGACAGGACCAATGTCTTCAACTAGATGTTAGCAGTTGAACAGTAATTTTGTACATCTGTCTTTATGTACATTTTTAAAAATTCATAAGCACGCAAATTTAAAATGAATTTACGCATTAATGCTCTTTGCTTGTCACTCAACTAAACAATACAAACACTCTTACAGCTTCTAGGTAAATTCCCCTTAATGAAAAAGGTCAGAAGAAAATAATCATCTTTGGAAGGGATTAATTTCACACTTTAGTGAAAGCAGTAATTCTCAACCTCTTTAAATTTTTTCATTGTCATTCACCTAAGGAAAAAATAAATTTTATTTAAATTCTAAATTTAAAGAAAATTAATGGGAGAAATTAAATACTGAGGAAGAAGATTTCATCAGGTGAGGAGCCAGGTACAGTGGTGTACACCTGTAATCCCAACAACTCAAGAGGTTGAGGCAGGAGGATCACAAGTTCAAAACCAGCCTCAGCAACTTAGCAAGGCCCTGTCTCAAAATAAAAAATAAAAAGGGGCTGTGGATGTGACTAGTTCAATCCCCAAGACTATTGGGGAAAAAAAAAAAAAATTCCTTAGGTGAAGATGAACTTTGGAGGGACACAAAGCTTTGTAATATCTAAATTTTTTACCCCCCCCCCCCCCCCGCTATGGAATGAATTTTTGTGTCCCTCCCCAAAACACATATATTAAAATCATCATGCCCCCATATTAGGGGTGGGGCCTTTGGGGAGTAATGAGGTCATGACTCCGATGAGTGCTCTTAAAGGAGACTTAAGAATCCACTTTCTGAAAAGCTGGGTGCGGCACACCTGTAATCCCAGCACCTGGGAGGCTAAGGCAGGAGGATCGAGTTCAAAGCCAGCCTCAGCAATGGCGAGGCACTTAGTAACTCAGTGAGACCCTGTCTCTAATTAAAATACAAAAAAGGGGCTGGGGATGTGGCCCAGTGGTCGAGTGCCCCTGAGTTCAATCCCCGGTACCAAAAAGAATCCACTTTCTCAGCTGGGGATAAAGCTCAGTTGGTAGAATACTTGTCTCACAGGCACAAGGCCCTGGGTTCAATCCCAAGCACTGCAAAATAAATAAATAAATAAATAAATAAATAAATCTGCTTTCTGCCATGTGAGGATATAGCATAGAAAATGCTATCTGTAAAAGCAGGGATTGGGCTCTCACCAGACACTTAGATCTTGGACTTCCCAGCTGCAAGGACTGTGAAAATAAATCTTCATTAAGTTACCCAGTCTATGGTAATTTGTTACAGGAGCTGAACTAAGACACTCCCAAGAACCAATTTTTGTCTCCTCAGGGGACATATTCCCTCCTGTTTTTATCAGCTTTTTTGCTGCTGTGACTAAAAGATTTAACCAGAACAATTTTAAAGAGAGCAAAAAGTTTATCTGAGGGCTAACAGTTTCAGAGGTCTCAGTCCATAGATAGCAGGCTCCAATCCTCCAGGTTTGAGGTGAGGCAGAACATCATGGCTGAAAAATGTGGTAGAGGTAGCCGGGCGCGGTGGTGCAAGCCTGTAATCCCAGCACTTGGGAGGCTGAGGCAGGAGGATCACGAGTTCAAAGCCAGCCTCAGCCATGGCGAGGCACTTAGCAACTCAGTGAGACCCTGTCTCTAATAAAATACAAAAAAAAGGGCTGGGGATGTGACCCAGTGGTCGAGTGCCCCTGAGTTCAATCCCTGGTACCAAAAAAAAAAAAAAAATGTGGTAGAGGGAACCAGTTCACATGGTGATCAGGAAACAGAGACAGAGAGACTCCGCTCTCCAGATACAAATATATGCCCCCAAAGCCGCGCCCCCAATTAACCACTTCCTCCAGACACATCCACCTGCCTCCAGTTACACTCAGTTAATCCCATCAGGGATTAATTCACTGATTATGTGAAGGCTACCACCCAATCATTTCTCTTCCAAACCTTCTTGCATTGTCTCACCTGTGAGCTTTTGGCAGACAACACATCTAAACCATAACACCTCACTTGAGAATTCATAGTAGGAAGAAAACAGGACAAAAAAGAAAAGAAAAGAAAAGAAAGAAAAGTGGGGTTGGGGCAGAAGGAGCAGGTACAGGAATTCCTTGCATATAGGCCCTCAACCCCTAACCCCAGTGATTACATAAGCTGGTATATGAGTAAATGGAGTTTCTCCAACACTGGTGCTATTGGCATTTTGGGCTGGAAAAGTCTTTGGTTTTGGGAGCTGACACGTACCTTGTAGAATGCTTATCAGCAGCGTTCCCAGCCTCTACCCACCAGATGCCAATAGCAAACTCACACTTCCCAGTTACGACAAACAAAAATGTCTCCAGACATTGCCAAAAACGTCCCCCTAGGAGCCAAAACCCTCCCCCAACCCTGTTCTGAGAACCACCAGCATAGAGTGATTCAGAAGGAACTTGGAACAGGGAGAAGTTCTGGGAGTGTCGGGTGACACAGAGAATAACTTCTGTGTGTGAGATTGTCACACATGCAAACAGCAGAACAATATTGAATTCGTTTCCCATTGTTGTCTTAGCACACTTAGTGATGGGTTGCAGTGCAGATTTATAACCTTACAGTTCTGTAGGTCAGAAGTCCCACCCAGGTCTCCCTGGACTGGAATCCAGGTGTCAGCAGATGTGTTTCTTCCTGGAGACGGTGGGGAGAGCCTGTTTTCTCACCTTTGCCCACATTTATGGCTGGGCTTCCTGTGCTCCCGGACTCGTGGTCCCCTCCCTGCTGCAAAGCCAGCAATGTCAGGCTGAGGCCATCTCACCTTGCCCTCTCTCTGGCTCTCACAGTCTTCTGCTTTCTCTTCTATATTTAAAGGACACTGCAATTACATTGGGCCCAGGAGAAATCTCCCCATCTACAAGTCAGCTGATAGCAACCTTAATGCCATCCCTTAACTTTTTAATTTTTTTTTTTTTTGTAAATGGACTGAATGCCTTTATTCATTTATTTTTATGTGGTGCTGAGAATCAAACCCAGTGCTTCACATGCTCTACCACTGAGCCAAAACCCCAGCCCCTTAATGCCATTTTTGTTTGTTTTTTCATTTGTTCTGTAACCTAATATTCTCAAGGGCTTCAGGTATTAACGTATGGACATAATTGGGGTCATTACTCTACCTACCATGGATACTTAGAGTGTGATGATACTAACAGTCACATTACTGAATTCCAGCATAAATTTTGGAAGAAGAGATCTTCTCCACTAGCTTTCTTTCTAAAACTATAGAAGTTGTTTTGTGGCAGGTAATAATATGCAGTCTTAGCTGGGCGCGGTGACGCACACACTTGGGAGGCTGAGGCAGGAGGATCACAAGTTCAAAGCCAGCCTCAGCAATGGCAAGGCACTTAGCAACTCAGTGAGACCCTGTCTCTAATAAAATACAAAAAAAAAAAAAAAAAAGGGGGCTGGGGATGTGGCCCAATGGTTGAGTGCCCCTGAGTTCAATCCCTGGTACCAAATAATAATAATAATAATAATAATAATAATAAGAAGAAGAAGAAGAAGAAGAAGAAGAAGAAGAAGAAGTCTTTATGTTTTTTTTTTAAGGAACCACAGTCCACATCATGAAATTGTAGGTTAAGACAGGAACCTCTATACTTCATTTAGTAGAGCAACTTATGCAAATGACTGGAATTTCATAGTGTATTATCTTGGTTGAATCTCCTTTTATTGAGTCCTATTTCCTAGGCACTTATCCAGTAACTATGGTTTAAAGGCTGCCTTCTGAAAAAAATAAAAGACTGCCCTCTGTTGGGCACAGTAGCACATGCCTGTAATCCCAGTAATTTGAGAGGCTGAAGAAGGAGGATCGAAAGTTTGAGGCCAGCCTCAGCAACTTAGAAAGACCCTGTCTCAAAATAAAAAATAAAAAGGACCAGGGATGTCGCTCAGTGGTAGAGCAGTCCTGGGTTTGTGATAAGAGAACTAAAGGGACTCCATCTTGTTCTTCAGCGGCCATCTTAGGAGTTCCAAGAAATAGTTCTGTTTCTCAGAAATAATAGAACACGGAAAGTCCTGCCTCTGTACCCATTAATCGTCACCTAGCATAATATACTTGGCAACACAAAAATAGCAATTCCTATACAATGTAAAGTTGTTCTCTTTGGTTTCCATTTTTCCTGGGCAACATACCTTGTCGGAGATTGATTGTCTACATGTTAGTAACCATTCTCTAACATGTACTCAACTAGGGTCATCTTGACCCCCTTCCCTTCTATTTGATCGTTGCTATACAAATCTGGAAAGTCCCATGGGAAATATTATCGTACCCATTGCTTTGTCTTGCTAACTGCCTAGATTCAGCTTCTGTACCGTGGCTTGCTTGCATTGGCTGAAACTCTGCAATTGAATATTCCGCCCTCTGTGATTTTTTTCTCCTTATAAACCCTTGAAAATCACTGCCAGCGCGCCATCTTGTCACACTGTGTGATGTGTGAGGATGGTGGCCGCTTATCAGCTTAATAAAGGTTTTTTTTGGCTCAAGTGTGACGTGGCTTGGAGTTTTAATTGGCATTATGCTGGGTACAACATTTTTGGTACAACAGGTTCAATCCCTGGTACTGGAAAAAATAAAAATTAAAAATAAAATAAAGGCTACCTCCTATGACTCACTCAAAACATCGCAGATTCCACCATGTTTATAATTGCTTCTGACCGCAGGGTCATTTAGTTGCAAGTTTCTAGGGTCATAAATGCATCTCATTAGAAAGAGAGTCCATAGTTCTAAGCCATGCTCCTCTGTAGTCAATATAGTTCTTGCCTACCTTGCTCTTCAAAATGTAACCTCTCCATTCATAAAATCTTCAAAAGCCATGGGCAGGCCCTGGTACCATAAGCATCATCACCTGATTGAACACCCTGTCCCTGCCCAGTAACCAGAAGGGAAAGAGGGACGATCTTTGGGGCAAAGAACTGACAACCAGTGGAGAGTTGTTCAACTCATTGGTTGGTTGAAGGAGGGAAGATGACTCTGGGCCTGAAGACCCTCGGCTACTTCCTGAAACCCTCCCTTCTTTTCCACCTTCCTCTTCCTTTTCCCCGTTCCCTTCCCTTTCTTCTGCTGAGATTGATTGAGTTTAGTAGTTGAGACAAGAAACCTTATATTAAATTGGAAACCTCTAGGGGTGGAGGTGGCTAGAAAAAATAAGTAAAACAGAGAATGTCAGGTGGTGATGCTAAGGAGAAACATTAAGGGGCGGGGGCGGTGAGGAAATGCCACAGGTGAGAATGAGGAATGTGAAATTTTAAATGAAGGGCCTGGGAAGTTCTCACTGAGGTGGCAATGTTTGAGCAAGGACCTGAAGGAGGTGGGGGAATGAGCCACGTCCACATGTGTGGGAGAAGAGCATTGCAGAGATCCTAAAGCCACAGCAGGCTTGATCAGATTTGATGAAGATCGAGGGTGCATAGACAGCTGCAGAGGCAGAAGCCAGGAGAAATGTAGTAGGAAATGAGATGGGGAGGGAACAGCTCCCCAGACCCCAAAGGAGTGATGGATTCTCAAAGGCAGTGTGTGATTCCTCCATATCAGGGACACTTGGCAGATTGATGGGAGTGTGTTTTTTTGGGGGGTGGGGAAAGATTACTGGGGATAGAACTCAGGGACACTCGACCACTGTTGCTGCCTGAAGCGATTGCCGCTTGGAGCAATGATGCTGCGGGAGAAAATTTGGAGGCAGGATGAAAATGAAAAAGGGTCTTTTATTCTTCTTCTCTCTCTGGCTTCAGCAAACTCTCCAACTCCAACCACAAACTCCAACAAACTCCTTCCACACTCCAACCAGCTCCAACTACTTCCAACCATCCACCTTCTTCTTCCAACAACCTCTAACCAACCTCACCCGGTTATATACATTTAGCTTTAACAAGGACAAGTGCTTACAGCTCAAGCTTACAGGTACATCACACAGTGTTCACGGGCATACAAAGATTCTTTGATAAATGTATGAATATCAGGTGGAACTTGAACATCTTTTATGGCTCTCAGCTAACCGCAATCTTAGCTATCTCCTTAATTAGGGCTCCTTCAGACCACTGAGCCACATCCCCAGCCCTATTTTGCATTTTATTTAGAGACAGGTTCTCACTGAGTTGCTTAGCCTCCCTTTTGCTGAGGCTGGCTTTGAACTGGAAATCCTCCTGCCTCCTGTCTCCACCTCCCAAGCCACTGGGATTATAGGCGTGCATCACCAAGCACCAGCTGGTGGTGAAGGGCAAAAATCACACTGGAGACAACCATGCAGCCAAGAGATTTATTCACCAGCCTTTATGGCTGGTTGGAGGTAGAAGAAGTATGGGGAGAGAGGAGTCAGGGAGAGGGAAGTGTGCAAGCTCTGGTGGGAGAGAGGAGTCAGAGAGAGGGGAGTGTGTGAGCTCTGAACAGAAGGTGAGTGCCTGGCCATGCCAGCTGTGGTCTCTGGAGCTATCAGCTAAGGCAGCTGCCGTAGGGCTGGAGGAGATGGGTCTGGAGCTGTCGCAGTGGCTGCCTCTTCTCAGCAGGGATGAGCTGTTGTGACTGAGCTCAGGGTAGGCAGGAGCTTTAAGTAGTGATTTCTGGTGGGGGGGGTGTACCAGAGTGACCTTTAACTCTATTGGCTCTTTGCCCAGGGAACAGGGAGAACTTTAAGCCTATTGGCTCCTGCCTGGGGAACAGAGCAGCATTTAAGCTGATTGGCTCCCACCCAGGGAAAATGAAACCAGGTTGCTTCTCATGGAAATTTCCATGGGGGAGGTGGCCCATCGGCCCAAGCCTATCTATCAGGTGGGAGCGTCTTTGATTGCCACAATGACATGAGGGAGAGTTACTGGCATTTTGTGGGTAGGGCCCAGAGAAGCCAGAAGTACTACATGTATATGGGGTAGTCCCACTCAGTGGGGAATTGTCCTGGGTTCAGCAAGACTTTCACATGTCTTGCCAGAGAAATTCTATTGTCTGAGGCTCGAACGTAGCTTCATTACACACATAAACACAATATTCTTGTTGCACAGTTTTAATATAGCCTGTATTTTATGGAAGTGCAATTACCTTGTGATTAAAGGAAGATTGTTTTGTGTGAAACTTTCCTAAGAGCTTTTTTTTTTTTTTTTTTTTAATATTTATTTAATTTGCTTTTAGTTATACACAATGCGTTTTTTTTTTTTTTTTTTTTTTTTTTTTTTTTTTTTAAAATATTTATTTATTTGGTTTAGTTGTACACAATGTGTTTTTCTTTGTACGTGGTGCTGAGGATTGAACCCGGGGCGCGCACGTGCTAGGCGAGCGCAATACCGCTGAGCCACAATCCCAGCCCCACAATGCGTTTTTACATGGTGCTGAGGATCGAACCTGGGCCGCGCACATGCTAGGCAAGCGCTTTACCGCTGAGCCACAACCCCAGCCCCTCCTAAGAATTTTTAACCATGTCAGACACCAGGTCACTGATGGGAACCCTGCTTGTGGCGTTGAGTAACTGGTGGCACACGTAGTTCTGTTAGACTGGGTTCACAGCCATTCTGCCTACAGGTATAAACACCATCTTATAATACTTTATATACTCTGATCTCATCTTTTTTTTGAGGGGGGAGTTTACTGGGAATTGAACTCAGGGGTTCTTAGCCACTGAGACACATCCCCAGTCCATATATATATGGGATCTTTCTAAATTGCTCAGGGCTTTGCTAAATTGCTGAAACTGGCTTTGCAAGCCTCCTGCCTCAACCTCTCAGCTGCTGGGATTACAGGCATGCACCACCACGCTCGGTCTTTGATCTTATTGTATCCAGAAATACATATTGTTTTATTATAGATTACTTTTCTTATTCCTTATATTAGTTTTGAACATTGCATTAACTTTTCCACAATTTTATTTATAGATTAGTTGTTATCTATAAATTTCATTTTGCAATAAGGACATCATACATTTCTATTATGGAAAGGGGATGTTGGGACCTTTCACCCCCCAAAAAACAAACTATTAAAAACTGCTAGTATAGAAATCTTGTAAGCCTTCTTCTTCTTTCCCCCCCCCCCCCCCCCCTTATTTTATCTTTTACTATGAAGTTGAAAGTCACTGCAGGGTTTTTTTTTTTTTTTTTTTTTTTTGTGTGGTACCAGGGATTGAACTCAGGGGCACTCGACCACTGGGCCACATCCCCAGCCCTATTTTGTATTTTATTAGAGACAGGGTCTCACTGAGTTGCTAAGTGCTTCACCATTGCTGACGCTGGCTTTGAACTCGCAATTCTCCTGCCTCAGCCTCCCAACATAGCTTTAATCTTAATTTTTGTATTAAATATCCCCTTAAATAATTTGATGAGAAATTCAAGTAACTGTCATGGGTGTAATCCCAGCCACTTGGGAGGCTTAGGCAAGATGATTGAAAGATCAAGGCCAGCCTGGACAACTTAGAGAGACCTTATTTCAAAATTAAAAACAGAAAGGGCTGGTGACAAAAAGAGCTCAGTGGTAGAGCACTCCTGGGTTCCATCCCCAGTGCCAAAAACAAACAAACAAAAACACATTCATTTATTTTAAGATAGGTGAGAAGACTATTTGTAACATTCATGGCCTAGAAATTATATTATTGAATTTTTAAAAAATCATTGTATGTAAGAGGAAAACCACATTTAAAAAATTATGTCCCCACCGTAGTCCCAAATCTATTTTGAAATATTACATTTTTTTATGATGTCATAATGAAACATTCAATTTAAATATTTACCCTAAAGCTGGCCAAGTTTGAAGAGCAGGTCCCAAACACAGGAGAGGAGATAATGCTGTCAGTTGTTCACTGGTTTTATCATGCTTCAGATGGTGGCCCAAGAAAGTAGTGACAATGAAAATGCTTTCAGAAGGAAGCCCCAACCAAGGAAGGACAATGCAGTGATAGGGATACTTTTGTGAGGGGAGACATTATATGAACCTTTTACTGCTCCTGTCTTGCCTTGCGTGCAATTTCTTTGTGCTTTTGTTCCTGATGGCCTGCGGAGGTAACTTTCTGGTAGGACAGTCCTTCAGCAACTGGAGCCTTTGCCTGCTCCTGGAGCAGGTGCCTGGGAGTTTACATTCTCCAGGGCAGGCGCCACCCATGACTGAAGGGCACAATGGCATGAAAACCCCATTTTCTTGCCATGACTTAATACAAACCTGGAAGTTTCTCTTAGGCTCTACTTTCCCTGTGGGATCAGGAAGAAACAGCTCTGAGCAGGACTTGGACTGAAATCACACTTGGACTTGGCCTCTTTCCGCCTCCCCTTGTTAGTTTCCCCTGAGAGTACTTGGGTGACAAACTGCTAGCTTAGAAATACTGGACTTGGAGTTTGCTTCCATATATGGCATTAGTTCAAATTACCACTTTTCTAGGGAAAAAAATATTGTTATGGACATTTTTTTTTGAGTGATGTTCAACATGAAACAGTTTTTGTTTTTCTATATAAGTCAAATATAACATCAGAATTAAATACATTTTACATATTTAGAAACAATGCTATCAGTTAATTAGGGACTGGGTATGGGCTGAGCGTAATGAGAGCTAATGGTAGTTAGATGAGACTATTTTACGTCAGAAATATATAAACTGGGAGTCCAGACCTATCGTCTGTAGAAAAAGAGCTATTCCTGGTCCAGTCGGGAGTTTAAATAATTAAGCGGTCACTTGGAAAAGCCCAGCATTAGAGGAAAGAGAATTGACAAGTGAAATTTCATTCAAACCATCAAAATCTAACATATCCCATTGGTTCCACTATAGAAATATTTCTCTCAAAGAAGTCTGAGCTAGACATCCAGACTCTCAATTTTTCAGATTGGAAAAATACTGACAAAACCCTGGTTCATTGTATTCATTTTACAAATGAGAGAATTTACATTTAAACACTGGAAGTCACTAACCCAAGACAATTCCTGCTAGAAAATGGCAGTACAGCCAGGCGCGGTGGCGCACGCCTGTAATCCCAGTACTTGGGAGGCTGAGGCAGGAGGATCGCAAGTTCAAAGCCAGCCTCAGCAATGGCGAGGCACTTAGCAACTCAGTGAGACCCTGTCTCTAATAAAATACAAAAAAGGGCTGGGGATGTGGCCCAGTAGTCGAGTGCCCCTGAGTTCAATCCCCAGTACCAAAAAAAAAAAAAAAAAGAAAGAAAGAAAGAAAATGGCAGTACAGGGATTTGAACTCAGGTGATCTGACTCCAGAATCCTTGTCTAGCGTAGATAGCATCATGTCCCTTTAAGAGGGGAAACAGGTATGAGAGAGTAAGAAACTTGCCTAAGGCAGCAGAGAGATTCCCCAGGAGCATTTTTCTTGTTATCTGTATGGAAGAATGCCTAGTTTTTTCTTTCCTGTTGCCCTCTAGATTCTAGCAGGATTCTACTAATCCTTTACAAAGGATTGTTCCAGGGCCCAGCTTTATTCCAGAGTCTTAAGGGAAGATTATGGTAGTGGTGGTAGCGACCACTAAAGGCCCAGAAAGTCAGGGAAGTTCTGACTAGTCCCTGCCCAACCACACTTGGCAACTGTCCACCTCTACAGAATTTGAGATGAAATTTTTATTTTACTAAAAACAAGAACCAAGCAGGGCACAGTGGCACACGCCTGTAATCCCAGCACTTGGGAGGCTGAGGCAGATCGCGAGTTCAAAGCCAGCCTCAACCATGGCGAGGCACTTAGCAACTCAGTGAGACCCTGTCTCTAATAAAATACAAAAAAAAGGGCTGGGGATGTGGCCCAGTGGTCGAGTGCCCCTGAGTTCAATCTCTGGTACCAAACCAAACAAACAAACAAAAATACAGTGTCTTGGGAGGCTGAGGCAGGAGGATTGCAAGTTCAAAGCCAGCCTCAGCAAATATGAGGCACTAAGCAACTAAGTGAGACCCTGTCTCTAAATAAAATACAAAATAGGGCTGGGGATGTGGCTCAGTGGTCAAGTGCCCCTGAGTTCAATGCCCAGTAAAAAACAAAAAACAAAAAACAAGAGCCGGGTGCAGTGGTGCACGCCTGTAATCCCAGCACTTGGGAGGCTGAGGCAGGAGGATGGAGAGTTCAGCCTCAGCAATGGCTAGGCACTTAGCAACTCAGTGAGACCCTGTCTCTAATAAAATACAAAAAAGGGCTGGGGATGTGGACCAGTGGTCCAGTGCCCTTGAGTTCAATCCCCAGTACAAAAAAAAAAAAAAAAAAAAAAACACCAAAAAACACCAAAAAAACAAACAAACAACAACAACAACAAAAAACCAATAGCTTGTCTAGAACATTCATAAGGTGTAATGATAGGAAAAGTACCATTTTAAAATAATTGTAATGTTGTTGCTCAAAATGTTGAAAAGAGCCGGGCACGGTGGCGCACGCCTGTAATCCCAGCACTTGGGAGGCTGAGGCAGGAGGATCACAAGTTCAAAGCCAGCCTCAGCAATGGCGAGGCACTTAGCAACTCAGTGAGACCCTGTCTCTAATAAAATACAAAAAAGGGCTGGGGATGTGGCCCAGTGGCCGAGTGCCCCTGAGTTCAATCCCTGGTACCAAGAAAAAAAAAAATGTTGAAAAGCTAGTTTCGCACACCTGTAATCCCAGCGGCTCAGGGGGCTAAGGCAGGAGGATCACAAGTTCAAAGCCAGCCTCAGCAAAAGGGAGGCACTAAACAACTCAGTGAGACCCTGTCTCTAATAAAATACAAAATAGGGCTGGGGATGTGGCTTAGTGGTCACATGCCCCTGAGTTCAATCCCCAGTACCAAAAAAAAAAAAAAGTTGTAAAGCTTCAGGAGGATTGTTTTTTTTTTTTTAATATTTATTTATTTGCTTTAGTTGTACACAATGTGTTTATTTTTACGTGGTGCTGAGGATCGAACCCAGGCCGCGCACGTGCTAGGCGAGCGCTCTACCTCTGAGCCATAATCCCAGCCCTAGGATTTTATAAATCATATAAAAACAATCAATGATATCTTGAGGAGGGGTTATATTAGGAACATATATCCAGGGATTTAATCCCTGGGGGCACTTAACCACTGGGCCACATTCCCAGCCCTTTTTATTTTGAGACAGGGTCTCACTAAGTTGTTGAGGCTGGCTTTGAACTTTCGATTCTCCTGCCTCAGCCTCCAGAGTCACTGGGATTACAGGTGCGCAGCACTGAGCCCCGCTATTAGGAACGTTTTTAAGTGGCAGTTAATATCTTCTTTGGTGATTTCTATCTTTGGGGTTGGCACTTCTTGAGTCTTTTTCCTAGGTTTTGTTATTGATTTGCTTTAAGGGGGTGGGGTGGGGGTGAGGCTCCAATTCTCTTCTTACAAACTGACTATAAGAAGGAAGAAGAGTATGTGAGTTGTACAAATTAAAAATTATTAAAAAAAAAAAAAAAAGAAGAAGAAGAAGAAGGAGGAAGAAGGGCTGGGGGTGCAGTTCAGTGGTAGAGGGCTTCCCTAGCCTGGGCGAGGTCCTAGTTGTTCAGTCCCTCGCAAGACACACACACACACACACACACACACACACACACACAGGGAAGAAAAAGGGTTGAGTAAGGGCTTAAAGGAGAAAATCTATTTAGTAATTTTAGCAAGCTGCATGATACAAAACTAAACATTAATAAATTAAAGAACTGCTACATTGGAAAGGGGATGGGGCATTGAAAAATTTTTTCATTATAATCACAGTATTAATACTGTTGTATAGTATTAATATTGTTGATTGCAATAGATTGTGACAGAACCCACCCACAGAATCCAGCTCAGGGCCAACGTGAATCTTTAATGTGAATCTTTTTTTTTTTTTTTTTTTGGTTCCGGGGACTTGAACTCAGGGGCACTCGACCACTGGGCCACATCCCCAGCCCTTCTTTTGTATTTTATTAGAGAGAGGGTCTCAATGAGTTGCTAAGTGCCTCGCCATTGCTGAGGCTGGCTTTGAACTTGCAATCCTCCTGCCTCGGCCTCCCAAGTGCTGGGATTACAGGCGTGCGCCACCACACCCGGCTTTTAATGTGAATCTTTTTTTTTTGCATTTTCCTTTTGGATAAGTGAAATTTCCTAATTTAGTTAATTAGTCAGCAATCTCTAGAACCTGAATAGCATGTTTACACTCTAACAGGAAGTTTAGTGACAAAACCAGAAGCAGTGGTGCTTTGCAGTTACTAGGGAGACTGAAGCAGGGGGATTGCAAGTTTGAGGCCAGACTGGGCAACTTAGGGAGACCCTGTCTCAAAATAAATAGTCCTGGGGATATAAAAGTGCTCAGTGGTAAAGCACCCCAGTTCAATTCCTAGTACCAAAAAAAGCAAAAATGAAAAAGTGACTAGATGACTGATAATTACATTACCCCTCCATTAAAGCATCTAAACTAACTAGGACTATCAAATTAATAGTGAACCTCTCTCTAATGACAATGAGATTTGCAAGCAAATGAGTTCAGGCACTCATGGCATGTCAAATGATTTAATCAATTTTGGAGGTGTAAATTCCCATTTACCAGGATTTGAAAGTGAGTTGCAAAGTGTGTGTGCCAGTTACTTCATTCAAAAGTATATTTTTGAATGCTTTCTGATGTTTAAAGACACAGGCTAACTATAATAGCTTTGTAGCAGAATCTTTTTTTTTTAAATATTTATTTATTTGCTCTAGTTGTACACAATGCGTTTATTTGTATATGGTGCTGAGGATGGAACCTGGGCCACGCACGTGCTAGGTGAGTGCTCTACCGCTGAGCCACAACCCCAGCCCTTGTAGCAGAATCTTTTAAAGAAACTTGATCAGTGTTTCCAACTAATAGCCACTATTTTCAGTCTGTATTTCCTATATAAATATAGGTTGGTTAGCCGGGCGTGATAGTGCATGCCTATAATCTCAATGGCTCGGGAGGCTGAGGCAGGAGGATCAAGAGTTCAAAGCCAGCCTCATCAAAATCCAGGTGCTAAATCACTCAATGAGACCCTGTCTCTAAATAAAATATAAAATAGTACTGGGGATGTGGCTCAGTAATTGTGTGCCCCTGGGTTCAATCCCTGGTACAAAAAAAAAAAAAAAAAAAAAAAAAAATGTTGGAAAGTGTATGTTTACTGCAGCATAAATATAATAAAATCTATGCTAGGCATAGTGGTGCACACCTGTAATCCCACTGACTCAGGAGGCCGAGGCAGCAGGTTCGCAAGTTCAAGGCCAGCCTCGACAACTTAGTGAGACCCTCTCTCAAAAAAAATTTACAAAGGACTGGGAATGTAGCAGAGGTAGAGCACCCCTGGGTTCAATGTCCAGTACTGCCCAACAAACAAAAAAGAATAATTAAAGCCTATAAACAAGATACATGTTTAGGGGCTGGGGTTGTGGCTCAGTGGTAGCGCGCTCACCTAGAACGTGCGCGGCCCGCGTTCGATCCTCAGCACCACATACGAACAAACGAATTGTGTACAATTAAAGCAAATAAATAAATATTAAAAAAAAAAAAAGATACATGTTTACCAAACTTCCTGAAGCTGAACTCAGGGAGAGGCCTGGGGAGAGAGGGTTGCTGGGTATAAATTGCCTCTTAGGATCATTCTCTGTGGGGTAGCTGGTGGTCAGAGTAGGGCTTGTGACTGCATGTCACCTTACTACTAGTATGGCAGGTCAGCTGGGCTCTTTCAGGACAAATCCAAAGAATTGTTTCTTCTCTGAATAAGGAATATTTATAAAACTGATTTCAAGGATCCAACAGTTTGACAACAGATGCAGGCCAAATTGGAGCCAATGAAAAACTAAAGTTTTTTTTTTTTTTAAACCAAAACCTTTGTTCTTGAAAAGGTATTATAGCGGTTCCTCCTTTTATAATTTATACTGTTTGTATAATTTGTACTGTTGTCAAAGACTTCTAAAAATCCAATTATCACCTGGAAAAAAAAATACAAATTCTGATATGAAATCTACACATGGTAAAACCAGATTTCAGATGTCATATCTATCTACTGGCAAATGTCACAATAAAGGAGAAACAATTTCAAGGTTCTAAATCAGCAATAGAACTTTCTGTGGTGGTCCAGATGTTTTCTTTTCTTTTTTTTTTTTAATATTTATTTATTTGCTTTAGCTGTACACAATGTGTTTATTTGTACGTGGTGCTGAGGATTGAACCCGGGCCACACACGTTCCAGGCGAGCGCTCTACCGCTGAGCCACAACCCCAGCCCCAAGTCCAGATGTTTTCTATGCTGTCTAATATGGTAGCAAATATGAGCTCTTGAAATATAGTGTGACAGGACTGAAAATGTAGCTCAGTGGTGGGGTGCTTGCCTAACATGTGCAAGACCCTGTTTTGATTCCTAAAACTGCTATCAAAAAAAAAAAAAAAAAAGGGGGCTGGAAGGCTGACCTTGAATTTGCAATCCCTCTGCCTCAGCCTCCTGAATTGCTAGGATTACAGGCGTGCACCACCATGTCTGGCCTGACTCTCCTTATATTAAAAAATGACTCAAAATTGGACATAAGAGTTATAATAAAAAAAAAAAAAAAAAAAAAAAAAAAAGGCTGGGTGCAGTGGCACATGCCTGTAATCCCAGCATCTTGGTACGCTGAGGCAGGAGAATTGAAAGTTCAAAGCCAGCCTCAACAACTTATGGAAGCCCTAAGCAACTTAGTGAGACTCGGTCTCAAAATAAATACCAAAAAAGGGCTGGGGATGTATACCAGTGGTTAAGTACCCCTGGGTTCAATCCTTGGTACAAAAAAAAAAAAAAAAAAAGAATGTGTCTGAAGAACTGACATTTTAATTCAATTTAAGTTAAATTTAAATCATTACCAGTGGCTAGTGGCTATCATACTGTGCAGTGAGAATTTTTTAGTGAACATTTGTGTGGTTCACAGGAAAGGAACAAGGTCACATAAAAAAGTGGCAGGTGAATTTTTTGCAGAGTCATGTGCAGATAATGTGCAGATGACGATATTTTGCCAAATGAATCAATTCAATAAGGTGTTGAATGATCTGTAGAAAATTTAAGAACAACAAAAACAGTAAATGTGTATTTGTTTTTACCACCACCATAGCTAACAATTCTAAGGGATATCAGTAATAAAATACTTCTTTCTCCCAATATGCAATGTACTAGCTCCTTCTGCCACCTTCATGTACCAGCTGTTCTTCATAATCCCTCAAGTGTGTACAAAGACAAAAAGAGCTGGGCGTGGTGGCGCATACCTGTAACGCCAGTGGCTTGGTTCCTGAGTTCAAAGCCAGCTTCAGCAATTTAGCAAGGCCCTAAGTAACTTAGTGAGACCCTGTCTCTAAATAAAATATTAAAAGGGCTGAGGATGTGACTCAGTGATTGAGCACCCCTGGGTTCATTCTCTGGTACAAAAAAAAGACAAAAAGAATCACATGGGTTACTGTTTGTCATAATTATTGGAATCATTCACAAATATTTGGTTGTCTTCTACCAGGCACTTGGTTAACATTTCACTTCTCCACCCTGTGAATTTAGGTATAGCCATAGGACTTGCTTTAGACAATCTTCTAAAGTGTATTGCACCAGACTTTCTTTGCCTACCCAGATCGAGTCAGCCTGACTGGTTTAGGAATTTCAAATTTAGAGATAGAATCAGGGCTTAGAATTAAAAGGATAACCTGAGACTGGGGATGTAGCTCAGATACAGAGCCGTTGCCTAGCTTGCTCAAGGTCTTGGGTTCAATCTCCAGCACTGGAGGGAAAAAAAAAGATAAAATGGACAGCTGAAATTTTCTTATTTTAAGAATCTTTTGAGCAGAAAAATGGTGATGCATAGCAGAAATGAGCTAGCAGTTAGAATAATATAGCATGATGCTTAAGGGAAGCGGGATTCACTCACTGATAGAAAAATAGAGATAATAAATCTGCAAACAGATTCATAAAAAAGACTAACATCTTTCAAGATGTTAATTGATGCCCAATGCTGCCATATGAACGAAACAGCTAACATAGTAGCTTAGCACAGTAAAATCTTCTCATTCATGCAATTTGATAGGGGTTGAGCAGCTTTCTTCATCTTATAACTATGCTGTCTGGATCACTGGCCTCCTCCAAAGTTGGGGGAAGGGTAGAGACATACCAACTCTTGAGAGCTTTGGAGGGGAAGTAATATACTACTTTCATTCCCATTTTATTGGCAAGAATGTGATATGACCCCTATCTAAGTTTATGAGACCTTGGAAAACATAGTATGCCCAGGGGGGAAAAAGCTATGCTATCCATATAGTTTTGTCTCTGCCACACTCAGAAGTGCAAAACAAAAGTAGGTAACAGATCATTTTTCTCTAATAGATTCGCAGAGATTCAAAAATTTGATTATGTGTTGACAAGGGTAGAGGTAAACAAATCCTCTCCTATATTGCTGGTGGGGATATAGATTGATACAACTTCCATGGAAGCCAATTTGGCAAGATCTATCAATATTTAAATATATCTGCTAGGTTCGGTGGCACACGCCTATAATCTCAGTGGCTTTGGGGCTGAGACAGGATTGCAAGTTCAAAGCCAGCCTCAGCAACTTGGCAAGGCCCTAAGATAGGGACCCTATCTCAAAATAACACCACCACATTGGGCTTTTTTTTTTTTTTTTTTTTAATATTTATTTATTTGCTTTAGTTGTACACAATGCGTTTAGTTTTACGTGGATGCTGAGGATTGAACCCGGGCCACGCAAGTGCTAGGCGAGCGCTCTACCGCTTGAGCCACAACCCCAGCCCATACATCAGGCTTTAAACTGTTTATAGGATTTGAATTTAGACTACTACTGTGTAATGCTGAGAAAGTTGCTTTATATTTGTGTGCTTCTTCCTTGGTAAAAAAGGATTAAGATTACTGTAATTCCAGCTACTTGGGAGGCTGAGTCAGGATTGCAATTTTGAAGCTAGCTTCTACAAATTTAGTGAAACCCCAAGCGACTTAGCAAATCTCAAAATAATAAGAGCTGAGAATGTAGTTTGGTGGCAGAGTGCCTCTGGTTTCAATCACCAGTACTGCAAGGAAAAAAAATTAGTACTTACATTGTGGGGTTGTGAGAAACAAAGTAGTTTTTTTTTTAATTTTTGAGGGTAACATGGATTGAACCCAAGGGCAATCACTGCACCACCCCAGCCCATTTTATTTATTTTATGTATATACATATATATATATATATATATATATATATATTTTTTTTTTTTTTTTTTTTTGGTACTGGGGATTGAACTCAGGGGCACTCAACCACTGGGCCACATCCCCAGCCCCTTTTAGTATTTTTATTTAGAAACAAGGTCTCACTGAGTTGCTAAGTGCCTCACCATTGCTGAGGCTGGCTTTGAACTCATGATCCTCCTGCCTCAGCCTCCAAAGTGTTGGGATTACAGGCTGGTGCCACTGTGCCAGGCTTATTTATTTATTCATTTTTTCCGGCTTATTTAATAATTTTTAGTTGTAGGTGGACACAATACCTTTATTTATTTATTTTTATGTGATGTTGAGGATCAAACCCAGAGCCTAGCACATGCTAGGCTAGCGCTCTACCACTAAGCCACAACCCTAACCCCCCATTTTATGACTCAGGCATTGCTAAGTTGCTAATGCTGGTTCTGAATTTGCAATCCTCCTCAGTCCATCGAGCTGCTGCTTACAGGTGTTGAGCCACACAGCCCAGCACCATATTTATTTATTTGCTTTAGTTGTACACAATGCAATGCATTTATTTGTACGTGTGCTGAGATTGAACCCGGGCCACGCACGTGCTCGGTGAGTGCTCTATAGCTGAGCCACAATCCCAGCCCCAAGAACTGTTTTTTAAAATACCTTGTCAGTTCTGCTGTTACATGCAAATATTAAAGCAAATCAGAAGAGCTTGTGGGGCAATCAGGAAGCATTTCATAAAGTGACATTTAGTGTCTGATGATAGTTTTCCCATAAAGACATTATAGTGAAATTATGACCAAACACTACATATTTTCCCCCAAAATGTTATTCCTACCATTATTCACCACTCTTTTTTTGTAGGTTATTTGGTTTATCTTAAAGCATAGCATTTGTACTAGATGACAAAAGATAACAGAAGGTTCACTTGTTTAATAGTCATTTATTCCTTTACTTGAACAACTTCTACACACAATGTATGGGCTTTTTGTTTTGTCAGGTAGAAAAGAATTTAATTCTCAAGGCTTTATGAGCCTGCTTCAGATTATTTCCTGGAAATCAATTGACTTGAAATTGCTGGTTGTGGAGAAAAATCAGTTCAGGGAGGGCATCAATTAGATTTTAAAATTGAAATACCTATGAAGTCAGCAAACCCAGAATTCGAAGACTAAGGGCAATTTCTCCTCCATATTCAACTTTACCCTAGCAAACAGCAGCCTATTTTCTACTGGAAAATATCAACAGAAATTAAACAATGTGGTAATATACATAATTGATGGACCAACTCAGTGAAATGTTAAGATTTGGGGGGTTGTTTCATCAGGGATGAGAAAAACAAATAGCCAGAACAACATTAATTCCATTATGGGAGTTGCCCAGGACTCTACTGAGCAATAAGTACTTTAAATAGCCAAACATACATTTGCCCATGTGGCTTAAGGATTCATTACAGTTTCAGACTGCATTATGTACTTTAAAAATTTTGATCAGTATTTTTTTAACCTTGCAAATACTTAGCAAAAGCCACTGGTTCACTAGCTACCCACCCTAGCAGGTTACTAGCTTACAAACCTTAAGGTGAATAATGAATACTCAGTCCTCATTTCAAAAATATACTGACATAAATGTCACAGAAAACTGTTGCAACAAGTTCAAAATTTTGGATTCCATGGAACCACATTATTAAACCAGCTTTTACTCTTTATGTGAACTTACAGGATACTGTGGAGACTTTAACAATTTTGTTTAGCTTAGATTTTTTTTTTTAATTTCTAAGAGAAACCTCTAGCAACAGGTTTATTCCTCTGAAAATTGGTAGCATTTGGGGAAACTTTCCCCTTTCAGAAGCAGCAATTACACAAATCAAACACTGAGTTAAATTTTAAAATGTGGGCTTTAAAATTGAGTGCACATGACCATGATATTGGGTTAGGATTTCCTCCTCCCATCTTAAGCAAAACCCAAGTTTGTGCTGCCACATTCCAAAAAACCCAACCACTAGTGGAGCATTACATTTTCCCAAGTTGTAGGTTTTGTCACATGCACCAAAACAAATCTACAGGGCTAGTTCCAGTACTCCTCTTTTAAAGAATTTATTCAACACCTATTATACCACATAGCATAGTTTAAATACTGACATATAACTCCCTAATAAGATAAAGCAAGACAGAAAGTTTCTTATTAGAAAGCAAGATACACCATCCTTATTGTCTTCAAACATTATTGCACTTTAACTTCCATAATTTGACAAAGCATTCATGAAATAATCTGCAGACTAGTTTTAACAGACAAATAACACCTTTAAGCAGACATGACTGTCCTAAATTGTTTATTAGGTATGAACTTTACAAACATCACACTTATATTAGCGGTAACGGTGGAGTGGAGAGTATTGCGCCTTCTCCAAGCTGCACGGCGAGAACCACCAATAGTGTGGTGGAACTTGTGGCCCTTTCCAAGGCCACGACTCTTACGGCCTGCAGATGTTAGGCCGCACATCTCCCTGTGCTTGTGGACTGGTTGGTGATCCACTGGGTGTCAGGATTTCTTCTGATAGCTTTATGGAATGGATCAATGAGGATAACCTCAAAGAATTTGTATGTGGAATCTTCATCAACCCAATAAGAATTCAGGACTCTCAGAGCCCCACAGTGGCGTCCAGCTCGCTCCTATTAACAGGAAAAAAGGCCCAAGGTAAGCCTCCTGATTTGCTTAGGGTAGCAAATTAGATTCTAACTTTTACCTCTAGTTTACTACTAGACAAATGACTGAAGCTTTTTATGTAACCAATCAATTATTTACTAAGCAACTCCCCCAGAGGCTGGCACCATAAGCATGAGGTAAAGTAGACTTGCTAAAACACAAATATACTTTGGCTATTACTCTTCTTTTTAAGGCACTAACATTAATACTTAGATAAAGGTTTAGAATGTTAGAACCCCCACCCCTTTTTGCAGGGTTGGGGATCAAACCTATGGTCTCACACATGTTGGACAAGCTTTCTACCACAGAACTATACCCCCCAACTTCAACTCAGCAAAATTTCTACAAGTCTTAAATTTCTTCTGCATATTTACCTCTTCTTTAAAAACAAATTTAAAAATTTAACCTTATGGAAAGAGAGAGGCTTAAAATTTGCTAACCCCTACAAAAAAATAACATTAACTCAAGAAGAAAACCAACAACAGACCACAGATGATTAGCCACATAATTGCAACTCCTGGAAACGTGCTCTAAACAAAGATTACTGCCCTTTGAAAGCTTAAGTTTCACAAGTTCATTAATTATATAAGCATAGCTTATTTACCAAAACTTGACAGTTTTGGGCAGCAACTCCTATTTTCCAAGATTGTTAACTCAAACCCATTTACCTCAGCAACAGACTGAAGGCTTCGAGCAAACTTTAGCTGGTTAACACCATGATGGACAGGCTTGCCATAGGTGGCACCCTTTGGAACTGGGCGTTTGCGGCCACCACGGCGTACACGAATCCTGTATATGACATAACCTATACACACAAAAAAAAGACCAGGTTATAAGACTCATTTTTTAAAAAACTCCAATGTATTAAAACACTTTGTTAATCATACATAAGATTATTTTTAAGCCTAGATACAGATTTGTCATCTTTGGCACACTTGCCACTCTAAAGTGGGGAGTACTAGTAAATTACTAGTTTTAATTGCGGAAGGTGCTAGCAAATTGATTTCGCCAAAGCACTCTGTGAAAGAAGACAATGGGGCGACACCGTGTTCCTAACTGCTGAGTTAGAAATTTTCAAGACAAGAGAACACGCACCTTGCTTGGCCTTGTATCCCAGTCTGCGCGCTTTATCCGGCCGAGTGGGGCGGGGAGCCCTGTGCAGCGCGGAGAGCTGGCGGTACTGCCAGCAGCGGACCCTCAGAAGAAAGCGCATCACATCCGACTGCTTCTTCCTCCATAGCTCCTGGATGTACTTGTATGCGCCCATCTTGGCTTACCTTCGAGATGGAAATGAGCATTAAAAGACTGCAGCCGCTCAAAGTACAATGAGATCTCGCCCGTCCATCTTAGTTCCCCACCAACACAAGGGAGCCACTGGGAATGAAAATGGCTCTGCACCAACTGCAGGAGACAGCTAGCCTGCACCCTACCTCTGAGCCCACAGGAAGCCGCCTTCAGTCACCTCTGCAAGCTCGACACCGAAAAGCGCGGGTAAGCGCTCGGCTTTATTTTTTCGTTGGATGAATGGATAGACTCGGGCACCGAGGGGCAACTAGCTACGGCAGGCGGCGTGTCCCCATGGGCCCAGCCCGCAATGAGATGTCGCTGAGACCACAGTAAATAATAGACGCTACTGCCGCCCAAAGTTAACTCCTAAGGGAAAACGCACTTCCCTACCCAACCAGTCGGCCTCGCTCAAGGACGCTCGAGGCCGAGCCTCCCTCCCCTCAGCCCCACGCCTTCTTCAGGCTCCCGGCCCAGCTCGAATTTGCGCCGCCATCACGTCTTCCCCCAACCCGCTCCGGGGAACACCTCTCCCTGCCCTCGCAGCCCAGCATCCCGATTGGACTCTCGCCGCACAGGAGGCAGGAGGAGCTCCAAGAGCGCAAGGTCTTCAAGCCCGGATGGCTGAGGCACAGGGCGATTAACCACGGATAGAAGACCTCAGATCTCTCACCCAGCTTACCTGATGGCTGCCGCTAAACCGAAAGGAAGGAGCCTTTCTCCCACAATCCCTTTTGGGCTCCTCCCCCACTTCTGAAAGCCTCTTTCCGGTGGAGCGTTGAGGACGCCCACAGCCTCATGGGATATGTAGTTCCGGCATCGAGCCGGTGGGCGGAGTTCGGCCGCGATTGGGCACTGCCTCCTGTTGTCCCGCCCCCTGCTCCAAAGGATTCCAGCCTGCGGAGGCAAGGGCTGCGGGAGGGCGAGAGAATTGGTGAGCCTCGGCGGGAGAGCGAGCGTGGGTCTCCTTCAGCCTGCCCCCCGCCCAGGAGGCTAGCTGGAGGCGGCGCTCCAGAGCCGGTGGCTGCGGACCACTGTGGAGCCCAGCAGCTTGCCCGCTGCTGCCTTCAGGGTCTGCTGGAGGACAGGTTTGTTTCGCGCGCCCCGGGCTCTTGAGTCGCGGCCGATCCCCCGGAACGGCACTGGCTTCCCGCCCCTCTCCCCAGAACGGGCGCAGAACGCTGGCCCCCGACTCTTCTCCACCTCCGAAGAAGGCCTTCCTGGAGCTGGGGCTTCGCAGGTTGGGCCGCCGCTCGTCCCTTCCTCTCAGTTCCTCTGGAAGCCCCTGCAGGCCCGACTCCCAGGGGTGCGGAGGCGGTGATGCTGGCGACTTGACCCTTTTCATTTTCATGATTTTCCTCTATATGGATTAGCTCCCACATTTGCCAAAGTCAGAACCACAAGTTTTTTAGAAAAGCAAAATATTTATTTGCCAAGATCCTGTTTGGCAGGTGCGAATGTTTTGGGAAGAAATGCCGAGAAAATGCTGGCATTTTGTGTTGCGTTCTTTTCTTTCTTTCTTTTTTTTAATAATAGATATAATATATATTTTATTTTTATGTGGTGCTGAGGATTGAACCCAGTGCCCCATGTGTGCCAGGCGAGCACTCTATCACTGAGCTCCAGCCCCAGCCCGTGTTGCGTTCTTTATTGAGAAATAGTTTGCTGGCTTTTTTTGTTATCTCCAGAATATTTTATTTTTTGATAAAGTCGTGTGGTTTTAAATCCTTTTCAACTTCTATGTTTATGTGTGGCTAGAGAACCATATTTACCTTGTAAATAGTGATTTTTGGTTATTTATTTTGCCTACTTCATGTTTTCCTTTAAAAAAAAAAAAATCACAGCTTTACCATTGTAAGAGCACTCACCTGATATATTGGGTCATTCAACAAATAATTATTGAATGCATAATATGTGCCAGGCAGTGCCCCAGCTGTTGCAGATACAGCAGTGAAAAATGCAGAAATTCTAGTCTTCTTGGAAACAAATGAATATAAGTAAGCCATGCATTATGTTTGATGTTTTATAAATGCTACGGAAAAACATCAAGGAAAGTCGAAGGGTAGGGAGTGTTGAGGTGAAGCATGCTGCATCAGCAGCTTGAGACCTAGGCTGTCTTCTGTCAACACCTCCCACCTTGTGGGCCTGAGCCCTGATTACCATAGAGAAAGGGCAGCCTGCCTAGTAGGCTCCAGGTCTAGGCTGATTGTGCCAGGGACTCCCTGGAGCCTAGCAGGTGGTGCTGTCTCCCAGTTAAATGCCTCACCAGTTTATCCTTTGAGCATACCTGGTGGAGGTTGCAATTTTGGATGGAATGTTCAGGATAATTTTTCTGGAGAAGATTAACATTTAAGAATACCCTTCAAAGCAGGGCGGGGTGGCGCATGCCTGTAATCCCAGCACTTTGGGAGGCTGAGGCAAGAGTATCGTGAGTTCAAAGCCAGCCTCAGCAATGGCGAGGCACTTAGTAACTCAGTGAGACCCTGTCTCTAATAAAATACAAAAAAGGGCTGGGGATGTGGCCCAGTGGTCGAGTGCCCCTGAGTTCAATCCCCGGTACCAAAAAAAAAAAAAAAGAATACCCTTCAAATCTGGGGGGTATAACCCAGGTGGTAGAGTGTGGGCTTAGCATGTAACATGAGGTGGCCAATCCACAGCACCTATAGTAACATTACCACCAGCCCCCTCAAGATAAGGAGCTGGGCAGGGGGCACTGATTCAGTCAGAGAGAAAAGTGACAAGGCTGAAATGAAGCATGCCAGGACTAATAGAGGAATAGCAAGGAAGCAATGTGGCTGGAATCAGCCCTAGGGGAAAGAGGGACACAATGTCAGAGAAGTGGTTTTTATGTGAACCTTAGAGTCCAAATAGCCTTAGATTGGAAACTATTGGAACATTCGAGCGTGTGGTTTCATTTTAAAAGAATAACTCAGATTGCTGCTTTGAGGCTAAAAGGAAAGAGAAGATGGAAGCAGACTAATTAGGAGGTTGTATTTCCCAATGTTACTGTAACCAGTTACTGCAAATTTACTGACTTAATAATAGATTTATCATTATATAGTTATTTTATAGTCAGACATTTGACTAGGTTAACATCAGGGATCTGTAGGACTATCTTCTTTCTGGAGGCACAGCATCTGGAGAATACAGCTTCTAGAGGGCTGCCTTCTTTACTTGGCACCTGACTGCTTCCCGACCCTTTGAATCACTTATCCTCCCTTCTGTGACACTCCTGTTATAATGATGGTCTCAAAGTTTTTGATTCAATCAGACCTGCAAAATTCCTTTTACTAGGTAAAGCAAGGTACTTACAGGTTTTGGGGATGAGGTTAGGGACATTTTAGGAGACCAAGTGAGAAAAGATGATGCCACTTTGGTAGTAATGGAGGTGGTCATCAATGCAACTCAGGCTGTATTTCTTTTTTTTTTTTTTTTTAATATTTATTTATTTGCTTTTAGTTGTACAGAATGTGTTTATTTCTACGTGGTGCTGAGGATTGAACCTGGGCCGCGCACGTGCTAGGCGAGCACTCTACTGCTGAGCCACATCCCCAGCCCCATCATGCTGTATTTCTAAGGAATAGGTAGGATTTACTGATGAATCAGACGTGGAATATGAAAGAAATGAGCTGAGAATGGTTGACTACCAGGTTGGATGAATCATTTGAAAAGATAATTCAGACAATGTGAATAATCACTGCTAATTTATCAATTGATTTTGTAATTTTGTTTTTCAATTTGCAATTCCTCAATTATCAGTTTAATAGGATTTGTATTTTCAAGAATCCTAATCACAGGGATCTTTTCTGGTTTTGCCCTTTAGCTTTTCCCTAATGTTTGGCATTATGGAAGGCCCTTAGTAAGTATTTGTTACATGAATTGAGAATGGTAAGCTGGAATATTGTTTATCATATTTTACTAAGTAAATATTATTTATAAAACCCTTTAAATAAAAAAGAACCCTTTGAATGCTTATGTATGTAAAATATATGAATAAAAGTATTACATGCCACACATAATGTTTAAACAAGAAAATACAGTGTAGGGCTGGGATATAGAGCTCAGTTGGTAGAGTGCTTGCCTTGCATACACAAGGCCCTGGGTTCAATCCCCAGTACCACAAACAAAACATGTAGAAGCCCTAATTAAGGAGATAGCTAAGATTGTGGTTAGCTGTGAGCCATAAAGCATTACCACCTTCCATGATCTCGCGAGACTTGGCCCGGGACATTGCAGATGGGGTCGACGCCATTTTGTGGTGTGGTTGGAGGAGTGTGGATGGTGTGTTGGAGTTGTTGTTGGAGCCGGAGAGACAAGCTGGCAGAATAAAGAGCCTGTTCGTTTCCAGTCTGCCTCTGAACTTATTCCTGAGGCTTTGTTGCTGCAGGCGGCCATCGCTTCAGGCAGCAACAAAAACAAAACAAAATAACCCCACGGTGTAGAAGTTTTACCCTTTTATACTTTTTAAAACATTTATAACATCCACTTGGGAGGCTGAGGCTGGAAGATCGTGAATTCAAAGCCAGCCTCAGCAATGGTGAGGCACTTAACAACTCAGCGAGACCCTGTCTCTAATAAAATACAAAAAAGAGCTGGGGATGTGGCCCAGTGGTCGAGTGCTCCTGAGTTTGATCCCCAGTACTCCCTCCCCCCAAAAAATTTATAACATCTCTACTATGATGTGCTTCAGTATTATTTTTCTAGTTGCATAGAAAAGTTGTGTTTTACTTGTAAATATAGAATGATCCCCTCATGCAGAAGAACAAACACTGGCAATTTGAAGGAGCTGTTTCTTATGGCTCTTCAAAGAGAATGTTGACAAAGCTCAGTGTTTTCCATGGAAATGGACCGAGTTGTGTGTTTATTCTCTAGCAACATTATTGATTTGTCTGGAAAGCAATATACATTGAAGATGGCATTGGATTTTGCCTGTAAAGTGTGTACTCTTAGTCATATTTGTCAGATGAAGTTTAATAGGTCACTGATTGAATTTTATATCCAGCAGTTTTTTAGGGTAAGGACTGTACTAAGTAGTTAAAACTTCTGGTATTTATTTTTTTCTGTATTAACGTTAGTATTGATGGATATTCTGGATAAATGTTTTCCCCTATTACAGCATCACAGCACTGAAGGGAACCTAGTGGTCATCCATCTACTTTGGAGCCTCCAAACTCTTAAAACTACATTTAAGCCGGGCGCGGTGGCGCAAGCCTGTAATCCCAGCACTTTGGGAGGCTGAGACAGGAGGATCACGAGTTCAAAGCCAGCCTCAGCAATGGTGAGGCACTTAGCAACTCAGTGAGACCCTGTCTCTAAATAAAATACAAAAAAGGGCTGGGGATGTGGCCCAGTGGTCGAGTGCCCCTGAATTCAATCCCCGGTACCACAAAAAAAAAAAACTACATTTAAGAGGCTTGGCCACTCTCAGGATCTATCCATGTGATTCATTACCCATTCAGGGTACTTCAGATGATCTTTTTACATTTGGGAGAAAATGATGTACATATTGTTTATGAAATGTACTTATTTATAAATATGTTACAATAAATATGAAATGTAATGCATATAGATAGAACTAAGTTTTTAGTAGTTTTTATTTGTAAATCTGGGTATATATAAGCATGAGAAATATATATTTAATGAGTCTTAGCACAGTGATACTATAGAGAATAAAGTATATTTATGTGTATTACAATGTTATTTATTCAGAATATTACATTAGACTTTTAATAATTCACACTTTTTTTGCACATTTAGTAAATCATCTTTATTTCCATGTAGATAAATTAACAAATTTTGAATTAGAATCCCCTCACATACACACACACACTTGAAAATTTAAGGTTTTTTTCCCCGGGAAAATTTTTTTTCCTGAGGAAATTTCCCATGCCATAGATAGTTTAGAGTGCCTTTTATAGCCCTTGAGACACTTTGAAAATGATGGAAATGGTACAGATTTTCAAACATTTTCTCTTATAGGTTATACCATAACACCTTAAAAATACATAGTGTATAAGAAATTCATCCATTTTAATTGATGTAATAGGTTACTAATTATCTGCTTTTGGTAGTATTTTTTTTCCCATTTGGAAGATAACTAGGAACCTAGGATATTTCAACTGTGTTTGATTGATCACACTTAATTTTTCACCTCCTTTCCTTTTTTTTTAAAATACTTTTTTAGTTGTCAGTGGACCTTTATTTATTTATACGCGGTGCTGAGAATTGAACCCAGTGCCTCACACATGCTATGCAAGCGCTCTACTACTGAGCCACAACCCCAGCCCTCATCTGCTTTCCTTTAGGTAGTATAAAATATTTTTTTAAATATTTTTATTTATTTGCTTTAGTTGTACACAATGCGTTTTATTCAATGCGTTTTATTTGTACATGGTGCTGAGGATCGAACCCGGGTCGCCCACGTGCTAGGCAAGTGCTCTACTGCTGAGCCACAATCCCAGCCCAGTATAAAATATTTAAGTAGATCTCTTCTGTTTTATTCCTTTCTTTCTCTTTCCTTCCTTAAAAAAAAAAAAAAAAAAAAAAAAAAAAAAATCTTAAATAAACCTTGTTTATTTTTTTTAATTATTTTTTTTTTTCTGGTACCGGGGATTGAACTCAGCAGCACTAGACCACTGGGCCACAACCCCAGCCCTTTTTTGTATTTTATTAGAGACAGGGTCTCACTGAGTTACTAAGTGCCTTGCCATTGCTGAGGTTGGCTTTGAACTCGCAATCCTCCTGCCTCAGCCTCCCAAAGTGCTGGGATTACAGGCGTGCGCCACCGCGCCCAGCTTGCCATTATTTTTTATCTTCTGGTAGATTCATTTCTTTTAAAGTTCTTCCCACATGGCTAGGTGGCAGCTTCCTTTAAATTTTAGCTTTTAAAAAGCTGTTTAAAAGAAAGGCTCAGTGGTATCATAACTTAAAGAAATCACAATATGCAGAAAGAGTAGAATCCTATAATAAATAAGGAGACATTAATTATAAATTCAGAGGTATGTATAGAAAACTCTAACATAGGCCATAGTTGCAGACATGAGACATAACACTGTAGATGATCAATGGTACATAAAATTCTGCCTTTATAAAGGCTGAGGATTTTTCTATTGTAGTTATGTTGAAAGTACAAAGAAAAGTTAGTCTCTTAAAATAATCTATATTCATGGGAGCAAGTAATACATATATATTCTTGGAAGACCTAGAAGGATTATTTCCTGGGTATGTCACCCAAAAAATAATGGTTACATCACAGAAGAGATGGTAATTTTTCTCTGACAAAGTACAATGTGCTGCTCTGGAAATGAGTGTCTTGTTATTACTGTGCTGAAATAATGGTGACTTGTCGGTAATTTGGGTTGTAAAAAATTACTTCGAGCAAGTAGAAATAACTTAAAGTTCATTTGTTTCTTAATGCTGTCAGAGTTGGAAAAAAATAGTGTTGTGGGACACACATGTATACAAAGGTAGTTACTGTTCTGCCTCCATTAAAATATGTTCTGCATTGGGTTTTTAGTTCATAGTCCAGTGAGCACATGCCCAGAATCCCTTTTGTTACAGTTGTTTCTGACTGACTACTGGAAGTTGTAGCATCCCTTTTAGCCAGGGGCTTGACCTGTTCATTTGTAGATAAGAAGAGAATTGGGAGAAAAGAAGATGTTGTGAGATGGCAAAAAGCAACTCAGATTGTTTTATTTAATAAGTCTTTTTCCTTTATGCCTCGGCTTCTAGTCCCTTGCCTTCTGGAAAACAAAGCCTTGAGGGAATTTGACCTTGCTCTTCCTTGCAAATAAGTTGGGAAGCTAGGAGAGATGAATTTTTCTTTTTCTAGTTTAAAATGCCTGGGTAATTTTTCTATCATGGTCTATTCCTCAAAAAGACTTGGCTACAAAAATCTAATTTTTCACATTCATGAGAAAAGACCAATAGTAATATTAATAGTCTTAATGTTTTTTTAAAATATTTATTTATTTGTTTTAGTTGTACACAATGCCTTTATTCTTACGTGGTGCTGAGGATCGAACCTGGGCGGTGCACATCTAGGCGAGCACAATGAGCCCCAGCCCCAGCCCTAATCTTAATGTTTAAGTCCATCCATTTTCTATCCAAAAATTTATCTTCATGCTTTCTTAAATTTTTACTTAAATGTTTATTTTCTCAGGTAAATATTGATGAGTAAACAATCTTTTTTATAATTGGTGCATTATAATTATGTATAATAGAATTCATTGTTCCTTTTCAGGTATTTGTGTATGTGTACAATGTAACAATATAACTTGGCCAATTTTGTTTCAGCCTTTCAAATCACTGGGATTACAGGCAGTACCACCACACACAGTTTATCTATTCTTACAATATTTCTAGATTATCTCTGTGAAGATATGTTAGAAACTTGTAAAACTGGTTGCCTTAAGAGAGCAGATAGGAGACTAAGGGAATAGAGCTTGGAAGGATATACCTTATTCACCTTATTCTGTCTGGTTTTTATTGTGTGTGTGCCGGGGATTGAACTCAGGGGCACTCGACCACTGGGCCACAACCCCAGCCCTTTTTTGTATTTTATTAGAGACAGGGTCTCACTGAGTTACTAAGTGCCTTGCCATTGCTGAGGTTGGCTTTGAACTCGCAATCCTCCTGCCTCAGCCTCCCAAAGTGCTGGGATTACAGGCGTGCGCCACCGCGCCCAGCTTGCCATTATTTTTTATCTTCTGGTAGATTCATTTCTTTTAAAGTTCTTCCCACATGGCTAGGTGGCAGCTTCCTTTAAATTTTAGCTTTTAAAAAGCTGTTTAAAAGAAAGGCTCAGTGGTATCATAACTTAAAGAAATCACAATATGCAGAAAGAGTAGAATCCTATAATAAATAAGGAGACATTAATTATAAATTCAGAGGTATGTATAGAAAACTCTAACATAGGCCATAGTTGCAGACATGAGACATAACACTGTAGATGATCAATGGTACATAAAATTCTGCCTTTATAAAGGCTGAGGATTTTTCTATTGTAGTTATGTTGAAAGTACAAAGAAAAGTTAGTCTCTTAAAATAATCTATATTCATGGGAGCAAGTAATACATATATATTCTTGGAAGACCTAGAAGGATTATTTCCTGGGTATGTCACCCAAAAAATAATGGTTACATCACAGAAGAGATGGTAATTTTTCTCTGACAAAGTACAATGTGCTGCTCTGGAAATGAGTGTCTTGTTATTACTGTGCTGAAATAATGGTGACTTGTCGGTAATTTGGGTTGTAAAAAATTACTTCGAGCAAGTAGAAATAACTTAAAGTTCATTTGTTTCTTAATGCTGTCAGAGTTGGAAAAAAATAGTGTTGTGGGACACACATGTATACAAAGGTAGTTACTGTTCTGCCTCCATTAAAATATGTTCTGCATTGGGTTTTTAGTTCATAGTCCAGTGAGCACATGCCCAGAATCCCTTTTGTTACAGTTGTTTCTGACTGACTACTGGAAGTTGTAGCATCCCTTTTAGCCAGGGGCTTGACCTGTTCATTTGTAGATAAGAAGAGAATTGGGAGAAAAGAAGATGTTGTGAGATGGCAAAAAGCAACTCAGATTGTTTTATTTAATAAGTCTTTTTCCTTTATGCCTCGGCTTCTAGTCCCTTGCCTTCTGGAAAACAAAGCCTTGAGGGAATTTGACCTTGCTCTTCCTTGCAAATAAGTTGGGAAGCTAGGAGAGATGAATTTTTCTTTTTCTAGTTTAAAATGCCTGGGTAATTTTTCTATCATGGTCTATTCCTCAAAAAGACTTGGCTACAAAAATCTAATTTTTCACATTCATGAGAAAAGACCAATAGTAATATTAATAGTCTTAATGTTTTTTTAAAATATTTATTTATTTGTTTTAGTTGTACACAATGCCTTTATTCTTACGTGGTGCTGAGGATCGAACCTGGGCGGTGCACATCTAGGCGAGCACAATGAGCCCCAGCCCCAGCCCTAATCTTAATGTTTAAGTCCATCCATTTTCTATCCAAAAATTTATCTTCATGCTTTCTTAAATTTTTACTTAAATGTTTATTTTCTCAGGTAAATATTGATGAGTAAACAATCTTTTTTATAATTGGTGCATTATAATTATGTATAATAGAATTCATTGTTCCTTTTCAGGTATTTGTGTATGTGTACAATGTAACAATATAACTTGGCCAATTTTGTTTCAGCCTTTCAAATCACTGGGATTACAGGCAGTACCACCACACACAGTTTATCTATTCTTACAATATTTCTAGATTATCTCTGTGAAGATATGTTAGAAACTTGTAAAACTGGTTGCCTTAAGAGAGCAGATAGGAGACTAAGGGAATAGAGCTTGGAAGGATATACCTTATTCACCTTATTCTGTCTGGTTTTTATTGTGTGTGTGCCGGGGATTGAACTCAGGGGCACTCGACCACTGGGCCACATCCCCAGCCCTTTTCTGTATTAGAGACAGGGTCTCACTGAGTTTAGAGAACGTTCCGTTTGCAGACACGCCCACCAAGGACAACAAGGCCTCATTTGCAAGAAATCTTGTTGCCATTCTTCTGATTCTCTACAGTTCAGTGCCTCGCCATTGCTGAGGCTGGCTTTGAACTCGCGATCCTCCTGTCTCAGCCTCCTAAGTGCTGTGATTACAGATGTGCACCACCGCACCTGGCTGTCCTTTTTTTTTAAATTTGAAATTTCCCCTATATATACAATACTGATTAAATATAAACCTTAAAAGAAAAGTGTAAAAGTGTACTGATTTCAAAAGTATACTTTTTGGGGGGGGGCTGGGGTTGTGGCTCAGCGGTAGAGCACTGGCCTAGCACTTGCGTGGCCCAGGTTCGATCCTTAGCACCACGTAAAAATAAATGCATTGTGTACAACTAAAGCAAATAAATAAATATTAAAATATACATATATATATATATATACTTTTTTTTGGTACCAGGGATTGAACCTAGGGGCGCTTAACCACTGAGCCACATCCCCAGCCCTTTTTATTTTTTATTTTGAGAGACAAGGTCTTGCTGAGTTGGTTAGGGCCTCAGCCTCCCAACTGAGATGGGATCACAGGCATGTGCCATGGTGCCCAGCTCTTCCACAGTATACAATTTTTAAGACCTTTCATTCTCTTCACAGTGATATCCTGAGAGAAGATGGGAAAGGGATGCAAGGTTGTGGTTTGTGGATTGTTGTCTGTGGGAAAAACCGCAATTTTGGAGCAGCTCCTTTATGGGAATCATACTATTGGTAAGATTATTTTCTCTAGAGGGCTTTTGTTGGTCATGCTAAACTAAAGATGGGTGATGGTACACCAAAGTCAGGTGTAAGAGGAGAATGGAAGAGAGGAAAAATATTGATTTTATTGAAACTTAGCAGTGGTTATTATAGCAGGTAAGAAAAGAAATGGCTGATGGATACTAAATATATATTCTTTTGTATATATGTGGTTTTCTATGTGTTTATAAAAAAATGATGGTCTAGAGGAAGAATACACAGGAATGATCCATATTGGAAATATGGCTTTCCAATACTATTCTGTAGATTTTTTTAAATGGAAGATATAGCTGTTTGCTGTACTATGACTTAATTTTGTGAATTGGATTATTCATTGAATCAAATATCTATTAAATATTTGCAATATGATGCAAGCTGTGGTGATACTTCGTGGAGTTACAGAGGTGAAGAAAGTATCATTTTTGGTTTTAAGGAGGTCATGGTAAGGAAGACAGACATTACAGGTTAGAATGAAAAGAGGTTTATGTAAGAGATAAGTAAATATGGATCATCAAAGTATATATTTCTGGCAAGTAGCTTAGAGCACATTTCTATCTTTTATTAACCATTTTGACAAAATGTAAATGATAAATTTTTGAGGCTTTGCATGCTTAAAAATGTCTGTATTTTATTCTCACATTTGAATTATAATTCTGATGGGTATGGAACTCTAGGTTGAAAATACTTTCAGAATTTCGAAAGCTTTACTGGCCTAGTGTCATCTCTTCTCTTACTAAAAATGAATCACTTCATTTTTAATGCATAATTATAAGCCAAATGTTTGCATAATTACCCTCTGAGTCAAAAAGTAGAATGTTGGGCTGGGGTTGTGGCTCAGCGGTAGAGCGCTCGCCTAGCACGTGCGCGTCCCGGGTTCGATCCTCAGCACCACGTAAAAACACATTGTGGCCGGGCGCGGTGGCGCACGCCTGTAATCCCAGCACTTTGGGAGGCTGAGGCAGGAGGATCGCGAGTTCAAAGCCAGCCTCAGCAATGGCGAGGCACTTAGCAACTCAGTGAGACCCTGTCTCTAATAAAATACAAAAAAGGGCTGGGGATGTGGCCCAGTGGTCGAGTGCCCCTGAGTTCAATCCCCAGTACCACACAAAAAAAAAAAAAAAAAAAAAAAAAACATTGTGTACAACTAAAGCAAATAAATAAATATTAAAAAAAAAAAAAGTAGAATGTTGTGCTGCTTTTGAGAACTGGGAGCTGTTAGGATTCTTGATGTATGTGGAAACTTCTAAAGCCTTACTTTGTCCCCACTTGCTGTAGTTTGAATGATGGTGTCCCTCCAGAGTTCATTTTGAATCTTAATCCCCTTCCAACAGAATTAAGAGGTGTGGTCTTCAAGAGGTGATTGAAAGCTCTGCCCTTTCAATTTATCAACTTTATAAAAGGACTTGAGCTTGAAGAAGTGCTGTCTTCCCCCTCTGTCCCTTCTGCCATGTAAGCACACAGTGTTTGACCCCTCTGTAGGATGCAGCAATGAAGAACTACCTTGGAAGAGGAGACTGGGCCCTTCCTAGGCACCAAACCTACTAGTGCCTTGATCTTGGATATCCCAGCCTCCAGACCTGTGAGAAATACATTTCTGTTGTTTATAAATTACCTAGTCTATGGGATCTAGTTGTAATGGCACAAATGGATCAAGACACACCTGCTCTGAAATTTTACAGTGATGTGTCTGTTGGTCTATTTTCATCCATTGTACTAGGCACTGTGGCTTCTTTCCATATGGATGTGTGTATTCAATTCTGAATTATTTTGTTGATGCTTTCCCTCTTCTGTTCTCTTTCTGGATGTTAGACCTTCTAGACTAATCCTCTGGTTTTTCTTTTTTTTTTTTTTTTTTTTTTTTCATTTTTGGGGATATTCCCTCATATTTTCCAGTCCTTTTTTATTTCTTAGTGCATCCATGAAATAAGAACAGTATGTATTTCCTGTTGTAATATTAGGTAGTTTTTTGTTTTTCTTTAGTATAGTCCATTTCCTCTAAAGTGCTTTTTTCTGACTTTGAGTCTCTATTTTCCTCAGTTGTCTGGCAAACTTTGATTATCTGCTCATAATAAAGAGTGGAGACTTAGAAAGCTAACTGGGAGCTCTAAGCAAATGGACAGGGTTCGTGACTTGAGTCTCACAAAATGATCTGACTGAGCCTTTGTTGGGGAACCCTAGACGTCAATACATTTAGAATCTTTCCTTTTCCATTGGCCACATTCTTCTGCATTGGAGTTAAAGGACTGATTGCCAAAGTTTTGGGAGTAGAGGAAGGGAAGAGAGCTGGAGGTAGGAGTTCAACATTTTAGTATGTGTGCCCTATATGTGCAGGTATGTCACTTGATTGCCTCTTGTGTTCACTGTGCAACTCCTCTCTTGTCTCGGGCTAGGCATCCTCTGTTATACCCTCTCCAGAGATTGTATCCTTAGTCTTCCGTTGGTAGGATAGGGGTAGTTGCTCAGCAGCCTGAAGCAGTGAGGAGATCTAGAGAGCTAATGGCATGGTCAAGACTTCAGTTGATCTGTAGAGTAGCAGAATTTGAGGGTTAAGCTTAATGAGGGTGGTGTGAGTGGGACAGCCAAACTCCTGTTGGTGGATAAAGCATCACATGATGAAAGTTTTGCTTCTAAATTTCTTTGTAATCAAAGCCCAATAACTTTGTCTTAATAGAATAGCCCTTAATGTCCACAAGGCTTAATTTATGACAGAATCACACAGACACACATTCATATAATCAAACTTAGAATTTTCACTTATTAAACACCAACCACATTCTTTAAAGACTGAGGCTGATGAAAGTAAATCCTTGTTTCTCATGATCTGATCATTAGATGATTCTTTTTAACATGGAGATTTTATTTACTGATGAACATTTCATATAATGCTTCTGGAATAAGTTATTCTACAGTATTTAGGTCATTTAGGAAAACTATAACCAGATTTTCAAATGTAACAGTGGTGTGTGTGTGTAGTGTGCTAGTCCACGAGTTCTCCTCTGGATGTAGTTCATATTTAAACATGAAATTTAAATATGAAGGTGGTTATTGGGACGTCATACCTATCTTGTATATCTCTGCACTACTCATAAAACTTCTAAGTGTTAATTTTTCCCCCTTAATTCTTGTATCAATATAGGATTATTAACTATTTACAGCATACACTCAATGGGTTCTTTGACTTAACAAATCCTGCAAAAATGGAAAAATCCTGCAGTTATGGAACATAGTGGTAAAATGCATTTTTAAAAGATCATAGGCAAGAAGAGTACTGAGATTGACTTATCAGTTATGAGGCCATTCATTCAGCAAACATGTATTAAGGACCTTCTATGTATGATGGTTTGTTCATTCTCAGAGCTACAAAGATAAATCAGTCTAGATTCTCAAGGTGTTTATAGTCCACTTGGAGGAGATGGATATGGAAAGACTGAAGTATAAAATGGTGTTACTTGTTCAAGGCCCAGTAGTAGCAGAAAGAGAAGGGGATAATTAAGAGAAGGTCCACATAGCTGACATTTCAGCAGCATCTTCAAAGGGTCTGAGGTATTTGCCAGGTGTTCACTTATCTGTCGCAGTAGTTCAGGTGAAGATAGCAATCCAGATGAAATGGGAGGCAGGAATCAATCAGGTATTTCAACAGCAGAGTGGATGGTTTGAAGTAACTTTCTCACTTAACTTTGCTCACAAAGAACTGAGGACATCCTGGTGAGTGGTGATCAAGGGAAGAAAGCAAGGAGGAGGAAAAGTTATGGAGGGATGACAAAAGTATTAGTTGAAGTGCCTGAGGGATATTCACATAAAAATGCCCAGTAGGTATTTGGGAATTAAAGGCCCAGTACTGGGACACAGACTGGACATGTGTAGTTTTGAGTCCTATACAAAAAAAGACCTTGGGAGTTCTGTAGAAAATAGCAAAATTCCTCCCACATTCTGATGGAGAAGAAAAAGTGCCATTTAGTAGTTGAAGCTTTTTAAACCAACCTTTAACTTTCTAATTTAGGTACTAAGTACTTTTATTTTTACAATTGATACTTACAAAAATATGTACCAGTAAATCCCATTGCCAAATTCATATTAGTATTTTTTTACAGGGGGAAATATACATATATTTCCCCCATAATACATATATATATATATACACATATATATATATATAATTTATATTTGTTTTGTTTTTAATTTTTTTTTTTTAGATGTTGATGGACCTTTATTTTAGTCATTCATTTATAGGCGGTGCTGAGAATCGAACTCAGGGCCTCACACATGCTAGGCAAGTGCTCTACCACAGAGCCACAACTCCAGCCCCTATAATTTATATTTGTACTGAGGATTTAACCCAGGGGTGCTTTACCACTAAGCTATATCCCCAGCACTTATTTGAGACAGGGTCTAAGTTGCTTAGGGCTTTGCTAAATCGCTGAGGCTGGCTTCAAACTTGTGACCCTCCTGTCTTAGCCTCCTGAGCTGTTGGGATTACAGACATGGAACACTGCACCCAGCCATAAGAAATATTTTCAAGTCATTTTGTTCATTTACTATGAACCTTACTTATTCAAGAAGTTATTGATAAAGTAGAAATGTAATTATTATATATAAAAAATGGGAAACCTTTAAAGGACAAGAAAATACTGAACAACTGACACTGGTTTATCTAAAAACAGCAACTTCTTTTTAATCCCAGGAATGGAAGATTGTGAAACAATGGAAGATGTGTACATGGCTTCTGTGGAAACAGATCGGGGAGTAAAGGAACAGTTACATCTTTATGACACCAGAGGCCTACAGGAAGGCGTGGAGCTCCCAAAACATTATTTTTCATTTGCTGATGGCTTTGTTCTAGTGTATAGTGTGAATAACCTTGAATCCTTTCAAAGAGTGGAGCTTCTGAAGAAAGAAATTGATAAGTTCAAAGACAAAAAAGAGGTGAGTATAAATTACCATTTAAAAATTATAACAGGATCTGGGGTTGTAGCTCAGTGGTAGAGCACTTGCCTAGCATGTGTGAGGCCCTGGGTTCGATCCCCAGCACCACATAAAAATAAAAAATAAAGGCACTTAAAAAATTATGACTTTCTGGGTCATTTACATAATTAAAAACCACAGTATCTATAACCATAATGTTTTACTATAGGTCTAAGTTCATTCAATAGTAAGATTTTACTTTCTCCTTCTTGTTTTACCATGGACGAATTGGATTTTAATGGCTCCATCTCAAGCACCACATAGTTCATTTTATGTTGGCTGGGGTCAGTGTTTTCTCCAACTTTTTATCATCTCCATAGCAAAAAGGATTCTGTTTCAGCCTTACCAAATGATAATATATTTTTTTAAAGAAACAAAGCTTCTAAGTAACTATTGGCTTCTACTTATTTACCACTTAAAAAATAAGATCCATTTACCTTACTATGGTTTATAAAGACTCATATAAAAAGTGCTTCTGCCTTCCACTGGGCTTTGACACTGTTGTGACTACTGTGTTCTGGTCATTTCAAGCAGTGTTGGGTACATAGTGGGGATTCAAGTTTTCCTAAATGGAAGATTGACTTGTATTTAACGAAAAATATTGGCCCATATGTTCCTGTTAGCCCATAATTCAGCAAATATTTAGCAGGCACATTTCAGGGCCAGGAAAAACATGAGAACAAAAATTCTTTTTTTTTTTTTTTTGTGGAACATAGATTCTAGGGGCATAGAACTCTCACAGCTCTAGTTGTCTTATTTTGAAGCAGTTATTATATTACAAATTGCTCAAACATCAAGTGTAGCCAAATTGAAATACACACGTTGAAAACATTATCTTAAACATTTATCCTAGATACTAATTTCCATCTTCCATTCATACCTGAGTTAATTTACCTGTTAACTTCTTAGTTAGCAACTTGTAGGACACCTGTATTTTCCTTTTTTTTTAGTACTGGGAATTGAACTCAGGGCCTCATGTGTGCTGGGCCCATGCTCTACCACTGAGCTACCCACAGCTCTTTTAATTCTGTTTTGAGTCTTGCCAAGTTGCTCAGGCTGGCCTCAAATTTGAGATACTAGCTGGGATGATACGCATATGTCACCCACCATGCTGGGTAAACATCTGTACTTTTAACAACAATGCATTCAGTAAGGAGTTGGGTAATACCTTACAGTCACATTATTCTGGTCACAGTTGAGAATCACTTTAGTGAAGTAGTTTGTTAAATGGAAGTGTTTTTAAACTGAGGTTGGCAAAGTATTAGTATAATCTTTTAATCCATTTTTCCCATCCAGGTAGCAATTGTTGTATTAGGAAACAAAATTGACCTTTCTGAGCAGAGACAAGTGGATGCTGAAGTGGCACAGCAGTGGGCAAAAAGTGAGAAAGTAAGACTGTGGGAGGTGACTGTTACAGACCGGAAAACGCTGATCGAGCCCTTTACTTTATTAGCCAGTAAACTCTCCCAACCCCAGAGCAAATCCAGCTTTCCTTTGCCTGGAAGGAAAAACAAAGGGAACTCTAGCTCTGAGAACTAAAAATTAGTAATTCCACAATTGTTTTTTGAATAGTGACTGCTTTTAAGTGTCTATCTACATGAAGATTAATATTTAAAATAAACCATTTGTGTATATCTTTAGTTGTTAAAGAAACCTCTTAGTTAATACAATGCACGTTGTTATTGGACTAAGTTTATTAGTATTGCCTGATATGAAATATATTCTCATTGTTTGAAATCTGTTCCTTAAATTAGCACATTTGTTATTTATGTTCTACCTATCAAAGTAGTAAAAATAAAGTTTGGATAGTGTACAAATGAACCCATGTGTAAATCCCCAACGTATTTCAAAAGTTATCATACTCATTCTATACAACTTCACACAAACTTAGCTCAAACATGACTTCAGTTTATTAGTAATCTAATGTCTAGGATTAGAAAACATTTTTTGATGTACCCAGTTTGGGATAATAACAATTTGGGCACAACATAAGCTAAAATTTTGTATTATGGAAATTTTTACTGAATAGAACAGAAGTCATGGTGTAGGTGTCTGTGTGTTATATGTAGGTGGTACTAGGGATCTAACTTGGGGCCTCAACATGTTAGGCAAGTGCTTTACCACTGAGCTGCTTCCCCAGCCTTATGATTTCGTATCCTCCGTTTTTTCTTTTAAGATGACTTGAGGTAATAGGCAGTGGCATTGTAAGTAGATTTATCACACTCAGGCCTTTGTTTTCTTCTTGAGCCAGGTTCCTGTCAATAAGCCAAATATAGAGGGTCTTCTTTCTTTTGCAAAAGTACTTCCATTTTTGCAGTAGTGCTGTATCTTCAGGAATTGTTGGCTAGATGTATAGCCACGTGTAATAAAATATTTCCTGCAAATATGTGGTCTAAAAGTTAGATCAACAGGATTGTCCTATGGTTTGCTGGAGATTTTGGCAAGATCTGAGTATTGTGGCTATATTTAGCAAGTTGACAGCATTATAACTAATATAAGAAGTAGGAAATGAGCTACTTGGTTTCAGCTATGAATCAAGTGGTTAACTGACTTTAACATACAAAATGAGCTGTTCAGCAAAGAATATAACTTTAACATTTAAAATGGGATACTTTTATTAAACTTAGGTGGCTCAGTTCGGTGAGTGAGTTCATCTAGTCTTCCCTTGCCTTCTCTCAGTTACTTTCTGGCTTTCTTCCCTGTGTATTTTACATACAACCCTGTAATATTTTTTTCTATTGAATGCAATGTAGATCTATATTAATACCCATAGAGTTAAGAGTTAACCATATTTTTAAATGCTCAAATGAACATTGGCCCCTGGGTGGTTTCACTGGAGTAAACTCTAAGGTGGTTATACCAATTTATCCACAACAGAACTCACAGCATCTCCAAATTAGAAATGCTTTTTTTTAAAAAATGTAGTGGAGGGACTGGGGTTGTGGCTCAGCGGTAGAGTGCTCACCTAGCACACGCTGGGTTCAATCCTCAGCACCACATAAAAATAAATAAATAAAATAAAGGTATTGTGTGAAATGTAGATGTGTTAGATTACTTAATTTTTTCTAAGACATCTCTAACTGTTAGAGTCTACAACCAAAAGGCAAAACAAAGTAAATCAACACAGCAGTGGCAGGTGGTTGTTTTTAATATTGTTTATTAGCACAGTAACAAATGCAGACGTAAGAAGTCTACAACATATAACCAATTCACTGAGTGACTCCTATTTCACGCCTTAACAGCTTAAGGTATTTCACTACAGGTTTTCACAAGTCCTGATTTAAACCTTTTAAAGTAGATTTGCATATAAAATAAAATACATTAACTACTGATTTCCTACATGGTGTTTTATATATATGAGATGACAATGTCTAAAAGCTGTTAAATAGCAATGTTCCCTTTCAAGAAGGGGAAAAAAATTCCAAATTTTTTTTTTTTTTAAACAAAAAGCATGTAGTCTTAGGACTTTTATGTAAATGGCCATATGTGTAACCTGTACAAAATTAAGCTGTTTTAAAATTAACTATAAGCAATTGAACCCAAATGTCTAAATGTACATTCTTTTCTGTACTACATTTCAGCTAATATTGCAGAACTAATGACAGTTTTTAAAGTTGCTATTACCAATTTTGTCTACTGTAGCAAGATACCTTAAGTTACAACAAAATCTTAGGAAATAAGACTGAATAATATCTGTTATAGAAATACCCTACTCTTTACCAGCTCCCACCCTCCCCCACCCCTTGAAAATCATAAGCAGCTCTCTTCTGTGACAGACAAATAATGTAAGAATTGTGAAAACCCAATTTATGTAGCGTATCTCTTGGTCCACTGTCTGGCCATTCTGTCATGTTCTGCTCTGTTGGTCATATACTGAGTGGCAATACTTCCCACCAAAGGGTCAGCTGGAAGAAGAAAATGTAGAAAACATTTTAGACGATAGCACAGTAGCATAGATAGAAGTGTAAGTGTACAAAGTACTTGTGATCAAACCCATCTCTGAAACACAACTTTGACATTCTAGATGTTTTTGGGCACTTATCATGGCACCCTGAATATGGTAAAGTCCCCATGGCTACTGCAGTGTAACACTATTTATCTCTACACTGCCTAGAAGAGCCAGGTCAAAACCTGGACCTCCAATTTCTGGCTTAGCCAGAAAAAAAAAAAAAAAAAAAAAAGTCTTTTAAAATGAAATGAAGTCTCAATAAAATCACAATTCAGTAATCATTAAGTATTTAGCAAAATATTTACTATTTTCAAAATTGAGTGGAAATACTCAGTAAGAGCTATGTGGCCAGAGTTCAGTGAGCCCAGCAGATAAGGCCTCTGCATTTAGGGTGGACACTTTGTGTGTAAAGTCAGTTCAAATTAATTTAATGCTACAGTTGCTATATTTTTCTAACTAGAGGATTGAACTTTTCCAGATTAAAGCTTCCTTTCAAAGTTCTTAGAAAAATAAACCCCACCTTTAGAAAATCTTGGATTATGTGGAAAACAAGTATTTTTCACATGAGGAAGAAAAAAGCAATTATATTAACCTTACCAGGATTACAGTCTGTAAGAAGTGAGCAGATAGAAAGGAGAACTTTAGAAATGGTTAGTGCTGGACTCCAATTATCTTTCAATATGTCCAAGCAAATAACTCCTTGACTATTAATATTACAATGATAAATTCTTGTTCGAAATGTAACCTAAAAAAAAAAAATGTATACATCAAACAATATTCAAAACAAACTAAAATTCTTCTAGATTTTCAGTTAAAAGTGAGTAACAGTTTAAAACTGACAAGATAGGTAAGACTTTTAATAAATCTGAGGTTAGAAAAAATGTTCATTGATCCCACCTCAGGGAGTATGAATTTCCTTTCAAAGTAATGACTTCTGACCAAAGCAAAGGAGATGTAATACTTCCTCAAATCATCTTTAGCAATTTTTAACTTTTTAAACATTAACATTTCTAAGTCTGAACAGCTATTTGCTGACCTCTTGTGTTAGAAGGTAGTACTACACTACTTAAAGCAAGCATCAGAATCAAATATTGAGAATCTTATATCATAAATGCTTTAAAAAACTAGCAAACAATGTCCACACACCAAAAACAAAAAAGTAAAACTTTGAAGTATATTCCCCCTTTTGACCTGTGTATCAGATCTGTATATTTACCCAAATGACAGAAATTACTAAAATTTTCCAAAACTGAGCAGCCAGTAATGAGTTATTTTATGAATTTTTGTAATGTACAATGAAAAGTAAAAATTTACTATGGTCACCATTTAAAAGAAAAAACATGACCCAACTTTTCTTGTCGATGTAACTGTACTTTCATCCAGCATTCATTCTACCCAATCCCCAAGATGTTCTCCTGACAGTGCAAATGAGAACCATAGACTGTTGGGTGTTATAATAGACATGGGTGAGTTGGGCAGTCTTCACCTATATTACTGTGAGAACTAAGGCCTAGAGGTAAGGATGTGAACAAGACCAAAGATGACAAAAAACAGAATCCAAAGCTTTGGTAGAAGATTAAGTGTTTCAATTGTTTCAGTGTGAGTATTGTCATACTATTTTAAACTGTTCAGAAATTTTTCTGTGGGGTGGAAAATAGGGGATCAATTCCTGATTGCTAACAATGTTACCAGAAATAGCACCATTTTAAGCACTTACTCCTAGAAATGGTCTCTGGCAAATAAGGCAAACCCAAAGTGGTGTTTGGTATGCTCAAATATACTTAGATTCATTAGGACATAATTAAAACCTAGTTTTCTTCAGTAAGAATTAAATTTTATTCTCATGGGAATTATGACAGATATTGAGCATAAATCAGGGCCATTTCAAAAAAAAAAAAAAAATCAGGGCCATTTCTTACCTTTGGAGGCTTGAAGGGATATTCTGGTGTAAAAGTGATATCGAGGAAAAATACACCACCTTCATACACAGATCCTGGAGGCCCTAGAATGGTTGATCTCCATTCATAGATGTTGTCACCTTTGGGACCAGCACTGTGAAGTAATATACATCAACAGATAAGTAAATGGTGACATTATCCCAGTTTTACACTGTCTCTCTTATCTTTGGAATGTCTGGAGTCTCTTCACAAAGTACCTTTCAGGAAAAATTTAATACAGAATTGCAACAAATTGAAAAGCCATCAGTGAAAAAATTGGATGTAAAAGAATGTTAAATCCATTCTAAGTTCACTTAGCTGTCACTAAGAAAGAAGCATTCCTCAACTCTCACACCTCTCTTTGTCACACAAGAAAATGCAAACAGCAAGGCATGGTGGTGCATGCCTATAATCACGCAACTCCACAGGCTGAAGTAGGAGGATCAGGCTGAAATAGGAAGATCACCAAATTCAAGGCCAGCCTGGGCAAGACACTGTCTCAAAATCAAAAGGGTGGGGGTGGGGAGCCCAGTGGTAAAGTACTCTGGGTTTAAACCTAGTACCCCTCCCCACAAAAAAGGTACCTTTAAAGAAAGGAAAAAAAAAAAAAAAAAAAAAAAAAGACATTTACATAGAAGTGAAACCAGTGACAAATGACTGAGATTTTCCTCAGAGCTACATCATTTCTTATGATCATTTTCAACATTTTATGACCCAATTAGTGGTGCAGCTTCTGCTTTCTTGCTCTTTATCTCAATTACCTTAACTTAAAGAGAATCTACACATATTACACACACACACACACACACTCTCTCTCTTAAAAGAATCTGACGAGGGTCTGGGGTTGTGGCTTATCGGTAGAGCGCTCGCCTAGCATGTGCATGGCCTGGGTTTGATCCTCAGCACCACATAAAAATAAACGCATTGTGTACATCTAAAAAGCAAATAAATAAATATTTTTTAAAAAAAGAATCTGATGAACTATTGTAATTACATTATAAACTACACCAGGTGGGAGGAAAATGACAAGTATCCAATAACATATTAATTTCTGCTACTGAGTTCTCTATTGTAGTTGAGACATTAATCCAACCTGTTAAATACACTGAGCTATACTGAAGTTTCGCCATAATACACTTCCAAAGCATTGTATTGGCTTCCAGAGTGCTTCGTATCAAGTACATTAACAAAATGTTTAAAAAAAAAACTTCACCCTCTAATTCTAACACCTATGAAGAACTTAACCTTCCTGTCTAAATCATCAAATGAAGTACCATTGTGTTGAGAGAAAAAGACAAAAACAATTGGGAATTGTGACTGCATGGCTATAGCATAGCTAATGGGGTACAGAGTGACTAGTTAAAAAATTTTTCACCTCAAAACCTTCACCATAACAGCTGCCTGAAGAATGATATGTGTCAGGTAAACAACAAAAAGGTCTGTGCTTGGAAAGACTTGAAAACTACGGCAAACTGCTCTTCTAAAAAACTATGGCACAAACTGGATTTATTCACTCAGTTATAGAATGCTTATGTACTAGGCAGAGTCCTAAATGTTTTTTTTTTTAATCATTTATAATCATTTTTTATTATATAGTTAAAATTATTACGTAAAGAGAAGTGAAATATCCATAAACAGAGTTCCTCTTGATACTAATTTTACCCAATTCTTCCACACTAAGGAACTGGTTAAAAGGGGTTAGTAGGTATGATTGAGAAGATTATTTCTGGTTTGATTCTCTTTTCCTTGCTGTTTCATATACGCTTTGCTCCTGCACTTTTTTTCTTTTTTAATCTTTAATTTGCTTTTATTAGTTATACATGACAGTAGAATGCATTTATACACTGTGATATATCATACATAGATGGGATATAATTTCTCATTTTCAAAGCGTATGTGTTGCAGAATCATATTGGTCATGTAGTCACATATATACACACAGTAATAATGTCTCTGTTTCAATACACTATCTTTCCCATCCCCACATCCCCTCTCTAACCTCCCATCACTTCCCTCTACCTAATCTAAGGTAACACTGTTTTTCCCTAGTGCCCCCTGCCTTATTGTGAATTAGCATCTGCATATTAGAGAATAAAGGTTAAGGGTTTTGATACTGAAAAAAAGATCTCTTTGTCAAGATGCCCTCTGCTAAAGGGTAAAAATCATGGTTTGAGCCATGCGTGGTGGCGCACACCTGTAATCCTAGCACTTGGGAGGCTGAGGCAGGAGGATCACGAGTTCAAAGCCAGACTCAGCAGTGGTGAGGCACTTAGCAACTCAGTGAGACCCTGTCTCAAAAAAAAAAAAAAAAACGAAAAAGGGCTGGGGATGTGGCCCAGTAGTCGAGTGCCCCCGAGTTCAAGTCACAATCATGGTTTGACTCTTTAAAGAGATGAACAGGGAAGGAGAGAGGATTAAAAAGCCTACTTGTGCCAGGCGTTGTGGCGCACGCCTGTAATCCCAGCACTTTGGGAGGCTGAGGCAGGAGGATCGCGAGTTCAAAGCTAGCCTCAAGCAATGGCGAGGCACTTAGCAACTCAGTGAGACCCTGTCTCTAATAAAATACAAAAAAGGGCTGGGGATGTGGCCCAGTGCCCCTGAGTTCAATCCCCGGTACACACACACACACACACACACACACACACACACAAAAAAAAAAAAAAAAAAAAAGAAGAAGAAGAAGAAGCCTACTTGTGACTCTATTTTTTTTTTTCTTTCAGTCTGAAATTAGGGTGGGAGAAGCAATAGAAACATGAGAAAATGACATTTTGATCTTGAGGGAGAATGGGGCTGAAACTGGGTTGGCCAAGGGCAGAAAGAGTGTAGACACTGACTGGAACACTTACTATGGGACCTTGAGCAAGTTACTAAACCTAAACCTAACACACCTGCCTCACAGGAATGGGACAGAAACTAGACAGCAAAAGACCCACAGTGATCACAGATATTAATTATCCCCATTGGCTCAAACAGTATGGTCATAAAAAATCTTAGGGATGATGGTATGCCCAGGAACTATTAAAAGCTTATATTTATCTTTTTTAAAAAAAGTGATTTCCTACTCTTACATGATATATCTGATCATAATTTTTAACACTAAGGCTTTTTTGGGGGGTGGGGGTACTGGGGATTGAACTCAGGGGCACTTGACCACTGGGTCATATCCCCAGCCCTTTTTTGTATTTTTATTTAGAGACAGGGTCTCACTGAGTTGCTAAGTGCCTTGCCATTGCTGAGGCTGGCTTTGAACTCTCTATCCTCCTGCCTCAGCCTCCCAAAGTGCTGGAATTACAGGCGTGCGCCACCGTGCCTGGCTGCCTAAAAATACTAGTGATGAGAACTCATACTATTTTCTTCATATCCAAATTGATGATGCTAAGAAGTCAGCCATGCTTTGGGAGGCTGAGGCAGGAGGATCACAAGTTCAAAGCCAGCCACAGCAATGGCGAGGCACTTAGCAACTCAGTGAGACCCTGTCTCTTTATACAAAAAAGGGGTGGGGCATGTGGCCCACTGGTTGAGTGCCTCAGAGTTCAATCCCTGGTACCAAAATAATAATAATAATAATTTTAACAATGTCTTTATAAGCAGATTTTAGACTATACAGAAAAATAGAGGTCCCCAAATTTCATTGAGTAGCAAAATAAAGTATGGAACTTTCAAAATGAAAAGATTTCTTGGATCCCTCCCAGCCTACAGAGTTTAGAGTATCTAGAGGAGGACCCTGGAATCTATGAATTTAAAAAGTTTCCTCTAGTGACTTTTTTGAGCTAGTGGTTTGCCTTTGGGAATGGATAACTCAAAGTAGGCCAGTTAGGAATGCTTATGAGCCTTAACATTTTATAGTTTGCCACCTAATGACACATTTCTAGAAATCCAAATCAAGATCATTACTTCGCAATTTACCCTGCTTTCGGTTTGTATATAAAATTACCTGAAAGTTAAAAAAAAAAAGGAGAAAGGGAGTTAAGCAATCAAGTACATCACATAACTGTATAACAAAGAAAAAATGTTAAACTTCAAAAAGAGAATAAAGATGGGTTATAAGAAAAATAAACACTATGTAAAACAATATCAAATGTAGCTGAAATCATAAATGGCATAACAGAAACCCTGAAGAAGTTTCAGTAGTGGCGAATCCCTAACCTATGGGCCCCCGGGTAATTGCTGTGAAGGAGCTGAGAATCCACTGAAAAGACCAAGCATTGTTGCAGTAACAAAAAATCTTTAGGTACTTATCACTATTAGATAAATTCAGGTAGCTTTTTGTCATCTATTAAAAAAAAAAAATCAAGAACAAAAAAAAAATCAACAACTTGTAACAAGTTGCTATACATTTTTGCTCTCCCCCTTTAAAGTTCTCACTGAAAGAGTGAGGACCTACTTGTCTAGAAAGTGAGCAATGACCTATGGGGCAGGGCGTGTGTGTCAGAACGGGGAACAAGAGAATCTATGTAAGGCTGTTTAGCCAAAATGGAAACGTCTGTTCAAGTACCCCGCCCATTTCTTTCTTTCTTTCTCTTTTTTTTTTTTTTTTTTTTTTTTTTTGATACTTTATTTATTTGCTTTAGTTGTACACAATGCATTTATTTGTACGTGGTGCTGAAGATTGAACCCGGGGCACGTGCATGCTAGGCGAGCGCTCTACCGCTGAGCCACAACCCCAGCTCTCCCCCCACTCATTTCTTAATAAGATGATGAGGCTCACGATTGGGTCAGCAAAGTATGCTTTCACCAGTCTTCTGCCCCTCCTTTTTTTTTTTTTTTTTTTTTTTTTTTTTTTTTTTTTTTTGTGGTACCGGGGATTGAACTCAGGGGCACTCGACCACTGGGCCACATCCCCAGCCCTTTTTTGTATTTTATTTAGAGACAGGGTCTCACTGAGTTACTAAGTGCCTCGCCATTGCTGAGGCTGGCTTTGAACTCGCGATCCTCCTGTCTCAGCCTCCCAAAGTGCTGGGATTACAGGCGTGCGCCACCGCGCCCGGCTTCTGCCCCTCCTTTTAACAGAAGATACTTTTGGTTCCACAATGAGAAATTCAACTTCAATTTGAAACACTGGTTGAAGAAAGTACACTTCAAGGGAGCATAAAATTTAGTGAATCTGCTATCTTAATGATTATAGGATGGAAAGTCCTAAGTTGGGAAAATGGGGTTGTAAGGAGCAACCCAGCCAAAAAAAAAAAAAAAAAAAGTTACAACAATTTTGCCTGAAACCTACCCCGGCAGCTTATGTCTGGGCACTTATTTTGACTGGGATGCTCTTAATTAGGTCATCTCCATTTTGTATAATATGAATTTTAAAAAATAGCCAACTATTTAAATTATTATTGGGTTTATATAAATTATACTAATTTTTAACCCACTGTCCCTGTTTGAAGATGCTAAAATTTAACTGTCATAACTTTGTGCAAAGCTGTGACTGAGAAGGTGAAGAAAGACTGGCTATGCCTGTCAAATTTTCTTAAAAATGGCCATTTCTATTTCTGACATGGTATTTTATTTATATGATGGCTTCTGACTACATACAGGCACATAAACATGAAGAGCAGGGATTGTCATGAGTTACAACACAGTTCTTCCGGGACAGGAAAGTCTGTTGACTGATAAGAATCCTTGTTGAGGTTACTCAAATGGAAACCTATCTTTGACAGCTCTGACCCCTGAGACCTGTTTTCTTTCCAATTACCACTGGACAAGAGGTATATACATTTTGTGCTTAATTAACATTATGTCAGTGATTATACAAAACCAAAAACTAACAACTGGTAGTTCAACTTTTCCTTAACACATATGGTTTAAAACAGAATTTAAACAGTACAAAAGAACAGAAATCATTTAAGGCACATTTCTTAAGAAATTAATACAGCCAATTGTAAAAAACCTCTCATTAGAATAGTCTTACTAGAATTTGATGTGCTCCCTAGATTGGCTTAAAATTTTCCAATATGAAAAATTCCAAAGTACCATTTAAACTTCATTCTGGTTTGTCTTAAAATAATGTTTGTGAGTTCTTCCCCAATTTCTATTCTTAGTACTAATTTATTACAGCAAACTCTGTTTTCTTCCATTTAAATAGAAAACAAAGTTCAATTTCAATTTTCAAATGGTATCACTGATTTCTTTTAAAGAACATTCTGAGGCAGAGCAACAATCAAACCTTTTTTAAAAAACATTGAGATAAAAGAGAGTACTTGGCCACAGGGATCTATCTTTCTCTCTCTCTCTTTAATATTATTTGCTTTGCTTTAGTTGTACACAATGCATTGGTCTTTACGTGGTGCTGAGGATTGAACCCGGGTCACGCACATGCCAGGCGAGCGCTCTACCGCTGAGCCACAACCCCAGCCCCCTCAAACCATTTTTAAAATTTGTATTTCTAAACTAGGTGCAGTAGTGCACACCTGTAATCCCAGTATCCTGGGAGGCTGAGGCAGGAGGATAGAAGAGTTCAAGTCCAGGCCCAGCAACTTATTTTGAGGCCCTAAACAACTTAGCAAGTCCCTGTCTCAAAAAGGACTGGGGATATAGCTCAGTTAAGTGTCCCTGGGTTCAATCCCTGGTCCCCCTCCCTTGCCAATTATAATTTCTATTGAATCAATTTAAACATTTTTTATTAGAAGAGAGGACCTTTGCTTACAGACACATAGCCCCTAATTTAGATTTTTTTAAAAAGGCTTAGTAGCTGGGCGTGGTGGCGCGCACGCCTGTAATCCCAGCACTTGGGAGGCTAAGGCACTTAGCAACTTAGTGAGACCCTGTCTCTTAAAAAAAAAAGGGGGGGGGGGTTTCTAATAAAAAAAAAAAAATACAAAAAAGGGTTGGGGATGTGGTGCAGTGGTCGAGTGCCCCAGAGTTCGATCCCCGGCACCAAAATAAATAAATAAATAAATAAATAATAAAAAGGCTTAGTTTATCTGCTTTCACAGCTAGAAAACAAATGAGGAGGGGTGAGAGGCTAGGAAGGTAAGGTACATCATGCTAGAAATAGGCGGGAAAGCAGAGGAAGTGAGAGTGGAGAAAGAGGCTGGGCAGTTCAAATGTGTCCGCATATTTCAAGAAAGCATAGAGGCTTGAAACCAACTGAATTTTAAGTTCTCATCTATCTACCTAACAATCCCAGTTACAAGCCCCAGAAAGGAGCAAAGACGGCTAATTGGCTAATCCAGGTCTATTTCATTTCTTTGGGGAATATTCATGATAATACTAGCCACTTATATGAAGCATACCATTCAATCACAAAACCTCCTAAATTCCCATTTCAGCTGTAGTCTTACAGCAGTGGTTCTCAATCAGAGATAATCCAAAAAAAAACCAAAACACTTGGCAGTCTTTTCCTTTTTAAAAAAAAGGTATTTTATTTATTTGTTTGTTTTTACATGGTGCTAAGGATTGAACCCAGGGCTGCGCACATGCTAGGCAAGCTCTCTACTGGCCCTTGGCAGTCATTTTTGAATCATCTAATAGGAGGGAGGATGCTAAGGGATGCTTCTAAATATGGTACAGTGCATCTGACAGCTTCCATAATAGCAGTCACCCCAGCCTAAACTGTCAATAGTGCCAAGGATGAAAAAACCTTGCCTTAGAGAAACTTTGCTCAAGGTTAAGTTAGTAAAGGCAAGAGAGCTTCAGTTTGAACCTGCTGTCAGACTCCAGTGTCCATCACTTCATAAGACGACCCCCCCATGATTTTTTTGGGGGGGGTACTGTTACTGAATGCAGGGACACTCTACCACTGAGCTACATCTCCACCCCTTTTTATTTTTAGAGAAGGTCTCAGTTGCTGAGGCTGGCCTCAAACTTGTGCTCCTCCTGCCTCAGCCTCAGGACTGTGTGTTTGAGCCACCACACCACCTGGCACCAAAACATTCTTAAGTTAGTTTTGAGAAGTCAGCTATGAAAGACATTAAGTGGCAATAAAGATCAACTCTTTTGGGCTGGGTGCAGTGGCACACGCCTGTAACTCCAGCACTTGGGATGCTGAGGTAGGAGGATCATGAGTTCAAAGCCAGACTCAGCAATGGTGAGGCACTTAGCAACTCAGTGAGACCCTGTCTCTAACAAAAGACAAAAGGGGCTGGGGATGTGGCCCAGTGGTCGAGTACCCTCAATCCCCAGTACACCCCCCAAAAAACAAACAAAAAAAAAAACCCACTCTTTTCTAATTTTATAGGTTTAAATTACTATTTGTATTATATCTAGCTCTCTTCTCCCCTTTCTGTAACTCTGCAATAAGAAATGTGTCAACCCTGGTAATGTTTAGTTCTGTTAAGACTGCAAAAATCAGTGAAGCAGAATTTAGAAAAATGTTTAAAGGAAGAGATTCACAATCAAGTATATGTTCTCTATGATGAACAGTACTCAAAATGCGTTTATATTTACTCTTCTTTTGCTAAGAAATTCATACAGAATATGATAAACTATGAAGGTTGTTGTCGCCTGAAGCGCTTGGAGCAACAGAGCCGCGGGAAAAACTTCAGAAGCAAACTGGAGACAAACAGCTTTTTATTCTGATAACTTTTCTCTCTGGTTCTAACAACGACTAACTCACGCCAAACACACCACTAAAATGGCGCTGACCCGATCAGCAATTTCGGCCAAGTCACTCGAGATCCCGCAACAAGTCTCGCGAGACTACGGGAGGAGACAACGCCCAAATCTCCACGGCCCATAGTCAACCGCAATCCAAGCCAATCCCCAAACAGGGCTCCTGCAGAAGGTAACCAACTACCAGAACAAATCCTCTTTCCCAACAGTGATCTCCAAATCTACAGGAGGTGAAAGCTGCTGCTCCATGAGATCTTCTGTACTTGGCATATCCAGAGGACTTTTATAAAAAACAAATACAGGGGCTGGGGCTATAGCTCCGTGGCAGAGCACTTGCCTATCATGTGTGAGGCACTAGGTTCAATCCTTAGCACCACATAAAAGTGAAACAAATAAAAGCATGCTGTCCATCTATAATTACCATAAACAAACAAACAAACTTCTTGCCCTCAGCATCCCTTTCTTATGAAACAGTAACCACTTGTAACCTAGAACTGAGTGCCAGAAAGAACAAATATCAGAAAACCTCAATAAGGAGACTAATAGGATACAGATGTGGTTTTTTATAAGTTCTATAGTCCTAATTAACTAAAAGACACCCTCATACAAGGTGGAAAAAAAAAAAAGGAAAAGACAGACACTCTGGTACTGCTGGGAATGTACCATTCAGATTACTACCCTTTGCAAAAAACTTCCAAACCAAGGGTCAACCTATAGGGCCCTAGCAAAGCTGGTTCTCACAGAAGAATTTACAGCAACAGTATCCAGTGTATCTGGGGCAGTTATGATGGAACACAGTGGGCCCAAATAGGCAGTACAAGTACCCTAAATAATGGCAAGATATTAACCCAGGACTTGCACCCTACCCACTGAGCCCTATACCTCAGTCCCTCCACAGGAATTTTTGATGTAACTTTTTGTAAAAAGTACAAAGCTAGCCGGGCGCGGTGGTGCACGCCTGTAATCCCAGCACTTTGGGAGGCTGAGGCACTTAGCAACTCAGTGAGACCCTGTCTCCAAATAAAATACAAAAAAAGGGCTGGGGATGTGGCCCAGTGGTCGAGTGCCCCTGAGTTCAATCCCCGGTACCACAAAAAAAAAAAAAAAAAAAAAAAAAGAAAAGTACAAAGCTGACTTCTGGCCTATGGAAGCTGTAGAGTTCACTTTTAAAATCTGTTCCAAACCAGAAAGAAAACAAATTTGCATATATTGACAATGTTATAACCATTTGGGTACATACACTCTATTTTATCAGGTTTTAAGTCTCTGGAGAGTAGTAACTTCCCACAGATACTACAGTGCCTGGCATTAACAATAGTTTAACAATATTTAATCAAATTATCAAATACGTACCACTGTTTATGCAACAATGTTTTAAAATCAGGTAAAATAACTATAACACCACACAGGCTTGATCTTGCCAGCCAGTCATTCAACTATAGTTATACTGTATGTGTGGCTCCTTTAGAAAGTAGTGATAATCCACTTTGGAAATTTACATTCCAATATTGAATAATAATAATAATAATAAAAAAGATACATAGAGTAAGGACATGATTTTTAAAATACTACTACTTTCAAGATCATTTGTGAGTAAGCAAAGGGTCAAGACAGTTCATGTCAAGGATGGCAAGGAGCAGACCTAAAAAAACATAACCATCAGGGGGTCATTACTCTAAAAGTACAGATGGCCATATCATATGAGTTTTGGGTAAACTGAGCTAAAGAACCATGCTTTAACTTCTGGCCTCTCAGTACAGAGGTGTGGGTAGGTAGCAAGCAAATGAAATGACTAACTAGTTCCACTTCAAGGGCCTGAAAGAAGGGGAAGGCACAGGAATGATTAGAGAGAATGAGAGGATCAGCATTCCTTCTGTCTTGGAAGCCATTTTCCTATAAAGGTTAAGTAGGGATATAGGATAAACTGGGTCCAACAACAGCTCTCTTCAGCAGCAACTACACAAGCCTGACTTAGAACTATTCTAATTTGCTAGAAAAATAGTGTCAGAGCAGAATCAAGTGTGACAATGATGCCCACTAAATAATCCAGAGCCAGGTATCTAGGTATCTACCCTAGTCAGAAGTGAGTCCAGCTTCTTAAAAGGCATGCTTCTGTTGGTATACATAAAACTGCTATCCAAATGAATAAAGAGATATAGATTACTAGTCTCTGGGTTCTTAAGAGTTATCAGTTCACAGGACATGACCATCTTGTCTATTAGGATGATATCTGTATTGTGAATGAGAGAGGCAATTGGGGAAAACTTTCAGAGATGAGACAGTATAGTTAACACTTCCTCCCCAACTGCTGAGATTACCTGCGCTCAGCTAGCCCAGTGATTTCTGATCACTTATTGTGTGATGTGAATCTCTGATTACTGTACTTTTTGGTAAAGCCTTTAGTAATATCAGTAAGTTTATTGCCTTTTTTGCTTTCAAAAAATTCTAATTTAGATTCCCCGTGGTTAATTACCCTAATTATGAGTGGATCTCAGAACACTTTCCTACACTACCCAATCAGCCTAGAACTTCTTTCCTGCTTTTGGCTATCTTGCTGTTTCTTCATGCTCACTCTGCATCCACCTTCCAGGGTATCCTAGGTCCAGGCCCTGTAACTTCCTTCAATACATGCCTTGTTGGGTATGGAGGATGAATATGCTTTCAGCTAAAACCAGCATTCCATCATCAGGGAAGGGTGAAGTGGATCTCCCAAGGCCCTCTCAGGGAGCCCACAAGGCCAAATCTATCTCTACCAATATAAAACACTATTTGCCATTTTTACCCCCATTTTCTCACAATTGTACTGTGAGGTTTTTAGAGTCTACACCAGATGTGATGTGGCAACAGACTGAACACAGAAGCAGAGATGAAAATCCAGCTGTCTTCTATTAATTCAGACATTAAATCAATTTGCAAATATGTAAAATGGTTTTTAACTTTAGAAGTTATTATTAAAAATGCTATTTATATTAATATTTTTATTATTTTAAAAATAGGTATTTTAATGTTTGCTTTAAGTTTAAATACAGTAAAAATCTATAATTATTAACCATATAATCAAAATCTCCTGGGGTCTGCAATAAATTGTTAAAAGTGTAATGGGATCTTTTCTTTTTTTAACCTGAGCTGGAGATGGAATCCAGAGTCTGTGCTTGCTAGGCAAGCGCTCTATCATTGAGCCACATACCTAGCCCTGTAACAAAATCTTGAAACCAAAGTCTAAGAACCACTTACTAGGCTATTTTAATTATTAGTACAATTGATAAGCCATTAAAATAACTTGACTCCCACTAGACATTAAAATTTTTAAACAGGAACTAGAAAAAAATTTAAATGAACAGTTTTAGTTTGGGAAGAAGGGGAAGCCATTCCTATCTTTACAACCCATAGCAGATTGTCAAGTGCCTCAGCCACATCCCTTATCATTATAAGGCCCCTTTGCTCATGGCAACAGGCAAAAGTGAGGCAAATTAATTCTCTGGGGTGGTTTTACAACACAGATTCTTTGAAATCTAATCTCCCTGGCTTTGACTTTAGGCTGGTGGTAATCACATTTAAAGTGATGCATGCAGTGTGTGACTTCCCAAGATGGGTCCTTTTTAAAAAAGAAAGATGGTTTTCTCCTGGCTCATGTGTAGCTGTTTCTTTTTCTTTTAAAATTTTTTTTTAATTTTATTTTTTTTGGTTGTAGTTCGACACAATACCTTTGTTTTATTTATTCACATGTGGTGCTGAGGATCGAACCCAGGGCCTCGCACCACGTGCTCAGTGAGCTCTCTACCGCTGAGCCACAACCCCAGCCCAGCTGTCTCTTTTTCTATGTGCCTTGGAAACCCTAACCATCACAAAATTAGTCTAGCTTCCCTGAAGCTTCCATTACAGCAGAGACCAAGTGGCTAGACCCTACGGTGAATGATAACTTCACCTAAGCAGCCAGGGGTTTTTTGGCCCCTCAGCTCTTCAGTCTGCCCAGCCCAGGCAGCTGGGTGAGACCCACCAGCTGAGACCAGCCCCAGCCTGCTTCTAGATCTAAGAAAAGTTATAACAAATGGTGGTTGTTATTTACACCACACAGCAATAAACAACTGACACCACTCTCAAGAACAGCCTCAACCAATAAAAGTTGTTCAGGTAGGATAATTGTGAAGCTAGTGCTTTACCCAATTTCCCAGTTTCCCTGTAGGCACCTTTCATTGTGGGAGCTGGCTTGATTTTGATAATGCACCCTTTATTGACTTTTCTTCCTTCACTTCCCAACTGCTTTCCCCCCTTGCACCTTGAAATAAACTACAGCACTTGTATTCAAGGTCTCATCTCAATATTCTCCTTCTAGGGGAGCAAAAATTTTGAGTCCCACTAAAGTTAAAGACACAAGAAAAGATGAACAGAAAGACACCATCAGCAAAGTTTATAAAAGGTGGTAGAGGAAGAGATATTTACAGTACCTCATTTAGACTTAATATATTGACACTAAAAATGTTAAGTAATATCAGTGGATAAAGCACACGTGCATTCCTCAAAGGTGGAAACCCATATGGCCGGCCAATAAATAAAATCTTAATCTTACTTAGACTCAAATGCAAATGAAACACTGGCACCATTTTACCTGTCAGAATGGCCAGTCTTTAGAAGACCCTTTGATACAGAAAGTCTGTTTCTCGGACAGTTCTCTGAACTGCCCAAAATAACTAGACATATGCAATGGCTACAACAGAATGTTTTTTATAAGGATCTTAGGTATGATGACAGAAAATTAGAATGAACTAAATTATTGATAGGATATATGTTAAGTAGATCATGGCACACCACAAAATGGTACACTGTGCTCTCTTAAATGAGATGAAGTATGCTGACTAGAAAGGAAAATAAGTCCATAATGTATTAACTGGGGAAAAGGGACAGAGCGGGGTTCCAGAACAGTGTGCAAACTTTTTTTTTTTGGTACCAGGGACGGAACTCAGGCGCACTTGATCACTGAGCCACATCCCCAGGCCTATTCTGTATTTTATTTAGAGACAGGGTCTCACTGAGTTGCTAAGCACCTCACCATTGCTGAGGCTGGCTTTAAACTTGCGATCCTCCTGTCTCAGCCTCCCGAGCCTCTGGGATTACAGGCGTGTGCCACTGCACCAGGCAACGATCTCATTTTTATGAGACAGACAATATAGCCAATTCTTAAAAGTGGTTTATGGCCGGTCGAGGTGGTGTACACCTGTAATCCCAGCAACTCGGGAGGATGAGGCAGGAGGATCACAAGTTCAAGGCCAGCCTCAGCAACTTAGCAATGTGCGGTCTCAAAAATAAAAAGAGTGGGGGAAGTGGCGCAGTGGTAAAGCACTCTTGGGTTAAATCCCTGACACACACACACACACACACACAAGGTAGGATGAAATGCAGGGGATTTGAATTATTATCCACCAAGTAAAGGCAAGTAAAAGTAACTATGGTTACTCTGAGGTAAGCAGGGTGTCTGATTAGAAAGCCAGTATTCTGATTTTTAGCTCCTCCTTGGAAGAATAAGGGTGGGGGGCTGGGAGATGGGGGAGTTACTCAATCTGGGCTATCAATACTTCCACTCTAGCCATTCAATGTTTATTTTACGTTAGCCAATTTTCATAGGGTTTTTGTTGTTGTCATTGCTGTTGTTTTGTTTTGTTTCCGAACAACGCAGGTAAGGCTCTGAGGAAAGATCTTTTTTTTTTTTTTTAAGTATTTATTTATTTGCTTTTAGTTGTACACAATGCAACACGTTTATGTTTACATGGTGCTGAGGATCAAACCCGGGCGGCGCACATGCTAGGCGAGCACTCTACCGCTGAGCCACAACCCCAGCCCAGGAAAGATCTTTGATAAGTTCATTTCTGCTTCTTAGGGCCCAAGTATGTTCTCAAGAGTGACCTACTGATATAGGTCGAGTATCCCTTATCCAACATGGTTTGAACCAAATGTGTTTTGAACTTGTGATTTTTGGGAACTGGAATATCTGCATATACATAATGAGGTATCTTGGGTTTGGACCCAGTTATAAACATGAAATTCTTTTCTTTCACAGGCACACAATCCAAAGGTGATTTTGTACAATATTTTTAGTGTAGCTGTGTTTTAACTGCAATGTTACATGGTGTTATGTGTGAAATATGAATTCTGTGCTCAAAAAGATTTGTTTTTTAAGATTAGGAATACTCAACCTGTACCACCGTCTTGGGTGAGAATCTAAAATAACCATTCATAGAATACGTTTGACTGCTCCCATCCCCAAATAAAACCCCTTGGAAAATCAGCGATCACAAGGGGTTCAAGTCTCATGTGGCTGTGTGGTCTCATTAAAGGACAGACTAGTTTTGACCTAGGATAAAAACTTCCACTGACATTTAATTTGGAAATTTGGAAATGCCTAGAATAAATGGACATTATCTCACTGTCTTCCCTTCTCCTCACTTCTCTCTCCAATTCAGGTGCTCTTTCCTCACTGCTTTCTTTTTCTTCTTTTTTTTAAAAAAAAAAAACATTTATTTATTTGCTTTAACTGTACACAATGGGTTTATTTGTATGTGGTGCTGAGGATTGAACCCGGGCTGCGCACGTGCCAGGCAAGCGCTCTACCGCTGAGCCACAACCCCAGCCCCTAGCTTCTTTCTAACCATGCTGGTTAGGAAGCTGGGAAAATGAAATCAACAGTGTCAGTCAAAGGGCTCAAGTTTGCTGCAATGGCAGGATGCAAACCTACCTTCGAAAGGAGGCAGGGAGCTAGCTTGTGCAGGCCTGAAATCCCAGCTACCCAGGAGGAAGGGGCAGCCTAGGCAGCTTAATGAGACTGTCTCAAAAAGGGTTTTGCGAGCCGGGCGCGGTGGCACACGCCTGTAATCCCAGCACTTTGGGAGGCTGAGGCAGGAGGATCACGAGTTCAAAGCCAGCCTCAGCAGTGATGAGGCATTTAGTGACTCAGTGAGAGCCTGTCTCTAAATAAAATACAAAAAAGGGCTGGGGATGTGACCCAGTGGACGAGTGCCTCTTGAGTTCAATCCCCGGTACCACCAAAAAAAAAAAAAAGGGTTTTGGGGGGGAGCTCAGTGGTGTGGAATGTTTACCAAGCATGTGGGAGACCCTGAGTTTCATCCCCAGGGTGTGTGTGTTTATCAGGTGGGGGCACGGCACAAGAGGTGCACTCCCTCCCTTTTTAAATGCAGAAATACCAACTATTAGCTAGTCAGTAGCTATTCATCATCACAGTCAAAATAATTATACATCCAAAAAGCTGAAAATAATTTATCCAAATATATGAAAAATTAAGTTTGAATTCAGTTCTCTATAATTTAGAACCAACATAAGACGAAGGTAGAAAAATCCTAACATTTGTAGAAAAATATATAACTTAAAAATTCTTTCCGGGCTGGGGCTGTGGCTCAGCGGCAGAGCGCTTGCCTCGCACGTGCACGGCCTGGGTTCATCCTCAGCACCACGTAAACATAAATGCATTGCACTGTGTACAACTAAAGTAAATAAATAAATATTTTTTAAAATATTCTTTCCTAGATTGGGGGGGGGGGAGTGGGGTGGTGGTGACTAGGGATTGAACTCAGGGGCCACTGAGCCACATCCCCAGTTCTATTTTGTATTTTATTTAGCGACAGTGTCTCTGCTGAGTTGCTTAGCACCTTGCTTTTGCTGAGGCTGGCTTTGAACTCACAATCCTCTTGCCTCAGCCCCTTGAGCTGCTGCATGAGCTGCATAAACTGCCCCCACCCGGCCCTAGATGTTGACAACTTTTTGTTCTTTACCCAAACCCTCTCAATCAGGAAAGGAAACATGATACCCATTTTAAAGACAGGAAAACAAAACTCAAGTGAATGTGTTTGCACACAGCCAGAAAAGCCTGGAATTCAGTTCTTGCCAAGGCGCTCCCAATTTTCCTGCAGTGCTATTCTTTCCACAACACCATGGAGTTTATAATAAAATCGTGTTTTTGGACTCACCACAAATTATTTAATCACATTTAGGTCTGCCTCTCCTTCCTTATTTTATTTCTCTTTCACATTTGAATGGAAGTTGGGATTAAACAGAAAGAAGGAAATCTTGTTATCTGCTAAAAGGTGTAATTAAATTTTCTTAAAAATTAATTTTATTTGTAGAAATGAATTAGTTGATAATAAATACATACCACACAATACTTAATGTAGAGAAGATTTCAATAATAACTTGACAACTCAAAAATGCTCAGAATCCCCACCTTAATAAAAACTAAAGATGGTCTGTGGAAAACAAACATCAATTCAACTGAACAGTCAAAATATTATGCCCCTAAATTGCAAAGACAAGATGTAAGTACACTTCTTTTTCATCTTCCCCCTAAAGCTACAAGACAGTAAAGAAAAGTGACACCTACTTTCCCCAGCTCAGAAGTGAGTTCGGTCCCGAACACTGTCACTGGGTCCCAAACACTATTTCATTCTAGTTCACAGAGGCACTGGGAAGTCCAGCAGTCACTGGAATGCCCTACACTGAAAAGTGAGGTCAACCCCTGCCTGAGGATACAGTATCACCCGGGCTCCATGCTCTGTGAAGCTGAGGCCTCTGCTACCCCTTTGTTCTTCCTTCCCTCTCCAACACAGGCCCTAAAACTCAGAACTACCAGGAAATAACGGGGTCAGGAGGTGAAGAGCGCTATTGTACTTAAGGAGTCACTGGTGTCCTTTTTGGTCCCAGATAGCTTGGAGAGGAAAGGGTAAGGCTGTTTATATTTTCATAGGGCTGAGAAACTGAACAAGTGAGGCTATATCTTGTATGTCAAATACAGAGACAGGCTTGGAGGGGAAAGACCTGGCTGTCTTTTCACCACCAACTCTGTTACCTAAGTAACTCTCCATCCTGTAGTGTCTACATACCGTTCTAGCTGAGCAGTAGAAGGTTGATTTCACAAAGCTGGCTGTTGCAGCAGCTGCTTAAACACTGATGTGACATTTCATAGCTGCACGTGTAACAAATCTAGTATTGGGGCTAGCAAGCAGATATGTGGAAATTTCACCACTGGCAACTGGTCAGCCACCAAACTGACTTGTAAATTAACACAGGAGTGCATGTTGCTATCACCTGCTTCCTATAATGACCATAATAGTGATTTAACATTTAATACTAAGGGAATACAAATCAGTATTCCAGAGAAGGATCCTAACAAAAATGTCATATTTAAGACTTTCCGATCTTACATGAAGTACACTCTCAGAGAACTAATTGCTAAGGGTATGTGCCTATTCTAGATAGGTTTTTTATAGAAAAGGCCCAAAGTCAACCAAAGTTCTGATTAAAAGCAAAGGAAGTAACTGTTCCAAGCCCAAAGTGAGGAGTCTGGTTTCAAGGTCACAAACGGGCTATGAACCCAAATGTACTGACTAGAAAATATAAATGATAGAAGGATGTGGAAAATGAAGTAAGTGGGAATTTTTAGCCTCTTATTTCTTTCCTTCTTAAAAAAGATAACACTAACTTACATACTGGACCAGAGAGAAAAAATAAAGATACCGCAGAACATACGCATAAAGATGGGAGAAAGATAGCATACATCAACTTTTTACTCTTTCTCCAAAATCCACCCACATTACAGTAAGGGGGTTATTTAAAAGGTTCTAAGCCTCCAAAGATAAGGAGGAATGGTAAGGAAACAACAGCAACAAAGGCTTAGAAACAAGAAGGCCTAGTAGTTAGTGGCAAAAGGTCTGAATGTTCAAGCAAAGAGAATTCTTAACTGAATGTGAAGAAAGCCAAGATCACATCCATGTATTCCACACAATCCCTTGAAGACTGGGAATTGGTGGTACCTTGGAAGTTGGGAGTGAGGCAGGGGAAGGTTTGGTTTAAGGGTAAGGACTGTATGTTTGCAGAACAAAGTTAACTTACGCTGGGAACACAGTGTTAGTGGAATAAAAGGGTTTATTAGGGACCATATGGAAGGGTAGGGAAAAGAAGGGAAGGGAAGAGGGGTAGGGAATGGGAAAAGGGCAGGACAAGAAGAGAGCGGTTTCAGTCCGGAGCAGCTTAAATAGGACACTTATGACCAGACGGACTTGGACCGGACTTGGACCCGGGACCCAAATCCGGGTCCCGTGGAGTGAGTCCATGTCTCCATAGGCTGCAGGAGGTCAAGAGGGGGCGGGGAGTGCACCTGAGAGGTGTAGTCTTTTCTCAAAGTACCTGGGAGGTGTGGCCTCCCTGCGGGGAATCTAACAATGTTAATGGGGGCAAATTCCAAGACCCTCTGGTAGGGAGAATTCTAAGATGGGCTGCTGGATCTCCTTGAGTGTGGGCAGAAGGTGTGACTTGCTTCTAACCACTAGAATATGGCAAAGTTGATGGGATGACAACTCCCTAGATGAGGTTGTGTTTTATTTATACTCAAGTCTTTACTGACTAGGGAGTTTCCTGCTGGCTTTGAAGAAGCAAGTTGCCATGACAAACTGCCTGTGGAAAGACAAGAGAGTGGCCCCAGTACTATAGTTGCAAGGAACTGAATTCTGCATACAAGAGTATGAGTTTGGAAGGGCTTCAGATGAAGACACAGGCTGACAACTCCTTGAATGCAAGCTCAAGAGACCCTGAGTGCAGGAGCCCTATTTGGGGAGATGGCTTAAATTGCGGTTGACTATGGGCCATGGAGATTTGGGCATTTCCGCCTTCCATAGTCTCACGGGCCGCCTTCCGTAGTCTCACGGGACTTGGCCTGGGATCTCGCGGGACTTGGGCCAAGATTGCTGATCGGGTCTGAGCCATTTTTTGGTGGTGTGTGTGGTGCGTGTTAGTCGTTGTTGGAGCCAGAGAGAAAAGTTATCAGAATAAAAAGCTGTTTGTTTCCAGATCGCCTCTGAACTTCTTCCCGTGGCTTTGTTGCTCTAAGCGGCCATCGCTTCAGGCGGCAACAGGTGGTGGTCCGTACGGGGAGAAGTTCAGAGGCGATCTGGAAACAAACAGCTTTTTATTCTGATAACTTTTCTCTCTGGCTCCAACAACGACTAACACGCACCACACACACCACCAAAAAATGGCGCAGACCCGATTAGCAATCTCGGCTCGAGTCACTCGAGATCCCGGGCCAAGTCCAGTGAGACTACGGAAGGTGGCAATGCCCAAATCTCCATGGCCCATAGTCAGCAATTTAAGCCATCTCCCCAAACAGGGCTCCTACATTTCCCTCCTTTTGCTTAAAAAGAGGGGATACTCTAGGACGTCTATGTATAACCAACATTCTTACCCATCATCAGATAATCAAGGCTGTGCCCTTGACTCCTGTCTTAGGTTGATATGTCGGCCACATGAGACTGTCCCGTGCGACTGTGCCTGTCTTAGGTTGTCCCCCACTGGGGATCTTACCTGTCATTGGCTAATCAGCCATCTAATGGAGCCCTTTAAGATCGACTGTGTATGATGACTAACAGCCGTCTAATTGTGAAGAAATGTTGCGGCTTTAAGGCGACAAGCCTTTTGGTAACGAGCCAAATCACATAACATATCAAATTGTTTAAACAAATCAGCTGCCCTAAGTTCCATCAAGTAACACACTAAATTTTCTAGACAAATACCCACAAAACATTGTCCCGTAAAGTCCCAAACAATGAAAGATCAAAATGTCCATTTGTTATAACACGTTGATGTAAGAGGCCCTATGCATGTAGAGCAGAGGCCACACTGTTAGTGAGATTGTTTGATACTTGAGCAGCAGGGATGATTGTGGCGACCGCGATCCCTGCAGCTGTAACAACAGACATCTTTTTTATGTCTAGACAATGCCACCGGCAAATCTCCATGGCCCACAGTCAACCACAATTTAAGCCATCTCCCCAAACAGGCTCCTACATTTCCCCCTTTTTTTAAAAAAAAAAAGAGGGGATACTCTAAGGACGTCTATGTACAACCAACATTCTTACCCATCATCAGATAATCAAGGCTGTGCCCTTGACTCCTGTCTTAGGTTGATATGTCGGCCACATGAGACTGTCCCGTGCGACTGTGCCTGTCTTAGGTTGTCCCCCACTGGGGATCTTACCTGTCATTGGCTAATCAGCCATCTAATGGAGCCCTTTAAGATCGACTGTGTATGATGACTAACAGCCGTCTAATTGTGAAGAAATGTTGCGGCTTTAAGGCGACAAGCCTTTTGGTAACGAGCCAAATCACATAACATATCAAATTGTTTAAACAAATCAGCTGCCCTAAGTTCCATCAAGTAACACACTAAATTTTCTAGACAAATACCCACAAAACATTGTCCCGTAAAGTCCCAAACAATGAAAGATCAAAATGTCCATTTGTTATAACACATTGATGTAAGAGGCCCCATGCATGTAAGCAGAGGCCACACTGTTAGTGAGATTGTTTGATACTTGAGCAGCAGGGATGCTTGTGGCGACCGCGATCCCTGCAGCTGTAACAACAGACATCTTTTTATGTCTAGACAATGCCACCGGCAAATCTCCATGGCCCACAGTCAACCACAATTTAAGCCATCTCCCAAACAGAGCTCCTACATTTCCCCCCTTTTTTAAAAAAAAAAAGAGGGGGATGCTCTAAGACGTCTATGTACAACCAACATTCTTACCCATCATCAGATAACCAAGGCTGTGCCCTTGACTCCTGTCTTAGGTTGATATGTCGGCCACATGAGACTGTCCCGTGCGACTGTGCCTGTCTTAGGTTGTCCCCTCTGGGGATCTTACCCATCATTGGCTAACCAGCCATCTAATGGAGCCCTTTAAGAACCACTGTGTATGACGACTAACAGTCGTCTAATTGTGAAAAAATGTTACGGCTTTAAGGCGACAAGCCTTTTGGTAACGAGCCAAATCACATAACATATCAAATTGTTTAAACAAATCAGCTGCCCTAAATTCCATCAAGTAACACACTAAATTCTCTAGACAAATACCCACAAAACATTGTCCCGTAAAGTCCTAAACAATGAAAGATCAAAATGTCCATTTGTTATAACACATTGATGTAAGAGGCCCCATACATGTAAAACAGAGGCCACACTGTTAGTGAGATTGTTTGATACTTGAGCAGCAGGGATGCTTGCGGCAACCGCGATCCCTGCAGCTGTAACAACAGACGTCTCTTTTATGTCTAGACAATGCCACCGGCAAATCTCCATGGCCCATAGTCAACCACAATTTAAGCCATCTTCCCAAACAGAGCTCCTACACCTGAGCAGAGAGGACTCAGCTAAGCTGGGCCTAGACTACTGATCCATGTTAACTGTGATATACTAAATTTGTATGTTGTTTTGAACTGCTAAATTTGCAGGAAATTGATAAGCAGCAAAAGATATCCCTGCTAGACTGAGGTTTATTTGCTGGAGAGGGTAAAACAGAGGGTTTCTGCACCAGGGTCATTAATATGGATGAGGGCAGAGGTGCTGTGCTGAACATAAAGGACAATATGCTTATGCATAAATGACAATAAGACCCCTTCCTCCACCAAGCTCCCAGAAAACAGCCTGGCTTTCACTCTCAGGAAGTCCCTTTTGGGGAATTTGAGCAGCCCAAAGGAAAGATTTTCATATATTGATACTACAGATTCACTCACAAAATAAAAGAAAATCAAGTACATGGGTCCTTCCTAACATAGAATACAAAGATGATAACAAACTAGATGGCCAAGGAAATTTCAACCTAAATGCATCATTAATATTCTGAGAGAAAGAAAACACTGCATTGATGAAACAAGAATAAGGCTAAGCCAAACAAGATTCAGGAGAAAAAGTGGAAGTTTTTGGAAATTAAAAATGAAAGCAAAAAAATTTCAGAAACTTTTTATAAAAGGTAGAGATGAAATCTCCTAAGTAAAGACAGGTAGAAAATAGGAAAACAAAACAAAACAAAAAAAGGTCAAGAACGTCCAAATTTTGAGGGCGGGCTAGGATGTAGTTCACTAGAGTGTGTGCAGGTGACAGGGGTTGGGGGAGCAGGGAGGCTGGGGTTGTCCAATTCTTGAACAGCAAGAGTGATCCAGAGAGGAGGAAGTCAAAAGGGAACCTAAGAAAATTTTCCAGACTGAAAGGGCACAGTACTTGGAGGAAAATTTACCTACATAGGACACACAGGTTTCCAGGGAGAGAAAAAGAGATAACGTACAAGGAACAGACAATCAGCTGGCTTTGAATTTCAACACCAGTGGGGACTGGTTGGCTCTGGGGCAATGTCTTCAAAACGATTTCCAAAACAAATTATATACCCAAACTATCAATCAAGTATGATGGGAGAACAGAAATCTTTTCAGATATTTGAGGTTTTTAAAAAAACTTTTTTAAAACATTTATTTATTTGCTTTAGTTGTACACAATGCAATGCATTTATGTTTACGTGGTGCACGTGGCTAGGCGAGCGCTCTACTGCCGAGCCACAACCCCAGCCCCAGGTTTTTAAAAATTTATCTCCCAAGAATTCCTTTTCAGGAAGTTACTGGGAAAATACTCTACAAAGGCATAAGCAAGAAATATACAAAGATAAAGGAAACAAAAATTAACTGGATATCACTGAAGAGACCATCCTCCCCAAACAGTGACAACACAGCCTGGTAAGTACGAGAGCTATATATAGACTTAACAAGTCCCAACTGGAACAGGTTAGAAAGCTCCAGGAGATAGGCTGGACACCATGGTGGTGTGCATGCCTGAAATCCCAGCAGCTTGGAAAGCTGAGGCAGGGGGATCACAAGTTCAAAGCCAGCCTCAGCACAAAAAAAGAGGCACAAAGCAACTCAATGAGACCCTGTCTCTAAATAAAATACAAAATAGGGCTGGAGATGTGGCTCAGTGGTCAAGTGCCCCTGAGTTCAATCCCTAGTAAACAGCTGCTGCATTCTTTGAAGGTTGATATTACAGATTCATACTAAGCTAATCTTTTTTGTTTGACCTCTGAAAACCAAGTGGTTGATCATTTGGAAAAGTAGCTGTGTGTCAGGGAATCTGAATTGGGAAAAGAAGAGTTGTGTCACATGGTTATAGGTTCTAAGATATTGTCTTGATCTTTTCCATCTTTTCTTTTAATTTTTATTTGTACTAAAATTATACACTACCATAGTTTACAGATGCAAATAGTTCTTTAGGATTTGTTAACAACAACAACAACAAAAAAAAAAAACTCTTCCAATAGCCTTCCCTACATTTTGCTCTCAGAGGCAATTACTTGGTCCTCTTGGAACTGGTTATTTTGCCCTTTCCGTCCTGTTTTTAGGTAATGTGTCCATATTACTTGATGTTTCTTTCTTTTCTTTTCTTTTTTCTTTTTTTTTTTTTTTTTTTTTTTTTTGCTGGTAACTCTTGATTCATGGCAGTACACGATGAACATTTAATTGTTTTCTCCCCAGCACTCCCTCTATTCTTGTGAAGATCAATATTCACTGGCCGGGCACAGTGGTGCACGCCTGTAATCCCAGCACTTGCGAGGCTAAGTCAGGAGGATCACAAGTTCAAAGCCAGCCTCAGCAATGGCAAGGCACTTAGCAACTCAGTGAGACCCTGTCTCTAATAAAATACAAAATAGGGCTGGGGATGTGGCCCAGTGGTAGAGTGCTCCTGAGTTCAATCCTTGGTACCAAAAAGAAAAAAAAAAAAAAAAATCAATATTCATTGTTTATACTATGTAAACATTATTCACATATAGCAAACTATGATTACTTTTCCTTCCCTGCATAACTTTCCCCCTGGAATTAATTATTCTCTCTTACTGTTCTCTTCCTTTTATCGTTCCCAGCTCTCTCCTTTCTTACCTCATAGTTGTCTGTACACTTGTCATTAATTCAACCTGAGATGCTCTCTGGTTGTCTGAACCTTCACAGAAGAAATTCAGAAGCCTTGGGCTTTATATGAATTTTATCTGTTTTGAAGAAATCTTTCCTGGAGCTTTCTCTTTTTTATTGGGGGGGGGGGGGGGGGGTGTTTCATGACAACATAGATCCTAAGTACTTCATGGCAACACAGATCCTAAAGAGTTATCAAAAAACCTCAGGTTCGGCGGGGGTTGTGGCTCAGCGGCAGAGTGCTCGCCTCGCACGTGCGCGGCCCGGGTTCGATCCTCAGCACCATGTAAACATAAATGCATTGCATTGTGTACAACTAAAGTAAATAAATAGTTTAAAAAAAAAAACAACAACAAAAAAAAACCCCTCAGGTCCTATGAGCACATTAAGATGTATCCAAATAAGAAGTCTTACCTTCATTCAGTACTCAAAAGAACAGAAAGGAACCTAGCCTGTCTCTTCCTGGCCTGCCCAGCCTCCCAGCAATATTGTTCACCATACATCCCAAGCATCATTCCAAGTACTCAAGATATTATTTACTAAATAAAAAGTGGCTTCATGTATATAATACAATGCTCAAAAATGATCACATCTGTACTGATTTTAATTCAAAACTTTTGTGTGTGTGTGTGTGTGTGTGTGTGTGTGTGTGTGTGTGGTACCGGGGATTGAACTCAGGGGCACTCGACCACTGGGCCACATCCCCAGCCCTTTTTTGTAATTTTATTTAGAGACAGGGTTTCACTGAGTTGCTAAGTGCCTCGCCATTGCTGAGGCTGGCTTTGAACTCGCGATCCTCCTGCCTCAGCCTCCCAAAGTGCTAGGATTACAGGCGTGCGCCACCGCGCCCGGCTTTAATTCAAAACTTTTTTTAAAAAAGTTTTTTATAGTGTAGATGGACAGAATGCCTTCATTTTATCTGTTTATTTTTATGTGGTGCTGAGGATGGAAACCCAGTGCCTCACGCATGCTAAGCAAGCGCTCTGCCACTGAGCTACATAGTAGCCCCAGCCCCTCAGAAACCTTTATTTTTTAAAATATTTATTTATTTGCTTTAGTTGTACACAATGCATTTATTTTTATGTGGTGCTGAGGATTGAACCCAGGCCGCACACGTGCGAGGTAAGTGCTCTACTGCTAAGCCACAACACCCCAGCCCTCTCAGAAACATTTAAAATGTTTTCATCATTAGTTATATGCTTAATTGATTTACTTACTACATGCAATTGTTTCAAAATACACTGCATATTATTTTAGGTATCACCTGGTTTTATTACAAATTATTAAAAATAAGGTTCAATATTCTTTTAAAAACACTATTTCAATGGATTTACAGCATATAAAGAAACAAAGCAAAATCAATACTTTAAATTCATCTGCCAGCTTGATTGTGTTGTTTTTTCAACAACCAGGGCTCATGAGTTTAAAAACTTGGAAAGGGGCACATTTAATACCAAACAAATGAGGTAAGATGAATACCAACATAAACTCATAGGACAACCACTAAAATGCAATTCATTTCTGACCAATAATAATCTTTTTAAAATATTTACTTTAGTTGTACACAATGCAATGCATTTATGTTTATGTGGTGCTGAGGATCGAACCCGGGCCGCACACGTGCGAGGCGAGCGCTCTGCTGCTGAGCCACAACCCCAGCCTGACCAATAATAATCTTATCTCTCCACAAATTTTTTTGACTAAAGGCACTGTCAATATTAGGCTACTTTAGTGTTTTGTTAATGGGCACTTAACACTGACATTGAGCCCCGCACATCACAAGGAGGCACACCAGCTAAGACACTGCTAAGATGATAAAATTAGTATACTCAAGATTTGCTTGGCAAAACAACTAAGTGAGGTCAGTCACCAGTGCTGGAGCAACAGCAGCTGCAGCACTAGTCCCAAGCCTACAGAAACCTGAGCAGGGGACAGAACGTTCATCTTCACCCAGCCAAGGTGAAAGCACTCAGAAGCCAAGGAGCAGACAGCTGTGAGGGCAGGCTGGCAAAGGAAGGAGCCTCTCTGTATTCAGCCCAGTGGAGTAAAATGACCTTCTCCTGCAGCAGTGGTAGCCATAGAGCCATCTCTCACACCAAGACACCTTTTACACATATGCTGTGTGCAAAACGTAGATGCAGAACAGAATTCTGAATGGGACCCTCAAAAGAAATGAAGGAGAATTTCAGTGGCTAGCAGTTGGGGCTGCTATGCAGAGCTTGAGAATGTAAAGTAATTCCTAACATGTTTTATGACAGTATTACAAACCAATAAAAATACCCATTTAGACCTTACCATTTGTTCAATATCATGTCAGGTATAAAATAAGTTTGCCCACTGGATGGGCAGACTGAAGTCAAATCATTAAGGGCCCGTAAAACCCCAGGAAGAAACGTTTACATTCAATGCACTGGATAAAGCAAAGCCACAGCATGTTGGTTCTTTAACCATTTAAGAATTCAGGAAACTGCTGGGCATAGGTGATACAAGCCTGTAATCCCAGCACTCGGGAGGCTGAGGCAGGAGGATCGTCAGTTCTAAGCCAGCCTCAGCAATGTCGAGGCACTTAGCAACTCAGTGAGACCCTGTCTCTAATAAAATACAAAATAGGGCTGGGGATGTGGCCACGTGGTCGAATGCCCTGAGTTCAACCCCCAGTACCAAAAAAAAAAAAAAAAAAAAAAAAAAAAAGAGTTCAGGAAACTGAGGATCAGAGTCTTAATTAACCTTAACCTAAGGTCACTTGGCTACTAGCTGGCAAAGGTTGGGCTCAAACTTTTGCATTTCCAAGGCCATTCTCTACAGAATGACCTACTAGTGAAGCTTCATATAAGCTAGTGTTTGGGGGTAAGGAATCTGGCTATCACAAGCAATAATGGATCATGGATACGGGTATTACAGTCAGGATAAAGGGGGTCAGGTAATACAAGGGAACAAGAAAGCACGTGCTCAAGTAAAGAGCAGTTAGGGTAGTGCTGGAGCGGAGTGGAAATTCCCGTGCTGTTCACCACTGTTGGAGGAGAAAAAGTTTATTTGGGGGCTCACAGTTTCAGGTGTCATTCCATAGACAACCGACTCCATCCTTTGGGGCTTGAGATGAGGCAGAACATCATGGCAGCAGAATGTGGTAGAGAACAGCAGCAGCACAAGACTCTGCACGAGGAAGCAGAGAGAGTGCTCTCCTCCACACACACAAAAAATATAAATCCAAGGGCACAACCCCAGTTACCCACCTCCTCCAGCCACATCCTACCTGCCTACAGTTATGGCTCAATTAATGCCTAGATTAATTCACTGATTGAGTTAAGGCTCCAACAACCCAATCATTTCACCTCTAATCCTTCCTGCATCATCTCATACATGAACACTCCACATCTAAACCATAACACATGCCTTTTCCTTCCCTTAAGGAGTGAAGGAAAGCAAGCATTTAACAAGAGAGAAGGGACAGCTGCAGTCACATTACCATCTGGGAAAAGAAGAAAAGTAGGCCAACAACATTTCCTCTCCACCAACCAGACTTTCCAGGCAGAGCAGAAGGCTCTGGCTGCCGGGAAAGGCAAGGCTGAATGAGAACTGGCACAGGTACTGTTTGGCCATGAGTGTTTAGCAAGGTACTGGTAGTAAGTTTAGACTAGGAATGAGTTTCACTTCCACTTAACACCTATGGTGAAACTCTAAAGAAGATACATAAAAATGGTAAAAGCTAGTGCCTACTCTCATAAAACTACCAGCTAAGAGGGGATCTAATAACAAATCATTAAAATGCAAGAGTAAAGGGAAAAAGAAGGTGGAGTGGTTATGAACTCAAGTTAGAGAGGCTTAAAAATAAGGCCAATCTAAAAATTTCACATGGGAAACCCTCTCCCTTATACACACACACACACACACACACACACACACAACAAGCAGCATGAGAAAAGCTCCCTTCCTTTCACCTGTGAGAACTAAGAGGGAGGACAAGTATTCAGAACAAGTTTCCCAAAATGAATAGCCTCAGAGCTGTTAAGTCAGTGGTTCTTGTACAACAGTGTTAAGAATAAGGGGAACCGGGTGCGGTGGCACATGCCTGTAATCCCAGCACTTGGGAGGCTGAGGCAGGAGGATGGCCAATTCAAAGCCAGCTTCAGCAATGGTGAGGCACTTAGCAACTCAGTGAGACCCTGTCTCTAATAAAATACAGAAAAGGGCTGGGGATGTGGCCCAGTGGTCGAGTACCCCTGAGTTCAATCCCTGGTACCAAAAAAGAATAAGGGGAAAGGATACATTACTTTTTTTTTCATAAAAAATTTTAATTGATGCAAATATAGATTTTTCCTTTATCTGGTACCAAGCTCTTTTTTTTTTTTAAACATGTGAACACTTGTTTTTATTTATTTTTAAATCTAAAATAGTAAGAAAATTCACATTTATCGGTATTTTTAAATTAGTACAACTTTTATGAAGTGATTAGGAATGTACAGTTTTTTTCTTTTTTTATTTATAATAGTAGTATGTATTACAATTCATAGTGCACATGTATAGCATCTTTTTACATACAACTGTTTGTATACAAAGTATATTCGTACCATTCAGGTCTTCAATCATGCATTTAGGATAATGATATCCATCTCATTCAACCACCTTTTTTTTTTTCTCCCCTTCCCTCCCCCGCTTGTTCCCTCCCTTCCCCTCCTTTCCCTTTGACCATTCTAGTGTTCCTTTAATCCTCCTATGTACCCCCATCCAACAACACTGTGAACTAGCCTCCTTATATCAGAGAAAACATTCGTTATTTGGATTTTTGAAGCTCTTCTTATTTTGTAATGAAAAACTATTTTCCTAAAATTCTGATTTTTTTCATTGTCTTTGCAAGACAACTTTAATAACCCTATATCAGCCTGCTGTGTATTAACTCCACATTTTACTGTTGGTTATAGTTCCTGTAGCCCTAAGTGGATGTGCCATAGAGGAAGGGACTGAGTGAGGTCCCAAGCCTGGGGCTTAAATGGTCCCAAACCTCTAAGAATGATGTCATTAGTCTCCAGAGCCCTAAGTAAGGCCACTGCCACCCTCCTGTCATACTCCTAAACACCTCTAACCCTTTCAAACTATTACAACAGCTGTCTCCTGTCCTTTAATGCCAACCTTCTGCCCTTCTCCCCACAGCTTGCCCCCCCACACACCCCTACATGCAATTCAATTCTACTTTACCTTAACATTAAACAATAAACTACCATCTTTAAAAAGTCACCAATGACCTTCCAGACTGAAAGCTAATGGCACCTTTATCATGCATACTAATTCCTGAGAGGAACACTAACAGAAATAGTTTTCATGAGCATCTAGAGTTTACCAAGAAGTAGGGCACAGCAGCTCTTGGAGCTGCCCAATGAGAGCTTCCAGACCACAAACCAAGTCCTGTCTCTCACCAGGATGAGACTTGTCTCACCAGACCCAGGAGGAGACAAGTCTCTCAGAAGCAGGAGGTGAAGTGAAACCTCTGTATGCCAAACTATTTCCTAAATAAATTCAGTGTAGCTTGACTTGGCAGGTACACATCTCCAGTTTGACAGGCAACCTAAAAGCATAGGTTTTAGAAGTAACATCTTAAAGTACTAAATGTGTTGTTCATAAGGACTTCTCATTTATCTTGGTATCCCTTGCCCTCTCAAACCTTAATTCGCCACATGTGAAAATGTCTTTACTCCTGTCTTCTTTCTCCCTTTCATTTCTTAAGTATGTGTGCTTCTCTCCAATAAAACATATGGTCTTTATCAAGTTCATCGTTTTTACTTTATTGATGGATTTAACACTTAGCAACAAAAAGTTCAAACTTTCTCATACAGGGGAAAAAACAAATAAAGCTTAAAACATACTCCTAAACACCTCTAACCCTTTCAAACTATTACAACAGCTGTCTCCTATCCTTTAATGCCAACCTTATGCCCTTCTCCCCACAGCGCCCCCACACACACACCTACATGCAATTCAATTCTACTTTACCTTAACATTCAACAATAAACTACCCTCTTAAAAAACTCACCAATGACCTACCAGACTGAAAGCTAAATTCCCCATTTTCTTCATCAGCCTTATTTGTCAAGGACTAAGTAGATCTTTTTTTTTTTAAACTTTCATGACATCATGACTTTAATTTTCTGGTTCTCCTCTTACCTCTGAACTCCCCCTTTCACCTTTCATCCTTCACCTGCTAATCTGTCAGAAACAAATCCAATAGGCACTCCCATTGGAATGGCTTAAAAAAGAGAGAAACACTTTAGGAAGAGTATGGGTGAAGGCCAGAGTGACTTTACTGGGCATTAATGGAAGAAAGCAAGCTCAGGATCTGATACAAATTAAGTAGGAAATCTCAGCTTGCTGGTTTCACAGCTGCTCGGCCTTGGCAAAACATTAGGAAAATAATGCCTTACTATAACACAATGACTTTCAAACCATATTCCAGATGGGGAGAGTAGGCTTAATGTCTGTTTTAAGAAGGGTAACACTGCTTTTTAAAGCTTTAAAAGTACACTTAATAGTATAACTAACCTCCTAAGGAACTTGAAAATCAGAAAAGTGTGCAAATTCAAAATCAGCCTTCAGTTTCCTTATCTGGTAAACATGGCTAATGGTAATGATACCCTACTTCTCTAAACAGAACCTTAAAGAGAAGTATAATGTAAAGTGCCTTTGAATCCTAAAACACTAGCTCTATGCACACAATTATTTTTAAAGCAATAACTGCTAACTCCTCCATAGAAATGAGTGCTTAACTCATTAAATGCTTAACTGAATACTGATAACATCTGTCACAAAAATCTAAAGCTACATTTTCACTTTCCAGTAACCAACAGTTAATCATTTCACTTTAAGGTCAAAGTTAATATGGTATAATTCCATTTAATTAATGAGGGTATAATAAACGATATCTGACAATACAAAAAGTAACATCTCAATTAAGAAGTTTAATTTAATAAAACATAACAAACTATTAAGAATGATGAAAGTGCTTCCTATAGGAGGTTGCCTTAGTTAACCAAATAAGGAGGAAAATATGCTGGGGGTGGAGGAAAAAGATGCAACTCTGAGCCAGGCGCAGTGGCGCACGCCTGTAATCCCAGCACTTGGGAGGCTGAGGCAGGAGAATGGCAAGTTCAAAGCCAGCCTCAGCAATGGCAAGGCACTTAGCAACTCAGTGAGACCCTGTCTCTAAATAAAATACAAAAAGGGCTGGGGATGTGGCCCAGTGGTCAAGTGCCCTTGAGTTCAATCCCTGGTACAAAAAAAACAAAACAAAAACAACAACAATAAAAAAAAGTGCAACTCCGGAGGCTGAGGCAGGAAGAGCATAAGTTTGAAGACAGCCTAGGTAATTGAGTGAGACCTGGTCTCAAAATTTAAAAAAATAAAGGGCTGGGATGTAGCTCAGTGGCAAAGTATTCCTAGGTTCAATATTCAATTCCAATAACAACAAAAAAAGACATTTCCAAGATCCCCATATTTATACTCAGATTACTTTTTAAGTAATTTAATTTTCCACAGCACAGTGAGTTCTATTTTTTGTTAGATACATATCTGAAACAACTGCCCTGTGAAACTTTATAATCTCACAAAATTATTACAACCCTAAATAAAAAAATTAACTTGAAAAACCTAACAATCAGCCTTCATAAAAGTAAAGCCTCTATATGCATTTAATTCTCCCATAAAATACTATCAAGAAGTTTGTCAAATGAATAATTAATCCATATAGTCATTAAAGGCAGACATTTAATTCAGTTACGTCTTGTTAACCTTAAAACTTAAAATCTAGCCAGGCGTGGTGGTGCACGCCTGTAATCCCAGCACTTTGGGAGGCTGAGGCAGGAGGATCGCGAGTTCAAAGCCAGCCTCAGCAATGGCGAGGCACTAAGCAACTCAGTGAGACCCTGTCTCTAATAAAATACAAAAAAGGGGCTGGGGATGTGACCCAGTGGTCAAACGCCCCTGAGTTCAATCCCCGGTACAAAAACAAAAAACAAAAAACTGAAAGCAACCTGAGATTCTGCAGACAAAAACCAGTACCACTCCTGGTATACTCCTTGTAATACCATGTGGCAGTTCAAAGCAATGAATCAGAACTTCTCATAACATTAGGGAGAAAGAGGCACTGGGCTGATTAGTAATATGTAGGAAAGAAAACGAGATGGTATTTGTGTAAGTTAAAAATACAAACAAATACACTAAAAGCATTTTGCAAGAACACAGACAACGATTTGAAACACATCAGAATGGGTGCTGGGGCGGGTAGTGTTAATAGAAGTAAAAGTAGGAAGGAAGAGAATAAGCAACAAGCCTTTACTGGAGGGAAAAAGAGGACTAATAAACAGTGTAGCCAGCACCTTGGACAGACCATCTCTAATCCCCCCCCACACACACACACACCTACCACCAATTGTTTTTTATATACTCCAATTTTACACATAACAGACCTTTATTCCAGGAGCCCTAGTAGCATTGAAAATTATACATAATGAAAGAAATAAAGATGACAGCTTGAACTGGTAAAACTTTAATGAAGGATAAACAGCAATATCGGTTAACGTGGGTAAATGGAAAGTATATATGGATAGCAATCATTAGAGATAAAGGAACACAGGGAAAGCATTCAGATGAAAGAATTATGATGAAAGTTTTAGACATGGACTGTTTTAAGTTCCACTGTTTGCAGATCCTGACTAATCCTGACTTCAGAAGGCAGTCACGAATGGCTGGAGATACTTGAGAGGCATCTGGGGTACCAATTGTCCTAAATGCCACAGTTGTTAAAGAAGGTTATGTCACAGAAGATGTTTGTAGAGTTAATGATGTGGGATGCTCTGGGGGAGGTAGAAAGATGTTGGTTTGAAACGAAATAAACCAATAGGAAGCAGGAGAGCAATAATTGTTGTAAGGTGAGAGTAGAGAAGGTAAATTATTATAGTTCTCATTTATTAAAAAATGGACTAAGTATAAAAGAATTTAAACACATAATTTGTGTTGAAACACCATCATATTCTACTCTGATAGCAGCAGGCACCAAAGGTTTAAGACAAATTTGTGCAGCAAGCAAATTTGGGACTGCAAAGATCTATACTGTCATTATGTGAATAGTATTATGTAGAGTTGTGCAAACTCAATGGTCCTGATTCAATTTCTTTTTCTTTTTTTTTTTTTTGGGGGGGGGGGGGAGAGCGGGGTCTAACTGGGGATTGAACTCAGGGGCACTTGACCACTGAACCACATCCCCAGATCTGTTTTGTAATTTATTTTAGAGACAGGGTCTCACTGAGTTACTTAGGGCTTCGATAAATTGCTGAGGTTGGCTTTGAACTTGCAATCCTCCTGCCTCAGTCTCCGAGCCACTGGGATTATAGGTAGGTGCCACCACACCCAGCCTGATTCAATTTTTATTTTTTTTTAAATCATTTATTTATTGCTTTAGTTGTACACAAAGTGTTTATTTTTATGTGGTACTGAGAATCGAACCCGGGCCACGCACGTACAAGGCGAGCGCTCTGCCGCTGAGCCACAACCCCAGCCCCTGATTCAATTTTTATTAATAGCAAAATACAATACACAGCTTGGAATGTCAATTAATAAATATTTAACACTTATTACATACTAGGCAATGTTAGGAACTGTATATCCTGGGGTAAACAAGACTGGCATAATTATACGAAGTAAACGTATTATGGCAACTTGACAGCCTACCCTGTCTCCCTTTCCACCCCAACAAAATCTAGTTTGGAGGGACAGGCAGTTTCCCAAAAAAAGCCAATTTTAATCTAGAAAATCTGAAAAAAAAAAGGTTGTCCTTAAACTATGTTCCTGTTTTAAAAAGAAAAAAGCTTTATACCAAATAATCATATTATAAGCTATAACATGTTTATACATAAATGTAACATATACAATATTCCAATGCATATTATAGTGTAGGGTTATTTTGTGGCATAAAGCTATACCACATTAACTTCCATAATCATACTACTATAGGGTTCTTTATTTAAATAAAGCAAGCCACTGCTCTCCCCAGGTCACAGATCTGAAAATGTGAAAAATTCAAGGATCTGAGTATTTCCTCCATAAAAATCTTAATTTTAAGTTTTCCATTTAGTGCTCTACAATGAGTAATCTTCATTCCTTCAAAATGTATAAATTCTTGCATACTAACTTAAGGATCAAAATTAAATACCACCCCCCCCCAAAAAAAAAAAAAACTAAAACCAACACTTGTAACCTGTGGGAAGATTTTGTCACAAAAAAAAAAAATGCCAGCCGGGCACGGTGGCGCATGCCTGTAATCCCAGCACTTTGGGAGGCTGAGGCAGGAGGATCGCGAGTTCAAAGCCAGCCTCAGCCATGGTGAGGCACTTAGCAACTCAGTAGTGAGACCCTGTCTCTAATAAAAACCAAAAAAAAAAGGGCTGGGGATGTGGCCCAGTGGGTGAGTGCCTCTGAGTTCAATCCCTGGTAAAAAAAAAAAAAAAAAAAAAAAAAAATGCCAAGTTTCCACACAGGGAAGAAACACAGATTTGTTTCCTTACGTTCTGAATTTAGTTTACAAAACAAAAAGTCTGAAACAGTTTTATCTCACATCTCAGTATCTCACTTAGGATCAGATAGTTTAGTGATATTTAAAGCAAATGATGAAATGAAGAGATATATTCTTTAAAACAGGTAACTTAGTGGTAAGAGTGCTTACCTTGCATGAACAAGGCCTTGGGTTCAATTCCTACCACTGCCAAAAAACCAAAACTCAAAACAGAAAACCACAAACAAACCACAAGCTGGGTACAGTGGTGTACACCTATAATTCCAGTGACTAGAGGCTCAGGCAGGATGATCCCAAGTTCAAAGCCAACCTGAGCAACTCGTGAGAGGCTGTCTCAAAAGAAAAAGGGCTGGGGATGTAGTTCAGTGGTAAAGCACCCCCAGGTTCAATCCCTAGTACCTCAAAAACAACAAACAAAATCAAACTCACTCAAGTGAGCCATCAAATCTACCTTCTTACCTGATCCTAACATACAGTCTGTTAAATCTAAGATTTACTATGTAAACGCTTTCCTGATCCAATGTAACAATCACTATAATAATCAAAGTACCAAATCATCGCCTTTAAAGAAGACTTTTATTTTGCCCTCCAAATGAATCCCTCCCCACCAACCCACAATAGATACACTTCTCTCCTAACAGAACTACAAATTTTCTACCTCCAAACACACTTCCACAAAACAAAAAGATCTAGGAGAGTCATAGGAAAACTCAGACCCGCAGCTTCATATGGCTCTTTCACTCACCAATCCATAGTCAAAATTTTATGTCTGTACTATACAATACTAAATTTAAAGGAGCTGTTGTTGTTGTTTTAGCCCCTGCTCCCATTTGGCTATTGGCTACAAATGTGGCTCTAGCTCCCAGAACTATCAGTGGCACTGATATGTGAAAACATATAAATGATGAATATATGACAATTTCTCCCTCACAGACCTAAAACATTTCATTTGCAGATCCAACAGAATCTACAGAAAGGAGAAATGTAATCTCTAACAATGTGGGCATTAAACATCCTATTATAGCCAGTCATGGGTTAGGCACACCTATAATCCTAGCAACTAGGGAAGTTGAGACAGGAGGATTACAAGTTTGAAGCCAGTCTTGGTAACTTATATTCTGTCTGAAAAAATAAAATGGAATGGAGATGTATCTCAGTAGTAAAATGCTCCTAGGTTCAATCACTAGTACCACAAACACACTCACAAATAAATAAAATTAAAACCTACCATAATCAACAAATAAATATTCTTGTGATGTGGCCTGCTCTGTGATGGTATTAGAATTAGTATGTACTCAAGCACACATAATCCTAACAAGAGTAGAGAAATGCCAGGTGCGGTGGCACACGCCTGTAAACCCAGCACTTTGGGAGGCTGAGGCAGGAGGATCGCGAGTTCAAAGCCAGCCTCAGCAATGGCGAGGCACTTAGCAACTCAGTGAGAGCCTGTCTCTAAATAAAATACAAAAAAAAAAGGGCTGGGGATGTGACCCAGTGGTCGAGTGCCCCTGAGTTCAATCCCTGGTACCACTAAATAAATAAATAAATAAATAAATAAATAAATAAATAAATAAATAAATAAATAAATAAAAGCTGGAATAGCATGAAAGTAATGTTTCTAATGACTAATCTTTATTGATAAAAAGAAATGTCATGGGATGTAAAGTCTTCAGCTTCTAGCCAAGATGGAGTAACAGGGACCAAATTAACCCTCCCATCTTAAGCCACCAAAAAGTAAAAAGAAAAATATATGAAATAACACTTTCCAGAAACCAACATCAAGCAGTTCACAGAGTCTGTTAAATCTGAGATTTTCTTTTTTAAACATTTATTTATTTGCTTTAGTTGTACACAATGTGTTTTTATTTTTACGTGGTGCTGAGGATCGAACCCAGGCCGCGCACATGCTAGGCGAGTGCTCCACCCCTGTGCCACAACCCCAGCCCCAAAATCTGAGATTTTCTATCAAACTTTTAATTTACAGTCAGACCAAAAGTTACACCCTATTTATCTAGTTACCATAAACATTTTTAAGGTAATGCACTTTCTGATCCAGAGCAACTGTCACTACAATAATCAAAGTACTACTAATCATCATCTGAAGGTTTTGAAAAGAGACTTTTGTTTTGTTCACGAACAGTTACGAGCCCCTCTCTACCCAATCAGAACACCTTCAAACACTCTACCTGCTGCAGGAATGGAGAACAAGTGGCCAGAATTCACAAGTACCCAGAAAAGAAAGAACTGCAGGGAGAATTCCTGATCTCTCTCATGTTTTTTTGGCTGTGTAATGATTGACACATGCATGAGAGGGCAATATCCAATGCCAGGGAAGGAACCACACAGAACAGAGGGATGGTCCCTCTTACACAGGGCTGAGAATAGTTTGAGTTCCCACAAATGAGAAGGAAAACCACATAATTCATAGGACATCAGGTAGATATTCAGAATGGCACTGCCTCAGTGTAGAAGAGAAACTTAGCAAGACCCTGTCCCAACATAAAAGTGTTTTAAAAACAAAAATTAAATGGCATATAAAAACTGAAAAAATAATCACGAAGGGGTCTAAATAACAAGAAATGTTAAAGTTTCTCAGATGGAACTACACAAAAAAGTAAGAAGTGGAAATAAATTTGTGGAAAATACAAATTTTCTCATTTCTTAAATTTCTTTATATGAGCCAGCCCAGTATGGTGATGCACACCTGTAATCCCAGTTACTTGGGAGGCTGAGGCAGAAGCAAGATCAAGGCCAGCCTGGGCACCTTAGTGAGGCTCTTGTCTCAAAATAAAATAAAAAGGGCTGGGAATGTAGCTCAGTGGTTAGAACATCCCTGGGATCGATCTCCAGTACCGTCCAAAAAAGTGAGTTTTGGTAAACAGTGTAAACACACTCCACTTTTTAAACAAATATTGTCAGGTAAGGGGAAAAAAATCAAGTCCTGATTATATGCTGCTTTTAAAAGAAACCCATGTTAAATATTTAAAATGTCGCAGTACCAGGTATCACTTAATAAGATATTTATAAATTAATATGAAGAGTTTCCTTGCAGGAACTTAAAAATATCAATTTGAAGTAAGCAACACAGATTAGCAGACAAGTGGAAAGAAAGGGAAATTTTCAACAGCATCGTAAGGACTCCTAATTCTCAATTCTCCATGTACCTGACTCAGTCTTCTATTCAAAGTTTGCACTACACAATATCCAATTGTCCCATGTCAAAAGTTCCTCAAAGGATGGTAAAAATGCTACTTTTTAAACAAATCTTTCTTATTCAATTCAGATGTAAGCTGCTCCTCTAAGTAAAAAACAAAAGCCAAAAACCTAACCCAATCCACCAAACAAGGAAACACGACAGCCAATGCTACACAAAGCTTGTAATTTTTTTTTAAATATTTATTTATTTACTTTAGTTGTACACAATGCAATGCATTTAGGTTTACGTGGTGCTGAGGATTGAACCCAGGCCGCGCACGTGCGAGGCGAGCGCTCTGCCGCTGAGCCACAACCCCAGCCCCAAAAAAGCTTGTAATTTTTAACGTACTACATGATATATCACAAATCCTTTGAATTTCAAATTGAGATAAGGCAACAACTAAAAATTAAAAAAAAAAAAATCGGGGGCTGGGGTTGTGGCTCAGCAGCAGCACGTGCGTGGCCCGGGTTCGATCCTCAGCACCATGTAAACATAAATGCATTGCATTGTGTACAACTAAAGTAAATAAAATTTTTTTTTTAAAAATCAAGTTGAACCTGGACAAACCAGGCAACATCCCCTAATTCAGTCCCCCTCTCTTCAGAAAAAAAGCAACTGTATTATCAAAATAGTTCGTTAACACATTACTTTTTTAGGTGCAATATCCTGGCATGCTCAGAATTTTGACAGCTTCTCTAGTAGCAGTGTTAGGCTTTAGAACATAGTCTGGCTCAGCCCCTAGGTCTGAACGCAGAGTGGGTTAGACTACCTGTGTTTTTTTTTTTTTTTTTTTTTTTTTTTTTTTTGTACCAGGGATTGAACTCAGGGGCACTCGACCACTGGGCCATATCCCCAGCCCTTTTTTGTATTTATTAGAGACAGGGTCTCACTGAGTTGCTAAGTGCCTAGCCATTGCTGAGGTTGGCTTTGAACTTGCCATCCTCCTGCCTCAGCCTCCCAAGTGCTGGGATTACAAGCGTGCGCAACCGCACCCGGCCACCTGTGTTTTAAATTCTGGTTCCCAATCATTCTACTTGTGTGATCCTTGGCAAGTTACTCAACTTCCTCATGCTTCAACTTCCTCGTCTGTAAAACTTCAGCCAACTTAAAAAAAAAAAAATTCTTTTTATACTCATAATAGTTATTATACACTTAGTGCTTACTATGAGTCAGGCACTGTTCCAAGTGCTTTATATATATTTTTAAATCCTAAGACCATAAGATAGAATTATCCCTGTTTCATTGATAAGGATATTAAGATTTATTTTCCTCTCAAAATTTCAGAGCTATTAGATGGGGTTCTAGAATTTTAATTCAGTTTAGTCTCAGGACCTGCCATCTTAATCAATATGTTAAACAATAAACTTGTTTATATATTTCCAAAAATTATCCGTCTTTTTGTACTAGACTGTGAACTACTTAACAGTAAGAGCTTCATCTTCATCATTTTGAGTAAGCCCAGCATCTAACACAGGGAGCACAAAACAGAAGATCAATGAAAAATCTGCTGAATGAATAAAATTCTGGGCATCATTCTTGTTTGTCATGTCACTCTGACACACCCTGGGTGGCAGGGTAGAGACTGTAGGTAGAGCGCTTGCCTAGCATGTGCGCTGCCCGGGTTCAATCCTCAGCACCACGATCCTCAGCACCAAGTAAAAATAAGGGCATTGTGTACAACTAACACAAATAAATAAACATTAAAAAAAAAAAAATTCAGAAGACTGGTGTTCTAGCCCAACCATACCAGTCCTCAGATGCGCCATTTCAGGAAAGTCACATCGCTTCCCTACATCTGAATGTTCTCATTTGTAAAATGAGGAACTGAACTAGATCTAAGTTTCCTTTCAGCTCTAATAGTTCCAAGAAAAGCCAATATCATTCTTTTAGAGAAAGGACAAGAGATTACCTCACTGAAGCACCTTGCAGGTTTTCTGAGGAACAATTAAAATTCTTAATTTTTTATTTAGATTCTCCTTCTTCCCCTGAAGAAGAGTTGCAACAAGGCCTGAACCTAGTCCTTTCTGTCTTTTATCCCCATCACTGCAGTGAATGAGTGCAACATAGGTGAAAACTTGTGTGCAATAAGTGAAGTGAGAAAATATTTTTTACACAGCATGATAAATCAGCTAGTCCCTAAATTCTGTGAATGTATGGATAATTTATTAGCTGAATATTCATTTTAGGTATCAGTATTTAGTTACAAAATCTCTGCTTGAAAGATTTGTTCACTGTGGGTTGGGGTTGTAGCTAGTGGAAAAGCACTTGCCTAGCATGTGTGAGGCAGTGGGTTCAATTCTCAGCACCATATATAAATAAATAAAATAAAGGTCCATCGACAACTAAAAAGTATTTTAAAAAGAAAAAGATTCACAAGTCTCTTAAAATGCTTTAACTTGGGCTGGGGTTGTGGCTCAGCGGTAGACCGCTTGCCTCGCACATGCGCGGCCCGGGTTGGATCCTCAGCACCAGGTAAAACACAAAATGCATTGCATTGTGTACAACTAAAGTAAATAAATATTTTTTAAAAAATGCTTTAACTTCTTGCTGTTTCAATGAATTTCATCTATATCCTAAATGTTTTTTGTTCCAAATGTCCTAATTAAAATATATATATATAGTAATAATGATAATTTGGGGAGCTGGGGATAAGATCAGTGGTAAAGTGCACGTTTAGCATGCACTTGGGTTCAATCCCCAGTACACAAACACCTGTTCCAAAAATCTTTTTTTAAAATGTTTATTTATTTATTTTAGTTGTACACAATGCAATGCATTTGTTTACGTGGTGCTGAGGATCGAACCTGGGCCACGCACATGTGAGGCGAGCGCTCTGCCGCTGAGCCACAACCCCAGCCCCCCAAAAATCTTAATAGTACAAACTTTTTTCTAAAATATATGTCTTACCAATGCTACAACAAGATCATAGAAACAGCAGCTGAAAAAAGGTTATTAGAAGTAGCTTAAAGAGCTGGGGATATAGCTCAGTTGGTAGAGTGTTTGCCTTGCATGCACATGGCCCTGGGTTCAATCCCCAGCACCACCAAAAAATTTTTTAAAAGATAAAAAATATTCTTTTTAAAAAAAAAAAAAAGAAGGGGCTGGGATTGTGGCTCAGCGGTAGAGCGCTGGCCTAGCACGTGCGCGGCCTGGGTTCGATCCTCAGCACCACGTACAAATAAACACATTGTGTACAACTAAAGCAAATAAATAAATATTTTAAAAAAAAAAAAAAAAAAAAAGAAGAAGCAGCAGCAGCTTAAACTGGGCACAATGGCACACACCTGTAATCCCGACTGCTCTGGAGGCTAACACAGGAGAATCTCAAGTTCAAAGCCAGCCTCAGCAATGGTGAGGTGCTAAGTAACTCAGTGAGACCCTGTCTCTAACTAAAATATAAAATAGGGCTAGGGATGTGGCTCAGTGGTTGAGTGCCCCCTGAGTTCAATCCCCAGTATGGGGTGGGGGTGGGGGGAGTGGGGGGGGTAGTTTAAAACTCAAAGCTAATGCAATGAATCTTTTATTTCAAGGATTATTTATGTACATTATTCACAGAACTGCACACTGAAATCTATAATAAGTCTCGATTCACCAGAGTTCTTCACAATAATCCACAAATTGAGGCAGCTATACTCATCTTCACCCTGATGTTTTCCTTCTAAAGTCTAAAAGGTAGAAAAACACTTCTAAAATTGAATGGCTTTTTATTATAAATACTATGATACCGCATAAAAAGAGATTAGAAACCAGAGGTATACTATATATAAAATATTCGTTGTTTACTTGGTTCTTACCCCTGGCTTCTGAGTTTTATTGTAATGTAGATGATTAAACTCCCCTGGAAAGGATTCCAGTGGGGCAGGGACTCCATTTGTATTTTTAGAAACACTACATAACTCAGCAGCCAAGGTTGAGAACCACTGCATTAAACATGTAACACTTGATGCTAGATTACTTCAGGTAAGTGATCAGGCTAACTTAATATATAAAACTGGAAAATATAAGAAAACTATTTTTTTCTATTTTCTTTTTCTTGGTTTTAAAACATTAGTTATAGCAGTAATTCCTTATACTGATTTTTTTCTGGGTTTTTTTTTTTTTTTTTTCATTCCAGAACACCCCTAAGTTGTAAAAACAAAATTCAGAATAAATTCACTTTAATTTTTAAAATAGTGGTACATATACACAATGGAGTACTACTCAGCGATAAGGAGGAATGAAATTATGGCATTTGCCAGTAAATGGATGGAACTGGAGGCCATCCATATTTGTTTTTATTTTCATGTGGTGCCAGGAATCAAACCCAATGCCTCACATGCTATGCAAGCGCTCTACCACCGAGCCACAATCCAAAGCCCCCTCCACCTTTTTTTCTTTTGTCTTTTTTCCTTAACTAGGGTGTTATTCCACAGAGTTACATCCCCAGCTAAGTGAAATAGCCAATCCCAAAGAACCAAAGGTTAAATGTTCTCTCTGAAATGTGGATACTGACTCACAATGGGTGGTGGTGGTAAAGGGTCACCAGACTGGACAGCGGGAACAAGGGGAAGGGAGGGGACATGAGAATGGGAAAGAGTAGAATGAATTGGACTTAACTTTCCTATGAATACACAATCAGTGTAACTCCACATCATGTACAACCACAAGAACAGGAAGTTAGCTGAGAGCGGTGGTGCACACCTATAATCCCAGCACTTGGGAGGCTGAGGCAGGAGGATCACGAGTTCAAAGCCAACCTCATCAATGGTGAGACACTTTGCAACTCAGTGAGACCCTGTCTCTAATAAAATACAAAAATGGCTGGGGATGTGGTCCAGTGGTCAAGTGCCCCTGAGTTCAAAGAACAGGAAGTTATACTCCATGTATGCATGTCAAAATACATCCTACTGCCATGCAGAACTAAAAAGAATTAAAAAAATTTTTTTTTTATTTTTAAAATAAATTCCTTAACGTTTAAAGGAAAGGCAATTTTGCTTGGTGGTGCTGGGTATTCAACCCATGGCCTTATGCATTCCAGGCAAGCACTATCTACCAACTGAGCTATATCCCCAGCCCCAATTTTTAAAAATAAATTCCTTAACTTTTTTTAAAGGAAAGGAAATTATACTTTTTTTTTTTTTTTTTTTTTTTTTTTTTTGTACCAGGATTGACTCGACCACTGGGCCACATCCCCAGCTCTTTTTTGTATTTTATTAGAGACAGGGTCTCACTGAGTTGCTCAGTGCCTCAACATTGATGAGGTTGGCTTTGAACTCGTGATCCTCCTGCCTCAGCCTCCCAAGTGCTGGGATTACAGGCATGCACCACTGAGCACGGCTGCATCTTTTTATCCTTAAATAACTTTTTATTTATTTTAACATGGTGCTGAGGACTGAACCCATGCATTGCATGTACTAGGTAAGCACTCTACCACCGAGCCACAACCCCAGACCTGTGTATGTCTTTTTGAAAAGCTTTTAAGGAATGGGTGGAAGTTAGCCAGGCATTGTGACACATGCCTATAAACCCAGCAACTCAGGAGGCTGAGGCAAGAGGACCACAAGTAAGAGGCCAGCTTGAGCAACTTAGTGAGACCCTGTCTCAAAATAAAAAATAACAAGGGCTGGGGATGTAACTCCATGGTATAACATCCTAGTTAAGGAAAAAAGAAAATGAAAAAAAGGGGGGCCCTCCGCTGGGGTTGTGACTCAGTGGTAAGGCGCTTGCCTAACATGTGTGAGGCCCTAGGTTCAATCCTCAGCACCACATAAAATAAATTATTAAAGGTATTGTGTCCAACTACAACTAAAAAATATTTTTAAAAAGAAAGAAAATAAAGTTTGTAGAGGTTAAGTGATCTACCCAAGATGACAGTGCTAATAGAAGTCAGAATTAAGATTTGAACTCACACTTGTGAGATCCCAAGCCAATATTTGATTATAGCAAAAAAATCACATGACCATACAATAATGAGGCCACGTATGGCTCATAAATGGGCTATACAAGTCCTTACCCAGAGACATTCCAAAAAATGTTGTGAACAACAGAACAAGAGTTCTCCTGTGAACACATTACCAAAAGTTGAAGGTTTCTGTTATGTAACTTTTGGCATCTTAAATCAATCTCATTTCTCCAGTTATGCCTATAATTTTCTGACAACAAATTTTCCATAAAATGCAAGAAATCTTCCTCCTCCTGGCTTTTAACTGACGCTGCTTTCTAACACACTTTCTAACACACTCCTCTCCTCTCCTCCTTTGCTGCTACTGTATGGCTTTCAAACCTTCAGTGGCTTTCTAAATCTAGCAATTATTATTATCTTCCAACCTGAGTCTGGGGGAAAACAATTTATCTAAAATAAACCAAGCCGGGCGTGGTAGCGCATGCCTGTAATCCCAGCACTTTGGGAGGCTGAGGCAGGAGGATGGAGAGTTCAAAGCCAGCCTCAGCAATGGCGAGGCACTTAGCAACTCAGTGAGACCCTGTCTCTAATAAAATACAAAAAAGGGCTGGGGATGTGACCCAGTGGTCGAGTGCCCCTGAGTTCAATCCCCGGTACCACAAAAAAATAAATAAATAAAATAAACCAAATTAAATTCATTATTGTAACTGTTTCTAAAAGTTTCCCCAAGTGACAAAATCTATTAAATTTTTCTTTTATAGTATATGACTATCACGCAATTCACTTTCAAGGAAGGTATAAGGTATATACCATATATCACTCATTTTTAAGGTTAGGAACAAGCAACACAAAACATGTATTCAGGGGGCTGGGGTTGTGGCTCAGTGGTAGAGCACGCGCCTAGCACATGTGGGGCCCGGGTTCGATCCTCAGCACCACGTAAAAATAAATGCATTGTGAACAACTAAAGCAAATAAATAAATTAAAAACACACACACACACACACACACACACATATTCAGAAAATAAAGTCAGTCAAGTTCAATGGTGCACACCTATAATCCTAGCATTTGGGGGTGTTGAAGCAGGAGAATCTCAAGTCCAAGGCCAACCTGGGCAATTCAGCAAGACTCTGTCTCAAAATAAGCCAGACATGGTGGATCATACCTGTAATTCCAGAGGCTCAGGAGGCTGAGACAGGAGGATCGCAAGTTCAAAGTCAGCTTCTGCGAAAGAAAGGTGCTAAGCAACTCTGTGAGACCCTGTCTCTAAATAAAATACAAAATAGGGCTGGGGGTGTGGCTCAGTGGTTGAGTGCCCCTGAGTTCAATCCCTGGTACAAAAAAATAAAATGGGGTGGGGATATAGTTCAGTGGCACAGCGCCCCTGGGTTCAAGTGAGTCATTTTTATCTGAGCTCTCAAGAATAATAAGGATAGAAACTGGGAGGCAGGAACATTAGAAAGGGCAGACTGAATACAGTAAGTTACAGAGGGAAGGAATAACAGAATGGAGATCAGGTTGTAGGGGATTTGTACATTATATAAAGAATTTTGAGCACATAATTCTAAGGTAATCTGGGGCCTTAGACCTACAGTGGAGAACATGCAAAAGTAGATGACCACTCTGATGAAAAACGATCAGTGGCTAAGCTGAAAAATATGCCTGGCTTTTAAAATTTAAATACAGGACTGCATGAGTAAAATTTAAGAGACAATAACTTGAAGTGAAATCTACAATTCACAGAGCCACTGCAAGAGGCAGCAGAACATAATGGTTAGGCATAAGGCTTTGAAGACTAGGGACTAAACACTGGCTTCACCACTTAAAAGCCAAGTGACCTTGGGCAAGCTACTTAACCATTTTAAGCTGCTCTTTTACAAAATGGAATAACAATTATACTGACATACTTCATAAGTTAGCTGCTATCATTATTAAATTTTATTCTATTTTTAAAATCTCCACAGCACAGACTATGGAGCAAAAAAGAATTTAAAATTTATATAAATCTAAAGAGTGATGCAGAGGGCTGAGATTGTGTCTCAGTGGTAAAGCACTTGCCTGGCATGTATGAGACACTGGGTTCAATCCTCAGCACCATATGAAAATAAATAAATAAAAATAAAGGTATGGTGTAAAAAACAAAACAGAGTGATCCAGAATATTTTACATAAATCAGGCTTTCTACTGCTCCTTCATCATTTTGTATACAGTAACTACCCAGAACACTAGCACATTCATTCATATTGTTCATCTTTACCAAAATTAATTTCAAAGTCAAATATAAATTAAATATTTTTTAATTTGGTTATTTTTATTATTGGTATTGTTTCCTTTTGAGCAAATAGTCATGTTATTTATGCATTGAAATCTTGTCCCCTTAAGAATTTTGAGCCGGGCGCGGTGGTGCATGCCTGTAATCCCAGCACTTGGGAGGCTGAGACAGGAGGATCCCAGAGTTCAAAGCCAGCCTCAGCAATGGCAAGGCACTTAGCAACTCAGTGAGACCCTGTCTCTAATAAAATACAAAAAAGGACTGTAGTTGTGGCACAATGGTCGAGTGACCCTGAGTTCAATCCCCGGTACAAAAAAAAAAAAAAAGAATTTTGAATGAGTTGGACACAATGATACATGCCTATAATCCCAACAATTTGGGAATCTGAGGCAGGAGGGTCCCAAATTCAAGGCCAGCTTGAGCAATTTAGCAAAATACTGTCTCAAAAGAAAAAATAAAGGTGGGCGCGGTGGCACAGGGCTGTAATCCCAGCACTTGGGAGGCTGAGGCAGGAGGATCGCCAGTTCAAAGCCAGCCTCAGCAATGGCAAGGCACTTAGCAACTCAGTGAGACCCTGTCTCTAAATTAAAAAAAAAAAAGAGGGGGGGGGGGAGTGGGGGGGGGTGGCCCAGTGCCCAAATTCAATCCCTGGTACCAAAATAAAAACATCTGGGGATATAGCTCAGTGGTAGAGCACCCCTGGGTTCAATCTCCAGTACTGCCCCCAAAAAATACATGAACTTTCCATACTGGGTAAGTGAAATATTTTTACTCAGGGCCTTTTTTTCCTAGTTGTTGATTAGCTCAAGGAAGGGAGGGGGCCGGGGAAAGACACAAGAAACTGGTCCTTCAGTAAGGAAAATGACTGTTCTGCAAGAAATGATATAATTTAAGAAATAAAATCAGTGCAACTCCCAAATCTTGTGGCAACAGATTATTATGATATGCTAAAGAAGCTGGATGCAGTATGCACACCTATAATCCCAGCAACTTGGGAGGCTGAGGCAGGAGGATCACAAGTTTGAGGCCAGCCTCGGCAACTTAGTGAGGCCCTCAGCAACTTACTGAGACCCTGTCTCAAAAAAGAATTTTAATAATAATGATAATACTAATAAAAAGAAAGGCTAGGGATGTGACTCAGCGGTTAAGTACTTCTGGGTTCATTCCCTCGTACAAAAAAAAAAAAAAAAAAAAGATGCTGGAGTTACTTAACAATGCAACAACAATTTGTGTTGTAAGTCATTTTCTATAGCACATAACAGAAATTTTAGTACCTGAAGTTTCAAATACACACCCCAGAATGATTACATCACTACTCTAACCTTTATTAACCTTATCACCTGTGTTCACAACTCTGCGGCCAAATATTCCAATTATCACTACTAAAAACCGTGGAAAAATTATTACTCCAGAAAAGCATCAACCAAATCAAGGAAACTAGAAAGCATTCTCTCTACAGTCATAGCACACAGATTTGAGGCTTCACAGAGCACTGATAATCTTTTGGGTATCATGGGTAACCAAGCAGGAACCGGTGGGAGTCAAGCAAGCTGCCTTCCTGACTGCTGCTGAGCAGCCCAGTTCTCCTAATTTCCCTGCCATCTCATTTGCTGTTCCTGCTCTGAAGAGGTAGAAGGCCAAGCTCTTGATGCTTCCTACTGCCAGACTTTGGCTGCCTTCACTTCAGGTGGACAGCCAGGAACACAGGCAAACAGGCTACAAAGACAACCAGGAAATCGCTTTTGTTGGCCTGGAACAACACTACATATGCATTACTAAGCATTCACACATTCGTCCAACCATCATGTTAAGACATGCTAAGGAGTGGCACACAAAAGTGGCTGAGACACAAATTTTTGGTAGCATGACTTCAATTTTTGCAAAATTTGTAGATATATTACACATACAGCTATAAATATAACAACTCTACATGAAGATATATCAGTTAAACTGTTCATAATACAAACATATTCAGAGTATCTACATAATCTATTATTATGAATTGGAAATTGCATGTGAGGTATTCTTCAAATATACGGCAAATGTGATGGTACATCCTCCTCTATTTAAAGCTCTCCCACGGCTTTCTACTAAAACTAAAAATATGACCCCTACCTACTTCACCTCCTGCACTCTTATTCTATGCCCAGCCACACTGGCCTTCCCCTTTCAGCACCTTTCTATTTGTTGTCATTTGGCCTAACATGCCCTTCTCATTCATGATTGGGTCATTGTCATAAATCAGGGCCCTCTACCCCACAGTGACAGTCACCAATGTTCCAAACTGCCCAGTCATACCCTATGTCATCCCTTCATTTAAATTTCTTGGTACTGTTATCCAAAATTACCTTTGCATATTTGTTTCCTTTAACACTTTTTTTTTTTTGCAGTGCTGGGTACGGAAGCCAGGTCCTTGTGCATTCTAGGCAGGCAACTCTACCCCTCCCATCCCTATAGCTATATCTTAAATCAAAGGACCACACAATAGAGTAAGTCAGGGCAGAACAGACCAAAGTATTGGCAGTGTTGTCATCAATATGTGTTGCTCAGCCCCAGGTCACAGTGAAACACTGAAACACAAGAGACAGAGAAGGTAGGGAGATGTGTGGGACAGGTAGAAAACTGCCCTGCCCACCCCAGCAGAGTCACTGATAACCATGCCAAGGCTCAATGTGCTTACAAAACTAGTAGTAAGGCTTAAGTGGAACAAACAAAAATCTGGTGTTAGTACAGACAATTCTCATGGTACAAATTATGTGTATTTGGCATATTACATATATTTTTCAAACTCATCCAAAGAATAAAAATACTAGTCCTCTGGGCTTGGTACATACCTGTCGGGGAACAAATAATACCTTCAAAGTTTAGGCCCTTAAGAATTCATATACAGAACCAGGCGCAATGGCACATGCCTGTAATCCCAGCACTTGGGAGGCTGAGACAGGAGGATCACAAGTTCAAAGCCAGCCTCAGCAATGGCAAGGCACTTAGCAACTCAGTGAGACCCTATCTCTAATAAAATACAAAAAAGGGCTGGGGGTGTGGCCCAGTGGTCAAGTGTCCATGAGTCCAATCCCTGGTACCACAAAAAAAAAAAAAAAAAAAAAAAAAAAAGGAATTCATATACAGACTGGGAAAACAAAATAAATTTTATTGCTCCTCAAAAATTCAAGTATCAGGGGCTGGGGTTGTGGCTCAGTGGTAGAGCGCTCTACTAGCACATGCACAGCCCTTGGTTCAATCCTTAGCACCACGTAAAAATAAATAAATAAAATAAAGGTGTTGTGTCCAACTACAACTAAAAAATGAATTAAAAAAACTCAAAAAGTAGCCGGGCGCGGTGGCGCACGCCTGTAATCCCAGCGCTTTGGGAGGCTGAGGCAGGAGGATCTCGAGTTCAAAGCCAGCCTCAGCAGTGGCAAGGCACTTAGCAACTCAGTGAGACCCTGTCTCTAATAAAATACAAAAAAGGGCTGGGGATGTGGCCCAGTGGACGAGTGCCCCTGAGTTCAATCCCCGGTACCACAAAAAAAAAAAAAAAAAAAACAAACTCAAAAAGTGTCAGGCTGGGACTGTGGCTCAGTGGCAGAGTGTTTGCCTAGCATGCGTGAGGTACTGGGTTCGACCCTCAGCACCACATAAAAATAAACAAATAAAGGCATTCTGTCCATCTACAATTACAAAAAAATTTAAAAACAAAAACAAAACTCAAGTGTCACAAACCAGCTCAAGTGAATATGTCCATCAGAAATTTCTAAGAAACTGGCCAGCCATTTTTTTCTTAAAGGAGCACGAAGGGAAGGAAGCATATCAGGTTGAAAGAAAGCCAGAAATATATGACAGAACTAATATTTCAAGCAGAAAAGCAAATGCAAATGAAGTCTATAGTGATGATATTAGATATGCTAAAACCATCAGACAGGAAGATAGTATTTCTATTTTTTAATATTTATTTATTTGCTTTAGTTGTACACAATGCAATGCATTTATGTTTACGTGGTGCTGAGGATCAAACCGGGACCGCACACGTGCTAGGTGAGCGCTCTACTGCTGAGCCACTACCCCAGCCCCATAGTATTTCTTTTTATGCACCTTCATGTTAAATGACAATGAATGTTACCATCCTCAAACCTAATGCTTCTTTAGAGGGCTTAGAGTGTATCAGAGAAGCTTCAGAATTATAGACAACTATACACCACAAGCAATCTCCACATTATGTACAACCACAAGACTGGTATCCCAATTAGAATAAGATATACTCCATGTTTGTATAAATATGTCAAAATATACTCTTTTGTCACGTATATCTAAAAAGAACAAATTAAAAAAAGACAACTGCTGGGAGTCAGGTGGGGGTTCTTACTATCAGGCTGAGAAGTTTACATCTTTGGGAAAGAATGGAAGTTGCACTATATATAACAAACCACTACAGAAAGGTTTTACGAGTGGCTCTGGAAAAATGAAAATTAAAAAAGAAGTAACTCCATGAGTTACCTGGAGGAAAAAAAAAATGGATAAAATTACTGTTACACTTCTTTGTGCTAAGTGACCACTTTAAAGAATGTTTCTTCACAAATTCATTTTCAATACACAGCTCATAAAGAGGGCACAAAGAGAGACCAAAAAAGGGAACACTCTGTCTTTCCTAGCCACAAAATCTGGGCTCCAAGATCTTCAGAGCTTTTTGGGTTTTTTTCCACAATCAGGTGTTTTAATTTACAGGTACTGCAACATAGAATTTCCTCCCTGTCTATATAAATATGAATAATTAACAGTAAAACTCACAGAAATCACTATATCTAGTACATAAAATCCAGCAGTATGGACAGATAGAATTAAAACCAACTTCAAATTTTAATTCTTTTTTTTTTTTTTTTTTTTTTTTGGTACTGGGGATTGAACTCAGGGACACTCAACCACTGGGCCACATCCCCAGCCTTTTTTTGTATTTTATTAGAGACAGGGTCTCACTGAGTTGCTAAGTGCCTTGCCACTGCTGAGGCTGGCTTTGAACTCGCGATCCTCCTACCTCAGCCTCCCAAGTGCTGGGATTACAGGCGTGTGCCACCACGCCCGGCTTAATTCTTAATTCTAACAAAAACTGTGCTCAACATGTGATTTTTTTTTTAGGACTGGCCCATATCACCTGACAATGTCTACTTTTTGGAAGTGAGACATCTCAGGATCCTAAACTGAGGAGAAGAAATGTCTTCTCCCCAGAAGACATTTATTACTATTTATTACTATTATTACTACTATTCTCACTGAGGAGTAAAGTTAAGCAACTAAGACTTTGACAGAGAGGAGCATTCCAAAAAAGTACCACGAACAAAGCAGTCTCATATACTAGCAAGTAGTAACTATACTGCCAGTCTGCACACACACAGGACTCTAACCACTTAACATACATTTATTTTGAAATATTTACTTAGGCTAGAGGAAAGATATACTTCATGTTTATAAGAAATCCTCCTGGGTGCTTGTAATAAAACAAATGTTTTCTTTTAGGGTGTTTTATATATACCAATTCAATGATCTTTTATTTAGAATAAATGTGTTCTAGTAAAGACTCCCAGGAAATAAATTTTTATAATGCCAATTCCAGTAAATTACTTTAAAAAACTGAGATATATTCCCACAGAGGAGGAAAGGTTGTAAGTGGAAGAAATTTAAATTATTTGCGAAGCAAAATCGCTTGTGACTATGTGCTATTTTTTGTTTTCCTATGTCAGTATCTAACACCTTTGTGATCCCAATTACTCTTGGAACTAGAAGAATAACTCCTAATCCTGCAAATTTCTGAATTCTACCCTCAATTATTCATATTAAGCAGGATGAACAATACCTGGCATAATCCAAAACAAATTAATGACCCGATTAGTAGACATTTAGATAGATGATGCCTATAAGATCTTTTAAGAGTTCTAGATATAGCCAATGTAAAGCATTCACACAAAAGTCAATCTTAAAAAGAATGAAAAAAGCCAGGCGCAGTAGGGCACGCCTGTAATACCAGCACTTGGGAGGCTGAGGCAGGAGTATCATGAGTTCAAAGCCAACCTCAGCAATGGCAAGGCACTTAGCAACTCAGTGAGACCCTGTCTCTAATAAAATACAAAAAAAGGGCTGGGAATGTGGCCCAGTGGTCAAGTGCCCCCGAATTCAATCCCCCCGCCCCGTACAAAAAAAAAACCTGAATATGAATAACTTATTTTTTTAAAAACATAATACCTTTATTTATTTTTCAGTGTGGTGCTGAGGATGGACCAGTGCCTCAACTGCTAGGTGAGGGCTCTACCACTGAGCCACAACCCCAGCACCATAACTTATTCTTTGTTAAAAGTAAACACAAGTACCCACTCATTCATTTGAACAGAATACAAAAGTTCAATGCAAATCAAAACATATAAAACATTTTTAAGGATGGAAGCAAGAATTTACTGATTTTCTAATTCATGCACTGCTCAGTATTTTCAAACTAGAAATTCATCAAGACATATATGAATCCAACACTATTTATAATATCTATACTATAATGTTAGTTATAATGATCACAAAGAACCTGGATCTCATAAAATGCTACTTTTTTTTTTTTTTTTTTTTTTTTTGGTAGGGGAAAGGAAACAAACAAAAAAGCTTTTGAGAATCCATTGAAAATGACATACCCGGCCCCCAAGAAGAAATTACATACAATATTAAGAAATTCTTCCCTGGGCTGGGGATATGGCTCAGTTGGTAGAGTGCTTGCCTCACATGCACAAGGCCCTGGGTTCAATCCCCAGCACCACCAAAAAAAAAAAAAAAAAAAAAAGGAAATTCTTTCCTAAAGAGTATTAATGAGTCAGGTGCAGTGACACATGCCTGGGATCCCAGTGACTAGAGAGGCCAAGTCAAGATGCTTACAAGTTTGAGCCCAGCCTCAGTAATGTAGTGAGGTCCTGTCAATAAAACAAAAAACAAAAAGGGCTAGGGCTGTGAAAAAATACCTTGGGTTCAATCTGTGAAAAAATACCTTGGGTTCAATACCTTGGGTTCATTCTTTTTAAGATTGACTTTTGTGTGAATGCTTTACATTGGCTATGTCTAGAACTCTTAAAATACCTTATAGGCATTAGCCAAAAAAAGAAAAAAATATATATATATAAATGAGATAATACCCAATCACCTTTCTAGAAAAATACAATGAAATATTCTAACCATGAAGAGTAACACCAACATCTTTTTCTTGAAAATCATTCCCTCTGCTGGGCATGGTGGCTCACGCCTGTAATCCCAGCACTTGGGAGGCTGAGGCAGGAGGATCAAGAGCTCAAAGCCAGCCTCAGCAATGGCAAGGCACTTAGCAACTCAGTGAGACCCTGTCTCTAATAAAATACAAAAAAGAGCTGGGGATGTGGCCCAGTGGTCAAGTGCCCGAGTTCAATCCCCGGTACCCAAAAAAAAAAAAAAACAACAACAAATCATTCCATCATTCCCTCCTTTCTGTCATCTCTAAATTAGGTCTATCATGTAAAGGTCACTAACAAACTTTCAGTTGTGAAATGCAATGGCTTTTTGCTGGTCGTCAGTCTCACAGCATCACTTCAGACTTGATAATCGCTCTTACCTCAAAACACTTTCCAATGACTGCCTTCTAACACCACACTCTTGATTTTCCTTCTTTGCCTCTACATTGTCGGGTTCCCCTAGTATAAACCTTTAAATGCTAGGTATCTAAGCCTCCATCTCAGACATCCTGTGTTTCTAGGTGAGCTAAACACATTCCCCAGACATTCCAGATCCTCCACCCAGTAAGGTCTCCTGAATGTTATCTCAACCTCAAAATACTCCTCTACACTTCAATCACCCATATCAACTTCTATCTGACACCTTCATTTGATGCCTCATGGAAATACAGCTTAAACTTAACATGTCTGAAAAGGAGTGATTTCCACCTTACCTTCCTCCTCACACACCCCTCACAGGTTTCCCAACCAATAAAAACATCACCATAGCAAACCCCACAAACCTAGGTTAATTCTTGCTCTTTTCCTCTAACTCCCATATGTAATTCATCAACACCTGAACAGGTCACAGTGTTCTAACCCCATCTCCACAGCCACCACCTTAATCCTAGCAACCATCACCAGTTAACCTTAAACATAGCAGAGGTCTCCCTTCTCCCAATAGTGCCATACTCCTAGCTATTTTCCATAAGCAGGGAGTGGGTAAAGTCTTTTAAGTCATTGCAGAGATAATGTCACTTCCTAGCTTCAAAATCTTCAAAATCCCAATTCTCTGCCACTCTTTACATAATCTGCATCACTTGGCTTCCCCACACTTCAGGGCCTCTGTGTTTATGCTTCCCTGTGTCTGGGATGTTCTTCCTGGATGTTGCACAAGACTATTTCCTTTCTTCTCATCTTTCAGGTCTTTGCTTAAATGTCTTCTTAAGGCTTTTCCAGGTAACCTCCCTGTACTCCCCAATTACTCTCTATCACAGTGCTCCATTAGTTTCTTTCCTACTCTTCATTCCAATTTGTACTAATCCTTTTAATTGGTTGTTGCCTGTATTGCCTACTAAAATTCAAGTTTCACAAGCCAGAGGCTAGCTTTGTTTTTAGTCACCTATAGAGCAATCCCTAGCACACAAAACACTCTATAATTTTAGATGACTAGGATCTTATTTACTTATGCTGCTGTCACTCTTTGATAGCCCTGCTTCCTGATCATAATTCTGACTTTTTGAGTTGCATCACATCTAAAACTTTTCTCCAAGAAAGATCACCCCAACCTACTCTACTGCTGTTTGAAAAATGTGTTTCAGTCTCTACAGAATTTACTAGGGATCTATCCACATCAATTTTCCACCTATCAATTAAAATAGATGTAAATGCCCAAGGTCCTGAAAGTACATATAATGATCATCATTTTAACACTAGCAGACCCTCCTGAGACCTCTCCATTGATTATTACTGTTATTTAAAATTTAGTACTGACATAGGTCCATTGAGACAAGTCAGAGGTGACACCTGTGGCAAATCTGCTTTTGAATGCTATGTAAGAGATAATACCAGTCCCTTTATTTTGGCCTGCTATTTCACTCTGTCACATTCAGGTCAGCACATTCTTTGAAAAGTAGACAGAATTTCGTTTTTAACAACTCTGTTAAAGTATGAGTGAACAGTATGCCTCCCCAGGTAGCAAAACCTAGTAACAACTTTAAATTATACTCTTCATATGAAAATCTCTAGTACTGCAGGACTTTCCCAGCTGGAGTGGGACATTACCTTGGCATCCCAAAGGTATGGTGTGGCATGGATTCTAGAAGGCAATCCATGATCACTTGCACGTGTGTTTCAAGAAAAGCGTCATTAGCATACAGCCGTTCCTGGGTTCCGGTTCTCAAGCAGGGGCTTTGATGAGCTTTTAGCCTACAGAGTAGGAGGTTTCCCAGAGGATTAGAAGCATATTCTGACACCAGTTACTAGGTCTTTTGTTTCACTTCAGAGTGTGGCTGCATAAGAGAGGCTGAGTAAGAATGGGCTTATTATGAAACCCTGTTTCACTTCACTGGTGATAGGGAATGTGTCAGATGTCTCAAGCTGGTGCCGGCATCTCTAACATAACCAACTATCTGGGATAGCTTTATGATTTGGGGGAACATCTCTGGAAGTCCAATTTACTTAACACCCCTAAATCCACGCTCACTTGTGGGCAAATTGTAACCTTGTAAAGCCAAAATATGTCAGTCAGAAGCTATTATATTTTCTTTAATATATCTTCTCTATCTGGCCTGCAACATGGATCACATCTTTTGTATCACACTGATATCCAGCTCCTCTGCAATTGGCGGAGGGTCCCATCTGCCAAAACTGCTTGGGTATCAACTCAGAAAGACTGCCAGCGATATGGACAGCTGTAAAACAGGACAGTAATTTTCCCAGCTCCTTCCATTATTTTCTGAAGGGGGCAATGAAATGTTCTTTTAAACCATTAGACCTAAATTAGGTTTCTGTGTTTGCGTTTTAATTTAACAAATATGTACTCTTTACTCTTCCTTGGACGCTGTAGAAATGCAAAAATAATAATCCCTGTTCTTAAGGAACAAACTGGAGACAGATGCTGCTTCAAATTCTACATGAGCTAGAGTGCTACCAAGCACCAAAAAGGCTTCTAATCCTGTAGGAAACTGTCACTTCATCAGAATTCCAGGCTACCATCCCTTTTCAGCATCCACTCTCCACTTACAGGCCTCCATTCCATACTTTATCACCTTCTCTAATTGTGTTTACAACACACTGTGTCACCTTCACTTGCAATTCCATCCTTTTCCTGTTTGCTTTTTTCTTACAGTCCACAAGGCATACTCAAATTTTTTAAATATTTATTTATTTGCTTTTTTAAATTTATTTTTTATTCTAAGTTGTTATAAATGACAGCAGAATGCATTACATTTCATATTACACATATAGAGCACATTTTTACAAATCTCTGGTTGTATGCAAAGTATATTCACACCATTCGTGACTTCATACACGCACTTAGTTGTACACGATGCATTTATTTGTACGTGGTGCTGAGGATCAAACCCGGGCCACGCACGTGCTAGGCGAGCGCTCTACCACTGAGCCACAACCACAGCCCCAACTCAAAAATTTTTATATTTTAAAGCCCTTAGAGAAAATTTCCTTGACCACACCCCTAGGGCTTTTGCAAACCTCTGCTCATCTTCTTCCTTCTTCTGCTGCTTCTTTCTCCCAGTTCTCTTCGTTTACCTATCCTGAATTTGTAGACATCTCTAAGAACACAATTCTTAACTCTCCTATTCCCCTTGGCAACCTTGTGTACTTTACCATCACCAAAACTTTCAAATCAAATGTGGACTTCCAAAGCCAACTCCAGCTCAGCACCACTGCCAGGCCACCTCAGATTACATGTGTGCAAACCTAAATACACAGAAGCATCATGATGCCTGCAGCTTGCTGTGCAAACCTAAATACACAGAAGCATCATGATGCCTGCAGCTTGCTTTCATACGATTTCTCAAACAGAAACAATGCATACATGGTGAATTTTTAACACTTGATGAGTCAGGGTGAAGGGTGGGTGCTTGCTGTATTAATTCTTCTGTGATAATCCTGAAAACTTTCAAACTAGAAAAGTTTTGAGAAATATGTAAGGTCAGGGGCTGGGGTTGTGGCTCAGTGATAGAGCGCTTGCCTAGCACAAGCACGGCCCGGGTTCTATCCTCAGCACCATGTAAAAATAAAGGCATTGTGTATAGCTAGAACAAATAAATATATGTTTAAGGGGAAAAAAAAAAGAAAACATGTAAGGTCAGAATCAAAGACAGAAATCACTGTCCTTGCCTTTTAGGGGATTTATAATCTACTTGTCTAATCTCATCTAAAAGTGGGTAGATCTAAGAGTTCCACAACTGATTAATAATAAACTCAAATATATAATCAAATTGCAAATATTTACTAAAAGCCTACTAAGTGGCAGTAACTTGCTAACAAAAATTGTGTATGGGGGCTGGGATTGTGGCTCAGTGGTGGAGCGCTCTCGCCTGGCACGTGGGCAACCCAGGTTCGATCCTCAGCACCACGTACAAATAAAATGCATTGAATAAAACGCATTGTGTACAACTAAAGCAAATAAATAAAAATATTTTTAAAAATTGTGTATGATCAATAAAGTAAATAATTAAACCATTTTTAACCTTGGAGAGAGAACCTCTGTCTCCCCCAAGTCAGTTCATTTTCCTGCCTTATCTACTTGTATTAATGATGGCACCAGCATCTTCCCCAGTACCCAAAAGGACCATGGGTTCCTTAAGTTCTCCATATCTACATCAGTAGCCAAGTTCCCTGGATTCTACTGCCTTCTGCCTTGCTCTCCTCTCCACTTTAATGGCCACCACCTGTACCTCTGACCTACCACAGAATACTGCAGCCATCTCCAAGTCTCCCGCTTCCCACCCAGCTATACTCAATCTTTGTCTCTACACAGATGCTCAGCTCCTGCTTAAAAGAATGATACTGCTCGCCGGGCGCGGTGGCGCACGCCTGTAATCCCAGCACTTTGGGAGGCTGAGTCAGGAGGATCGCGAGTTCAAAGCCGGCCTCAGCAATGGCGAGGCACTTAGCAATTCAGTGAGACCCTGTCTCTAATAAAATACAAAAAAAAAATGGGCTGGGGATGTGGCCCAGCGGTCTAGTGCTGCTGAGTTCAATCCCCGGTACAAAAAAAAAAAAAAAAAAAAAAAAAAAAAAAAAAGAATGATACTGCTCACCCAATCTCTATAAAATGAAATTCAAAGGCTTAGCCTGATAGTGAGAAACACCACAAGATTGCTCTCCATTTTATCCTACCACTTTTTTCTTACTTTCCAAAGCCTTATTCACTCCCGTGCAAGAGTGCCCTCTCTCTGCCATCTCTGCTTACATGTCTCCTCCATGAAGGAGACCCCTTAACTCTTCACTCTACTTCTCAGGTCCTCTGTGAAGCCTTCTCAGATTACTAAATGCTCCAGCCACAACCCTTCATACCCAGGTCAAAGTTAGCTCTCATTCCACTGAACCTTTATAACATGTCATTTTCATTTATTACTTTACAGACAATAGTCAATATTTCCAAGAACTATTCAAAATCGTGTATGCCGTTCTTACCACCAGTACAGATTATGAACTCTTGAGAACAGGCACTCAAGGTTTGCCACAGGAATTTAGCATCAGCATAGCATGATTTACAAGAATCCACAAAGACTGGTGTCTTCTAAGCTATAAGCATTTTCCTCAAAATACTGATACTTTATAACAGTGATATAGTTTTTATTCACACATGCACCCCATAAAATTTGCCTTTTTCACCATATTTTTTTGGGGGGTTACCAGGGATTGAACTCACGGGCACTTGACCACTGGGTCCCATCCCCAGCCCTTTTTTGTATTTTATTTAGAGACAGGGTCTCACTGAGTTGCTAAGTGCCTCTCCATTGCTGAGGCTGGCTTTGAACTCGCGATCCTCCTGCCTCAGCCTCTCAAGTGCTAGGATTACAGATGTGTGCCACCACACCCGGCTCTTTTTCACCATTTTTTTTTTTTTTTTTTTTTTAAGTACCGGGGATTGAACTCAGCTGCACTAGACCACTGGGCCACATCCCCAGCCCTTTTTTGTATTTTATTAGAGACAGGGTCTCACTGAGTTGCTAAGTGCCTCGCCATTGCTGAGGCTGGCTTTGAACTCGCGATCCTCCTGCCTCAGCCTCCCAAAGTGCTGGGATTACAGGCGTGCGCCACCGCGCCCGGCCTTTTTCACCATTTTTAAGTGTATAATTCCGTGGCATTAATTACATTCACAATATTGTACAATTACTGCCACTATTTCCCATAATTTCCACCACACCATACAGAAACTCTGTACCCATTAGAAATAATTGCCATTCTCTCCTTCCCATAGCCCCTGGAAACCTCTAATCTACTTTCTGTCCCTCAGGGTTTGTCTATTTTAGGAGTTTCATATAAGTGGAATCATACTCTGTCCTTTTGCATCCAGCTTATTTCACTTAGTGCAACATTTTCAAGGTTCATCCACATTGTTACCACGTATCAGAAATTCATTCTTTCTCATGGCTAAATATTCCACTGTGTACACATATGACATCTCATTTACCCATCTCAATGGCTATGAGTTATTTCCACTTTCTGGCCATTATGAATAATGCTACTGTGATTATTGACATACATGTATCTGTTTTGAGTCCATTTTCAATTAATCTAGGTATAGAAGTTAAATTGCTGAGTCATATGGTAATTCTGTTGAGCTGCTTTGTGTGTATCAGAGGGAGGGAGATACACACACAACTGGAGATTAATTCAGAGCCTCACACATGCAAGCAAGCACTCTACCACTGAGCTACATCCCCAGTCCTTTTACTTTACTTATTACCAAGGATTGAACCAAAGGGCCCTTAACCTCAGAGCCACTTCCTGCGTCCCCTTTATATTTTTTATTGTAAGACAGGGTCTCACTGCATTGCTTAGGACCTCACTAAGTTGCTGAATCTGGTAACTTGTGATACTCCTGCCTCAGCCTCCTGAGTCAATGGAATTACAGGCATGTACCATCACACCCAGCCTTTTATTTTGAGACAGGGTCTCACTAAAATTTCCAGGCTGACCTCCCTTGAAGTTTTCTTACCTCAACCTCTCCAATAGCTGGGATTACACGTGTATACCACTATACCCAGCTCTGTTGTGCTTTTGGAGGAACAGCAACAGTAGGGTTTTATAATCCAGATACATCTTTTTGGTAAACACAACAGCCATAAGAGTTACCTACTCATTTGGAAAGCTATTCACTTCTGGACAGGTTTCCTTCCTTCTAACCCTCTCAGGCCCTGGGTGATGATCTAATTTCAGGAGCTTGACCCTTGTTTGGGTGCTTATTTGATTGTGTTGCCATTCTAGTTTCCCGGTTCTCACTATTTTCAACACTGCCTTTACATATGTAAAGATACACACCCCAAATGAAAAATGACAAAACTAACCATCATTCAGATGTTTACTTCACATTTTTATCCTTGATGCATTTAGCAACATTAGATGAATGAGAGGCATTAGAAGGATGTTTTTCAGCACATACAATGATTTTTGAAAAGGATGACTTTTGTTAATCCCACTCTTACATTCAATCATTTAAAACATGCTGAACTTGGACAAGTGTTTAAGATTGCACTGTTGCAAGAAACAGACCACTTTTCATTCCCAAAGTTAGCAGCCTCTCACTATCATTACCAATTACAGATTTTGTTAAATGAGAAAAATATACATTTAAAGAAACTATCAAAGCTATGCACAAAGTGCAAACTTGAAGCATCTCTGCAAAGAGCAGATGTCATGAAGATCTTTCACTTTTTAATCCACAAACTTCCACATTTGAACTTTTAAAAACACATATTCTTATGTTATTGTGTAATGGTTTTAAAATGTATTTACAATATATACTGAATAAATTTTATGATAAAAAAGGCAATGTTAGCTGAAAAGATGAACTATCAAAAAGAGGCTAGCTGGGGCTGGGGTTGTGGCTCAGTGGCAGAGCGTTCGCCTCGCACGTCTGCGGCCCGGGTTCGATCCTCAGCACCATGTACAACATAAATGCATTGCATTGTGTACAACTAAAGTAAATAAATAAATATTTTTTAAAAAAAGAGGCTAGCAGGGCACGCTGGTGCATCCCTATAATCCCAGAGTCTCAGGAGGCTGAGGCAGGAGGATTGTAAGTTCAAAACATCCTCAGCAGTTTAGAGAGGCCCTAAGCAACTCAGTGAGACCCTGTCTCTAAGATAAGATTCAAAATAGGGCTGGGGATGTGGCTCAGCGGTCAAGTACAACAACTGAACTTTATAAGTCAAGCAAGCAAGGTATTTTAGACCCTTCTAGTAGAGGAGGAAAGGGAGGCTAAGAAATTTAGCTTTTTAGACAAATGCACTTTTTTTTTTTAAAGATGGTCTTCTCTTTCACCTTTAAATCATATGATTTAGAGCTTACACAAGCAGCACATGCCCATAATCGCAACTACTCAGGAGGGGGGAAATAGGAAGATTACAAGTTCAAGGACAGCCTTGGCAATTTAGTGAGACCCTGTGTCAGAATTTTAAAATGTAGCTCAGGTAGAGCACCCCGTGTTCAATCCCCAAGCCCCCCCGCCACCACGAGAGAGAGAGAGAGAGAGAGAGAGAGAGAGAGAGAGAGAGAGAGAGAGAGAGACCCCGACAGACGGATACACACAGAGCAAGTATGATTTGGTTGTAAAGCTTTAAAACCAAATGTATGTTATTACATACTACAGTTCTCCCAGAAAAATAAAAAGCAGTGACTTAGGTTTACATATTAAAAAAAAAAAAAAAAAAGAAAACTACTGGTCAAAATATAATGAATTAAATAAAAGGAAATTAATGTTTATTATCCTCTCCCCATGACTGAAACGTTTAATGATTTCTCAAAGACTTTTTAAAAAAATATTTATTTGCTTTAATTGTACACAATGCGTTTATTTTTACGTGGTGCTGAGGATCGAAACCGGGCCACACATGTGCTAGGCGAGCACTCTACCGCTGAGCCACAACCCCAGCCCACTCAAAGACATTTTATCTTAAAACAGCAGCCAACCAAAATCTCAATTTTAAGGTTTCAAGTCACCATACGAGAAGGTTGTTCATAATATAAATGTGTCCATTAAATAAAAGTTGAAGTTTAAAGGACTTAGGCAAAACATGCCAATCATGATGAGTGGACATACCATCTATGTTATCAATTTAGCAACGTTTGAGCTGTGGGCTATAAATAACAGCTGCAAAACTGACTCTAGTGGCCCAGAGTTCACCAGCTATTTAAAAGGCATAATTTTACAATCCAAGATAGGACAAGCATTAGGGACTCATTACAGCAGTCAAGACTATATATATATATTTTTTTTTTGGGGGGGGGGGGGTACCAGGGATTGAACTCAGGCATTCAACCACTGGGCCACATCCCCAGCCCTTTTTTGTATTTTATTAGAGACAGAGTCTCACTGAGTTGCTAAGTGCCTCGCCACTGTGAAATTTTAATTCACATTACTTAAAAGATCCCACTGAAAGATGTCTTGAGAAAATAAAGCAGTCACTATTTGTAAAGGACAGCGTAATACACATTCTATTGCAAAATAAAGATGACTGGTACATTCTCTGAAATTACGTATTTTTCTTCAAATCTTTAAGTGCCCACTATCAATTAACCAACATCCATGAAGCTTACAGCTTCTCCTTACGTCAGCACAGGTAATGCCCAGTTTCACCTTAATTAGGTGGATTTTCCAAAGATAAAAAGTTCTACTTGGGGCTGGGATTGTGGCTCAGCGGTAGAGCGCTCGCCTAGCACGTGCGCTGCCCGGGTTCAATCCTCAGCATCCACGTAAAGAATGAAGGCATGAGCCGGGCACGGCGCCCGCCTGTAATCCTACCACTTGGGAGGCTGAGGCAGGAGGATCGAGAGTTCAAAGCCAGCTTCAGCAATGGCGAGGCACTTAGCAACTCAATGAGACCCTGTCTCTAACAAAATATAAAAAAGGTCTGGGGATGTGGCCCAGTGGTCGAGTGCCCCTGAGTTCAATCCCTAGTACCAAAAAAAAAAAAAAAAAAAAAACGAAGGCATTGTGTACAACCAAAACAAATAAATAAATATTTAAAAAAAAGTTTACATGCAACAGAAACACAAATCTCTCACATGAACTCAGCTAAAATAATGTAAAACTGAAAGGTACTTATCCTATTTTTAAAATGATTCATACCATGAAAATCTTCAAATTGTTTATAATTTAAAATTCAATGGCACTTATTCATAAGAAAGCCATTATATGTTCTAACAAAATAATAGTTTTGAAACTATACTTTAAAAACTTTATAATTCTATCAGATTGAGCTGTGTGAACACACAAGAGATACATACAAGAGACATGATATCAAACAGGATCAATAACTACACAATACAGATGGGGAATGTCCATAGACTCCCCACAGCCAACCGCAGGAAGCTGTGTACTTCCATTTGAACACCTGTTACTCTATCTCCACTTTCTCAACATATTGAAGAGATTCTTATTAGCCATGAAAGAATGACAAAGTGGTTCAGTTTCAAACTATAGAGCATTTCAACCTAAAAATGACTTTTCTCACAGAACACGACAAAAATTCAACAAGCATCTCACACCTGGTCAACATTAAGAACAAGTGCAGCCGGGCGCGGTGGCGCACGCCTGTAATCCCAGCACTTTGGGAGGCTGAGGCAGGAGGATCGCGAGTTCAAAGCCAGCCTCAGCAATGGCGAGGCACTTAGCAACTCAGTGAGACCCTGTCTCTAATAAAATACAAAAAAGGGCTAGGGATGTGACCCAGTGGTCGAGTGCCGCTGAGTTCAACCCCCGGTACCAAAAAAAAAAAGAACAAGTGCGAGGCGGGCACAGTAGCACACGCCTGTAATCCCAGCACTTGGGAGGCTGAGGCAGGAGGATCACGAGTTCAAAGCCAGCCTCAGCAATGGTGAGGCACTTAGCAACTCAGTGAGACCCTGTCTCTAATAAAATACCAAAAAAAAAAAAAAAAAAAAAAAAAAAAAAAAAAAAAGGGCTGGGGATTTGGCCCAGTGGTCTAGTGCCACTGAGTTCAATCCCCGGTACCAAGAAAAAGAAAAAAAAAAAAAAAAAAAAAAAAAAAAAAAACCAAGTGTGTCCAAACTGTATATGATGGTACATAACAGTAACCCGAGATACTCTGCAGGCAAGGCAAGGGGATCACAAGTTGGAGGCCAGCTAGGGCAACTTGGTAAGATCCTGTCTCAAATTTAAAAGGGGGCACTGGAGCTGGGGATATAGCTCAGTCGGTAGAGTGCTTGCCTCACATACACAACACCCTGGGTTCAATCCCCAGCACCACAAAAAAAAAAAAAAAAAAAAAAAAAGTGGGGGGAAAGGGTTGGGGATGTAGCTCAGTGGCCAAGTGCCTGGGTTCAATCCCCAGTCCAGGGAGGAAAAAAAAAAAGTATCCTATAAAATAGCAATACTAAAGTTTGCATTTAATCCAGTAATCACAGTTTAGAAAAGTTCAGAATTAAGGGCTGGGGTTGTAGCTCATTGGTAGAGCGCTCTCCTAGCACCTGCGCGGGCCCCGGGTTCGACCCTCAAAACAAATAATATTAAAAAAAAAAAGTTCAGTATTAATAAGCAAAACACTGTATTTAGTTTTCAACCTGAACATTCCCACATATTCATCTTAAATTCTACACATGGCCAATGAATATTTTGTCAGTAACTTCTACTCCTACCTCCAAGTTAGAACATTAATGAAATCTCACCTCCCATTCCATTGACAATCCCAAGAACTGAGAATATGTTAAATGCTATACTTCATTTTTTAACTACAGGAGTTATATAGGATCTAAGAATGATTCTCCTTTAAATAAATGGTCCTATTACACAGTTCAAGTCTTTCCTCACACCTTGACTCAACAGTAGTAAAATGGCTATTCTAAATAAACTCAAGTGACCAACAAACCCTTTGAAAGCTGGTTTCAAATTGTTTTGAAACTGAAACATACACACTATATATATATATATACATGGTCTGAATGAAACGTTATCAAGGGAAAACATCACCTTGTAGGAATTTAAAACTATAATTACAAACAAAATCCTTTTATCAAAGCCACAAATTATTTCCTGAAGTGCTCTGCCAAAAGTTTAATACAAAATAAGTTTAAGGATCCAGTGTTTTAACTCTATTTTATATTAGCTTCATAGCCTTGAATAAGAGAATACTGTAGCAACGCAGTTTTCTAAACAAAAATGTACCTCACCAACTAAAGCGTTTTGCATCATCTTTAAGTAACATATAAAAATCCATTAGGCAAAGGTACACCTTTAAATTTACTTTGCAGTTTTGTTTCATGTATGTAAAAGTGTCTACTACAAATAAATCCATTACTTCGCTTCTACAAAGTACTGATATAGCTCATCAAAGACATTACACTCAGGTTAATACATTTCAGCTTACTTGATGCTAGCACCAAAACAAGGAATTAACCAAAGTAAAGCAAAATTCTACAATATTACAAAGAAAAACCCAAGGCAGAGATTAGAAGAATTTTTAAAAGAAAATAATTTGAAAGGCAGCTCACCTGCAGTTGGGTGGAGGGTCTAAAGTGATGTCTGCCAGTTCCTTCTGAATCCTGGAGTTAGGGAAATGGGAAAGAGAAACACACGACGCATTAAGGCCTTGGAAGCCTCCCACCTGTTAACTATAGGTCTGGCAGACAAACCTAGCCGCGATAATTAGATTCTACAGGGGAATGAGGAAACTCAGGGCTGGGAATGTAGTTGGGCGATAGAGTGCCTGCACAGATGTGTAAGGCACTAGGTTCAATGAGGGGTGGGGGTGGGGGGGTGGCGTGGAGTGCAGGTCTGTAATTTAGGAAAGAACTTTTTTCCCAGAAGCAGTGGTCGGAGGTCTCCTGCCATCATCATTTCGCCTCCCACATTTGCCGTTTTCCATTTGGAAATCATTTTAAAGATTCCCACGTGTGGCGCACGCAGTAACTAAGAGGCAGGAGGATGGCAAGTTCGAGGCCAACCTGGGCAACAAGGTGAGACCGAGGTCTCAAAATTTAAAAGGAGGAAAAAAATGAGAGGGGCTATACCCTTCTGATCGAGTGCCGGCCTAGGAGGCACAAGGTCCTGCATTCAATCCCCCGCACAGCAAAAATAAGCAGCTTCACTTGCGAGCAGTTCCCTGAATCCTCCTTCCCCGCTCCTCCTCTCCCCGAGGACAGAGATCAGAGGCCCCGTAGGTGGGAAGGTCGCGACCCTCTGGCCTCCCGCCCCGGGAACGCGCCGGTCCAGCCCTAGCCTGGCCCGACGCCTCCTGACAGGTCCCGCCCGGCAGGGCGCCCCCAGCAGGCCGAGAATCCCAGGACTCGCCCGGCACCGGCCCCGAGTCCTCGGTGACGAAGCCAACATGGCGGCTCCCCGCGAGGCCCCTCGGGCCCTGACTGACCTGCCGGGCGTCGCGCACCCTCGGGGCTGGCCGCTCGGCAGTCGACCCAGCGGCCGGTCCCTCCCGCCCCCACTGGCGCGCAGACGGCCCGCGCCGCGCGGGTGAAGTAGCCGACCGGAGGGGATGGGGTGCCCGCGCGGGGGGGACGCTCCGGGTGCTCAGCGCCGCCCGGAACCTCGGCCCCGACGCCACGCGTCGGCCCGCAGCACCCGCTCCGGCCGCACAGGTGCACCCGGGCCGGCCTCCGCCCGCCCCCTCGCTCGCTCAGTCCACCTCTCCGGACCTGCCTTTCCGCGACGCCCTTGGAAGGCCTGCCCTTTCCTTCCCCGGGGACGCGGACCCCGGACCCCAGTTTTCTGCTCAGGCACCAACCCTCGACTTCACAAAGAGCCCATCCCCCACTCGTAGGCCGAAGCCACCAGGCAGTTCACACCAAGCCCTGGCCTTTGTCTTTTGCTTACCTAGGCGCTCAGGGCATCCACGAATAGGGCAAACTTCGGGCCTATAAGCCTCTTCCATTTCTAAACGACGCCTATTTTTACAACCTTTTCTCCTATCATACAAAGCCCTATAGGGCTGTGTTACAACTTAAAAATCTCACCACGGCATGGTAGTAAAAACACATACGCAGACGCTAAGCAATTTGAATGACAATGATGCTTTTCTCTTTCCAAAGGTTTTCTGAGGGTAGGAAGAGGCCAGCTATGTGCAATAAAGGCGCTATTTCTTCCACATTAAAGTTTAAAAAAAAAAAAAAAAATTAAGGGCGACGACTGGGAAAGTTCTTTCAACTTTCCTATTGAAGGATATTTCCTGCCCCATACAATCTGGTCAATTTAAGAAAGGGGTTTTTTTCAATCTCTACTGTCATCTATTTACCAGTGTCCTGCTAAATTCCCCTGCTACTAATAAGCATTTCAATTCTAAGATAGTGGCATCCCTGTTGTCTAGCTCATTGGATGTTAGACTAAAAGTTCCAAATCTTGGTTTCCTGATTCCTTACTTGCAGCTTTTAGAATTAGCTGCAGTTGGTTTGTTTGTTTGTTTTGCAGTACTGGGGATTGAGCCCAAGAGGGCTTTACCGCTGAGCTATATCCCCCTTTTAATTTTTTTATTTTGAGACAGGATCTCTCTAAATTGCGGAGATTGGCCTGGAATGTGCAATTCTCCTGCCTCAACGTCCCTAGTTGCTGGGATTACAGGTATGCACCACCGCAGCCAGCTGAACTGACTGCATTTTAAGACCTATGTATGAAAAAATGTCCTCTCCCTAGGGTCAAATAAGGTAATCGCTTCCTTAATACCTAAAAAGTGTATTACCAGACAGCTTTATGTACTTCATCTTGACAGCCAGCATTTGCACCATTTCCAGAGTGCTGGCCAAAGATTTGCAAGAGGAATACATGCATATGGTCCCAGGGAGTGAGTCTTGTTCAGAACACTCTCCATAGGGGCTTTCCTCCCTACCTCCCCACACACCCCCACTGTTAAGAAACCACTTTCCAATGTGCAATGAGTAACCTGTTAAGTCTGCCTGAAATTCAGGCTTCGTATTCACATCATCTCTTGGTAAATCCGTCCCTTCCAATTCTATGGCCAATAGCTATCTTCCAAATCAATATATTTCACAAAGCAGCATCTATAGGATCCCACTAACATCAATTTTCTTCTTTTACTCTTTCCTGGATATACAGTCCCTCTCCACCTTTTGCCTTTTGATATTAACCTTAGCTCTGCTTTAACACAAATAGTCACTCTTTCAGCAAGTTCTCTAGGCAACTAAATTCACTGCATAAAAACAAAACTGATGTTAATTTATAGGTAAAAATCACTACTTGTAGCTTCTTATCTCTTTCCTAGCCACTCCAAATAATTTTTTAACCTCCTTTGCCTAAATGAACAAATTGTGTCTAGGGAAAAAGCCTCCTCTTTGTGAATGCTAACAAAAAGCAAACTATATTTTATTTGGTACCTATGCCTTTACCCCCAAATACATTCATGTATACCAGGGATACCCAGAAAAATATAAAAAAATACTAATGACCTAAAGCAAATATCCTACATTGGGGCACGTCAGGCCAAAAGCAGCCTTAGGATAGGGAGCTTAGAGGCTTGGGGGAGGGGTGATTGTTAAGAAAATGGCCCAGCCAGAGTGGATAGGGTAGATGCCAGGTTGCTAGAGAACCCACTCAGAGCTAATCGAAGAGGGCCAGTTAGGATTCCTGGGAAGATAAGATACAATCAAATTAACCCCCTGAAAATGACAGCAATCTTCTAAGGCATCATGTCACTTCACCCAAGAACTTCACACTATTTAAAATAAGCTAAAGTCACTATGTCTGCCCACAGCTAGGTCACCAAAACAGTTTGCTAAATTTTCCAACTTCAGAGGGAATGACAGAACCCAAACTCTCAGGCTCACTACTCTTCTGAAAAATCCCTTTTAGAATGGAATCCTATCTAACCCAGCATTTGGATTCCTTATCGTCTTCCCAGCTTGCCACTTTAAAGTTTAACAACTATTTAACTGAGAACAGAAGGATTTATGAAAGGGTGTTGGGGAGGGGGGGTCCTAGAAATTTGCTATAGATTATTTTAGGGTCATGGGGATCAGAGGATGTTACTTAAGGATGAGGGCAGTAAAAAAGTAGCTACCACCAGAGAAGAGGAAAGGAATAAAAAAGCGACTGCTTAAATTCAATTGAAAAAAAAGGGAGGGGGTGAAATTTCAGTTTTACAGCATGAGAGCCAATGGCACAGGGAGAAAAAGTCTCCCTGAAATTTGGCAAATAGAAATTCTTAGAAAAGAGAGTCACAAAAACAATGTGGAACAACCATTTTTACAATCATTTACTGGTTGATTCATTTGCCTCAACTCTACAAGTCAGAAAAATCTCTTTAAATTCATCAAAAAACATCACCTACTACATTTCTTGCCTGCTCATGTGAATTACTTATTCCTTTTGCAATTTGTGGAGAAAGCACTATTCAAAAAAAGATCATTCCTGCAACAGGTGATGAGGAAGTAAGATGGTCATAGAATTCATTTAGACACAACTTGTCTGGGAATGTGTTAGTAATTAAGAAGTGGGATGACAGCCTTGGAGAGGGTAACAGATCAGTGACCTGAAATCAAATTTGAGGGTCACTAACAAAAGTAATGCGGACTCTAACAAACTTCAGCAAGAAATGCAAGCAGCAAGCCACAACAGCTGCATGTGGACAATGATTAAAAGTAAAACAGAAGAAGCAACAGAGAAAATAATTAGGGCTTCCATGGCCCCATTTTCATTTTTGAGAACACATAAACCATGAGGAGCACTTAAGCTACCCTCACTGGGAGGCAGATCAAATGCAGTACGAGGCAGTTCGGAAGACAGGAAGCCTGGGGGTGGGGGGGGTAAGGGGTACGGTACCTCTTGGCGCTGGTGGAGAGGAGCTTGGAGTTTTTGCTCATGCTGACTTTACTCTCCTTCTTCTTGGGGGTGTTTGTTTCTTTCTCGGTTTGCTGGTTGGAGGACGAAGATGAAGAGGAGCTGGTGCTGGCCCTCGAATCGTCATCCGACATAGCGAACCCCCCACCCCACCCCGCAAACGGCCCCTGCAGAGGGAGGGAAACAAAACAGAAACACACGATGCAGGCGGTGTAAATAAGGAACTCGGGTGCTGTCAGGAGGGCACAGACCCCGGCTGCACCCGGCCGCCCACCACCCGCTTTTCAAAGTCTCCAGGCCCATTAAGGCTTTTGCAAATCAGTCGTGGTTCGTTTATTTTTGGCCCCAAGTGGGGGACGCTGTGGGAAATCGGTCTGGAGCCCAGCTAGCAGCCCCTCCCTCGCCCCCCGGGGCTCCCCACCGGGCCGGGAGGGGAAGGCGAGGTGGTGGAGGACAGGGGCGCGGGGTGCCTCGGCGGGGACAGGAGGGAAGGTCCCGGCGGCCGGACGGCCTTGGGGCTGGTTTTGTCCGCTTTCCGGGGGTCGCTGGGGGCCGGTGGCCCGGGCGAGACTGCGGGGGCCACGAGTGGAGTTTGGCTAGGTCGGGAAGCGAGGAGGGGCGGGAAGGAGTAAGAGAGGAAGCCGAAACAGGGGGACGGAGGCGGGGAGCGGGTGCCCGGTGGGGGAAGGGAGAGGCCGCCGGGGGGCAGGGGCGACGAGGCCCGAGGCCCCGCGCCGCGCCCCGACGCCCCTCCCGCCGGCCTGCCCCAGGGCGGCCCCGCTCGGGACTGCGCGGTCGGGGCGGGGGTCCCGAGCACACGCCCGATCGACCCCCGCAGAGGGGTGGGGGAAGCGGGGGGCTTGGCCTCCGCAGTAGCGGAATAACAATGAGCCCGTCGGCCCGGGAGGGGTTAATCCCCGCGGCCCCCGCCCCGGAGGAAAGAGGGGCTCCCCCGACTCCCCTCCCCCGCTCCCAGCCCCCTCGGCGGCCAGTGGGGGGCTCCCGGGCAGCGCTGACAGTTCGAGCCACGATGCCCCCCCACCCGGCCCCGACGCGGGCGGCCCCCGCACCCCACGCGGCCCGGGGTCCCTGCCCATCCCCCGCGGGCGGGCCCCGGACCCCTGGGGCTCCCCGGCCCCTCTCCACCACCACCCGGCCCCGTGCCTGGCGGCCCGGGCGGCGCGGGTCCGGGAGGCGGCGAGGGGTGTCCCCGAGGCCCGGCGGCGCGGCCGGGGGGCGGCGGGCGGCGGGGGGGATCCCCGTACCTCTCTTTGTGTCTGGCTCCTCCGTGCCGCCGCCGCGGCTGCTGCTGCGGCTGCGGCTGGGCCTGGCCACTCGTGTCTCTCTCTCGCTGGGAGAGAAGCGGAAGTGCAGCAACAGCAACTATTAAACAGGCAATGGCTTCCCCCAGCCACACACGCTCGCACACACACCACTCCTCCTCCTCCTCCTCCTCCTCGCCCTCACCCCTCCCCCACCGGCCCGGTCCCACCCACCCGCGCTCCCCTCCCCCTGCAACACCTCGGGGTGGGGGTGGCGCGAGGAGGACACCGGGGACCCCGGAAAACCCTGTCGCCCTCCCCACCCACACCCCCACCCCAGCGCCGCCTCCGGACGCCCGGGAAGGGGGCGAGGGGTGTGAATTTTTCCTCAAGTGGTTTGGGGACCTGGATTCTGGGCGCGACAGGGGAAGCGGGTGAGAGACGGGGGGCGATTGAAACTCGATGGAATCGAGGGAGGAAGTTCTTTCCAACGAAGGCTGCTGGAAAGGGGGGGGGGCGGGAGTGGCAAATTAGTGGAAAAGATGGTAATCTGGTGGCAAGGACTTTGGACTAGAAAATGCAGCGGGAACTCCTCCTAAAAAAAAGTCATCAGTTTAAAGAGGGGAGGAAAAAAAAAAATCCCTCAACGAGGTTTCCTTTGGGCTGACACTTGCTTCTCCCTCTGGCAATTTACCTGCCAGGAGCAGAGGTCACGCCTATGAGAAAATCCCAAACTAGGAGTTTTCTGTTCAGGGCACGAGGCACGTGCAATTTTACAATGTTAGATTCTTCCATTCACTTTTTACAGAAAGTGATGTGATTTTATAAAAGTGATAGAAAGGATTTCGTGACAGGTAAAACCAACGTGATACGGGGTTTTCAAATGCGAGAGTCACTGGGAATACACAATATACCACTGAATTAGACAGGATTTAGAATTTTTAGTGTCAGTTGACATTAAATGTAAAGTTTGATTTTTTTAGAAATCGGATGGAAAGTTAGACGGGTTTTTTTTTTTAACCTTTTGCCACAATAAAAATGCTATTCAAATAATATTTTTAGAATGATCACAGCAATTCTGCTGAGTTGTTCCTTATTTAGCATTTTAACAAAATTGATTTTTAAAAATATTACGTCATCAAATTACAACTTAGTTTCTTACCTATTTGTCATTTAAATTAAAGGGATGAAATAATGTGTGCCATCCAAATACAACAGTACACACACACAAGGTCTTGACATTGAGGAGACAACCCCAAGTCATATTTCCACAGCCCACTTAAAAATATCTCATTCAGGTTACCATCATTTTCTATGGTAACAATGACTTCAGTCATCACTGAACAAAAGATATAAAGCCATGGCATATCAATAAGAAAAACAGGCCTTCCCAATACCCAGCTAAGTCCCTTCTAATAATCAACCTGAAATCCCAACTTTATTAAGATTCACAAAGTAGCTGGGCATGGTGGTACATGACTGTAATCCAAGTAACTCAGGAGGATGAAGCTGGTGGATAGCAAGTTCAAGGCCAGCCTAGTCAATTTAGTAAGACCCTGTCTCAAAATAAAAAGGGCTAGTAAAGCTCAGTGGTAAAGTGCCACTGGTTTCCATCTCCATTACTGGGGGAATAAAAAATGATTCATAAAGTAATGTTATACACTTCTTGCTCAATGCTTATGAGGCAACCTGTATCTACCAGGAGTTGTCATAAAATCAAGAAATAGAAAGCAGAGCCGGGTTCAGTGGCACATGCCTGTAATCCCAGCACTTGGGAAGCTGAGGGGCAGGAGGATCCTGAGTTCAAAGCTAGCCTCAGCAATGGCGAGGCACTTAGCAACTCAGTGAGACCCTGTCTCTAATAAAATACAAAAAAGGACTGGGATGTGGCCCAGTGGTCCAGTGCCCCTGAGTTCAATCCCCAGTACCAAAAAAAAAAAAAAAAAAAAAAAGAAATGTAAAGCTGGAAGAATCTTTATAGATCATCATTTTAGTTTCCTGCCTCCAGACAGAGCTCTCCCTCCACTACCCAAAAGCATTTGGATTTTGAAAAGCTCTCCAGACATACCCTTTCTTAGAGTTTGATTTCAGGAGTCCTGGTAGCGCATATAAAAATTATGACATTCCCTTATGTCTGATATTTGAAAACAAAAAAATTCCTTAAAAAAACTTGTGTAACTTTTGTACTTCTGATGAAAATGATATAAATTCTAGAGAAGACAATCAATAAATCAAAATAAACTCAGGATGAGGAAAATAATTAAAAGACAGTTATTAAAATTAATATTTCCGGGCAGGGGTTGTGGCTCAGAAGTAGAGCGCTCACCTAGCACGTGCACGGCCCAGGTTCGATCCTCAACACCACATAAAAACAAAGGCATTGGGTACAACTACAACAAATAAATAAATATTTTTAAAAATTAATATTTCCTCTTACTAAAATTTGAATCTCTGATATTTAAAAATATGCATTTATTTTATGAGAACCAACAGTAGGGGGAAAAAATCATACATATATAAAGACAAGAGCTGGCAGAGCTCATAGGAAAATAAATTATTTGATTTGTTAAAGTAACCAGGACAGCTGGGCACTGCTGAGGTTGAGGCAGGAGGATCACAAGTTCAAAGCCAGCCTCAGCAATTTAGCGAAACTCTGTCTCAAAATAAAATATTAAAAAGGGCTGGTGGGGGCTGGGGTTGTGGCTCAGCAGCAGAGCGCTGGCCTCGCACGTGCACGGCCCAGGTTCGATCCTCAGCACCACGTAAACATAAATGCATTGCATTGTGTACAACTAAAGTAAATAAATAAAGTAAATAAATAAATATTTAAAAAAAAAAAAAAAGGGCTGGGGAAGTGACTGGAAGTGACTCAGTGGTTAAGCACCCCTGGGTTCACTCCTCAGTACCGAAAAATAATAATAATAAAATTTTAAACATAAAATAACTAGGATACTGGGTGAATTTTTCTTTAATATTGGTTGTCATAAATTATGTACTTGAATACTATCATAATAATTTTAATTTTAAAAAAAATGGAACATGATTTTTTTTTTTTTTTTTTTTTTTTTTGGTGCCAGGGATTGAACTCAGGGGCACTTGACCACTGGGCCACATCCCCAGCCCTTTTTTGTATTTTATTAGAGACAGGGTCTCACTGAGTTGCTAAGTGCCTTGCCATTGATGAGGCTGGCTTTGAACTCGCCATCCTCCTACCTCAGCCTCCCAAGTGCTGGGATTACAGGCATGCGCCACCGTGCCCGGCTGGAACATGATATTTTATGTTTCATTGTTGATGATTGGTTCAGATTGGTCCCTGGGGAAATAAGTCATGAACTCTAAGAGTTCATCCTGTGTAGGGAAGTGCTTTCCCAGGTACCTGTCTAGAAGGCTCCTAACCCTCTTCTGTCCTCCTCTAATCTCTAATACACATTACTTTAGGTTAGTACTTTATGGTTTTAGAATGACCTACTGAGGGGAAATAAAGACCTCAAAATGTTTAGAGAATAATCCACTGCTTTCAAAAGACAAATCTTTATGTATTTTGAATGTACAGTTGTCTTAGGAAAAAGATTTATTTGCAGCCTTCTAATTCCTCTACTTAACAACTACAAGGCTTAAGGAATTAAACTGATATTCCTGAAGCCAGGTGTGGTGGTACATGCCTTTGATTCCAGCCACTTGGTCCAGGCCAGCCAGAACAACTTACCAAGACCCTATCTCAAAAAATAAAAAAAAAGGGGCTGGGGTTGTGGCTCAGCTGTAGAGCACTCGCCTAGCATGTGCCTGGCCCGGGTTCGATCCTGATCCTCAGCACCATGTAAAGATAAAGACATTGTGTACAACTAAAACAAATAAATATTTAAAAATAAAATAAAATTTAAAAAGAGCCGGGTATGGTGGCACACGCCTGCAATCACAGCATTTGGGAGGCTGAGGCAGGAGGATCACGAGTTCAAAGCCAGCCTCAGCAATGGCGAGGCATTTAGCAACTCAGTGAGACCCTGTCTCTAATAAAATACAAAAAGGGCTGGGGATGTGGCCCAGTGGTTGAGTGCCCCTGAGTTCAATCCCCGATTCCAAAAAAGAAAAAACAAAAGACATAGTTGGAAAAGTGGGAGGGTGGGAGCAAGCAAAGGGAATGGCTGAATTTGTAACATTTACTTGAATAAAGTAATGACCATTATGGAAGACCCATACCCCTCATCCTGAGAACAATCCTCCCTCTTTTTTTTTTTTTTTTTTTTTTTTTTTTTTTTTTTGGTACTGGGGATTGAACTCAGAGGCACTGGACTACTGGGCCACATCCCCAGCCCTTTTTTGTGTTTTATTAGAGACAGGGTCTCACTGAGTTGCTAAGTGCCTCGCCATTGCTGAGGCTAGCTTTGAACTCCCGATCCTCCTGCCTCAGCCTCCCAAGTGCTGGGATTACAGGCGTGCGCCACCTCGCCCGGCTATTCTCCCTCTTTATTTATTTCATATTTATGGACATATGGATATATATTTTTTTCCTTCCTTCTCTCCTTTTTTTTTTCTTTTGTACTGGGAATTGAACCCAGGCATGCTCTACCATTGAGCTACATCCCTAGCCCTTCTTGGTTTTTATTTTGAGACAGGATCTCACTAAATTGCAGAGACTGGCCTCAAACTTGCCATCCTCCTGCCTCAGTCTCCTGAGTTACTAGGATTATAGTCATGCACCACTGCCACTGTACCCTGCTTATGGATATGTTTTAAGTAGGTTAAACATTTTCATGTAGTATTTTTCTTTTTTCTTCTTTTTTTTTTCCCTACCAGAAATTGAACCCAGGGACTCTTAACCACTGAGTCACATCCCCAGCCCTTTTTATTTTTTTATTTTGAGATCGGGTCCTCCTAAATTGCTTAGGCCCTCAATAAATTGCTGAGGCTGACTTTGAACTTCTAATCCTCTTGTCTCAGCCTCCCCAAATGCCTGGATTACAGGCATGTGTCACTACACCAGGTCCATGCAGTATTTTTCTAAAGAAAGCAGAAGGTGTGCTAAGAAAATATCCTGCTCCTTCCCCCACTCCCTGTTTCCCTCAGAGGAAGCAGTTTTCTGTTGTAGTCTGCGTGTGTAAGCAAATGCATGCATACACATTGAATGCTTTGGTAGGACTGCTTCATTTACATTTTTTAAAATGCATCCAGCAAAAAAATGCATCCTGCCAGGGTGGTGGCCAAGCCCTCCAATCCCAGGGACTCCAGAGGTTGAGGCAAGAGAATGCAGGTTCAAGACCAGCCTCAACAATTTAGTGAGGCCCTAAGAATCTTACTGTAACAAGGATTCACTGGATGCTTTTACTATATCCCTTGTCACTTTGAAACTTACTTTTTTTTTTTTTTTTTTTCTTTTTCCACAACCTTCTCTTCCCTGATCTTCTTTTCCCTAACCTTCCGGATCTTCTGTTCTCTGATCTTCTCCTTCCTGACCTCTCTTCCCTAATCTCATTTTCTCTGAATCACCTCTTTAAAAGTTCCTGCCTTTGGGATAGGAGTGCCCTGGGCTTCTCCTTTGCTAGTAAAGCAGTAACACCCCCCCCACACACACCCTCAACCCCCACAAAACTATGTCCTCTTTATTGGATTGGCATTGGGGACAGGAATGAGCTTTCGCCAACTTTAGGGAGACACTCTCTGACAAAAGGGCTGGGGCAGTGTAAAGCTTTAAGCCCCTGGGTTCAATCCCTGGTACCAAAACAAAAAAACAACAACAAAAAAACCCATCCAAACAGAGAAGCACTGCGACATCTCGTGGGCTTTGAGAAAGTGGGCTCCAGTTTTCACTAGTACCTGTTCCTGGTTCTCAGAATGATCCAACTCTCTTCTTCAAGTCATCTTTAGACTATCAAGTACTTTAAAGTAGAAGTACTTGAAGATCAAGGTGCTAGCTGATCCCTGAGAGGTGAAAAGAAACAGTTGATTCAAAAGAAGGGACCCAGTCTAACTTTTTTGAGCACTCCTATTTTGTCTTGTTGCTTATACTGAAATTCCAGTGTTTCACAAAAATAACCGCTCTCTTTGGTCAAATTCATGCCCAAAGAATTGTCAAACAAATTAACATTTGTTTATATGGTTTTTTAAAACTTACCTGTGGCTAAATAGAAAGCATTTCCTTTCTCTATCAAACAAAGAAAAATATCTTGTGTTTGGAATTGAGAAAGAATTTCTTCAAAGCCTTTCTGGAAAAGATGGCCTCACTATAGATGCCAGTCCACTTATTTCATTTTATAATGCTCCTTTGGCTGAAAAATCTGTTCCTTATACAGAAAGATTCACAAAAAAGGGTCAATTCCATGAAGCCTATCTTTAATTTGAATCATTTCCCCATAGGCCTTAAAAATCAATCAATCAATCAATCAATCAATCAATCTGATCTGAGACCTTAAGCATTCTGAGACTCTATTAGTCCACAGCGTTGCTATCACAGGAAGCTAGGACAGAACTAAATTATTTTTTCTACCACATGGAGGCATTGAACAACCATGTGATTTTCAGATTTTACCAAGGCTTGATAAGAGTCTAATGCTGTATCAGGCAAGAGCAGAGGGGTTTATTTGATGTCTACGGATGGGTAGTGCTTAGTACGAGAATACTCTTCTCAATTTATAACAGCATTTCTTCTATAGGACCTGTTTTCTCAACAAATTAACTTTCTTCAACCTTCTACATATTGATTACATAAGGACAGACAACGCTGGAATATACTGGAATGCAGTTTGAGCAGTTTGGTTCATTAATCTCTGAAAACTTTTCCTGAATTTAACACTCTTTAAGTTTACCAACATTTGGAGGAGCGAAATAATAGGGAAGAATTACTTTCATTTCACATTCTTAATTATCTATGGTGAAAGTTTTTAAAATGTATCAACCTTTCAAATCTACAATCAAGGATCCAGGGTTTTTCTTCAGGATTGTGGGGAGGTATAACAGGGAATGAACTCAGGGGCACTGAACCAGTGAGCCACATTTCTAGCCCTATTGTATATTTTATTTAGAGACAGGGTCTCACTGAGTTGCTTAGCACCTCGCTTTTGAACTCAGATCCTCCTACTTCAGGCTCTGGAGCCACTGGGGATTACAGGCGTGTGCCACTGCATCAGGCTAAGGATCCAGTTTTGAATCCAAAATTTACTTTAATAATTGTAAACCCTAGAAGCAACTGGCAACCATTCTTGACTTACTAAGCCTATATTATATGTCTTTGTCACAGATAATACTTATGTCTGAGAAATCAATTAAAGAACAAATATTTATTAATTAGCCTGTGTGGACTAAGCACAGTGCCGAGTTATGTGCAGATGTGACGTCTAAGAGGTACATCCTGGCTTCTGGCAAGGGCCAAGGGAGAAAAGATTAGAACTGAGTCTAGAAGGAAAAGCAAGACTTCGGGAATAGGCATTTCCAAAGATTGAAAGGACATTAAAAAGACACCTGTGGGGCTGGGGTTGTGGCTCAGCGATAGAGTTCACCTAGCATGTGCGCGGCCCGGGTTCGACCCTCAGCACCACGTAAAAATAAAAGGCATTGTGTACAACTAAAATAAATAAATACATATTTAAAAAAAGAAGAAGAAGACAAGCCTGTAATCCCCGCACTTTGGAGGCTGAGGCAGGAGGATCGAGAGTTCAAAGTCAGCCTCAGCAATGGTGAGGCACTTAGTAACTCAGTGAGACCCTGTCTCTAAATAAAATACAAAAAAGGGCTGAGGATATGGCCCAGTGGTCAAGTGCCTGAGTTTATTCCCCAGTAAAAACAAAACAAACAATAACAACAACAACAAACAGATAAGGAAGATTCAGATGGAACCGAAATATATTGTTATTAAAATATAAAAATGCCGGGCGCGGTGGCGCACGCCTGTAATCCCAGCACTTTGGGAGGCTGAGGCAGGAGGATCGCGAGTTCAAAGCCAGCCTCAGCAATGGGCGAGGCACTTAGCAACTCAGTGAGACCCTGTCTCTAAATAAAAATACAAAAAAGGGCTGGGGATGTGACCCAGTGGTCGAGTGCCCCTGAGTTCAATCCCTGGTACCACAAAAAATAAAAAATAAAAAAAAATAAAATAAAATTACATGGGCTGGGGTTGTGGCTCAGCGGCAGAGCGCTTGCCTCGCGCGTGTGCGGCCCGGGTTCCATCCTCAGCACCACGTAAACATAAATGCATTGCACTGTGTACAACTAAAGTAAATAAATAAACATTTAAAAATATATATATATAAAATTACAGCCAGCTGCAGTGACATGTGCCTCTAATCCCAGCTGCTCTAGAGGCTGAGGCAGGAGGATTGCTTGAGGTCAGATCAGGGCCAGTCATCAGCAAAACCTAGTCTCTTTAAAAAGAGAAAATTTGAGCCAGGCCTGGTGGCCCACACCTGTAATCCCAGCAGTTCTGGAGGCTGAGGCAGGAGGATAGCAAGTTCAAAGCCAATCTCAGCAAAAGCAAGGCACTATGCAACTCAGTGAGACCCTGTCTCTAAAAACAAATAGGGTTGGGGATGTGGCTCAGTGGTTGAGCGCCCCTGAGTTAAATCCTCAGTACCGAAAAGAAAAAGAAAATCTGTGTGCATTTTGTGTGTGTGTGTGTGTGTGTGTGTTTAATATTTTATTTATTGCCGGGCGTGGTGGCGCACGCCTGTAATCCCAGCACTTTGGGAGGCTGAGGCAGGAGGATCGCGAGTTCAAAGCCAGCCTCAGCAATGGTGAGGCACTTAGCAACTCAGTGAGACCCTGTCTCTAAATAAAATACCAAAAAGGTATGGGGATGTGGCCCAGTGGTCAAGTGCCCCTGAGTTCAATCCCCAGTACCAAAACAAAAACAAACAAACAACAACAACAACAACAACAACAAAAACACTGAGATTCCTGATTAAAAGAGACTAAGGAGAGCTGGGCCTGGTGGCTCAAGCCTGTAATGTTAGCAGCTGGGGAGGCTGAGGAAGGAGGATCATGATTTCAAAGCCAGTCTCAGCAAACTCAAGGCACTAAGTAACTCAGTGAGACCCTGTCTCTAAATGAAATACAAACAAAAGGGCTGGAGATGTGGCTTAGTGGTGTAGTGCCCTGAGTTCAATCCCCAGTACAAAAAAAAAAAGACACTAAAATATAAAGAGGCACAAAAACTAAACATAACATGTGATCAAGGACCAGATCCTATACTGGATGGGGAAAAAAAAATTATGAAGGACAGAATTAGGTCAACTGAAAAAAAAAAAAAAAAAAAAAAAACTGGAGTATCCAAGTTAGATTAGATAAAATGTATTGTCTCAGTGTTTAACTTCCTGAAGTAGATAACTATATTGAGGATATTTTTCTTTTTAGGAGAAACACACTGAAATATTAAAGGGTAAAGGGGCATGATGTCTACAAACTATTTCAAAAAGTTAAATAAATAACAGTGTGTGTGGAGAGAGAGGAAGCGAATGATAAAAAAACAAATGTATCAAAATGTTACATATTGATGAATTTGGGTAAATGGTGTATAGATATTCTCTGTAAAATTCTTAAGATTTTCTTTTAAGTTTGAATTTTTTTTTCCTTTTTTTTTTTTTTTTTTTTGGCACCAGGGATTGAACTCAGGGGCACTCGACCACTTAGCCACATCCCCAGCCCTTTTTTGTATTTTATTAGAGACAGGGTCTCACTGAGTTGCTAAGTGCCTCACCATTGCTGAGACTGGCTTTGAACTCGCAATCCTCCTGCCCCAATCTCCCAAGTGCTGGGATTACAGGCGTGTGCCACTGTGCCCTGCTGAATTTTTTTTTAAATTGCAGTAAACCTCAGAGGGAATTTTTTTTCTTTTTATACCAGGAATTGAACCCAGAGGCCCTTAACCAGATATCCCCAGCCCTTTTCATGTTTTTATTTTGAGACAGAGTCCCACTAAATTGCTTAGGGCCTCACTAAATTGCTGAGGCTGGCTTGCTTTTTTTTTTTGGAGGGGGGGTGCTCACTGGGGATTGCACTCAGGGGCACTTGACCACTGAGCTACATCCCCAGCCCTATTTTGTTTTTTTATTTAGAGTCAGGGTCTCACTGAGTTGCTTAGCACCTTGCTTTTGCTGAGGCTGGCTTTGAACTCGAGATCCTCCTGCCTTAGCCTCTGGAGCTGCTGGGATTACAGGCATGCCCCGCCAGCTGCCTATAGGTATTTTAAGATTAGGTTCATAGAAAAACCATAAAGGAGTCAAGGAAGTCATTGAGGAAGCCATCAAGGAAGTCTGGGCTTAGGGAAGCAGCTCTTAATTTTTAGTTTTCTGGGCTTATTTTAATTAATCAATGTTACATGCAGAAGCTCTGGGGAGCTAAGTTGTATGATAGGGAATTTGTCTGCTTAGAACTATCTTAGAGCAGTGCTTGGGCCTTGGTAGGCATGCAATAAAAAATAAACAAACAAAGGTATGGAATGAAAATTCAACCTCATCTTCAGTTAGTTCTAGTTTCTTCTTTTCCTGTCTCCTCTCACTTTTATCATTCACACATAAATGATGACACCATCAAGCAGCTGACAAGGAACATGTGGAGGGCATGTTGTTGTTTCCTGTGGGGGCACGGGTGACCCCAGGATGAGGCCAGAAGGCACTCTCCCCCCCTCCAGCATGGAAAGGAATCCCAGCCTTCACATCAGAGTTATAGAATTCCAAATTGGAAGAGCTGGAGGGATCATCTAGTGCCTCCTGTTCTAGTCACAGAGGAGGAAGCTGAGGTGCAGAGGGGAAGAATGAGCTTTCTGAGGTCAGGCAACTAGTCTGCAGCAGAACGGAGACCTTTCTGGGGCGGAGGGGGGGGGAGGAATCAGTGAGTGCACTATGGGGACTTGTGGAATCCACATTTCTACACCTTAGATGGGGAGCGGTGGCTAGGGACTGCAGTAGCAGGAGGTAACCTCTGTGCATGCAAGCATGCCCTTGTCCTATCTCCCGGCAAGATGAGCTGCCACACAGACCTGCCATCGTGTCCACAGTGGACCCTGGGTGGGTGCAGATTCACTTTTCTCTCTCACACACACACATACACACCCAACCACTCTGCTTCCTTAATTATACTCACTGAATTGGAAGCTGTCCTAAATCTCACAGTGAAGCAGAGACAGATATTTGCCCAATGTGACAGAGAGGACAGAAGCGAGAATTCCTTTATTCTTTTTTTCATCCATCTTGAGAGATCTTTCTAGATCTTGGTGGAGGAGGAGGAAAACAGGAAAATGGTGGTGAGCACCATCAACTTTGTATCTGTGGCTGAAATGACACACACCACCTTTGGATCCCCCACAGGTTGTCAGGGACTGAAAGTTGGGGAGCATCCTTGCTCCCTTTTCCCACTGCTCTTCCCCGCCACCTCACCCCACCCCCGCCACACTTGTGTCCCTGGGGTGGAGCACAGTTCAAGGAGCTTAGAGAATAACCATCCCTGTGTTTCCCACCTGCCCTGCCTCTTACTGGCTGCACATCAGGAAAGTTTTGTTTTGTTGTTGTTATTTATTTGAGGTACTGAGGATTGAACCAGGGGGCACTCTACCACTAAGCTATATCCCCAGCCCTTTTTATTTTATTTTATTTTATTTTATTTTCATTTTGTGACAGGGTCTTGCCCGGTAGCCCAAGATGGCCTTGAACTTGCGATCCTTCTGCCTCAGCCTCTTGGGCAACTGGGATTACAGATGTGAGCCACTGCACCTGGAGCTCAAGAAAGTTTTTAAATCTGGTAAATGTTTGTTGCTGTATAAACTGGGGTAATAATACTCACTTGCTAAGGTTTTTTGAAGGTTAAATGAGAAGCATTTGTGAAATGCTTAGTGTAGTGATTGGCTTGTCCTAAGCGCCCAATAAATATCTGTTATTGTCAATCGAGTTTCACACGTATCCTGGCCCAATATATTTTTCTTTTCTTTTTTTTTGGGGGGGGGGAACTGGGGGTTGAACTCAGGGGCACTGGACACCACTGGGTCACATCCCCAACCCTTTTTTGCATTTTATTAGAGACAGGGTCTCACTGAGTTGCTAAGTGCCTCGCCATTGCTGAGGCTGGCTTTGAACTCACGATCCTCCTGTCTCAGCCTCCCAAGTGCTGGGATTACAGGCATGCACCACCGCACCCAGCCAACATATTTTTTCAAGGCTCAATTCAGTAACCTTGGGCTTTCTTTGGCTGTTGCAGAGTTAATAAATTAAAAGAGCACATGCAAGCAAACCTCACTTATACATATTATTTTGTGTTGTTTCCTGTGGGTTGAGAAATTGGAAAGGAAGGGAGGGGAGGACCCCAGCCCTACTCCAGCTCCACCCAGTGCCAAGTTCTTTCCAGGAGCTGAGTAACCACCTGTTGATTGATTGTTATAGAGTCAAGAGCCTCTGAAAGAACATTGACAAACACACGTAAGTCAGAAAACATCTGGATTTGGCTCAGAAATGCCAGCTCTCTCAACGAGTGAGTCAGTATGGCCAGAGTTTGTGCCACTTGTGCTTTAATTGTTTGGAAAAATGTTAGGTAAAGAATCTTTATCCGCCGGGCGGTGGCGCACGCCTGTAATCCCAGCACTTTGGGAGGCTGAGGCAGAAGGATCTCGAGTTCAAAGCCAGCCTCAGCAATGGTGAGGCACTTAGCAACTCAGTGAGACCCTGTCTCCAAATAAAATACAAAAAAGGGCTGGGGATGTGGCCCAGTGGTCGGGTGCCCCTGAGTTCAATCCCCAGTGTCACAAAAAAAAAAAAAAAAAAAGAATCTTTATCCGGGGGCTGGGGTTGTGGCTCAGCGGCAGAGCGCTCGCCTCGCACGTGCACGGCCTGGGTTCGATTCTCAGCACCACGTAAACATAAAGGCATTGCACTGTATAAAAGTAAATAAATAAATATTAAAAAAAAAAAAAAGAATCTTTATCCCCAGCACCACAAAAAGAAAAAGAAAAAAGAAAAGAAAAGAAGGATTTGTGTCCATTGCCTGGAATTAATTCCCTTTCTCTTTACATGGAAAGATAGCCTCACTTCTTTTTTTTTTTTTTTTTTTTAATATTTATTTATTTGCTTTAGTTGTACACAATGCAATGCGTTTATGTTTACATGGTGCTGAGGATCGAACCCGGGCTGCACACATGCTAGGTGAGCGCTCTGCAGCTGAGCCACAACCCCAGCCCAGCCTCACTTCTTTTTTTTTTTTTTTTTTTTTTTTTTGGTACTGGGGATTGAACTCGGGGGCACTTGACCACTGGGCCACATCCCCAGCCCTTTTTTTTTTTTTGTATTTTATTAGAAGCAGGGTCTCACTGAGTTACTAAGTGCCTGGCCATTGCTGAGGCTGGCTTTGAACTCGCGATCCTCCTGCCTCAGCCTCCCAAAGTGCTGGGATTACAGGCGTGCGCCACCGCGCCTGGCTCCAGCCTCACTTCTTAAAAGTACTAAATCAAGAGATCTAAAAGAAAACTGGCTGTGGACAAGATGAAATTTTCAAAGAAATGTGAAACACGAGGAACTTCTCTGGGAAGTTTGTGAAACACAAATATGGGCAAGTGTGGGAAAATTTTAGGCTCCTGAGTGTGCTTTTTCTCCCCTATGAGATCTGCATGTTAGATTCTTGGAAGCAATGAACCTATCATCAGCAGCACTTTTTTGTTTGATATGACTGTTTTCCACATCTATGAGTTGTTCAAGTTCTGATCTCAAATCTAGGAGAGAAATTTGGAACTGGATGATTTGGGGGAAATATTTGTCTTCTTCCTAGGGTTCTTTTTTGTTGTTGGTGTTGTTGGTAGTAGTGGTACTGGGGAATGAACTCAGGGACACTCGACCACTGAGCCACATCCCCAGCCCAATTTTTGTATTTTATTTAGAGACAGGGTCTCACTGAGTTGCTTAGTACCTCACTAAATTGCTGAGGCTGGCTTTGAACTCTCCATCCTCCTGCCTCAGCCACCCAAGCCGCTGGAATTACAGGTATTGGCCACCATGCCCGGCCTTCTTCCTAGAGTTCTAAATGTTTATTGTATTGAGGGGTAGAAAACCACAACTTCTCCTTGAAAACACATTTTGTTTCTCCTATAATTATAAGAAGTAAAGATTTATGGGCTGGGGTTGTGGCTCTGTGGTGGAGCGCTCGCCTCGCATGTGCGCGGCCTGGGTTCGATTCTCAGCACCACGTAAACATAAATGCATTGCATTGTGTACAACTAAAGTAAATAAATAAATATTAAAAAAAAAAAAAGAAGTAAAGATTCAGGCGTGCGCCACCGCGCCTGGCTCCAGCCTCACTTCTTAAAAGTACTAAATCAAGAGATCTAAAAGAAAACTGGCTGTGGACAAGATGAAATTTTCAAAGAAATGTGAAACACGAGGAACTTCTCTGGGAAGTTTGTGAAACACAAATATGGGCAAGTGTGGGAAAATTTTAGGCTCCTGAGTGTGCTTTTTCTCCCCTATGAGATCTGCATGTTAGATTCTTGGAAGCAATGAACCTATCATCAGCAGCACTTTTTTGTTTGATATGACTGTTTTTCCACATCTATGAGTTGTTCAAGTTCTGATCTCAAATCTAGGAGAGAAATTTGGAACTGGATGATTTGGGGGAAATATTTGTCTTCTTCCTAGGGTTCTTTTTTGTTGTTGGTGTTGTTGGTAGTAGTGGTACTGGGGAATGAACTCAGGGACACTCGACCACTGAGCCACATCCCCAGCCCAATTTTTGTATTTTATTTAGAGACAGGGTCTCACTGAGTTGCTTAGTACCTCACTAAATTGCTGAGGCTGGCTTTGAACTCTCCATCCTCCTGCTCCGCCACCCAAGCCGCTGGAATTACAGGTATTGGCCACCATGCCCGGCCTTCTTCCTAGAGTTCTAAATGTTTATTGTATTGAGGGGTAGAAAACCACAACTTCTCTTGAAAACAATTTTGTTTTCTCCTATAATTATAAGAAGTAAAGATTTATGGGCTGGGGTTGTGGCTCTGTGGTGGAGCGCTCGCCTCGCATGTGCGCGGCCTGGGTTCGATTCTCAGCACCACGTTAAACATAAATGCATTGCATTGTGTACAACTAAAGTAAATAAATAAATATTAAAAAAAAAAAAAAAGAAGTAAAGATTTATATCCAGAAACACTCAAATAGTAGTGGGGGGTGAGGACAGTCTTCCTTAGCTCTTGGTCACTCTTTGACACCACTATGTCCTTGGACCTCTAGGCAGATAGATTAGAAGGATTCTTTCTATGCTGAGATTTATATTCCAAAGATCAGAGTTTATTTAGTTCCAGTTGTGTCTTTGCTTAAAATAAATCCTTAGGGCGGTGGGTTGGTCTAAGAGGTATATATTTAAGATGTTATTTTTGGAAACGACTAGAGAATGCAATGAAAACTTGTGATTTTCCTTGAACTGGGCTTGAAAGTAAAATAAAGATTTTATGAACTTAAAGGTGAATACATTTAGTCTCAAACATTCTTACTTGTAAATGAGTGACTTAGTGTAGATCTGGGAGTTGGGAATTCAAATTCTATAGATTTTTCTTAGCTCTGTCCTTGCTCATGGATCAATCTTTGCCAAAATCATCAACTATCCTCCTATTAAAAAAAAGTACTTGGGCTGGGATTGTAGCTCAGCAGCAGAGCACTCGCCTAGCACGTGCGCAGCCCGGGTTCCATCCTCAGCACCACGTACAAATAAACGCATTGTGTACAACTAAAGCAAATAAATAAATTTTTTTTTTTTTTAAAAAGTACTTACAGTTCCAATGTGTTTACATTACAATCACATACTATTATTGATTTCATCCCATAATTTATTTGTTATACATCTAAATGCTACACAGTCTCCAAACTAGATACTTAGATTTCACCCTTCATAAAAATGGCCAAAGAGGTTTTCCCTAGGGGTATTGAGATGGCCTTTTTTTCCCCCCCTTACATATAGGATTTTTGTGTCCTCTGCTCATGAAATATACATAAAGTCATGACTGTGTAAGGTGTGGAAGGCAGAGTTGTACTGTGTCCTTTGGACATGGTGCTGTAATAGGCCACATCCCAAAACACTTTGGCACAACCATGCATGGTGGTGCATGCCTGTAATCCCAGTGGCTCAGGAGACTGAGGCAGGAGCATGGTGAGTTCAAAGCCAGCCTTAGCAGCTTAGCAAGGCCCTTGGCAACTCAGTAGACCCTGTCTCTGAATAAAATACTAAAAAGGGCTGGGGATGTGGCTCCACGGTTAAGTACCCTGGGTTCAATCCCTGGTACCAAACAAAACAAAACATTGGCGCACAACTCTTGCTTTCTAAAAAAGTTCCCTTTGTTTGCTTGTTTACTTTTTATTATGAAAATCTCCAAACACTTATTAAGGGAGAAAGAGTAGTACAAGGATCCCCATATACCTACTCAACACCTATTTAGTTATATTTATATTTAGTTATGTTTGCTTTACTTATTTTTTTGCCAAACCACTTAAAAGTAAATTACAGACATCATAAAAATCTACTCTTAAATTCTTCAGTATGATTCTTCCAAAAAGCAACCGTACAGGTGATCCACACCTGCAATCCCAGCTACTCAGGAAGCTGAGGCAGGAGGATCACAAGTTCTTAGCCAGCCTCTGCAACACAGCGAGAACCTGACTGATTTAATAATAATATTAAATTCAACGGCAGGGGACAGTAGCACATGTGAGGCCTTGCATTGAAGACCCTGGATCAATATCCAAGTACCATACATAAAACAATGACTAAGATATATCTACAACTATATACATTCATACACTATTAACACATCTGACAAAACTGTGGTGGTGTACACTTGTAATCCCAGCAGCTCTGGAGGCTGAGGCAGGAGGATCAATAGTTCAAAGCCAGCCTCAGCAACTTAGTGAGGCTTAAGCAACTCAGCAAGACCCTGTCTCTAAATAAAACATGAGAAGATTAAGAAAAAAAAAAAAAAAAGGTCAGGGGAAGGGGTACTGGGGATGTGGCCCAAGTGGTCGGGTGCCCCTGAGTTCAATCCCCAGTGTCACAAAAAAAAAAAAAAAAGAATCTTTATCCGGGGGCTGGGGTTGTGGCTCAGCGGCAGAGCGCTCGCCTCGCACGTGCACGGCCTGGGTTCGATTCTCAGCACCACGTAACATAAAGGCATTGCACTGTATAAAAGTAAATAAATAAATATTAAAAAAAAAAAAAAGAATCTTTATCCCCAGCACCACAAAAAGAAAAAGAAAAAAGAAAAAGAAAAGAAGGATTTGTGTCCATTGCCTGGAATTAATTCCCTTTCTCTGTACATGGAAAGATAGCCTCACTTCTTTTTTTTTTTTTTTTTTTTAATATTTATTTATTTGCTTTAGTTGTACACAATGCAATGCGTTTATGTTTACATGGTGCTGAGGATCGAACCCGGGCTGCACACATGCTAGGTGAGCGCTCTGCAGCTGAGCCACAACCCCAGCCCAGCCTCACTTCTTTTTTTTTTTTTTTTTTTTTTTTTTGGTACTGGGGATTGAACTCGGGGGCACTTGACCACTGGGCCACATCCCCAGCCCTTTTTTTTTTTTTTTGTATTTTATTAGAAGCAGGGTCTCACTGAGTTACTAAGTGCCTGGCATTGCTGAGGCTGGCTTTGAACTCGCGATCCTCCTGCCTCAGCCTCCCAAAGTGCTGGGATTCAGGCGTGCGCCACCGCGCCTGGCTCCAGCCTCACTTCTTAAAAGTACTAAATCAAGAGATCTAAAAGAAAACTGGCTGTGGACAAGATGAAATTTTCAAAGAAATGTGAAACACGAGGAACTTCTCTGGGAAGTTTGTGAAACACAAATATGGGCAAGTGTGGGAAAATTTTAGGCTCCTGAGTGTGCTTTTTCTCCCCTATGAGATCTGCATGTTAGATTCTTGGAAGCAATGAACCTATCATCAGCAGCACTTTTTTGTTTGATATGACTGTTTTTCCACATCTATGAGTTGTTCAAGTTCTGATCTCAAATCTAGGAGAGAAATTTGGAACTGGATGATTTGGGGGAAATATTTGTCTTCTTCCTAGGGTTCTTTTTTGTTGTTGGTGTTGTTGGTAGTAGTGGTACTGGGGAATGAACTCAGGGACACTCGACCACTGAGCCACATCCCCAGCCCAATTTTTGTATTTTATTTAGAGACAGGGTCTCACTGAGTTGCTTAGTACCTCACTAAATTGCTGAGGCTGGCTTTGAACTCTCCATCCTCCTGCTCCGCCACCCAAGCCGCTGGAATTACAGGTATTGGCCACCATGCCCGGCCTTCTTCCTAGAGTTCTAAATGTTTATTGTATTGAGGGGTAGAAAACCACAACTTCTCTTGAAAACAATTTTGTTTTCTCCTATAATTATAAGAAGTAAAGATTTATGGGCTGGGGTTGTGGCTCTGTGGTGGAGCGCTCGCCTCGCATGTGCGCGGCCTGGGTTCGATTCTCAGCACCACGTTAAACATAAATGCATTGCATTGTGTACAACTAAAGTAAATAAATAATATTAAAAAAAAAAAAAAGAAGTAAAGATTTATATCCAGAAACACTCAAATAGTAGTGGGGGGTGAGGACAGTCTTCCTTAGCTCTTGGTCACTCTTTGACACCACTATGTCCTTGGACCTCTAGGCAGATAGATTAGAAGGATTCTTTCTATGCTGAGATTTATATTCCAAAGATCAGAGTTTATTTAGTTCCAGTTGTGTCTTTGCTTAAAATAAATCCTTAGGGCGGTGGGTTGGTCTAAGAGGTATATATTTAAGATGTTATTTTTGGAAACGACTAGAGAATGCAATGAAAACTTGTGATTTTCCTTGAACTGGGCTTGAAAGTAAAATAAAGATTTTATGAACTTAAAGGTGAATACATTTAGTCTCAAACATTCTTACTTGTAAATGAGTGACTTAGTGTAGATCTGGGAGTTGGGAATTCAAATTCTATAGATTTTTCTTAGCTCTGTCCTTGCTCATGGATCAATCTTTGCCAAAATCATCAACTATCCTCCTATTAAAAAAAAGTACTTGGGCTGGGATTGTAGCTCAGCAGCAGAGCACTCGCCTAGCACGTGCGCAGCCCGGGTTCCATCCTCAGCACCACGTACAAATAAACGCATTGTGTACAACTAAAGCAAATAAATAATTTTTTTTTTAAAAAGTACTTACAGTTCCAATGTGTTTACATTACAATCACATACTATTATTGATTTCATCCCATAATTTATTTGTTATACATCTAAATGCTACACAGTCTCCAAACTAGATACTTAGATTTCACCCTTCATAAAAATGGCCAAAGAGGTTTTCCCTAGGGTATAGATGGCCTTTTTTTCCCCCCCTTACATATAGGATTTTTGTGTCCTCTGCTCATGAAATATACATAAAGTCCATGACTGTGTAAGGTGTGGAAGGCAGAGTTGTACTGTGTCCTTTGGACATGGTGCTGTAATAGGCCACATCCCAAAACACTTTGGCACAACCATGCATGGTGGTGCATGCCTGTAATCCCAGTGGCTCAGGAGACTGAGGCAGGAGCATGGTGAGTTCAAAGCCAGCCTTAGCAGCTTAGCAAGGCCCTTGGCAACTCAGTAGACCCTGTCTCTGAATAAAATACTAAAAAGGGCTGGGGATGTGGCTCCACGGTTAAGTACCCCTGGTTCAATCCCTGGTACCAAACAAAACAAAACATTGGCGCACAACTCTTGCTTTCTAAAAAAGTTCCTTTGTTTGCTTGTTTACTTTTTATTATGAAAATCTCCAAACACTTATTAAGGGAGAAAGAGTAGTACAAGGATCCCCATATACCTACTCAACACCTATTTAGTTATATTTATATTTAGTTATGTTTGCTTTACTTATTTTTTTGCCAAACCACTTAAAAGTAAATTACAGACATCATAAAAATCTACTCTTAAATTCTTCAGTATGATTCTTCAAAAAGCAACCGTACAGGTGATCCACACCTGCAATCCCAGCTACTCAGGAAGCTGAGGCAGGAGGATCACAAGTTCTTAGCCAGCCTCTGCAACACAGCGAGAACCTGACTGATTTAATAATAATATTAAATTCAACGGCAGGGGACAGTAGCACATGTGAGGCCTTGCATTGAAGACCCTGGATCAATATCCAAGTACCATACATAAAACAATGACTAAGATATATCTACAACTATATACATTCATACACTATTAACACATCTGACAAAACTGTGGTGGTGTACACTTGTAATCCCAGCAGCTCTGGAGGCTGAGGCAGGAGGATCAATAGTTCAAAGCCAGCCTTAGCAGCTTTAGCAAGCCCGTGGCAACTCAGTAGACCTTTGTCTCTGAATAAAATACTAAAAAGGGCTGGGGATGTGGCTCCACGGTTAAGTACCCCTGGGTTCAATCCCTGGTACAAACAAAACAAAACATTGGCGCACAACTCTTGCTTTCTAAAAAAGTTCCCTTTGTTTGCTTGTTTACTTTTTATTATGAAAATCTCCAAACACTTATTAAGGGAGAAAGAGTAGTACAAGGATCCCCATATACCTACTCAACACCTATTTAGTTATATTTATATTTAGTTATGTTTGCTTTACTTATTTTTTTGCCAAACCACTTAAAAGTAAATTACAGACATCATAAAAATCTACTCTTAAATTCTTCAGTATGATTCTTCAAAAAGCAACCGTACAGGTGATCCACACCTGCAATCCCAGCTACTCAGGAAGCTGAGGCAGGAGGATCACAAGTTCTTAGCCAGCCTCTGCAACACAGCGAGAACCTGACTGATTTAATAATAATATTAAATTCAACGGCAGGGGACAGTAGCACATGTGAGGCCTTGCATTGAAGACCCTGGGTTCAATATCCAGTGACCATAAAACAATGACTAAGATATATCTACAACTATATACATTCATACACTATTAACACATCTGACAAAACTGTGGTGGTGTACACTTGTAATCCCAGCAGCTCTGGAGGCTGAGGCAGGAGGATCAATAGTTCAAAGCCAGCCTCAGCAACTTAGTGAGGCTTAAGCAACTCAGCAAGACCCTGTCTCTAAATAAAACATGAGAAGATTAAGAAAAAAAAAAAAAAAAAAGGTCAGGGGCAGGGGTACTGGGGATGTGGCCCAGTGGTTAAGGCCCTCTGGGTTCAATCCCTGGTACAAACAAACAAACAAACAAACAAACAAACAGTAGTTCCCTAGTATTTATTTTTTAAAGAATTTTTTTTTAGTTGTAGATGAACACAATGTCTTTATTTTATTTATTTATTTTTTTATGTGGTGCTGAGGATCGAACCCAGTGCCTCACACATGCTAGGCAAGCACTCTACCACTGAGCCACAACCCCAGCCCTGCCTAGTATTCTAAAAAAATTTTGTCTTATTCAATTCCTAATTTTCTTTTATGTTCAATTCAATATTCTACTAAAGACCACAAACATTGTTTTGTTTTGTTTTGTTTTGTTTTTGTGTGTGTGTGTGTATGTGTGTTTAAAGGTATTTGGAATTGAACCCAGGGGTACTTTACCACTGAGTGACCTTCCCAGTCCTTCTGAGACAGGATCTCACTAAATTGCCCAGATTGGCCTTAAATTTGTGATCCTCCTACCTCGGACTCTGAGTTGCTGGGATCACAGGCCTGTGCTATCAGGCCTGGTTTGTATTGCTTATGTTTGTTAGGTTTTTTTTTTTTTTTTTTTTTTTTTGGTTAGGTCACTTTTAATTTGGAACAATCTCCCAAATGTTTCCACCTCTTCCTCGCCTTTTTTTTTTTTCCTTTCCCCTCCTGCTTTTCTTTCAATTGTGGCATTGACTTGTTGAAAAGACAATGGTGTTACATTGTAAAATGTCCAGATCTGCGTGATTGTCTTTTTTAAAGTGACACCTCTGTTCCTTCTATGTCCTGTAAATTGGAGGTTTCCTAGGAAGGCAGGATTCAATTGCACTTACATGTTTTTTGGTAAGACAGTCATGCCATAGGTGACAGAACATATCAGCAGGAGATGATGACTGCCTGCTCCTACAAAGCCATCTCTTGAGAAGCAGAAATGTCTACCATTTTATATGTTTTTAGGAAAGGAAAAAAATTCTCTGACCTGAAGCCAGAAATGTGAACATCATTTAACCTCTCCTATCCTCAGTTTTCTTGTAAGAGACAAAACCAATCCCAGAGCTGAAGTCCTAAGGACTAAAGTAGAAAAGATATTAGTGTCATCTTAAGTATCACATACTGAGCAATTGCAATGCCAAGCGCTACATGCAAGAGCTGTTCAGTTAATCCTCACAATAGCCATGAGAGGTAGGTACAGCTTTCCCTTCTCCTTAGTACAGGTGAGGAAATGGCACAGAAAGGTTGAACAACCTGAGTAAGGTGCAACCTTGCAGAGAGGGAGCCTGGGAAATAAAGCACAGCCTGTATAAAAATCATTGTTGGTGCCGGGCGCAGTGGTGCATACCTGTAATCCCAGCACTTGGGAAGATGAGGCAGGAGGATCACAAGTTCAAAGCCAGCCTCAGCAATGGCAAGGCACTTAGCAACTCAGTGAGACCCTGTCTCTAAATAAAATACAAAAAAGGGCTGGGGATGTGGATCAGTGGTTGAGTGCCCCTGAGTTCAATCTCCGGTACCACAAAAAAAAAAAAGTGAAGAATTGACACAGAAATACCAGTTGTTGCATTAGGGGTAGAGATGCCTTTTTTTGTTTGTTTGTTTTTTATTTTCCTCTATTTTTCAGACCTTCGCTAGTGTTATTCTAATAACCACAAAATGAATAGGTACTTCCAGTGTACGACATACAATATGAATATAAAATAACAATTAGAATCATTCAAATAAGTACCTGCTCTGGCAGCAACTGACCAACGCAAATAAAAGGAATCACATCACAATAATTTAAAAGATTTGCCTAGAGGGAAATAGACACGTGAACTAACACCATAAACAGATATTCTGTAGTTTGTTTTTCACAATTTTATTTCTTTTGTCCTGTTTTATTTGACATATGGCTCACTTCATAAAAACGTTTAAATATTGATTTCCAAATAGCTTTACTTGGTCCTAAAACAATATTAACAGACCATGTGGTTACTGAAAAGATTAGTTCTACTGTTTCTGTTTTTGTTTTTTTTTTTTTTTCGTTGTTTTTGTTTTTGTTTTCGGTACTGGGGATTGAACTCAGGGGCACTCAACCACTGGGCCACATCCCTAGCCTTTTTTGTATTTTATTAGAGACAGGGTCTCACTGATTTACTAAGTGCCTCAACATTACTGAGGCTGGCTTTGAACTCGCGATACTCCTGCCTCAGCCTCCCAAGTGCTGGGATTACAGGCGTGCTCCACTGTGCCTGGCTTGTTTCTGTTTTTAAAATGCCTTTCCCCCAACTTTTTCAGGCTTTTGAATCAAGAAAGTTAGTTGGTCCATACACCCAAACATGGTGCCATATGATTTCTTTTAGAGGTTGTGGTTAAGGCATGGGAAGAGGCTGGCCATGGTGGGTCCTCAGTGTTAAGCCTCTTAGATGACCATCTGTCTTCTCCAAGGTATGAAATCACCCTTTGCAAACAGCGTCTGAGCCCCACAACCCTCATCCAGAGCCCTACATTTTATGCCCACTCACAGTGCAAAATGCATTCCTCCAAAGGTCTTGCCACTAGTGTCTCTAGGAGCCCCCTCCCCCACCTTTTCCATTCCTGCTTCACATATCAGAAATACATAAAATTTAATTTGGTAACTGTAGTAGTCCTAATCCTGAAAATATTTACTATCTTGTTTTTGTTTTTGTTTTCGGTACTGGGGATTGAACTCAGGGGCACTCAACCACTGGGCCACATCCCTAGCCTTTTTTGTATTTTATTAGAGACAGGGTCTCACTGATTTACTAAGTGCCTCAACATTACTGAGGCTGGCTTTGAACTCGCGATACTCCTGCCTCAGCCTCCCAAGTGCTGGGATTACAGGCGTGCTCCACTGTGCCTGGCTTGTTTCTGTTTTTAAAATGCCTTCCCCCAACTTTTTCAGGCTTTTGAATCAAGAAAGTTAGTTGGTCCATACACCCAAACATGGTGCCATATGATTTCTTTTAGAGGTTGTGGTTAAGGCATGGGAAGAGGCCTGGCCATGGTGGGTCCTCAGTGTTAAGCCTCTTAGATGACCATCTGTCTTCTCCAAGGTATGAAATCACCCTTTGCAAACAGCGTCTGAGCCCCACAACCCTCATCCAGAGCCCTTACATTTTATGCCCACTCACAGTGCAAAATGCATTCCTCCAAAGGTCTTGCCACTAGTGTCTCTAGGAGCCCCCTCCCCCACCTTTCCATTCTGCTTCACATATCAGAAATACATAAAATTTAATTTGGTAACTGTAGTAGTCCTAATCCTGAAAATATTTACTATCACTTTATACAAACATCAGCAAGATCTTTTTTTTTTTTTTTTTTGGTACCGGGGATTGAACTCAGGGGCACTCGACCATTGGGCCACATCCCCAGACCTTTTTTGTATTTTTTTATTAGAGACAGGGTCTCACTGAATTGCTAAGTGCCTCGCCATTGCTGAGGCTGGCTTTGAACTCGCGAATCCTCCTGCCTCAGCCTCCCAAGTGCTGGGATTACAGGCGTGCGCCACCGCGCCCGGCTCAGCAAGATCTTTTTAATAGACTTGAAAATACATACGTTGACCCACTGAAGGAAAAAAGTACAGAAATATCAGCAAGCTGTGGAAAGGTATCTAACTATATCACAAAATTTAAAAATTATGGGCTGGGATTGTGGCTCAGTGGCAGAGCGCTCGCCTCGCACGTGCGCGGCCCGGGTTCGATCCTCAGCACCACGTAAACATAAAATGCATTGTATTGTGTACAACTAAAGTAAATAAATATTTTTTTAAAATTATAATTGTCTTTTATCATGCCTTCATAGTTATAAAAAGAGAAAATTGTTTTTTGAAAATTTCACATACTCTACTTTTTACTTGAAAGAGCCTAAAGATTATCTGGCGGGGAGGGCATTAATACTAGATATATTATTGATTGCTTACTATGTCCTGAACACTTCACCTTCATTATTTCCTATAATCCGTTTTTTTTTTTTTTGTACCGGGGATTGAACTCAGAGGCACTCAACTACTGGGTCACATCTCCAGCCCTTTTTTGTATTTTATTTAGAGAAAGGGTTTCACTGAGTTGCTAAGTGCCTCACCATTGCTGAGGCTGGCTTTGAACTCGTGATCCTCCTGCCTCAGCCTCCCAAGTGCTGGGATTACAAGCATACGCTTCATCAGTCCTTTTAGATAGCTGCATTTATCATCCCCAATTTACAGATGAGAAAAGGGAGGTTTAGAGAGGTTAAGTCAGTTGAACTGAGTCATACAGCTGCCAGCAGTCAGAGCCAAAACTCAAACTCAGGCTGTATTGCTTTGGAGGGTGACCTTACTAGGTACCATGGACAACAATAAACAACAATTAGGATTTTCATCAATGAATTTCAAACCCTAAGAATATGCAAATTCAGCCGGCGCGGTGGCACATGCCTGTAATCCCAGCATTTGGGAGGCTGAGGCAGGAGGATCAAGAGTTCAAAGCCTCAGCAATGGCGAGATACTCAGGAACTCAGTGAGACCCTGTGTCTAAATAAAATACAAAACAGGGCTGGGGATGTGGCCAGTGGTTGAGTGCCCCTGAGTTCAATCCCTGGTACCTCAACACCCCCCCAAAAAAATAAAAAAAAAGAATATGCAAAGTCAGCACTTAGGAGCATGCTGGTGCTGAGTCTAGAACAACACTACAAGGAATAGAGTTGGAAAACACAGTTTTGCTGCTGTGACGCAGACTCATATTACCTGTATTAGCAGCAGAATTATTCTCAACAACCAGGGGCCTGCTCTCCTCCCCACTCTCCAGCAGCCTGTGGGGGTTCCTCACAAAGACCCTCCTGGCCAGCCTGGTGTGCGCAGCCGCTCTGCATCCCTGCCCTCTGCGCCTCCCACTCCAAGCTCTGGTGGCCCGTGTGTCTTCTTTTGCACCCCCTTGGTTTCACTCAGCACTCAATCAATAAATATTTGTTGAATGAATAAATGAATGAATGAGTGGATGAATAAACAGCTGTCAAACCAGCCACGGATGGCAAAGTACACAGAGGTGCTTAAATAGTAAGCTGTTTGCCTAAAATAGCCTCAGCCTGACCAGAATAAAAATTCCATCAAACTTCCAGTTGAGATGGGGGACGCTTATTCTGTACCAGACATCATATTATTTGCTTCACATTTCATACTTGGTTTCCTTAATGTTATTCATCACTTCACTTACTGTGTGATTGGGTCCAAGCACTTCGTCTCTCTGGTCTTTGTTTTCTCATTTATAAATGTTGCTATTAAGTCAGACCTCACAGATTTTCCTAAGGATCAAATGCAGTCCCACGAGAGACGTACTCTGTAAGTTACACAGTGACTTCTCACACTGCCATCATCGCGCATTCATTGGTCCCTGCTATTTGTGGCTTTGGGTCATCTGGTTGGGGGGACCAAACTGCTTTGTTCAAGAAGAGTAGCATTAAACCGGGCGCGGTGGTGCCCACCTGTAATCCCAGAACTTGGGAGGCTGAGGCAGGAGGATCGCAAGTTCAATGCCAGCCTCAGCAGTAGCGAGGCACTTAGCAACTCAGTGAGACCCTGTGGCTAAATAAAATACAAAAAAAGGGCTGGGGATATGGTCTACTGATCGAGTGCCCCTGAGTTCAATCCCCAGTACCCCTCCCCCCAAAAGAAGAAGAAGAAGAAGAGGGCTGGGTTGTGGCTCAGCGGTAGAGCACTCGCCTAGCAGAGTGCACGGCCCGGGTTCGATCCTCAGCACCACATAAAAATAAAGGCATTGTGTACAACTAAAGCAAATAAATAAATACTAAAAAGAAGAAGAAGAGGAGGAGGAGGAGTGTTGGGGAATGAATTCGTGATGCTGCCCACTCAATAAGAGATTTCAGCTACAGAAGGACTTTCATGAAGCAAAGGTGCTTGCTGCAAGTGAACCCAGGGACCAAGGAAGGCCAGCAGCCAGCACACACTTGAGGAAAGACCCAGAAGCCTCTGGAATCATCTTCCTCTTCCTTGTCAGCTATCACCATCCTTCAGTCAAGACTGTCTAGACTGACAGCCCACAACCAGATTATAAGACTGAACCATGCACCACCTTTAAGACAGTCATCACAGAGAAAATGCTGGGTTTCAGGCTGCCTCAGCCTCCCAAGTGCTGGGATTACAGGCACCTACTGAGGTGGTCAGGGTCCAGCCATCCTGGAGAGGCAGCATCCCTCCTTCCTTCCCCATCTATCCTCCCTGCGGGTGACAAAAAGGGAGAGGCAAAATGGAGGTGAATTTTCTTCTTCCTCCGTGTTGGGATTTACCTGGACCAGTGGGATCTTTCACATTTGCTCTGGAAACTATTCCCCCTACAATGGAATCTCACAGAAATGACACAGCGAGCCAAATCAAGAGATTTGGGCCAGGCCTGGTGGCGCATGCCTGTAATCCCAGCGGTTTGGGAGCCTGAGGCAGGAGGATCCTGAGTTCAATGCCAGCCTCAGCAAAAGCGAGGCCCTAAGCAACTCAGTGAGACCCTGTCTCTAAATAAAATACAAAATAGGGCTGGGGATGTGGCTCAGTGGTTGAGTGCCCCTGAGTTTAATCCCTGTGCCTAAAAAAGAGAGAGAGAGAGAGATTTGGCCCCTCTCCTGAGTCTACCCTCTTCTTCTCAGTCTTCCCTGCCTTCTCTCTGTCATGACCTCCCCCCCCCCCTTTTTATTTTATTGTGGTGCTGGGGATTGAACACAGGGCCTTGTGCATGCCAGGCAAGCACTCTACCCACTGAGCTATACCCCCAATCCCTTTTAATATTTTTTGAAACCCACTAACAAAACTCTTTTCATTTTTTCCTCCAAGGTTTTTTGAAATAATTTTTTAAACTTAAAAATTCCCAAAAAGTTGTTTTGGTGGGTTCATGACCATAAATTTTAATTCTCACCCCCCCTCCCGCCCCCCCAACCAAACATTTTACCCAAGGATCCCTTACCTTTTTTTAAAAGTGCAAAGTCAATTTCTGCAGCAAAGAAAGACCCAGTATTTTCCTGGGCCTTCTTGCAAACAGAGGCCTCTCAGACAATATTTACATCTACGTGTGGGTGAATTGGGACTGTGCTTGGAGCAGCTGGAATAAGAGAGGCATTGATAGATTCCAGTAAGGCCAGCGGATATTGAAGGGTAAGTCTGGGGTAACTAGGGAGCCAGCACTGGGTTTGTGAACAGGTCTAAAGTTTAGGGAGCACTTCTGTGGACCAGGCATTGTGCTGGTGGCTCTACAATGTCATCTTCTCATTTCATTTTTCATAAGTGCCCCACAGGTAGGAACTACTATTCCTGATTTGCAAAGGAGAAAAGTGGGACACACACAAGGAAGGGAATTAAAGCCTCATAGCAAATCCAACCTAGAGTGGGGATTCTAATGCAAATACAAACCTGCTAACTCTAGACCCTGCCACCCTGTGTGGTCCAGGGACCTGCAGCACCTGTGAGCTTGTTAGGAATGCAAAATCCAAGGCCCCGCCCTAAACCTTGTGACTCAGATCAGCATGTTAATAAGAACCTGAGTGCTCAGTGTGTAGATTCTAGTCCTGTTCTTCATTCCCTCAGAGTACTGAATGCCTGAGTACCGGTTCTTCCCCGCCCAGCACTGGAGATTGAACCCAGGGAGTTTAACCACTGCACCACATCCACAGCCCTTTTTAATATTTTATGTAGAGACAGGGTCTCGATGAGTTGCTTAGGGCCTCACTAAATTTCTGAGGCTGACTTTGACTTTGGGATCCTCCTGCTTCAGCCTCTGCTGGGATTACAGGTGTGCACCACTGTGCCTGGCCAAACAGATTCTTATTCTGATGCTCCTGGGACTATTTTTTTTTTTTTTTTTTTTTTTACCTTTTTGAGACTCAGTTACTCATTTACAAAATGAAGATAGACTGAAGATTGTTGCTGAGTTATTCAATGAGATAAAATATTATAGGCCATTGGAACTTAGCATCTTTAAAGGACTTTTTTGAGGTTAAAGTGAACATCCCTTGCATGGATGGTAGCCATAATTAAAAACTGGTTATCTAGGGCTGGGGTTGTGGCTCAGCGGTAGAGCGCTCGCCTAGCACGTGTGCGGCCCAGGTTCGATCCTCAGCACCATGTACAAATAAACAAATTGTGTACAACTAAAGCAAATAAATAAATATTAAAAACAAAAAAACTGGTTATGAAAAAACCCAAAGATAGCCAGGCGTGGTGGCGCACGCCTGTAATCCCAGCACTTGGGAGGCTGAGGCAGGAGGATTGCGAGTTCAAAGCCAGCCTCAGCAATGGTGAGGCACTTAGCAACTCAGTGAGACCCTGTCTCTAATAAAAAATACGAAAAAGGACTGGAGATGTGGCCCAGTGGTCGAGTGCCCTGAGTTCAATCCCCGATACAAAAACAAAACAAAACAAAAAGATAAAAAAACCAAAATTTTCTTTCTCCAAACCATCATCGTGAGATAACCTCAGAAACATTTAGTTGCATTTCCTTCCAGTGTTTTCTCTACACATATGTGGTGGTGGTGGTGGTGGTGGTGGTGGTGGTGTGTGTGTGTGTGTATTTACTAAATTGGGATCATTCTGTATGTTAGAAATTTGCATCTTGATTTTTTTTTTCCTGTTCACATTTACAAGATAAACATTTTTAAAATAGTTTAAACCCGTGAATACACAAACTGCTTTCTAGGACTTAGACTGTAAATCAGAAAGTTTTAAATCAGAAAGTTTTTTTGTTCATCTAGTTTTAATTCCTTCAGCTACAATTTAAGAATTAAAATGGGAACTGCCCTATTCTTGGGTGTGTCAGTAGTCAATTGTAGAACCAAGTGTTTGCTGTTGAGAGAGAGAACTGCAGGGGGTGGGGGGGGGGTGGGGATTGGTGGGGGATTGCTGGGAATGACAGCTGACCCCGGAAGTCCTTTGTCTCAATGGTTCTTCCTTTTGTTTTGTTTTTGCCTTAGGAGAGCTGAACCCTGGAGATTCCCAGCCCTTTTGTTATTTTATTTTGAGACAAGGTCTCCCTAAATTGCTGTGGTTGGCCCTGAATTGGCCATTCTCCTGCCTCAGCCTCTGGGGTAGCAGACTTGCTCCACTGTAATTCACTTAGCAGGTTTTTTTTTTTTTTTTTTTTCTTTTTGTACCAGGGATTGAACTCAGGGACACTCGACCACTGAGCCACATCCCCAGCCCTATTTTGTATTTTATTTAGAGACAGGGTCTCACTGAGTTGCTAAGTGCCTTGCCATTGCTGAGGCTGGCTTTGAACTTGTGATCCTCCTGCCTCAGCCTCCTAAGTGCTGGGATTACAGGCGTGCGCCACCGCGCCTGGCTCGCACTTGTTCTTAAAGTTGACCAGATGTGAGATGCTTGTTGAATTTTTGTGATCCTCCTGCCTCAGCCTTCAGAGCTGCTGGGATTACAGGAGGGTGCCATCTTGCCAGCGCTGACTCAGCAGTTTTAAGGCCCTGCTGAGTGTCCATTTGTCCTGGTATCGCAGTCCCTGTCTTTGTTTTTTTTTGGTGGTACCGGGGATCGAACTCAGGGGCACTCAACCACTGGGTCACATCCCCAGCCCTTTTTTTGTATTTTTTATTTAGAGACAGGGTCTCCTAAGTTGCTAAGTGCCTTGCTGAGGCTGGCTTTGAACTTGCGATCCTCCTGCCTCAGCCTCTCAAAGTGCTGGGATTACAGGCGTGCACCACAGCACCCAGCTTCGAAGTCCCTGTCTTACAGCAGCTTTGACCTTTGGGACTTGAAGTGAAAGGCGGGATTCCAATTATGCAAGCTCCTAGGTAGGAATGATCTAGGTTTTGTTTTTGCTTTTGTTTTTAAATCTTTGTGGCTTAGTGTTTAGTGCTTGGCCTGGCCATAATAGGTGTTAGAATTTATTAGGACAAGAAGTTACTCCGGAACGCCATGGTAGAAAGGGATGGTTTATTGGGGTACCACATGGCGTGGTAGGGGACAAAATGGCATGGAGGGCAGGGAAGGTAAAGGGGAAAGGGAGAGGGAAGACAGGGACAGGAACAAGCAGGAACAGAGAGAGATTTCAGTCCGGGGCTGGCTTAAATAGAGTGGGGGTCAGAAAGCCCCCCTGGAGTGAGTCCTTGCCCTATAGGCTACCAGAGGTCAGGAGGTGATGGCCAGGGCACCTGCTGGCCAGGTTCACTGGCCATGCTGAGGATCTTGGGAAGTGTAGTTTTTCACAAAGCACTTGAGGAGGTGTGGCCTTCTGCCTGGGAGGCGCAGCCTCCTGCCTGGAATCCAACAATAGGTATCCAATAAATGTGATGGATGAATGGATCAATAAATGAAGATGCCTAATGATGTAAATTAGATATCCTCTCCCAATCCCGCTTTAGCCAGAGGTAGCTCCTCTCTGTGCCTCAAATTCCACCAGGAGATTATTTCTTTTCAGGCGACTTCAGGAGCCTATTTTTTTTTTTTTTTTTTTTTTGGTACCAGGGATTGAACTCAGGGGCACTCGACCACTGGGCCACATCCCCAGCCCTTTTTTTGTATTTTATTAGAGACAGGGTCTCACTGAGTTGCTAAGTGCCTCGCCATTGCTGAGGCTGGCTTTGAACTCGCGATCCTCCTGCCTCAGCCTCCCAAAGTGCTGGGATTACAGGCGTGCGCCACCACGCCCGGCTAGGAGCCTATTTTTAAAAGCAAGCATCCGTGGAGTAAGGGATGGGGGATGGGGGAAGGGGGCTACCTGTTTCAGCTAAAAAGCCTTTGCAAATATGTTGATGCTGGGATTTTAGGAAAGAGATTTCCCCACAGTTTGGCAGTCAGCGCTACTCTAGGTAACTGGGCCTCCTAAGCCAGATTCTTTGTCCTTTTGCATATTCATCAATCTTGTGTCCATCAAGGATGTTTTCCCCAGGAGTAAGGAGACTTTGCTTGTTAAAAGTTCAAAGAATGGCCAGGCGTGGTGGTGCATGCCTGTAATCCCAGCGGCTCAGAAGGCTGAGGCAGGAGGATCATGAGTCTTCAAAGAGAACTCTTCTTTGTCCCTCTTTAGGTGACAAACAAGAAGTAAGAGAGGAATCCAACCCTCTTACCACCTTCACAGCCACCTGCCTGTAAAACCGTCACCCCCCTCTTTCCAGCAGTCTCCTAAGAAAGCCCCCCCTTTCCACCCCATGACCTCCTACACTTCTAACCATACAGCCAGAACACGTGTGTTTACTCAAAACCTCCAGTGAATTTCCAGTTCTGTGCAAAACCAAACAGAAACCACAAGGTCTGACAATATGGCATTCTCTACTACCTTTCTCTTGTCATCTCCTGCTACTTCTCCCCTGGTTTATCACATTTTACCGGAACTGCCCTCCTAGCTGTTCTCTAGCTGCACCAAGCATACTTCTGCCTCAGGGCCTTTGCACTCACTGGTCCCTGTGCTAGAACCAATCTGCTTACTCCCCTCTCCCATCTATCTTATCCTCTCACCCTTTACTTCCTTCCAGTCATCTTAGCCTCCCTGAAGGCCCACCTAAAATAATAACATCCTTCCAGATATAACCTCCTTCTACTCCCCTCTGTGTCCCCTAATCCTGCCTTAGTTTTCTTCATAGCATCCCTCACCACCTGGTAGTCTATGTGTCTTTATCATTTCTGACTAGAATAAAAGCTCCGTGAGAACAATGATGCTTGTTAAGTTTTATCTAATGCTGCTGTTGAGTGCCTAGAATGTTCCCTGGATCCTACTTTTTAAAGTGAATATTGAATGAATCTTAAAGAACAATGGTGTAATTTATTTTTGCCTTTCTTTTAAATTTCCATTATCATTCTTCCAATACAGCATCCCTCTCTATTATTATTATTATTATTATTATTACAGGGCTTTTCATTTCAAAGGAATATCCAAAGTCTGAATGACTAGTCAGTTGTAAATAGATTCTGAAGTGTAATAAAACATGTAATGAGTTTTCTCATTTACTCCACAAACAAGGCTGCGTAATAGCTGGGATCTGATTTGGCCTCCTGTGCCTGAGTTTCCTGGTTTATTTTAAGAAGGACAAAATATCCCAAGCCTGTAGCTAGGAGAACACCTGGCATTGTCATTGAAGGTTTAGCAAATGGATTTTGGGATAGGATGTTAGGATTTAAAGGCGGAACACCAGAGTCAGAGGACCAGGGATTTGAGAGATCAGTTTCTTTTTTCTTTCTTTCTTTCTTTTTTTTTTTTTTTTTTTAACTCAGCTTTGATTTTTTTTTGGGGGGGTGGGGCAGGTGGGTACAGGGGATTGAACTCAGAGGCACTCAACCACTGAGCCACATTCCCAGCCCTATTTGGTATTTTATTTAGAGACAGGGCCATAATATAATTATTTTATTTCCCACATTTTTATTGGTGTATAATAGTTGTACATGTTAATGGAATTTGTTGTTACATACTCGTAAATGCACACAATATAACAATATAATTTGACCCATATCACTCCCCAGCACTTCCCTCCTCCCTCCCACTCCTTGGTCCCTCTCCTCTATTGGGAGAGATCAGTTTCTTAACCTGACTTTTAGAAAACATTTAAAAAATCATTTAATTCTATTAAAACTCAATGGGGGGGGTGGGGCTGTAGCTCAGTAGCAGAGTGAGGCACTCAGTAACAAGTGTGAGGCACTGCGTTCAATGCTCAGCACCACATAAAAATAAACAAATGAAATAAAGGCATGCTGTCCATCTACAACTACAACAAAACAAAACAAACAACCTCAATAGGGACACTGTTATTTTTGTTTATTTTTTAATATTTATTAATTTGCTTTTAATTGTACACAACGCGTTTTTATTTTTACGTCGTGCTGAGAATCCAACCGGGCCTCGCACGTGCTAGGCCAGGGAGCCATAACCCCAGCCCAGGGACACTGTTTTAATCTAGGCCACATAATTTTTTTTTTTTTTTAACCTTACTTCAATGACACTGCACCAATTTTGGCCTGACAATTTCCTTTATATCTTTCTTTCTTTCTTTCTTTTTAAAATAGTTGTAGGTGGACAAAATATCTTTATTTTATTTTTATGTGGTGCTGAGGATCGAACCCTGTGCCTCATGCATGGTCGGCGAGTGCTCTACCTCTGAGCCACAACCCCAGCCCCTTTATGTCTTTATATAATTTATGAATATCTATAATTTCACGAATGACACTTGTTGAGCTACAAGACCAAGAAGAAAGGCGTGTCCTTCATGTCTGGCGAGCATGCTGACCATAGATGATCTAGGATCAACAGTGCTTCTGAAGTAACCCTTCCCAGCTTCACCCAGCCCCAAAGGCAGTATTCCTGGACCTTTAGCCTGCAGAGGGATGCCTGGGGACTCTGGTCAGAACCCTCCTCAGGAACCAGGTTCCAAGCACCAGGGGGAGGGGCTGGAGCTGGGCTGTAAAGCCCCGGCCAGGGAGCACTGATAGTGTCCTCCGGAGACACGCGGGGTCCTAAACCACCTGCAGGCAGGGACCGAACCCCACCTGAAACCACAGACACTGGTGAGGAGGATCTGCCCTGGGAGGCAGCTCCTCAGGGACTTTTCTCATTAGGACAGTTTTTTTCTTTTTTCTGGAAAGTTCTCCTGGGTTCCAACAAAGGAATCTCCTCAGGCAAGAGAGGACAGATAGAGGGTTAGGGAGAAGCAAAACACTGCATATTTCGCAAGTTCTCCTTTTTTGATTATCAACTTCAAAAGCTCTTCTTGGGAGATGGGGGTGTGGCTCAGTGGTGGAGCACTTGCCCAGCAGGGCTATGGCCCGGGGTTCAATCCCCAGCACTGGGGGCAGAAAGGAGAAAGTATTTCTTTTAATCTTATCAAGATAAGTTTTAGGGTGATAAGATGATGGGCACCTAATGAAGTCTTTTAAAATTTGAGAATGTCTTAGATTACCTGATCGATTGTGATGGGCCCTGGGAATTGGGGCTCCTCATGGCTCCATTCTGAATTAGAAGAGTTATTAGTAACATAAGTGTTGCTCTCCCATCAAGGAAGTCTAGGTGCTGATTTTCCAGGACTGGAGGAGTCCAGCAATGTCAACCCACGTGCACTGAGACCCATTATTCTCTGTGAAAAGCTTTCCATCAGTAGTTCTGACGGGGGTGGTGTCCTATTATGATGTTGGCTTTTCTTCCCATTAATGCCATTTTCCACTGGGTACACCTGTAATACCAGCGGTTGGGGAGGCTGAGGCAGCCTCAGCAATTTATCGAGGCCCTAAGCAACTCAGCAATACCTCATCTCTAAATATAATATTAAAAGGTGGCTGGGATGTGGCTCAGTGGTTAAGGTCCAATTCCTGGGTTCAATCCCAGTACCCAAAAAGAAAAAAGTCCTATCTTCTATGTTTATTGATGCATCGATTTATTCATTTATTTATTTATTTATTTTTTTGTGGTACCAGGGATTGAACTCAGGGGCACTCGACCACTGGGCCACATCCCCAGCCCTTTTTTGTTTATTAGAGACAGGGTCTCATTGAGCTGCTAAGTGCCTCGCCATTGCTGAGGCTGGCTTTGAACTCGTGATCCTCCTGCCTCAGCCTCCCAAGTGCTGGGATTACAGGCGTGCGCCACCATGCCCGGCTCTTTATCCAACATTTTAAATTAAAATTTACCAATTTGATAAGCAAAAAATTGTTCATTGAATTCCTCTAATTACCAATGAAACTGAGCATTTTCATATATAGGCCACACGTGTGTTTCTGTGAATTACCCATTCTTTGCTTAGTTTTCTATCTGGATGCTTGCAGTTTTTGTTATTGATTTTCAGACTCTCTTTATATGTTAGAGATAATAGCCCTTTATGTAATGTATAAATACTTTCTTCTGGTCCATTGTTTATCTTTCACTATCTGAGGAGGCTCCTGGATTAGTCAGATTTCTGTTGCTGTGACAAAATACCTGAAAAAAAAAATCAGTTTAAAGGAGGAAAGATTAGTTTTAGCTCATGGTTTCAGAGGTTTAAGTCCAGGGTCACTTGGTTCTGTTGTTTCTGGCCTGTGATGAGTCAGAACGTGGCAAGTAATGTATAGGGAGAAAAGCTGTTAACCTCATGGTCACCAGAAAGAGAAGAGAAGGAATTAGAACAAAATATACCCTTCAAATAGCCAGGTGCGGTGGCCCACACCTGTAATCCCAGCACTTGGGAGGCTGAGGCAGGAGGATCGCGAGTTCAAAGCCAGCCTCAGCAATGGCGAGGCACTTAGCAACTCAGTGAAAGTTACCTGAGGCACTATCCAAAAAGGGATGGGTCCAATATCCTCTCAGGAAGTTTCCTGAGGGGAATTTCCTATTTATTACCAGAATCTCACAGCTTTTCTCAGGGGGCAAATTCCAGAGTCTTCCAATAAGGAGCAGGTCTTGCTCTGCTGCCCCTTTAACTAATTATCCAGGTGACTACCTATTTCCCACTCCTTCCCTTCTGCTGCCTTAGACTTCAATTATGGGGAAGTCTAACCACAGTGAAATTTTCTAAGTTACAACAAAAAAATTCCAGTTTCAGGAATAAAATGGAATTATTTAGTAGAAATCCCTTTCTGGCCAGGTACGGTGGTTTGTGCCTATAATCTCAGCGGATTGGGAGGCTGAGGCAGGATAATCTCGAGTTCAAAGTCAGCTTCAGCAATTTAGCAAGGCCCCAGGCAACTCAGTGAGAACTGGTCTTTAAATAAAATTCAAAAAAGGGGGCCTGGGGATATAGCTCAGCTGGTATAGGCCTTGCTTAGCATACATTAAGGCCCTGGGTTCAATCCCCAGCACACCCCCCCCAAAAAAAAATGAAATAAGGAAATAAGGACTAGGGATGTGGTTTAGTGGTTGAGTGCTCCTGGGTTTAATCCTCAGTACCAAAAAAAGGTAATTCCTTTTGGTAAATTTCCCAAATGGTTGTGCTGCCCCAAACTCTTATTATTTTCATTATAGTTTTCCCTTCCTCATCAGGGATCTCAAGTTTCTGGAATTGCAGTCACTGAGGCTTCCTGGATTAATAAAGAATTCTTGATGTGTGAACTCTCTGTAGACCAGAGTGGCTGACCCAGGGGGAGGAAGCTGGCATCTCTGTGGCAAGACTTCCCCCAGATTCTTGGATCCTTGGGAGGCTGGAATTCAATCAGATTCATTTCTATTTCCACAGCATCTGCATAGTGCCTGGCACCAGGTAAGTCCTCAAAACACCTCTCACATCTGGCTTTTGAATTCATGCCCATGTTGCAGATTTGCGGGCAAAATAAGTGTTATTGTTTTATGTGACTAAGTTCTGAGGTCAGGTTTGTACAATAATGGGTAATAGACTAGAATAGATAGTAGACTAGAATAGACTCTATGCTCCCATTAACGTGAGGGTAGAAAGCAGGTGAGGGAGAGATTCTGGGTCTGGTGGGAGGAAGTGCGTGCTTCCTGGAGGCAGGAACTTGTGGGCTGGCAGGCTGAGTCAGGCAGCTAAGGGCAGGAGGGTGCTGGGTACAGGGACAGTATTGGCCAGAGGAAGGGGGGCCCACTGCAGGCTCTCAGACTCAGGAAGCAGTTGTTGACTTGTCCTTAGCACAGAAGTTCTGTCTGGAGCGTTCTATAAGAACAGCCAATGTTTATGAGGCCTTTCTTTTTCTTTCTTTTTTTTTTTTTTTTTTTTTTTTTTTTTTGTGGTACCAGGGATTGAACTCAGGGGCACTCGACCACTGGGTCACATCCCCCGCCCTTTTTTGTATTTTATTAGAGACAGGGTCTCACTGAGTTGCTAAGTGCCTCGCCATTGCTGAGGCTGGCTTTGAACTGGCAATCCTCCTGCCTCAGCCTCCCAAAGTGCTGGGATTACAGGCGTGCGCCACCGCGCCCGGCTCTTTCTTTTTCTTTTGGTGCTAGGGATCTAACCCAAAGGCACTTTACCACTGAGCCAAATGCTCAGTCCTTTTTTCAAAAATTTTTATTTTGAGACGGGGTCTCACTAAGTTGCTGATGGTCTTGCTAAGTTGCTGAGGCTGGCCTTGCACTTCTGATCCTCTCGTCTCAGATTCTTGAGCTGCTCAGATTATAGGCATGTGCCATTGTGCCCAGCCATGAAGCCTTTCTTATGCGTCAGACATGGGTAAGGCCTCCACATATGGGATCTCCAATGGTTGCCAACTATAGGTATTATCTTATTCAGGTATAAGAAAATTGAGGGAGGAGGGTCTAAGCAACCTGACAGAGGTCATGGAAGCAGAAAGTGTCAAAACCAGGATTCAAACAGGATCTTACTTAATAAAATCACCATCCATTACTGATCTCCTTGCAATTTATTTCTTCTTCTTATTATTATTATTATTACTATTATTATTTAATTAATTAATTTATTTATTTTTGGTACTGGGGATTGAACTCAGGGGTACTCAACCACTGGACTACACCCCCAGTCCTTTTTTGTATTTTATTAGAGACAGGGTCTCACTGAGTTGCCTAAGAGCCTCGCCATTGCTGAGGCTGACTTTGAACTCGCGATCCTCCTGCCTCAGCCTCCCAAATGCTGGGATTACAGGTGTGCACCATTGCGCCCGGCTCTTCTTATTATTTTAAATGTACAAAATAATGGTGTACATAATGATAATTTGGTCATGTGTATAGTGTGTAACAGCTAAATCAGGGTTGTTAATGTTTCCATCTCTTTCAAGCAAACTTTATTTATTTATTTATTTATTTTGTTTTATTCTGAGACAAGGTCATGTTAAATTGCCCAGACTGGCCTTAAACTTGCAATCCTTTACATCAGTCTCCTGAGTGCCTGGTATTACTATCCACCATTATGCCCAGCTTCCTTGACATTTAAAAACATTTTTAACACAAAACAATCGTATGTATTTATGGGGAGTATGTGTGATATTTCAATACGTGTACACACGCGTATTGATCAGATAAGGGTAATAATTGTTTCTACCGCCATATCATTACTTTGTGTTTGGAACCAGCTCGCAGTATAGGTATTCATAAGCTATATAATAGGTTATTGTGAACTATACTGATCACTTGTGACAAGTTACTTCACTGCTCTTGGTCTCAGTTTCCCCATTTGAAAGATGGGATTAGTGGTGGTTTGGGGAGGCTGGGATTCAATCAGATTTATTTCTCTGTCCACAGAATCTGCATAGTGCGTGGCACCAAGTAAGTATTCAAAACACTTCTCACATTTGGCTTTTGAATTTATGCCCATGTTGCCGATTTGCAGGTAGAATAAGTGTTATTGGTTTATGCGTCTAAGGTCCTAGGTCAGGTTTATACCATGAGGATGAAATAAAACAAGGCATGTTAGTTCTGTGTGGTACAACATGACAGTCACCCCACGATCACTTGAAATGTGGCTAGACCAAATTGAGACAGCTTGAAATTCTAAATATATAGGAGATTTCATAGACTTAATAGGAAGAGCCGGGCGCGGTGGCGCACGCCTGTAATCCCAGCACTTTGGGAGGCTGAGGCAGGAGGATCGCGAGTTCAAAGCCAGCCTCAGCAATGGCGAGGCACTTAGCAACTCAATGAGACCCTGTCTCTAAATAAAATACAAAAAAAGTTCTGGGGATGTGGCCCAGTGGTCGAGTGCCCCTGAGTTCAATCCCTGGTACCACAAAAAAAAAAAAAAAATGGGTTTGACCTATTTCTTTTCACTTTTTTTTTTTTTTTTTTTTGGTACCGGGGATTGAACGCAGGGGCACTCGACCACTGAGCCACATCCCCAGCCCTTTTTTTGTATTTTATTACACACAGGGTCTCACTGAGTTGCTAAGTGCCTCACCATTGCTGAGACTGGCTTTGAACTGGCAATCCTCCTGCCTCAGCCTCCCATGTGCTGGGATTACAGGCGTGCGCCACCGCGCCCGGCTTATTTCTTTTCACTTTTAAAATTATTTATTTACTTACTTGAAATAGGGTCTTACTGTGTTGCCCAGCTGGTCTTTTTTTTTTTTTTTTTGGTACCGGGGATTGAACTCAAGGGCACTCGACCCCTGGGCCACATCCCCAGAACTTTTTTGTATTTTATTTAGAGACAGGGTTTCACTGAGTTGCTAAGTGCCTCGCCATTGCTGAGGCTGGCTTTGAACTCGCGATCCTCCTGCCTCAGCCTCCCAAGTGCTGGGATTACAGGCGTGCGCCACCGCGCCCGGCTCCAGCTGGTCTTGAACTTGTAAACTCAAGTGATCCTCCCGCTTCAGCCTCCTGAATAGCTGGGACTACAGGCATGCACCGCCACGCCCAGCTATTAACAGGGGCTATTAGAAAATTTTATTACACGTGTGGTTCATGTTACTTTTCTTTGGACAGCACTGGGTTAGATTCTTAGGGTGTGAACATTAAGAGCTGGCCATTAATAACTAAGATAACTTAGCTTACCATGTCTCTCTCTCTTTTTTTAAATATTTATTTATTTACTTCAGTTGTACACAATGCAATCATTTATGTTTATGTGGTGCTGAGGATCACCTGGGCCGCGCACGTGCGAGGCGAGCGCTCTGCCGCTGAGCCACAACCCCAGCCCTTACCATGTCTCTTATCAAGTTTTTTTTTTTTTTTTTTTTTTTTTTGGTACTGGCAATTAAATTCAGGGGCACTCGACCACTGAGCCACATCCCCAGCCCTATTTTTTTTTTTTTTTGTATTTTATTTAGTGCAGGAGCCCTGTTTGGGGATTGACTTGAATTGCGGTTGACTATGAGCCGTGGAGATTTGGCCATTGTCGCCACCCGTAGTCTCACGGGACTTGTTGCGGGATCTCGAGTGACTTGGCCGAAATTGCTGATCGGGTCAGGGCCATTTTTAGTGGTGGTGTGTTTGGCGTGTGTTAATTGTTGTTAGAACCAGAGAGAAAAGTTATCAGAATAAAAAGCTGTTTGTCTCCAGTTTGCCTCTGAAGTTCTTCCCGCGGCTCCGTTGCTCCAAGCGCTTCAGGCGGCAACAATTTAGAGACAGGGTCTCACTGAGTTGCTTAGCGCCTCACTTTTGCTGAGGCTGGCTTTGAACTTACATCTTCCTGCTTCAGCCCCGTAGCCACTGGAATCACAGGCGTGCGCTGCCACGCCCAGCTCTTCATATCAAGTTCTTGCTTTGCATGTTTTACTGTTTTATTTTCTTGGATTACATATTTTCCCTATACGATCTCATGTAATTCTTACAATAACTGTTTTGCAATTTTTGTGACTGTTTTCAAACAATATCTTTCCATATTCATTGAATTTCTTTCTCCTCCTCAGTCTCCCTGCAATCTGTGGTAAAAGTATTACATGAAAAGGACTCATGGGCTTTTCCGCAAGGATGACAAGGACAGCAGAGCAGGGAAGACTGTACCCGTGTGGGAAGCCACCCGAGAATTACTTGAGGGTCTTCTCTCAGTACAGCCTGGGAGATTTTAGGTTTAACCTTGGGAGCTATTTATGGCTCTCCCACAAAATAGATTGCCCAAGGCACACGACCTTTATCTCCACTCTACTGGGAAGATCCCTCAGAGTAGCTCCAGAGGTGGGCGTAACCCTTGGGAACTGGACGGCCCACCTCCTACTTTTTTTTGGTGAAGAACATTCTATGGAAGACCTTTGATATTCTCCATATAGAAGTATGATCGCTAGCCTGTCCCGCCCACACTTCCCGAAAATATTTTCTGTGTCCTGGGTTTTTTCATCCTTCTACTTTCCTTAGCTTTTACTTTACAGCCAGCTCATTCCACCGAGGGGAACCCCATTCCCATCGCCTGTGCAGGATGGGGCCAGATACTAGGCTTGAGAGGTGGGGAGCTCTCACCCTCAAGAGATGAAGAGGCCGGGCGTGGTGGCGCACACCTGTAATCCCAGCACTTGGGAGGCTGAGGCAGGAGGATTGCCAGTTCAAAGCCAGCCTCAGCAATGGCGAGACACTTAGCAACTCAGTGAGACCCTGTCTTTAATAAAATACAAAAAAGGGCTGGGATGTGGCCCAGTGGTCGAGTGAGCAATCCTGGTACAAAAAAAAAAAAAAAAAAAAGAGAGATAGGAGAGAGAGAGAGTGAAGAGGACAGTCTGGGGGAGAGATGAAAGGGAAAAATAGCTGCCTGAGTCTTTCTGGAAAAAAAGGTCTGGTACTCTAAGCTAAAGGTTACAAAAAAAAAAAAAAAAAAAGGATTGAGTTCAAAGCCAGCCTCAGATGGCGAGAGCAACTCAGAGAGTCTTTAATAAAATACAAAAAAGGGCTGGGGATGTGGCCCAGTGGTCGAGTGCTCCTGAGTTCAATCCCTGGTACAAAAAAAAAAAAAAAAAAAAGAGAGAGAGAGAGAGAGAGATGAAGAGGACAGTACTGGGGGAGAGATGAAAGGAAAATGATTCTAGCTGCTTGGATGTGGGCGAGGTAAAGGAGAGTGGGCCTCTTTCTGGAAAAAAAGGTCTGGTACTCTAAGCTAAAGGTTATCCTTGGTCTCAGAGATGTTTGGTCTCAGAGTTTTCTGGGTAGCCTTCTGGCTGGAGTAGAGAGCAGCCTGCTGTCCATACTAGCCTGGCTCCTTCCTACAAATCCAGAAGAGCTAGCCGGGCGCGGTGGCGCACGCCTGTAATCCCAGCACTTTGGGAGGCTGAGGCAGGAGGATCGCGAGTTCAAAGCCAGCTTCAGCAATGGCGAGGCACTTAGCAACTCAGTGAGACCCTGTCTCTAAATAAAATACAAAAAAGGGCTGGGGATGTGGCCCAGTGGTCGAGTGCCCCTGAGTTCAATCCCTAGTACCAAAAAAAAAAAAAAAAAAAAAAAAAAAAAAAAAAAAAAAAAATCCAGAAGGGCTACTGCAAGAGCTAAATTAAACTACCTTCTGTTCACCTAAGGTTTCAGGTAAGGAAGAGGAGCAGTGTTCAGATGAGCGCTCGAGTAGATTTGAACATAAAATGGATTTAATGGTTCTTCTCCCAATCTCCAACAATAACCTTAAAAGTGATCAGTCTGCTGGGTACAGTGGCACAAGCCTATAATCCCAGCAGTTTGGGAGGCTGAGGTAGGAGGATCACGAGTTCAAAGCCAGCCTCAGCAAAAGCGAGGCGCTAAACAACTCAGTGAGACCTTGTCTCTAAATAAAATACAAAATAGGGCTGGGGATGTGGCTCAGTGGTTGAGTGCCCCTGAGTTCAATCCCTAGTACCAGAAACAAAACACACACACACACACACACAAAAAAAAAAACAAAAACAAAAAACCTGAATAACAACATATTGCCTCTTTAGAATGAGTAAAGTGACTTTTAAGCATGGATTTGACATTAGGTAAAGCAACATAAAAGTATTTAAACTAGTTGATATTTGTAAACTTTGAACACCATTCTCTCTCCCTTTCATGGAGCCTTACAGAAATGAATTCAATTTTAGTCAGCTTTTTCACTGCTGTGACTAAAAGATCTGACTGGAAAAATTGTAGGGGAGGAAAAGTCTGAGGGCTCCCAGTTTCAGGTCTCAGTCCTCGGACAGCAGCTCTATTCCTCGGGGTCCAGTGAGGCAGGACATTATGGCAGAGGAGTGTGGCGAGGGAAGCAGCTCTCACGATGATCAGGAAGCACAGAACTACAAATACAGATACAAATAAATACCCCAAGGCCACACCCCCAATGCCTCACCTCCTCCAGCCTCACCCCACCTGCCTTCAATTACCACTCAATTAATCCCATCAGGTGATTAATTCACTGAATGGGATAAGGCTCTCCCAACACAATCATTTCTCCTCTACACCTTCCTGCCTTGTCTCACACATGAGCCTTTGGGGGATAGCTCACATCCAAACCCTAACAGATTTCTTTCTGTCATGTAGTAACATGTAATAATAGAGGTTCATGTAATAATAGAGGTTCATCAGGTAACAATCTGGTTTATACATTCCAGTTGCTGATTCTAATTTGCCCTCACTGGGAGAACACAGTAGGCTTTTCTGAACGGAATCATTCCTGATAGAAAGGAATCAACATGCTTTCCTTGGGAAATTTGCAACCTCACACTTGGTCCCAGAGGGACAAAGGATAATGATTTCATGTTGTCTGGCTACTGACTCCCTAGTGGTTCTGAAACATGGGTTTTCCTTTGAAAGGAAAGCTGCCTCATCCTTTTTAAAGGACATCACAAGGCCCTCTGTGGCACGCACGGTTCAGCCCTGGCGTCCTCCACAAAGACATTTGTGTGTCCTTCTGGGGCTTTGAGCCAGGCATAGTCTGTCCAAACTTTCTGCCCATCTGCCACCTGGAGAGCAAAGCCCTGGCTTCTGCCAGGCCTTGGCGATAGGGACACCACCGTTCAGGAACAAAGACAGCCTTTGCTCCTGCCCCAAGCAGCGGGCAGCTGCCTAGGCATGAACCTCAGGTCACCACGTGCCCCACCCTGGACATTTGGGTGCAGTGGAGGGAGGTGGGAAAGGCCAGGACAGCTTGCTTGCTTTGACAAAGGACAGTGGGTGGTCTGACAAGCGTGTGATGTGGGGCGGCCAAGGAGCCATGTCCTTGGTGGGGTAGCTATGAGAGGGGCTTCATGCCCTGGCCAGCAGGGCCTTTGTAAAAGTCCCTGAGAAAGCTCCCTCCTTCTCGCCCACTTCTTTGAAACCCTGCCAGCCCAAAGTTCAGGATCCCTGTGGGAGCCCCCAAATCAAGGAGGCAGTTTATTCTAGAGGTGAACTGCTGGGCTCTGGCGAGAGATTCCACAGTCCCAACCTTGGCTCTGTTGTGCCCTACCTGTGTGGCCGGGATACAGGTGGCTCAACCCTCTGTGAGTTGAGTTCCTGGCAACCGCCTACCCCGAGATGAGGATGCAGGGTGGCCCGTGAAGGGACAGGCTGCAGGAGGGAGGGAAGACAGTCAAGGAGATTGCTTTACCTCGCCAGCTACTATAGCAGGCGACTGAGCTTCAACCTGCAGGGAAACCCTCGACACACAGTCAGCATCACCCAGCCAAGGGTGAGGGAGCTGGGTGTTTCTATGCCCACACAGGTCAGGCACGTGTCAAGGGCCTGCCGAGAAGGCAGTTAACTCCCAGGCAGTCCCGGCCTGTCATGTTCATGGGTTAAGTGCATTTTGGCATTCCCAAAGGCAGCTGTCACAAAAATGGAGGGACTGGCCATTGGAAGCTAGCCAGGGGGCACAGAAATGATAATGGGAACTGGGCTGCTATGGAAGCATCTGCTACACCCTCTAAGCCTCGTGTGCCTTTTGAAAAGTGAAAGTAATCGTCGTTTTTTTATCTTGTTAGGAAGGATGAAATAAAATAAGGCCTGCTAGGTCCTCAGTTTAACGAGTGGCCTGTGGCAGCCCTTAGAGGTTGGTTGGTATTCCTGGGACCCCTCAGCTTAGAAGTGTTGGCCCTAGGATTTTGTTCACCATTTTTTTTTTTTTAATTTCCTTGGGAGTCACTGAGCCTTTGTACCTCTGCACAAACATGTGGGTTTAAAGAGCCTGTACTTTGTTTTGGTTTGTCCACAGAATGCTGGTGACATCACTGTCACTCTGCTGATTTGAGAAACAGCAAGTCAAAGACACAAGATAGCAATCTGGGAGAGACGGTTTGGGCACAGCACCCTTGCAACTGCCCTGCAGTTCAGTTAGGGGAGGCTGCTGCGGAGGGGCCGGTGGGAACAGCCCCTAATATATACATGGGAAACAGAAGGGCAGAGAAAGCTGTCCTTGCTTCAAACAACAGAGTGTAGGGCCTTGGAGAATCTGCTTGGAGGTTTGGCCAGGGGAGGCATGGAGGTGGGCTTTATAATTAACCTGGATACTGACAGTTTCTTTGTAGCAAAATTTATAAAGCCTTATTGTGTGTGTGTGTGTGCGTGTGTGTGTTGTGTATTATATATATACATTTCAACATATGAAAGGTTACTTAGCACCGGTTGTGGTGGAACATGCCTATAATCCCTTCAGCTCAGGAGGAGAGGTAGGAGGATCACAAGTTCAAAGCCAGCCTGAGCAACTTAATAAGGCCCTAGGTAACTTAGTGAGACCCTGTTTCAAAATTGAAAAAGGGTGGGGGGGGGGGGGCGGTGGCTAGGGATATGGCTCAGTTGTTAAGCACCCTTAGATTGAATCCCTGTTATTAAAAAAAAAAAAAAAAAAGACAGAAAGAAAAGAAAGGTAAAGAAAAAAGAAAGGATACTTACATCTTAAAAGTTTCATATATGCAATTATTTCTGGATGAAATTTCTCAGTAATGTTTTTCTTTTAATGTGCCACATTCTACCTTTTCTATACTGTTATGGTTCAAATGAATATTCCTTTAAAAACTCATGTTGAACTGTAACTTGGTGTTAAAGGGATGATTAGGTCACAAGGGGCTCTGCCTTCATGAATGGGTAAATGCTGTTATAACGAGAGTGAGTTAGTCATAAAAGAGGAAAGAGAGTTCATCCCCTTCCTCTTCCTCTTCCTCTCTCTCATCATGTGATACTTTCAGTCATGATATGATGTAGGTAGAAAACCCTCATCAGATGCAACCCCTAAATCTCAGACTTCCCAGTCTCCTGAACCCCGAGTCAAATAAATGTCTGTTCATAATAAATTGTCCAGTCTCAGGTATTTTGTTATAGCAGCAGAAAATGGACCAAGACATATGGTGAGTATGTATTACATAAGTAACACAAAATACTGGTTTTTTTTTTTTTTTTTTTTTTGGTACCAGGGATTGAACTCAGGGGCACTCGACCACTGGGTCGCATCCCCAGCCCTTTTTTTGTATTTTATTAGAGACAGGGTCTCACTGAGTTGCTAAGTGCCTCGCCATTGCTGAGGCTGGCTTTGAACTCGCGATCCTCCTGCCTCAGCCTCCCAAAGTGCTGGGATTACAGGCGTGTGCCACCGCGCCCGGCTAAAATACTGTTTTTTTTTTTTTTTTTTTTAATATTTCTTTATTTACTTTAGTTGTACACAATACAATACATTCATGTTTACGTGGTGCTGAGGATCGAACTCGGGCCGCGCACGTGCGAGGCGAGCGCTCTGCCGCTGAGCCACAACCCCAGCCCCCAAAATACTGTTTTAAAAAACTATATCATAACTGACAGATCTAGGAACATAGCCAGGTCCATGAAAAGGCAAGCTGAGAGCAAGTAAGAAGCTTTTTTTTTTTTTTTTTTTTTTGGTACTGGGGATTGAACTCAGGGGCGCTCAACCTCAACCACTGGGCCACATCCCCAGCCCTCTTTTGTATTTTATTTAGAGACAGGGTCGCCATTGCTGAGGCTGGCTTTGAACTCGCGATCCTCTTGCCTCCCAAATGCTGGGATTACAGGCATGCGCCACCACACCCAGCACAAGAAGCATTCTTTATGTTTGAAAAGCAGTGACTTAATATACCCTCCTCTGGGTGCATGCTCAAGTGTACCTGTCAGGTATGTGGTGACAATGAAGCAAGTCTCCTCTAGAAAGAGGCACTGAAAACATGATTGGGCAGCGTGTTTATTCCAAGCTATGAAATTATTAGAAGCTGAGACTAGAATTTGCTAGGTGATTGAGAAAAAAAAAAATTTTTTTTTGCAGTATAAAATAGGCAATTTTTTTTTTTTTTTTTTTTTGGTACTGGGGATTGAACTCAGCGGCACTGGACCACTGGGCCACATCCCCAGCCCTTTTTTTGTATTTTATTAGAGACAGGGTCTCAATGAGTTGCTAAGTGCCTCGCCATTGCTGAGGCTGGCTTTGAACTCACGATCCTCCTGCCTCAGCCTCCCAAAGTGCTGGGATTACAGGCGTGCGCCACCGCGCCCGGCTGGCAATTTTAATAGTAAAATCAATTAGAAATCATGCATATCAAGCACATAATAGAATGGGAACTGTCTTTAAATATCTGAGCTCCACGTGTTATCCTTTAATTCTACATTATATTTTTATTATTTTTCTAGCACTGAAAATTAATAAAGCAACACAGTATGATAAATACTTGGAAGTCACACACACAATATATTTTTGTCAATATGCTTTCTTCCTCCCTCATTTTGACAATGCACATGGGGCACAATACATATTAATCACATAAGGGAAAATGAATAGGTGAAAACAAGCACATTGGCAGTCACATGGTAGCAGTTTTCCCAGGCCTCAGCTTGGGTACTTACTTGCCATTACGCTCTGAGTGTTCCTTTGAATTTGAGTTTTATTCCAATAATTCAAAGAATCAGTCCATTAAAAATATTAAGCTAAAAGAAAAAGCAATTATGATTTCAAAAGCACAAAACATTGAAACAAGTTTTACAACAAAAGTCTATGCATTAGCCTGGGTATTTATTATTTTAGCTCTTTGCTCAACCCAGCTGAATATTCGAGACTTGTTAGTTCTAATGTTTGTAAGTGAGTTTAACAACTGTGTGTGGGTTTTTGTTGTTGTTGTTGGGGGTTTTTTGGTATTAGGACTTGAACCCAGGAGTGCTTAACCACTGAGTCACATCCCCAGCCCATTTTTGTATTTTATTTAGGGACAGGGTCTCACTGAGTTGCTTAGCACCTCACTTTTGCTAAGGCTGGTTTGAACTCATGATCCTCTTGCCTCAGCCTCTGGAGCCACTGGTAGTACAGGCGTGCACCACCATGCCTGTCGTGTCTCAGGTTCTTACGTAGCTTTCTCTTGCATTCAGCTTATAGAATTGATCAAAGAAGTAACTAGTAGACCGGACAAAGTCTGTTCTCCAGAACTTGGAAACGTGGGGACATGTCTCCCCAACAAAGCAGTGAGCTCTTTGAGGGCAAGGACTATTATACACACACACACACACACACACACACACACACACACGTACACACAATATGTATTAGTAATTTAGTGAGACCCTGAGTAAATATATATGTATACTCCTGGACTAGGTAGAGCTTGAATGAATGAATGGTAAAAATAGCAACTGGCACCAAAAAAGGATTTTATGAATTAGTTTTGTTAGGCCTTAAAATGAGCACACTCTACCATGAAACACAGGGAGAAAAATGGTAGTTTTACAATTGAACCTGGCAGACACCACCTGATCCTAGTGATTAAAGTGGACATCATCGGTAATGGGACAAATTGATGTGGTACAGAGGAGGACAGCCTCACTTCTAGGGTATTCCTGCCAGAGATGGCTAACCTGACTCTAATCACCAGGAAACATCAGACAGATTCCACATGGAGCTGCAGTCTACAAATCAAGGCCCGTGCTCTTCAAGCATGGCAACATCAGGAAAGATCAAAGAGAAGAAAGAAAAAAAAATTTAAAGGCTGAGGGACAATTTCAGATAAAAGGAGAATAAGGAGTCTTGACAACTAAATGTATTGTATGATCTCAGATTCTGAACTGGCAAGAAAATTGCTGTCAATAACATCATCGGGGAAATTGGTGACATTTGAATGTGGACTGCAACTTAGAGAACAATATTTCAATAATGTTAAATTCCCTGATTTTTTATCATGTTACCAGTATTGCGTGAAATAATGTCTTTTTTTTTTTTTCATTATGGGATATTTGGCTGGCATAAATAGTTCAGAACACACACACACACACACACACACACACACACACACACACACACAGCCCACAAGTCTTAGTGCAGTTTTTAAAAATTGAAATTAAATTCATGTAATACAAAATTACTCCCTTAAACTATACCTGTAATACATTTAGTGACATTAAGTACATTCACCATGTTGGGCAACACCACCTCTATTGGTGCCCAAATGTTTTCATCATCCCAAAAGAAAATCTTAGATCCATGAAGTGGTTACTTGCCCTTTCTCCTTCCCAGAGCAATCTCTAGCCTGCTTTCTTTTCTTTTTTTTTGTACTGGGGATTGAACTCAGGGGCACTCGACCACTGGGCCACATCCCCAGCCCTCTTTTGTATTTTATTAGAAACAGGGTCTCACTGAGTTGCTAAGTGCCTCGGCCATTGCTGAGGCTGGCTTTGAACTCACGATCCTCCTGCCTCAGCCTCCCAAGAGCTGGGATTACAGGCGTGGGCCACTGCACCCGGCTTCTAGCCTGCTTTCTAACCATGAACATACCTATTCTAGATATTTCATGTCAACGAAATCATAAAATACATGGCCTTTTATGACTGCCTTGTTTTTTTTTAAGTACATTGTTATTTTAATGCTCTTATGAATACACCTTCTTTTTTTGGATACCGGGGATTGAACTCAGGGGCACTCGACCACTGAGCCACATCCCCAGTCCTATTTTGTATTTTATTTAGAGACAGGGTCTCACTGAGTTGCTAAGTGCCTCGCCATTGCTGAGGGTGGCTTTGAACTGGAGATCCTCCTGTCTCAGCCTTCCCAGCCGCTGGGATTACGGGCATGCGCCACCGCACCCAGCAACTGCCTTCTTTTATTTAGCATGTTTTTGAGAGTCATCCACATTGTAGCATGTATCAATGCTTCATTCCTCTTATGACTGAATAACATTCCACTGTATGGCTAGATCTATTTTTTTTTTTTTTTTTTTTTTTTTTTTTTTGATACTAGGGATTGAACCCAGTACCAGGAGTGCTTAACTATTGGGCAACATCTCCAGCCTTTCTAAATTTTATTTTTATTTTTTAAAGTATTTTTTTAGTTGTAGATGGACACAATACACAATACCTTTACTTATTTACTTTTTTTTGGGCACTGGGGATTGACTCAGGGGCACTCGGCCACTGGGCCACATCCCCAACCCTTTTTTGTATTTTATTAGAGACAGGGTCTCACTAAGTTGCTAAGTGCCTCACCATTGCTGAGACTGGCTTTCAACTCACGATCCTCCTGCCTCAGCCTCCCAAGTGCTGGGATTACAGGCATGCGCCACCCGCGCCCGGCTTACTCATTTACTTTTTATGTGGTGCTGGGGATCGAACCCAGTGCCTCATACATGCTAGGCAAGCTCTTTATCACTGAGCCACAACCCCAGACCTATTTTATTTTTATTTGGAGATGGTCTCATTGAGTTGCTTAGGCCTCACTAAGTTGCTAAGGCTGACTTTGAACTTGTGATCCTCCTGTCTCAGCTTCCTGAGCCACTGGGATGACAGGTATCCACCGGCCCAGCCTGTTTTCCCATTTCTTGATGGGTACTTGGGTTGTTTCCACCTTTTGGCTCTTGCAATTAACGCTCCTATGAATGCTCTCATAGAAGAATGTGTTCGAGTATCTGTTTTCATTTCTTTTGGGTACATACCTAGGAATGGAATTGTTGCGTCATCTGGTAAATTTATATTTAACTTTTAAAGAAACTGCCAAATTGTTTTCCAGAGGGGCTGCATCATTTTACTACTGGCACTGTTCTTACAAGTCTTCTCAAAGTATGAACTCAGTTCAAAGAAAAAAGAAATTAGTGCGTGCATCCAGACAGAAGGGAAAGAAACCCAAGTTCACAGAGTGAGGAAGTGAGGACAGATGTTCAGCTCACAGTGCCGAGGTGCGTGTGCCTGTGAAGGTTAGAGTGGCAAGCGGCAGTAGCCCAGTGGGAGATTCCAGAGTGGAAATTTTGTGAGAGATCACACGCTTTGAAAGTGCTACCAACGCACCCTCATGACCAGAAAGAAATTCAGCCCCAGGCAGGCAAAGAGAGCTGATGGTTTGCCCAGCCTTTCTTTCTTTTTCTTTCTTTTGTCCTAGGGATTGAACCCAGGGGCACTTAACCACTGAGCCACATCCCCAGCCCTTTTTGGTATTTTATTTAGAGACAGGGTCTCACTGAGTTGCTTAGGGTCTCACTAAGTTGCTGAGGCTGGCTTTGAACTCCTGATCCTCCTGCCTCAGCCTCCCCCACCCCCACCCCCGCCACCCCCATTGCTGGGATTACAGGGGTGCACCAACACGCCCAGCTGCCCAGCCTTTCTCTTCTCCTTTGGGGGTGTCATTAGCAGCTCCATGGCTGCACAGTCCACTCACTGTCTGTGTGCATGAGTGAGCACGGGCTGCGACCTGCACTTGTATAAATGAGCATCTGTGAGAAACTGCAATTTCCCTTACAGATATCTGCCCAACTGCCATGTTGCTGGGACCCTTATGTGTTAAAAGACAATAATGTCCACCTCATACAATTGTTTTGATGGTGTGTAAAAGAGAGAAAGACAGAGAGACAGAAAGGACCCTATTCTGGGCATAGTGGCACATGTCTGTAATCCCAGTGACTTGGGAGGCTAAAGCACGAGGATTGCAAGTTGGAGGCCAGCCCTGGAAATCTGGTAAAATTCTCAGCCACTTAGTTGAGACCTTGTCTCAAAAATAAAATAAAAATTTTAAGAAAGGGCTGAGGGGGCTGGGGTTGTGGCTCAGCGGCAAAGCGCTCGCCTAGCATGTGCGCGGCCTGGGTTCGAGCCTCAGCACCGCGTAAGAATAAAGGCATCGTGTACAACTAAAAAATATAAATGTATATGTTTAAAAAAATAAAAGAAAGGGCCGAGGATGTAACTCAGTGGTAAAGTGCCCTGGGTTCCAATCCCTAATCTCTCTCTTTCTCTCTCTCTCTCTCTCTCTCACACACACACACAGGACACTGGTATGGAAATTCTGCAAAGACTCTGAAGCACTGATAGACACTGAGGCCTCTAAATTCAGGTCACATCATTGTTAATTACTTTTTTTTTTTTTTTTTGTGTGTGGTACCGGGGATTGAACTCAGGGGCACTCGTCCACTAGGCCACATTCCCAGTCCTATTTTGTATTTTATTTAGGGACAGGGTCTCACTGAGTTGCTTAGAGCCTCACATTGCTGAAGCTGGCTTTGAACTCTTGATACTCCTGCCTCAGTCCCCATAGCTGCTGGGATTACAGGTGTATGCCATTGCACCCTGCATAGAATGAGAATTTTTTTTTTTTTTTTTTTTGTACCAGGGATTGAACTCAGGGGCACTCGACCACTGGGCCACATCCCCAGCCCTTTTTTTGTGTTTTATTAGAGACAGGGTTTCACTGAGTTACTAAGTGCCTCGCCATTGCTGAGGCTGGCTTTGAACTGGCGATCCTCCTGCGTCAGCCTACCAAGTGCTGGGATTACAGGCGTGCGCCACCGTGCCCGGCTCAAATACATAGTTTTAAAGACAAAGGGGAACTCAACCTTCTGGAGAGAGAGACTGAACCTATTATTTTCATTGGTTGGATGTGAACTCAAGGACCTCTGAAATGCCCTCTGGTTTCTGCAGGATGAGGCTTTCTCGCAACTCAGAAAAGGCTTTGCTGGGCCTCTGCTCCATGCAAGCACCATGTGCATTTACTTTAATCCTAACACCGCCAGACTAGGAGCACTAAAATCTGTTGCTTGGAAGAGGAATCTGAGGCTCAGAGAGGGTAAGTGGTGGCTCAGGGTGCCTCAGCCAGTAAGCAGCAGCAGGACCGGGATTCAGAACCAATTTCTTTCTGGAGCATGTATGTGATGGACCCAGGCTGCTGATCTAATGTGACAGCATAAACCCCAAGTCCACTCCTACCTGCCTCCCTTCAACTTTTCCCTCTCCTTTCTGCCTGTACCACTGGGAATGTGGACATTTCCGAGAATGTTCTGGCTCTTCTGAGTGGGAAGGCTTGATCTGTCTTCCAGCCCTGTTTATCTCACAGCTCAAAGCCTCCATTTCCTTAACTGTACATTGGGAATGACATTAAGGTATTGTGAGGATTGAAGAAAATAAATGTATAAAACACTTATGAAATTTTCTGGTACATAGTATGTACTCAATAAATGGTAGCTATTTCTGTTTTTATTTTTACCATGGCTGTAGCAGTAGAAAACTTCAGAGATGAAAAATAAGTAGATATTCACTTGCAGTCCCCTGTTTAGAACACACATAATTCCTCAAAGAGAAAATTTACCTTTACTTTGACATGTCTGTCGCAGTTGTGCAATTTTGGTTCACAAAGGGTATTGCTTTCCTATGGCTGCTGTCACAAATTCCCATAAACCTGGTGACTTAATACAACAGAAACTTATTCCCCTATAGATCTAGAGGCCAGAAGTAAAAAATAAAAAAATGAAAGCATCAGAATTGTGCTCCCTCCGTAGCCTCCAGGGCGGAACCTTCCTTGCTGCTTCTAGATTTTGGTGGCTCTAGGTATTTCTTGGGTTGTGGCAGCATCACGCCAATCTCTGCCTCCATCTTCTTATGCCTTTTTGTTCTCCTTTTCCAACTCTGTCTAGGACAAGGCTGATCGGATATAGGGCCCACCCAGATAATCTCAAGAGCCTTAACTTAATTACATTTGGAAAAATTCATTTTCCAAATAAGGTCACAGTCACAGGTTCCAGGGGTTAAGATGTGAACACGTAGCGGGGCACGGTGGCACACGCCTGTAATCCCAGCACTTGGAAGGCTGAGGCAGGAGGATCACGGGTTCAAAGCCAGCCTCAGCAATGGCGAGGCACTTAGCAACTCAGTGAGACCCTGTCTCTAATAAAATACAAAAAAGGGCTGGGGATGTGGCCCAGTGGCCAAGTGCCCCTGAGTTCAATCCCCAGTACCAAAAAAAACCCCCACCCTATATGAACATGTCGTTTTGGGGCCACAACTCAGCTCATGACATAAGGCTTGTCGAGCCCCTCAATCCTCCTGCCCCAGGACAAGGGCCATTTATGGTCAGGAGACATCCAGACAATGGAACTGGAGACAGTCCTACTCTGATTCTTGCTACCCACCTGTTCCCCTTTCTCCTAACTCCCTGACACTCAGTTTCGGATCCTACCTTTACATCAACTGCGTCTTTCTACATTTCTCAATTCAAATTCCCAAGTATTCAGGGGTGCTGGTCACTCCAGGGATGGGCTGATCTTAGGTCAGGTGTCTTTCCATGTTCCCATTACATGGGGTCATAGAGAGGTGGGGACAGCAGAGCCACATGATTCAAAGCACGGCCTTCCAGGCCTGCCCTTGCAGGTCCCTCTAGTGGGAATGGTGGAGCAATAGTTTTCTTTAGAAGGAGGCTATTTTAGCTGATGTCATTTGCACAGATCCTAGCAAGGGCTTGAAGAAATCCTGGGTCCCACATTGTCCCCAAGGCTGAGCTCCATTTATTGAAGTATTAAAGTCATTATAAGGCATCACACTTCAAAAAAAAAAAAATTTTTTTTTGGTTGTAGATGGCAAAATACCTTTACTTCATTTTAATGTGGTGCAGAGGATCGAACCCAGTGCCTTCCACACGCGAGGCAAGTGCTCTCCCACTGAGCTACAACCCCAGCCCCCAAGGCAGTCACACTTTTCGAGGGACAAGCAGCATGAATCCTGGGGTCATGGTATAAGGGTATTCTGGTAGCAATAGACTTAGAGTCATCACCCTGTTCACTGAGTACACATTCATACTTTTTTCCTTCCTTCCCTCCCTCCCTCCCTCCCTCCCTTCCTTCCTTCCTTCCTTCCCTCCTTTCTCTCTCTTTCTCTCTCTCTCTCTTTCTTTCTTTTTTGTACCAGGGGCACTTAACCACTGAGCAACATCCCCAGACTTCTTTTTATTTTGAGACAGGGTCTCACTAAGTGGTTTAGGGCCTCCCTAAATTGCTGAGGCTGGCTTTGAATTTGTGATCCTCCTGCCTCAGCCTCCCAAGCCACTAGGATTATAGGCACGTGCCATCATGCCCAGCCCCGTGCTCATTTTCTCATTGAATGTTTTTAACAACCCTTAGCCCTACTGCCATTCCATAGAGGAGGGGCTTTTAGAGGCTAAATTACTTGCCCGGGGTCACCTGGCTCCTAAAGGGTTGCCTTCTCCACTGTGGATTTTCTGCAATGTCTGTTCTCATTCATGCTAACCCTTAGTCTCTCCCTTTAGAAACCATGTCGAAATTAATGCAAAATTCAGAGTAAAGTGTTGGAAGAAGGAAGACCTGGATGTTGTAGAACTCTGCTTTGGAATGATAATCCACATAAGTATGAAGGGATGAATGTGCGAGAATAAGTGCTCAGGGAAAGCTGTCTGCTCCAGTAAAAGTATTTAAAATTTCATACTTTTCCACACAATCAGTTTTCTTTCTTCCTTTTTCCCTCCCTTCTTTCCTTCCTTCCTTCCTTCCTTCCTTCCTTCCTTCCTTCCTTCCGTTTTTGGAACCGGGGATTGAACTCAGGGGCACTTGACCCCTGGGCCACATCCCCAGCCCCTTTTTGTATTTTATTTAGAGACAGGGTCTCACTGAGTTGCTAAGTGCCTCGCCATTGCTGAGGCTGGCTTTGAACTCGTGATCCTCCTGCCTCAGCCTCCCAAGTGCTGGGATTACAGGCATGTGACACCGTGCCCGGCTTCATTTTCCTTTTTCTTCTGGTATCACTGAGGTCTTGTTGCCTATAAAACATGTGAGGAAAATTAATTGAGGTTATTTATTTCCCCAAGTCAGGGATTAACTGTGTGTGTGTGTGTGTGTGTGTGTGTTGGGGGGAGCTCTGCGATCCCTGTAAATATTCTGAGATGTACCTACATGGCTTTAGACCCAGGAATGGGAAGGCAGCCTCTGCCTCAGGGAACAGTGAATTAGCAATTTCTTCTCCTGTGAGGAAGGAAGCCCTCTGGGTCCTGGAGCTGGGGCGGAAGGTGCCCCTTAGGGGCTGTCTGCAGGAATCCTCTTTTCATTCCTTCCCATTTCCCAGGTGAGGTTAGAGCCTGCTGCAACTCTCAGGAAACAGATGATCTGGAAACTTCTCTTTTCTTAATCTACTAGGCACACTCTTAATTGTCAGGAAAACAAAGGAACTTTGAAAATAATAAGGTCATCTTTAAATGAATTGCACTTCCAGTGGGGTAGAAACATCAGGGCCACCCAACCTGGCTTCTACATCATCATCTCTCTGCATCTGCATTTTCTTTCTTTCTTTCTTTCTTCTTCTTTTTTTTTTTCTTTTCTGTGTGTGTGTGTGCTTAGAATGCACCTCAGGGGAGGGAGATGTGAACTCAGGGACATCATTAGGGCCTTCACAGGCCTGCTGGGCTCTGTTGGCCGGGTGTGCTAAAAATAACTGGAGAGGTAAAAAAAAAAAAAAAAAGTTGAAGCAGATTTAGGGGCTCTTCTGTAAAACGAAACACAGAAGCTGGGCCCTGGGTGGTTCTATTTAAAGATGATCATCATCTCATCCTCTCTGGTGGATGTACAGGCCAGGACTTTACTCCCCAGGCTGCTGAGGGAAGGACGGTCTGCTCTGCACCAGGACTCACCTCCTCCCAACCCTCTGCAAAGCAGCAGCTGTCCGGGGCACGCGGAGCAGGCTGGGGCTGGGGCTGCACGGCTCCGACCTTTACTTCCACAATTGCTCCTTTGAATTGAGGAAAATGAAAATAAAGTTTTCAAGGCCAATTTCACAATTTCATCTTCTGTGAAAAGCAAAAGCAACGAGACTATGAAAAATTATAAGTAGTTAAAACATTTTCACAGCATCCTCAGGAAGGGATCAGAGAGAGAGAGAGAGAGAGAGAGAGAGAGAGAGAGAGAGAGAGAGGAGAATGGATCAGATTATTCAAAGCAAGGGCCAATGCAAGCTTTCTTCCTCCTCCTTTTTTTTTTTAAAGGCATAGACAGAGGTTTATTTAGGTAGATACACTTGCAAGCGAGAATGTGGGCTATCTTGAGAGTGAGAAACCTTTTTTTTTTTTTTTTTTTTAAACACATCTGGTCTCAATCTTTATACTCCAGTGGACAAAAGCAATTAGACAAGCTCTGCTTTCCATGTCATAATAATGAAAGTCATATATTTTCCATGGCTGTCTCATTTGGTTACCCAGATCTGCAGAAAGAGCTTAAATGGTATTTAAAAGCTGGTCTTTGCTTGGCAGTCCTGTTAGTGACCTGAGGGATAAGCCCTCCTTCGTCTTGCAGAACTGAAGAGAAGAAAGGGTAGCTATTATGGGTGTGTGCTACTAAACCTTGACACTGGCTTACATGTCTGCAGGGCAGGCGCCCACTACCTAATTTTTCTAACAAGCCTTGTGGGAAGGGAATGCAATTTTAGACTTGGTTCTGATTTAGGATGATCTCTTGTCACATCTGTTGGAGGAACTTTCCTAGAAGGTGAAACTTTGCCCTTCTCACTGTTTCGGTCAGGACTCTTGGTCCCAAGTCACAGAACTGAATCCAACCCAGCCTGAGCAAAAGAGAGACTTGATTCACAGCACTGGGAATTTGAGGAAGTAAATCTGGTCAGAAGCAAGTGATTTCAGGGCTTCAAACAATACCATCTTCTTCTCCTCTCTGTTCATCTCTCCCAAGATTAGCCACTCCACGAGAAGAGTTGCCCCAGTTCCAGCCTCCTCCTCCATAGCTATCCTGTGGTTAATTCTCACTGATGCAGGTGCCCGTCCTTAAACTCATTCAGACTGGGACCACTGATCCCTTCCTGGAGGTGGCGATGGGGGTGAGGTCTGTTCCATCAAACCACAGGCCGAGATTGGTAGGGTTGGCTCACCAAAAGAAAACAGTGCCTCAGCTTCAGAAGAAGAGGGAATGGTTGCAGGATGCCTCAGCTCCCCAAGAAGGGGCAGTCGTGAGCTGGAAACAGGTAGCCTTCAGGCCCACGCAGCCTGATCCACCTGCCCCTTGGGGAGCTGAGGTCTCCTTCGGCTGGTTCTCTTCTGGGCTGAAGAGGCCCCTTAGCCGGGACATACAGTTGAGTGAACAGAGCTAAAGCTGGGGGACTAGCCCACTGGCCTTCTCAGCAGGACACCCTTGTGCTGTGTGGCCTGTCAGCAACAGTCAAAGGTGGCACTGGTCGGCGAGCAACCTGGACCCCCAAACCACCTTAAACAGATGACCCAAACCCAAGTTTTCTTGCCTGACATGCTTCTGCTATGACTTGTGCCAAAGCAGAGGTATATATATATATATATATTTTTTTTTTTTTTTTTTTTTTTTTTAATTTAGAGACAGGGTCTCACTGACTTGCTTAGGGCCTTGCTAAGTGCTGAGGCTGGCCTTGAACTTGCAATCCTCCTGCCTCAGCCTCCCAAACCGCTGGGATTGCAGGCGCGTGCCACCGCGCGTGATGTGAAGCTGTTTCAGAAGGAGATGGGTCAAAGTGTCCCGAGAACTGGGTTTGACAACCGCTCTGTGTTTTGCCATCTGGGCATGCCCGTTCTAGTCCTGAAGCTTTTTTGAGCGTTGCCTTCTCCTCTATAGGACAAGAGGACCCTTCCAAAGACTCTTCCCTCGACCCCGCGTCCAGATGGGGAAAGACCTGTGGTTTGGGGATCTTTGCTCCCAGCCTCCCCCTGCTTGAGACAGCAAACGCAATTCTTCCTTCCTCCTCGGGCCTCTCCCCACACCCAGTTGCCTCAGACGTGTGAAATTGGTGGTTTTGCTGCGCTCAGTCAGATCCAGGGCGGCCTCGGGTTGAAATTTCCCTCCCAGAAGGCAAGGGTTGGTGACACACAAATCCCCTCTATGCCTGTTAGGCAAATTAGCACCCACTCCTCAGTGGGGGGGCCCTGCAGAAGGTGGATGGAGACAAGTGAAAATGCAAAGTGGGGAGGCAGCAGCTGACTTCTGTCCCAGGAGAGTCATCTTGAGCAGGGGGAGGACCACGACACAGGGGTGTGCAGGGGAGGACGGGACCCTGCGTGCTAGCCCGGGTCTGGATTCTTAGTCATCATCTGGGTGGGCATTTAATGCCCTATTTTGCATTTGCAACAGTAGATCCTAGTGCCCAGCTTGGAACCCCACACATACCCTATCTCCAAACTTTCTTTTAGGTGCCCTCCTGGTCCCACCCATCAGAGCCTAGGAAAGCTAGGGCACAGTGAGAGCTAGCTTGGCCTTGGTCAGAGCTGCTGGGGGAGGACGTGGGGGTCCTGTGACATGTTCTTTGGGGTGAACTAGTCTGCTTCTGTTTTACTACTCACAGTCAAATTGGTCTTCCAAGGCCACTGGTCTGAGTGGGATTAAGCAATGCCTGTGGGTGCCACTGGGTGCCAGTAGTGGAATATTTTGGGGTCCAAACAACCAGGCACACACACAGGGACTTTCTTTTTAATAATTTCTGCTCTATTATTCAATGGCTTTGCGAGCTTGGAGGATATTCAGGGAAGCATAATGCTAATGCCTACATTCATAGAGCACCATTCAGTAATCAAAGCTCTTTTAAATTCAGCAGTTTAGCAGGTAAGACCTTGGACGAAGCCAGGTGCGCGCCTGTAATCCCAGCACTTGGGAGGCTGAGGCAGGAGGATCACCAGTTCAAAGTCAGCCTCAGCAATGGCGAGGCACTTAGCAACTCAGTGAGACCCTGTCTCTAATAAAATACAAAAAAAGGGCTGGGGATGTGGCCCAGTGGTCCAGTGCCCCTGAGTTCAATCCCCAGTACCAAAAAAAAAAAAAAAAAAAAAGAACTTGGACGACTGCATTCAAATCTCTGTGTGTGTGTGTGTGTGTGTGTGTGTGTGTGTGTGTGTGTTTGATGTGCTGGGCACATGCTTAGGCAAGGGCTTAGCACTGAGCTACACCCCTAGATGTTGTAAAAGTCCATTTTTTTTTTTTTTTTTTTTTTTTTTTTTGGTACCCGGGATTGAACTCAGGGGCACTCGACCACTGGGCCACATCCCCAGCCCTTTTTTGTATTTTATTAGAGACAGGGTCTCGCTGAGTTACTAAGTGCCTCGCCATTGCTGAGGCTGGCTTTGAACTTGCGATCCTCCTGCCTCAGCCTCCCAAAGTGCTGGGATTACAGGCGTGCGCCACCGCGCCCGGCTTGTAAAAGTCCATTTTGAGACAAGGTCTTGCTAAGTTGCCAAAGCTGGCCTCAGTTTGCTATCCTCCTGCCTCAGACTCCCAAGCAGCTGGGATTATAGATGTGCACCACTGGGCCGGCCCCGTTGGGTTCAAATCTTGAATCCTCCAAAGACTGAGGAAACTTAAGTAAATGACTTAGCCTTCTGGTGCCTGTTTGCTTTGGGGCACAATTCAAGATAACAAGAGCCTCTAGATTCACAAGTTTGGGGAGAGTTAATTGTAACAATCCATGGTAAGCACTTGATCAGGCATAGAATAATGGTTCAATGCACATTAGCAATGACTGTTATTACCCATGAACTCATTTGACTATAAGAAGAACTCCGTGATATTGAGTGGGCTGTAATATTTTCCCCTTTTGATAAATGAGGAAAGTAAGATTAGAAAGTAAACAGCCAAGGGCTAAGGATGTAACTTTGCTGTAGAGCGCTTGCCTATCTCACGTGAGAGGCCCTGGGTTCCATCCCTAGTGCTGCAAAAGATAATAACAATAAAAATAAAAACAAATAAACAGCAGGCTTGGAGGTAGGAGAGCAACAGATGTTCAAAGAACTGGGAGAAGCCCAGTGTGGTGGTACACGCCTGTAATCCCAGCATTTGGGAGGCTGAGGCAGGAGGATCACGAGTTCAAAGCCAGCCTCAGCAATGGCGAGGCACTTAGCAACTCAGTGAGACCCTGTCTCTAATAAAACACAAAAAAGGGCTTCTTTGTCACATGGTGAAACCCTGTCTCTAATAAAATACAAAACAGGACTGGGGATGTGGCCCAGTGGTCGAGGGCCCCTGAGTTCAATCCCCTGTATCACAAAAAAAAAAAAAAAAAAAAAAAGAACTGGGAGAAGGGGTAACATTTGCAAGGGCCCCCCAAGGGACACCAAAAGGGCAGAGGCTCACTCTTGTCACAGTGGCTTTGAGTTTCCTGCTGTATGCACAGGACAGAACACAACCTGCTGATGGCTGGCACAGAGATGAAGACATTTGAAGGGGACCCACTTGCAGAAGGAGATGAAACTTCACAGTAAATGGGGTGGGGGTAGGTGGGTGGATGGATCAGTATTTTATCCTGGAGGGAAAAAGAAGACACCAAAATTTTGAAAAAATTTTACCTTCTCACAAAATTTAGATAATGGTTTCATCTGTGTGCTCATTCTGAGAAAAAAGATTCTAACATTTGTTTTTTCCTGATAAAATTGCATACAATTTAAAATTGCATAAAATTTTATCCTCCATTACATTTTTTAGCTTCCTTTTCACACTCATAAAGAGGATCATTCCCCCCCCCACACACACACAAAAAAAAGTATTTGATGGTTTTATCAATTGATAAGGGCTTTTCCTGACTCCTTCTTTGTCACATGGTGTCATTTTCCTTATCTGTTTTTTCTTGGGTGGTTGTTATCTGGTCTCACTCCAGGCTTTGAGCAATCCTGCTTTGTTACTTTCTTGGACCTCATAAAACCTTGACACTTTGCTAGACTTGCAATTTCACCTTGTGAGCCAGTCTGCACTAAGTTTTTTTTTGTACTGAGAACTGAATCCAAGGGCACTCACTGGTCACTGAACTTCATTCGCAGCTCTTTTTATTTTTTTATTTCAAGACAGGGTCTCGTTAAATTTCCCAGGTTTGCCTTGAACTTGCAATTCTCCTGCCTCAGCTTCCCAAGTTGCTGGGGTTACAGGGCGTGCACGACCATGCCCAGGAGTTTGCATTGAATTTGAATTGTAATTTTGGATGTTGCCATGAACCACAGAGGTGTGATGGGTAGAGATGACTCTTAGGGTGAAGCAGGAGGAGACTTTGTGTAGACTGTGCTATGGTCCATTTGCAAATGGTTTCATGTTATGACAACTTTTGCTTCACAAACAAGTCATACCTGGTGGCACCTAAATACGCAGATAACAATCATCCCCTGTACAGGAACACAGCACAAGGTTTTGATAAACACAGATTTCTGCGGCCAAAAATGTGGCTAAACACCTCTGTATACAGGCAGTGATAGTGAGGTGGCTGAGATCTCAGAGCAGGAAAGGAGTGACAGTAAAAGACTCTACCCAACACGTCGGATAAAATGAGAAGCCACTCTTCCATTCTGATATGAATAAATGACTCAACCGAAAGTCTGATGAGAAATGAAATATTCACGTAGTTTCAAAGGTTTTCACAAAATATTTATGAAAGGAAAGAGAGTCTCTGAATAGATGAGGAGTCTGGCAGAATTCAAGATCTTGGGGTGACAAAGTCTGAGACACTGAGATCTTGTCTGAGACACTGGGAAGCAGTTACAGGGATCCAAGTGCCATCACCAGGAAGGGGAAGAAATGACATTGTTCACTGCCCAAACAGAACATGGCACCGTGAATACTGCTCTCCTTCCTGAACCCAATCAAGATGGAAATATCTCCAGGTGTGGTGGCACACACCTGTAATTCCAGCGGTTTGGGAGGCTGAGGAAGGAAGATTGTAAGTTCAAAGCCAGCCTCAGCAACTTTGTGAGACTGAGCAACCTAGTGAGACCCTGTTTCAAAATAAAAAAACAAAAAATAAAAAAAGGTGGGGGGTGGCTGGGGATGTGGCTCAGGGCTTAAGCACTCTTGGGTTCAATCATTGGTACCAAAGAAAAGGAAATATCTAGTCACACCAAAATCGAGACATGTTCTACATATCTGGACTGTAGTCTTCAAGGGTGTCAAGGACATAAAAATCAAGGAAAGAATGAGGAGCTGTTTCAGACTGAAGGAGCCCAAAGAGACAGGACAAACGGCGCAACATGTGATTCTAAACTAAAACTTTTGCTGTGAAAATGAAGTTATGGGACCACCATATGGGGACCACCATATGGGGACCTGAGGGATGGCCATAATGTATCAGTGTTAATTCCCTAACTTTAAAGATGGCTATACTGCGTGTATAGGAAGATGACCTTGTTTGTAGGAAATGTATTCCAAAATTGTCAGGGGATCAGGTCAGCTGTGCAACTTACTCTGAGATGGTTCAGGAACAAAAGCAGTGTATGGACTGTACTTGTAACTTTCCTTTAAATTTGAGATTACTTTTTTGTTTTTGTACCAGGGATTGAACCCAGGGCCACTCAACCACTGAGCCACATCCACAGCCTTTTTTAATATTTTATTTAGAGACAGGGTCTTGCTAAGTTGCTTAGGACCTTGCTAAGTTGCTGAGGCTGGCTTTGAACTTACCATCCTCCTGCCTCAGCCTCCAGAGCCACAGGGAATACAGGCATGTGCCACCACACCTGGCTTTTTTTTTTTTCCTTAAGTTCAAAGAAGGAGGTGATTTTTGCTGTGCTCTTGGCAAATTCACCCAAGATACACAAATGGAGCTGAAGGGCAGTGCAGGGGAGTGACATGGTGGTTCTGTGTTTTGGAAGGACGCTTGTCCATGGTGTATAGGGGTAGACATGGAAAGGAAGGCAGAAGAGGAGTGAGGGAGACTAGAGGCAGGTGGCTTGTATAATGAAATTTGTAAAACAGAAGCTAGATTCGATATCTACTAAGTCTCAAATTTGGACTTCAAGCTTTGGAAATGGGGAGGAGGAGAAGATGATGGTTTCATGCCTCAGAGAGAATGGCGTGGGATCAAGAATGAGATGGGATTGCGAGTTCAAAACCAGCCTCAGCAAAAGCAAGGTGCTAAGCAACTCAGTGAGACCCTGTCTCTAAGTAAAATATAAAAATAGGGCTGGGGATGTGGCTCAGTGGCCAACTGCCCCTGAGTTCAATCCCTGGTACAAAAAAAAAAAAAAAAAAGAAGAAGAAGGAAGAGGAGGAGGAAGAGGAGGGGGGGCTGGGGCATGGACTTTGGGGAGGTGGTGGGTGCTGTTTGGGAAGTGTTAAATGGGAGAGCAGTCTGGCTGTGACCTTGGGCTCTTGGCTGGGCTACAGGATATCAACCAGTGTGTCTCATCTTCCCATATGTGGAATTTGAGGTCTTGGGGGTGACATACTCACTGAGAGACCAGGAAGCAATAAAATATAATCTGGAACCAAGAAGAAAGATAACAGCAGTGATGTGGATTCTGGCTGATCTGCTTGGAAGTCAAATGATAAGAGAAACTTATTGGGGGGGGGGTGGTGGGGAGCAGGCTTTGGGAAGTATCAGGAGAAGGAGGTTGTAAAGGTGGCAGAGTGCACCTTGGGAAGGAGGGGAACCTGTTCATCTGACTGTTTAATAATGCAGATGAGCACCCCACATTTTCTTCTGCCCTGCTGAGAAAAAAAAAAAAAAAAAATCCACCACATCACAAGGGCTTCCTATTTATTTTCTTACATTCTAGCTTCTGCTGTTTTCTTTTCTTTTCTTTTTCTTTTTTTTTTTTTGGTACCAGGGATTGAGCTCAGGGGCACTCCACCACTGGGCCACATCCCCAGCCCTTTTTGTATTTTATTGTAGGAGCCCTGTTTGGAGAGATGGCTTGAAATTGCGGTTGACTATGAGCCGTGGAGATTTGGACATTGTCGCCTTCCGTAGTCTCACGGGACTTGTCCCGGGATCTCGAGTGACTTGGCCGAAATTGTTGATCGGGTCAGTGCCATTTTTGGTGGTGTGTGTTAGTCGTTGTTAAAACCAGAGAGAAAAGTTATCAAAATAAAAAGCTGTTTGTCTCCAGTTTGCCTCTGAACTTCTTCCCGCGGCTCCCTTGCTCCAAGCGCTTCAGGCGGCAACATTTTATTGGAGACAGGGTCTCACTGCATTGCTAAGTGCCTCACCATTGCTGAGGCTGGCTTTGAACTGGTGATCCTCCTGCCTTAGCCTCCCAAGTGCTGGGATTACAGGCATGCGCCACCGCGCCCAACTGTTTTCCTCTTTAATATAAACTAACATCTAAGGTGAGGTCCCTCCCCACAACACACCCACAATCTGCATAATTCCTTCTACTTCAGTTTCAACAGAAGGCTTAGTCAAGCAATGACCAGAAAGGAGGCACAGTGTGGTCACTAAGAACCTGGAGGGGGGCTGGGGTTGTGGCTCAGTGGGAGAGCGCTTGCCTTGCACATGTGAGGCACTGGGTTCGATCCTCAGCACCACATAAAAATAAATAAAGTAAACATTTAAAAAAAAGAAGAAGAAGAAGAAGAACCTGGAGACTTCCTGCCTAGGTTCAAATCCTCGATCTGCTATTCACCAACCACGTAACCTCGGGCAAGTTATTTAATCTGATTTAGGCAGGAAAAAACGGAGGTGGGCCAAGTCTTCCGTTGATGTGGCCCCTGATACAGTTGCTCCTCGCTCATTTCCACTTGAAGGTAGGTATCTTTTTGAGCTGCTCTGGGTATGGCCTCACTTCCCCTGGGCCCAGTGCAGCCATGGGGATTTTCCTTGACACGGTCAAGGTGGAAGCACTTCTATATACCCAGTCCTCTGGGGCACCCAGTCAATCATCTCTGTCCCTGATCCTCAGAAGGATATGGTAGAATAAGCTCAGGTTCCCAAGACCCACAGAGTAGCTACTCTTATTCTTTATTTATTTTTTTTATTTTTAAATATATTTCTTAGATGTTGATGGATCTTTATTTTATTCATTTATTTGTATGCGGTGCTGAGAATCGAACCCAGTGCATCACACATGCTACGCAAGTGCTCTACCACTGAGCCACAACTCCAGCCCCACTATTCTTATTCTTTTTTTTTTTTTTAAATATTTATTTATTTACTTTAGTTGTATACAATGCAATGCATTTATGTTTATGTGGTGCTGAGGATCGAACCTGGGCCGCGCACGTGCGAGGCGAGCACTCTGCCGCTGAGCCACAACCCCAGCCCCATATTCTTATTCTTGATGCTCCTGGCCACCATCTCCTTCTCCTCATATGCTCAGGTCAATCCCCTTGGTTTAACTTGAGGAATTGTGGTTCCAGGCAAGGGTTGAAAGCTCAGAACCTTTCAGGAACCTGGTGGTGGAAGACCTTAGGGAATGTTGGTGATTGTGGTGAGATGAGAAGTTCGTGACCAGCCTGACTCAGTTCCTATGTATTTTTTTTGCTTTGTAGTTGCTAAATCATTTGAGGTTTTCAAGAGAACCCTGAAATTTAGATTTTAGATTTTTTTTTTCTGTATCTTTATTGCTTAGATAGCCTGTTCCAATGAATACGACAAACTCCTTTTAGAAAAGTAAGGCACATGAAAGCCTTCTGTGCAACTTCCATATTATGTAACAAGTCTATTGGCTGATAAAAGCATTTCCACTACAGAAGTGGCGATCAGGGAAAGCACATGATGCATTTTGGGAGCAGAATACCTGAACCATTATTAGCTTTCATCTCATGGCACAGTTAGCAGGCCAGCAAACCCAGGGCTTGTTATAATGTCATGGTGGCTGCTACAACTGCAAAGCCCTCGTCAGCTGATCCATACATGTACAGCCAGGTCCACACAAGATCTGACGGGAAGAACAGCATCTAACTGCATCTGGCTCCTGATTTGTCACAGAGATGAAATTTAGATTTTTATAGGTCATCTATTTTTTGATAATTGCAGCCAATATTTAAAAATCATCCAAATTACTTCCCAGGCCAAATAAAAGATAACCCAAGTCAACCGAATTTTCAGTCTCTAAAAAAGAAAAGGTGGGGTGGTCCATTTCGCCCACTGGCTCCCCTCTTTCCCACAGAAAACACAAGAAAAGGCTGTTAACTCTCCCTGGGGGTAAGGGAAGTCAGACTTCCAGGACACACAGGCCTGGTAACCTTCTCTCAGGGGAGGAGGGCAGGATGTGGTGGGGGGAATACTTTTCATTCTTTCTGGAGGAGACAACTCCCTTCTCAGCCAATGAGGTTAATGGAGTATATTACAGTCTTGATAATTTGGATAGCTATTAGTTGGGGAGTCAGACATAAATAACTACGTGCAATAATTACACGGTAGCTTTCAGACGGGCCCGGAGAGTGCATGATGGCTGAGGTGGGACTGCAGGCTGCCTGGAGGGTCACAGGACGCAGCTGGCAGAGCAGACCAGGGGGGCCGGACGGAGCATGCAGGAGCCCAAGGGCCTGAGCGTTGGGCTAAGTCATATTTTGGGTTTTGTCCTTAAGGAAGGAAAAGCCAGCCAAGGCTGTCTCTCAGGGGCGTGGTGCCACCAAGGCTGCAGTTCTGAGTCATCTTGCAGATCAATGCTTATGTGAGGGTGGGTCAGGAGGGAACAGAAGGGGACATATGTGGGAAGACCGGTTCAGAGGCTGTGGAAACTGTCCAGGTATGAGCTAAAGGCTGATTCGGGTGTGGGGAGGGAGAAAGGAAGGGGCAGTTATGGGCACTGTTACCAAAGAAGAATTGTCAGGAAGTGAGGCACCAGGGAGGAGAAACAATCAAGATCTCAATCTGGGTGGCTTCGCTCCCTTCCTCCCCAGGTCCCTGGGTGGGGGATGTGCAGGAGAGAAAGTGAGGGTTTCAAGAACGGGTTTTTTTGTTTTTGTTTTTGTTTTTGGTACTGGGGATTGAACTCAGGGGCACTCAACCACTAGGCCACATCCCCACCCCTTTTTTGTATTTTATCACAGACAGGGTCTCACTGAGTTGCTAAGTGCCTTGCCATTGCTGAGGCTGGCTTTGAACTCGTGATCCTCCTGCCTCAGCCTCCCAAGTGCTGGGATTACAGGTGTGCGCCACCACACCAGCAAGAACAGGTTTAAAAGTTGCCACGTTTATTATCACCAAAGTATGGGCAAACGCACCCTCCCCCTCCCAAACCACCATGTTTACCAGTTCTAAGATGCGTGGTACTCACATTCCAATCTCTTCTGACACTGGACTACATCAACCTCAATTAAACAGAGACTGAATGTTTTACGGGCTGAATTTTATTCCTAAAAAATTCATATGTTGAAGTCCTAATCCCCAGTACTTCAGAATGTGACTGTTTGGAGAGAGGGTTGTTAAAGAGGTAGTTAAAATGAACTTTATTAACAAAAGGAAGTCTAGTAAAGTAGAGGAGGGAGAAGTGGGGAGGGGGCAGGAGGGAAGAGAGGGAGGGAAAAGAGGGGATCATGAACAGAAATCAATTTCCATGCACGTATGAGTTTGTAGGGATGAACCCAAGTACTATGTATAACCATTAAGCGCTAATAAAAATAAATAAATAAGTAAAAACTAACTAAATAAATGAAGTCTTTAGAGTGGGCTCTAAGGCAACACGACTAATGCCTTTAGAAGAAGAGGAGATAAGGAGCCAGGTGTGGTGGTGCACACCTGTAATCCCAGCAGCTCTGGAGGCTGAGGTAGAAGGATTGTGAGTTCAAGCCAGCCTGAGCAATTTAGCAAGGCTCTAAGCAACTTAGCCAGACCATGTCTAAATAAAATACAAAAAGGGCTGGGGATGTGGCTCAGTGGTGGAGTACCTCTGGGTTCAGTCCCTAGTACAGTGTGTGTGTGTGCGGGAAGCCCTAGGTGCAGGGTGGATCTTATTCTAAATACCAAAAAATGGGCTGGGGGGTGTAGCTCAGTGGTAGAGCACTTGCCTAGCATGAATGAGGCCCTTGGTTCAATCCCCAGTAATACTAAAACAAAAACAGAACAACAACAACAACAAAAACAAACAAACAAACAAAAAAAAACCACATAAATATCAGGAAAAATGTCTGGATGGCATAATTGGATAAATTCCCTAAAGGCCCTGATTTTTTAAACACATCTTTCCCAACTGATCTGCCACAATGTGAGAAATTCTCACGGGCTTCCTCTTCTGAGTTAAAGCATCAGAGATTTTTATGAAAACGTGAAAGCAAAAAGTTACTCGTGGGGGGCTGGGGCTGTAGCTCAGTGGCAGAGCACTTGCCTGGTGCATGTGAGGCACTGGGTTCAATCCTTAGCACCACATAAAAATAAACAAATAAAGGCATTCTGTCCATCTACGGCTACAAATAAATAAATAAATAGATAGATAGATTAATAAAAAATAAATAAATAAAGTAAATAAGTTACCCAGGAAAATTGACAACACGTTGAACTATTAAACCTTATCTTCCATGGGCTGATCAGGGAAAACCACTTACTGAGCACTGACTGTTTGCTTCATAAACATCGCCTCATTTAATTCTTACAATAAACCCAGAAGGGTAAATAATACTGATCTTTTTTTATTTTTATTTTTTTTCCAGTGAGAAAACTGAAACTCAGATTGGGTGGTTTTCCAAGGCTACACACTCGCCAACTGGTGGAGCAAAGGTTCTCGGCAGATTCCTGGCTGCTGACGCTGTGTCTGTGCTGTGTCTATTCTCTCTACCATCATGTGCTTTTCCTTTTCTCTCTCCCTCCCTCCCTCTCTCTCTTTTTTTTTTTAGTTGTTGATGGACTTTTATTTTTTACCTATTTTTTATTTTTTATGTGGTGCTGAGAATCGAACCCAGTGCCTCATACATGCTAAGCAAGTGCTCTACCATTGAACCGCAGCCACAGCCTTCCTCTCTGTCTTTTTTATTTTTAATATTTATTTATTTGCTTTAGTTGTACACAATGCAATGCATTTATGTTTACGTGGTGCTGAGGCTCCAACCGGGGCCGCGCACGTACTAGGCAAGCGCTCTACCGCTGAGCCAGAACCCCAGCTCCCTCTCTGACTTAACTAATTTTTTTTTCATACTGGGGATTGAACCCAGGGGCACTTAACCACTGAGCCACGTCCCCAGCCCTTTTCTGTATTTTATTTAGAGAAAGAGTCTCACTGAGTTACTTAGTGTCTCACTTTTTGCTAAGGCTGGCTTTGAACTCGTGATCCTCCTGTCTCAGCCTCCTGAGCCACTGGGATTATAGGTGTGCACCACTGTGCCTGGGACAGCCTCCAGATATTTTTATATATATATATAAAATATATTATATAATATATAATAATATTTATATAAATATATTATATAATATATATATATATATATAATATTTAGTACTTTGTAATAATGAAGGAAGGGTTGGGAGAGAAGGTGGAGAACCAAATGGAATGAGCTGGATATGAGAGGTGAAGGGAAAAGCTTCCCGCTTTGCCTGAGGCTGGCCCTGTATTTCTTTCTGCTATCATATTCTACCAGTTTTACATCTTCACCTGATCTCCTAGGTGACATGTGTACAGAGTTTAACATTAGCCCAAGTTCCCAGAACTAGTTCTGACATTGTTCGGAGTTGAAGAAGACAGACAAGCCCTCCCTACATTTTCCTTTCCTTTCTGAAGGCACTTATCCTACAGTTAACAGTTTAAATGTTACTAGGATTACCGGAGGCCCAGAAAAAGACACGAAGAGTACTAATCAATCACTTTAACACAGGTTCAGGATGACCTGACGGGATGAATCTTTTCCCCGTCTACCCGTGCTCTTGTGAAGCCATGTCTTCATTCAATTTGAGCAAAGCATCGCTCTAACTCATTTTCAGAGCTACAGCCACTGATAATAAGATGGTAGGGTGGACATCAAAAATAGGTATCTGAAATGTAAAATATAGGTTTTTCTACAGCAAGGAGAATCTCCAATTATTCCCACATGTGAACTCTGAAGCAAAATTGCCAAGGCCTCTTGATATCATATGCATTTTCTAACTTACTTAGGCTTAAGGGCCCTTCAACTGTGTTACCTGAAGAAGTCTACGCCAGATGTTTTCTCCCTGGATTATTGTGCTTTGTTTAAGAAAATACTTATTAGAAAGACAATTCCGTTTTGTTCATTCTTCAGTGACCATCATGCAAAAGAGAAGTCCAAACTAAGAAAGAAAAAATATTTATAAGTACAAGTTCAAGACAATACAGGTATTCTAGTTGCTAAAAGTTACATATACTTATATATATAAAAAATATAAATTATATATGACTATCTATCTATAAAATATGCATTACAAAGAAAGACAAGTTAGCCCAGTGTTGTCCTGTCCACCTGGAGTTCAGTCTGAGCCTAGAGCTCTATCATTTGGCAGTTTTAGAAACACTGACAGTTTCCTATCCCTGGAATTTCAACCAGTGGTGTGACAGACACTCTATAATGCTCTCTATAATACTCGACAATGCTGCTAAGAAGGAAGGGAGGAAGCAGGGAGGGAGAGGTGGGGAAAAGGAGGAGGGAGAAGGTATTTTTCTGGAGGTGTCTAACTTATTTGCAGTTCTCATGGTCAATGAAACCTGGAGAAGAAAAACCCAACTGGCCTTGGTGAAAAGTCCCAAGAGCTATAATGGGGACACGTGGTACTCTTGTTCTACTCCTAGTTCCCTAATTTCTTCCTTTCTCGGGGGGCATATCACTGCTCATAAGCACCTTCACCAGAGGGTAGGCTGTGAGAAGTGAAACTCAGTTCAGTAATTTATTTCTTGGTGTTTCAGCAGCTATGGAATCTCCAGTGAGGGAGAAGTTTAAAATTAATGGTTACGACTAGTTATTTGGATTATTTCAGGTTTCCACACACACTTTTCTTTTTAAGTAGCTGGGTGGGCTATTGAGAGCTGAATCTTACGAAGAACGTTTTTCTATTTTAAATGACGGGAAGGAAGTGGGACCTGGTAAAGATTAGAAAAGACTCTGGTGTCAGGCTGGAAATGAGGAAGAACAAGAATGGATGTTGGGAACTTCCAAACATCTTCACTACCAGGAGATGGGCTGTTTCCACAACAATTCCTGGTGGGGGTCACAGGAGAGGTATCCAACTGTAACACATTTTTCTTCATGTCTTGATTTAGCCTTTAACAACTGGGGGCATCACATAGAGGTGGACGGTCAGGGGCTCTGCAGCCAGTGGAGAATGACCCAGGCAACATCTTAATTTGAGAGCTCTGGCTTTTTATTTTATTTTTTTGGTATCGGGGATTGAACTCAGGGGCACTCAACCACTGGGCCACATCCCCTGCCCTTTTTTGTATTTGATTAGAGTCAGGGTCTCAGTGAGTTGCTAAGTGCCTCGCCATTACTGAGGCTGGCTTTGAACTGGAGATCCTCCTGCCTCAGCCTCCCAAGTGCTGGGATTACAGGCGTGCCCCACCGCGCCCGGCTGAGAGCTCTGGCTTTTAAGGCATACTTTCCTCTCCAAAGAAAAGCAGTCTTGCTGGACACAGTGGTGCACGGCTGTTATTCCAGTGACTGGGGAAATTGAGGCCGGAGGATCACAAATTTCAGGCTAGCCTCAGTAATTTAGCAAGACTTTGCCTTGAAATTTTAAAAAAAAGGCACTGGACAAGTGTTCTACCACTGAACTACATTCCCAGCCTGGAAGTGATTTCTCTCTTTAATTCTGATATTTTGTTAAGGTATAGGTGTGTGAGCACGATTTTTTATTACTTTTGTAGGATAAAGGAGAATAAGAGGGGGCTGGGGTTGTGGCTCAGTGGTAGAGCGCTTGCCTAGAACATGCGCGGCCCGGGTTCGATCCTCAGCACCATGTAAAAATAAACACATTGTGTACAACTAAGGCAAATAAATAAACTTTTTAAAAAAGGGGAATAAGAGATGTTAAAAGGACAAACATTTTCTTTTTTCTCTTATCCAATTTGTAGCTATTAAAACCTTTCAGCCCTCCATAGTAGCGCATGCCTGTAATCCCAGTGGTTCAGGAGGCTGAGGCAGGAGGATCAAGAGTTCAAAGCCAGCTTCAACAAAAAGCAAGGTGCTAAGCAACTCAGTGAGACCCTGTCTCTAAATAAAATACAAATAGGGCTGGGGATGTGGGTCAGTGGTTAAGCACCCCTGAGTTCAATCCCCGCTACCCAAAACCCTCCAAAAACCAAAAAACAAAACTTGCAGGGAAAAAAGCACTAGGAATCTGGGCAAAGGGAAAAGGGCAGATTTCCCCACTGGCCTCTCTTTGCTCTGAGTTATCCCTGCCTACTCTGCTATCCAAATGGTTTGGTCTTGGCTTGGAGAATTAGTTCTCCCTCTCTGCTCTTCCTCAGGGTCATTTACAGCTGGTCTTTGGAATTGAGTCCTTAGCATCAGCACACTCTGTCCTTATCCTAAACCTGGGGTTTAGAGTCACGTTGGCCACTCAGAGGTGGGCTCTTGGCTGTTGAGGCAGGAGGCACTTGACTTCCAAGAGGGCAAGAGGTCACCTGTTTGGGATGATCCATGGGAAGGGAACTCTGCAAATCCCAGCCTGTGCTCAGAGGGCTAGACCACCCACATTTCCCTTTGTCCCCAGCACAGGTGGATGGGAATCTCAGTCCATAACTGATGAGGATAAACTGGGCACGGTGGCGCACGCCTGTAATCCCAGCACTTGGGAGGCTGAGGCAGGAGGATCGCCAGTTCAAAGCCAGCCTCAGCAATGGCGAGGCACTTAGCAACTCAGTGAGACCCTGTCTCTAATAAAAAAAAATTCAAAAAAGGGCTGGGAATGTGGCCCAGTGGTCGAGTGCCCCTGAGTTCAATCCCTGGTATCAAAACAAAACAAAACAAAAACCTGATGAGGATAAACACAACATTTTTTTTTGGTGGGGGGGTGGTGAGTACCGGGGATTGAACTCAGGGGCACTCAACCACTAAGCCACATCACCAGCCTTATTTTGTATTTTATTTAGAGACAGGGTTTCACTGAGTTGCTTAGTGCCTCGCTTTTGCTGAGGCTGGCTTTGAACTTGTGATCTTCCTGCTTCAGCCTCCCGAGCCACTGGGATTACAGGTGTGTGCCATCAGTTCCGGCTACAACATTTTTTTCCCCCTGTAATGAAGATCTAACCCAGGGCCTTGCACATGCTAGACAAGTGCTCTACCACTGAGCTACATCCCTGCCCATTAAAATATTTTTCTATTTTGAGGTAGGATCTTGCTAAATTGCCCAAGCTGCCCTTGGATTTGTGATCCTCCTGCCTTAACCTCCCAAATAACTGTTTGCCAACATGACTTAATTTTTTAAAACAATTCACTAATTTCTGTTTTAAGTTTTCATTCTTTCTGGGATGTGGAAACTGGATGGAAATCAAGTTTCTTCCTTTTCTGGGGGTCAGGGGGAAGGCGTGGGGAGGGTTGTGCTGTCAAGGAATGAGGTGGGTTATTGGGTCCTTGGTCATTGCTCTGCGCAGGTCACCCCAAGCTGCCCTGGGGTTCTGTGTTGTGGCAGGGGCCTCATCTGTTGTTTCTCTGTCTTCCCTGGGGTGGGAATCTTGGAGACACTGCAGCACTCTGCTTGGACAGACCACAGAACCACTTCCCCCAGAGGGTTCTGCCTCCCACGTAGGGCTGGAGGCGAAGCAGGGCATAGGGGTCTTAGCTTCTGAATCTCACAAATCTCTAGGATTTTGCTCCATATGGCTTCCCCTCCTTTCCCCAGCTCGTATTCCACAAAGTCTCCCCTTTCCAGCTCTGGAGGGAAACTTCTCCTTACCGTCAATCCTCTCTGATATCTTGCTTCTGCAAACTTGCATCAGCTCCTGTTCTGCCCAGGCACATCCTCCCCTAGGGCAGTGAGCTAGCAGCTGTCTAACAGGTCTGAAGTCACCAGAGGGGTGGGGTGGGGCAGTGGGGGGTGGGGAATGTGAAAAACTGGTCGTGGGGGAGGATGGCTGGCTGCTATCTCAGAAATGCCACCAGTCTCTCCTCCTGCACTGGTGAAATGCATCCATTTGAATCCTTTCTTTCACCAAAGACAGTGCTCCCACAAACAGGTGTTTTTGTTTTGTTTTGGTACCAGGGATTGAACTCAGGGGCACTCGACCACTGGGTCACATCCCCAGCCCTTTTTTGAATTTTATTAGAGACAGGGTCTCATTGAGTTGCTAAGTGCCTCGCCATTGCTGAAGCTGGCTTTGAACTGGTGATCCTCCTGCCTCAGCCTCCCAAGTGCTGGGATTACAGGCGTATGCCCTGCACCTGAACTTTTATGAACTTGCAGGTTGGGGTTGATCAGTTGGGGCAGAGAGTGACTTGCGTGGAATACTGGAGGTGGGGCTGTGGCGGAGTGTCAAGGGCCTGCAGTTAACAGCACTCCCTAACCATGTTTTAGGGTCTTTTAAACATTTTTTTTAGTTGTAGATGGACACATACTTTTATTATATTTATTGTTTTGAGTACTGGGGAATGAACCCAGGGGCACTTTACCACTGAGTCACACATCCCCAGCCCTTCTTTATATTTTATTTAGAGACAGGGTCTCACTGAGTTGCTTAGGGCCTCGCTGTATCGCTGAACTCACAATTCTCCTGCCTTAGCCTCCCAAGCCTCTGGGACTATAGGCGTGCACCACCATGCCTGGCCCCTTATTTATTTATTGTTATGTGTTGCTGAAGATTGACCCCAGAGCCGAACATGTGCTAGGCAAGTGCTCTACCACTGAGCTACAACCGCAGCCCCTGTTTTAGGGTCTTAATGACAGGTTTATTATGCTGAGGAGAGTTTAGTGGACACGAGCTCTCCCGAGGAAAGGTCCCACAGCTGTCCACTGAAAGCCAAGTGAGTGAACAAATTAAAATGAACTTGAATCCAATTCCTTAAGTGTGCAAGCAGCAGCCGGGCACGAGCATTCACTAGTACTCACTAGGTATGTTGTTAAACAGACCCATGGCGTTCTGAACAGTTCACTTAGAGGCAAGCTAATAAATGAAAGCTTAAAAGTGAACAAATAAATATAACTCAGATAACACGTGTCTTTGCTTTCGGCTGGGAAGCCAGCCAAGTGTCATGCATTTTGGATTAATATTTTTTAGGGAAAGCAAATTAATGACTTAGTAAATAGAATTTGCTAGACAAGCTCTTTCAAAACCTGGGAGGAAAAAAATGATAAGAAAGGGTCATTAGTGATTCAAGGAAAGTCTATTTATTGTTTAAAAGCCAGCTACTTTAGCTCAAGAGGCAAATATTTGCTTTTTTTATATTGGCCTTAAAAGTATTGATATATTTGAATAAAGATTAGGCTGATAATTAATCAGTGTTAACATCCAAGTTTCACTCGAAGCTGGAATTAACTCAACTCAACTACACTCGGATGCAGAATCAAAAGTGTGAGCCTTAGCTGGGCGCGGTGGCTCACGCCTGTAATCCCAGCACTTGGGAGGCTGAGGCAGGAGGATCACCAGTTCAAAGCCAGCCTCAGCAATGGCGAGGCACTTAGCAACTCAGTGAGACCCTGTCTCTAATAAAATACAAAAAAGGGCTGGGGATGTGGCCCAGTGGTCGAGTGCCCCTGAGTTCAATCCCTGGTATAAAAAAAAAAAAAAAAAAAAAAAAAGCTTGAGCAGCCTTAATAAGGAGGCTGAAAGGTGTAGAGGGCTGGCATGACTAACTTATCCTGCTCTTTGATTTTACCTAAATGTGTTTCTGATATCTATAAGGAGAGCAAATTTCCAGATTGAGGATGGTTCCCTGGGTTCTCTTGGAATGCCACATCAAAGGTTATTTGCGGCCTGCAGCAGAATATGAGAGCAGCCCACTTTGGGCTGGCAGGTGAGTGTCCAAGGCTGCTTTTCCCCATCAGGGAAGGATGTTGCCTGTGAAGGAAGGAAGAGATGAGTCGTATGACCCTTGCATCTTGCACCCTGCATCTAACACTTCATCTGGTCTAACCTCCTCTAGTAACAGATCAGGAGACAAGGTGGGTTAGACTGCAGACCCCCATCACTCCTGAGCAGGCTTAGAATCCAAGTCTGCCATCCTAAATCCAATGCCCATCTATTTTGTTATGACGAGTCCCTAAAACGCCACTTCTGTGTGCTGTCAAGAGATGTCCTCCATCTCCTGAAAGGGGTTTTGTGGTCAATGCCGGCTAAAACAATGTAAACAGACTACTTTTCCCTCCTTCATGAATTCTCGGGACCTTTAAAATGTTTAGATCCATTGAAAATCTCTAAGAGGAAATATGGGTCATCTTAAAAATGTTAGATGACTGGGCACAGTGGTGCACACCTGTAGTCGCAGCTACTCAGGAGGTTGAGGCAGGAGGATCATTTGAAGGAGTTCAAGGCCAGACTGGGTGATATAGAAAGACCCTGTTACAAAAAAAAAAAAAAAAAAAAAAAAAAAAGAAAGAAAGAAAAGGAAAAAGGTTTCATTTTATTATTTTAACCAGGAATTGAACCCAGGGGTGCTTAACCACTAAGACACAACCCCAGCCCTTTTTATATTTTATTTAGAGAATTGGTCTCACTAATTTGCTTAGGGCCTCTCTAAATTGCTGAGGCTGGCTTTGAACTTGCAATCCTCCTTCCTCAGCCTCCTGCCTGCTGGGATTACAGTTGTGTGCCACCATGCTGGGCCGATTTCATGATTTTATACATGAGCAGAGAATGTACTTTCCCTCTAGTGCATCAAAATGCTGGGTAAGGGCTGGGGTTGTGGCTCAGCGATATAGCACTTGCCTAGCACGTGTGCGGCCCGGGTTCGATCCTCAGCACCACATAAACATAAATGCAGGGCTGGGGTTGTGGCTCAGCGGCAGAGCACTCGCCTCGCACGTGCGCGGCCCGGGTTCGAAACTCAGCACCACGTAAACATAAATGCATTGCATTGTGTACAACTAAAGTAAATAAATAAATATTAAAAAAAAAAAACATAAATGCATTGCATTGTGTATAACTAAAGCAAATAAATAAATATTTTTTTTTAAATGCTGGGTAAGAAATGGTTAAAAATTTTGGTTTTGAAAGCTGAGGAATCCATTCTACCTGTTGCAGAATAATTTTCACGACATATAAGAAATTCCTTGCAGAATATGGTAGGAAAAGTAATAATCTATTTCAACTCCCTTCTCTGCTATTGTTTATGATTTTCAGTGAAACCTACTTGCAACTTGAAGGTTGAGAATGCGGGACTGTGAATCTGCCAGGGATTGGGTGAGGCCTTTGAGTTGCCTGGGGAGCAAAATTTAAGGAAGCGCTTGCTCTTGGTGTTAGGCAAACGCAGCCCTATGCTTACATGAACCTGAGAATGAGTGCCTCCTTAAATCACACACCTGCCGCCACTTTGCTGTAGTCCTGGCTGGAGGTTGAGTGGTATGTACACTAGACTTGGAGCGTGGTCCCCAGGAAAATGGGTTGCAGACTCAGCATGTGCTGAATCAATCACACCCCAGTGGCTAAAGAAAAATTGGGTCACAGTGCCAATTCCATGGGACATGTGGGAGTAGAGACATCATGAATAGGCTGGTCTCGGAACAGGACATCATCTATAAGAAAGTGACATTGTTTTAAGAAGTGCAACCGTGGTGTTTCTTTGTGGCTCAAAGCACCCACTGGAGTTAAAGGGATGGAAGCGTAAATACCTGAGTCATCAAGGAAGGGGCTGGGCTAAAGGAAAGAATGACTCCTAGTGGAGGAGAAGGCGGACAATTCCAGGTTTCCTGACTCACACAAATCTGTTCACAGAAGAGAAACGGGGGTCTCTTTTTTTATGAAGCAATTTTTATGGCTTCAAAATGGGAGTCTCCTCCCGCTGCTTAGATGATTCAGAACTGGGCACTATGAATAGATTTCATTAGATGCCCTCCAAGGTTTATTTTTATAAACTTGAAGTTAGCACTCGGCATTTGCAAAGCAATTAATAGTGTATGTGTTAGTTAATATCCCATTTTCGGTTCAAGAGCAATATTTTGTTACTTAAAAATTAATAGCAATATCACAAAGGGCTTATAAAAAGAGATATATTGCTCCGATAGGCAATTCCATATAGTGCTAAGTTTTTATTTGCCATTACTTTAATTACTTAGATATTATTTTATATGTTTTCATTATTTTAAAGTGCCTTGGGAGTATGAAAGATGTCTTACAGATAATGTATTCCATTTTAGCCAGAACAGTCTAATCATAAGTAGCTGTAGATTAATGCATTTATCACTTAAAATTTCTTTTTAATGTTCTGTAAGCAAGTGAAATTGATGTCTTGGGGAAGCCCAATACCTCCCATGCCACGGAACTCCTCCTCAGTGAATACTTCTTCATTAGATTATGAATATTCCTGGAAATGGAAAAGAAAAAAAGCTAGCAATAAGTAAACAGCCTACTGCAGCATGACAGACCCTAGTGAGTGCTCTTGCTTAGAAAGCACCTCGCATCCTTTGGACGGGGAATCATCTATTTTAAACTAAACTGGGTCTCCAGATTCCACATGCACAAATTCTTCTCCATTTCCTCATCGGTGGGTTGGTGTGACTGTTGGCTCTGCAGAGGTGGCAGCGTTTCAGGGAGGGTTTCAAGTGTCCACAGAGCCCTGTGGTTTTCCTTCAGCAGGCGCACTCCGGAGATAGATGTGACTCATGGTCATGATCCTTTGATGAAGGTTTTTAAAAATAACCTATAGCCTCTATTTTTGGAGAACCTGCCAAGCTGCAGGGCTCCCTTTCTGCCCAGAAAGTAATTAACAATCTCGAATCCCTCAGGAGATGGATATCACTGAAGTTTCTGGTATGGAAACAAAAATGAACCGATTAAGCTCTGCGCAGGGCTTCTGAAACAAAAAAAGGGCCACCCTCCTTTCACCGCCTGCCCTGGAAGGAGCCGGCTAACTCCAAGCATCAGATCAATCGGAGAAAACTTCTGGCAGGTGTTATAAAAAGGGGGTCTACACCAAAACTGGTGCAAAGCAGCTCGGCCCTTTCTTTTCAAGCAAGCGTCTCCCCCCTTGACTTGAGCTCATTTGTTATTCAATTTCACTTCCCAGTCAGTGCTAAAGGTCTGAAAGCTTTTGGCAGGTTTCAGTGGAATAATTTAAGTGCTCTAATAAAAAGACCAGAGGGGGGAAATTATACAAATTCATTCTGAATCAACCAAAACTTTTACAAAATAAGAGAACCTGTGGTTTGAGAAGAGAGAATGCATACCAGTGGCACTGTGAATTAGTCCGGGATTCCTCCCCAGGGACAGACTGTTCAGTTGACAATACCTTAGGCAAGTGACCCCGCCCAGACTAATTCTGTACCTTCTTGCAAATTGAGTGATCAGGTCAAAATCGTGGGGGACCTGTCTCTGTGTATTTGGCAATTTACAGTCAAGTTCATTAAAATATCAGAGTCTATCCATTTGGAAATGTTCTTTAGTCCTCATTGTTATTTTATTTTATTTTTTTGAAGATGATAAGCAATGTGATCTTTTGTTGCTCACGTTACACGTGTGTGTGCTGTTAGTGCTCTATAAATGGGAATCCCGGTTAATACTTGTTTTTCTCAACATTACATTTTGCCAGTTTGTTTTCTCATTACAGTTTTCAATTGCTTCTGGATGCTGCAGCTCTTCTTAAATTAAATTTTGTTGCTTTGTCGGAGTTCATTCTTTAGCAATGCTTTCAAACAGGGTTTGTGAATGGTCTATTTTCTGAGTCCTTGCTTTCTTGCAATGCCTACTTATTCCTCGGTGAATGATATTTTCTCTTGAAGTCTTTGTTCACATTTTTTAAAAAAAATTAATTTATTTGCTTTAGTTGTACACAATGCAATGCATTTATGTTTACGTGGTGCTGAGGATCGAACCCGGGCCGCGCATGCGTTAGGCGAGCGCTCTACCACTGAGCCACAACCCCAACCCTCACATTTTTTTTTTCTGTCAGAATTTTAAAGATCTAGCTTTGCTGTCTTCAACTATTGCTAATAAGAATGTGGTCTCTCTCTCTCTTTCCCTCTCCTCTCTCTTCCTCTCCATCCCCCCCTCTCTCTTTTCCTGTGCACGATCTGCTTTTCTCTCATGAAGATTTAGGGTTTTCTCTTTGTCCTTGGTATTCAGAAATTTTGCCAGGATGTGACTACAATTTGTGTGACATTTTTCCTACTTGGGTCTTAGGCACTTTTGTGCTGAGGAATCATGTATTTCATTAACTTTGGACATTTTTCTTTTTCTTTTCTTTTTCCTTTTTCCTTTCTTTGTTTCTTTCTTTCTTTCTTTCTTTTTTTTTTTTTTTGTACCAGGGATTAAACTCAGGGGCACTCGACCACTGGGCCACCTCCCCAGCCCTTTTTGTATTTTATTAGAGACAGGGTCTCACTGAGTTGCTAAGTGTCTCGCCATTGCTGAGGCTGGCTTTGAACAGGTGATCCTCCTGCCTCAGCCTCCCAAGTGCTGGGATTACAGGCCTGCACCACCGCGCCCGACTTGGATATTTTTCTTCTATTATCTTTTTTTTTTTGGTACTGGGGATTGAACTCAGGGGCCCTTGACCACTGGGCCACATCCCCAGCCCTTTTTGTATTTTATTTAGAGACAGGGTCTCACTGAGTTGCTAAGTGCCTCGCCATTGCTGAGGCTGGCTTTGAACTCGCAATCCTCCTGCCTCAGCCTCCCAAGTGCTGGGATTACAGGCGTGCGCCACCGCGCCCGGCTTCTATTATCTTTTAAATATTTTTTCTTCCATCTATCCTCTTTGTTCTCTCAGAAATGTTCTTCACTAGATTAGCAATTTATGAAATTATTTTCCATGTTCCCAACTTTTTTTTTTCTCTCCTTCTTCCTTCCCCTCCTCCCTCTCTCCCTCTCTTCCTTCCTTCCTTCCTTCCTTCCTTCCTTCTTTCTTCCTTTCTTTCCTTTCCTTCCTTTGTATCAGAGATTGAACCCAGGGTCGTTGGGTCGTTTTTTTACCACTGAGCCACATCCCCAGCCCTTTGAAAAAAAAAAATTTTTTTTTTTTTTTGTTTTTTTTTTTTTTTTTTTTTTTTTCATTTTCAGAAAAGATCTCACTAAGTTGCTTAGGGCCTTGCTAAATTGCTGACTCTGGGTTTGAATTTATAATCCTCCTGCCACAGCCTCCTGAGCATCTGGGATTACAGGCATGTCTCACACACCCGGCTCTTTCTAACTTTTCTTTCTTACTTTTCATCTCTTTTCAGAGAATTCCTGACTTCAGTCTTCTCATTTGTGCCTCTGCTGTTGCCATTCAGCTGGTTAGTCCGTCCTGTCTTTTTTTGTGTGTTTAATGGCAGTGATCAAAAATTTCATTTTCAAGATCTCAGAGATCTCAAGATTCAACAGATGTAATATCTGCTTCTATGTTCAGGAGGGTATTGGTTAAATTTATTTGAGAGTCATCTTCTGCTTTCTTTTTTAATCAATAAACTGTTTTCCTAGATGTTTATTCTTCCATTGTTTAAATCTGGGGTCTCCTTTCATGGGGTTGGTTTTCCTGGAGGTTCCTGCTGTGAGCAGGAAGCCTGAGCTGCAGGACTCCATCCGCCACCCTCAAGTCCCCGCATCCTTTGAGTCTGAGCAGGCTCTTCAGGCCTTTACTCCCAACAGCCAGGGTCTGTGGCTGTCGCTGGCCCTGGCCTCCGCCTGCTGGATGGCTCTGCCAGCACACACCAAGAGCCAGAAGTGTCTGGGAGTTTGGGTCCCTGGGGACAGTTTAGATACTGATGGCACAGGGGATATAAATCCTGAGGTCCCTTCCAGCTTGATGTGGCTCTGCAGTGGGACCTGTGCTGTCTCCTGAACCCCTTGCATTTGGTCAGTCATCCTCTGAAGAACCCTATCTATCACACCTTGGATGGTCTCTTTCCCTCCTGGTCCCACTTCCCCATGTCCCTACTCATTTTATTTTTTCCTTTTAATTTTTTATTTTTTCTATCTAGTTGTACATGACAGCAGAATGCATTTCAATTCCTCGTATACAAATGGAGTGCAACATTTCAATTCTCTGGTTGTACACGGTGTAGATACGTACCATTCGTGCAATCATACATGTACGTTGGGTAATGATGTCCATCTCATTCCTTACTCATTTTTCCTGAGAACATTTTCTAATAAATCAGCTTCCCATCAATCTTTTGTTGTTGTTGTTGTTACTGGGGATTGAAGCCAGGGGTGCTTAATCACTGAGCCATATCCTCAGCACAGCACACACCCCCTCCTTTTTTTTTTTTTTTTTTTTTTCTTTTATTTAGAGACAGGGTCTTGCTGAGTTGAAGAAAGAAAAGTTAGGAACAGTTGGGTGTGGTGGCACATGCCTATTTAGAGATGGGGTCTTGCTGAGTTGCTTAGAGCTTCGCTAAGTTGCTGAGGCTGGCTTTGAACTTGTGATCCTCCTGTCTCAGCCTCCAGAGCCACTGTGATTATAGGTGTGTGCCACTGCACTTGGCTACAAATCAGTTTTGAACTGCAAAACTGGAGCATGGAATTTGGCCACTCATTCCTTTATTGAGCACTTGTTGTATACCAGGCACTGTAGACACAACAATAAACAGAAACAATAATAAAAAACTGCTGATGTTTTGGATTTTTGTTTGCTCACATTCTTGTTCTTTCCCTTCTACTCTCTCTCCCCACCACTTTTTCCTTTCCTACCCCTTTTGGAAAACAACTTGACAACATATTTAAAAAAAAAAAAAAAAGCCCTAGGATTAAGTATTCTCTTTAACATGGAACCTGCCATTTCAGGAAATTTATCCTAAGGAAATTATATGAAATGAGGAAAATTATGTGTGTGTAAAGATGTTTATGTTCATAAGCATGAAAATTCGTAAAACAACCTAAATGTGCCCCAGGAGGAAGGTTAACAACTGTATTTTAGGCTCCCTGGATGCACAATAGAGCAGGAATTGGAAATTGTAATGGTCAGGACTATTATGGTCATCACAAAAATGCTTAAATGTTAAATGAAAAGAACTGACTAAGAAATCATATATACAGTAGATTATGATCAATTTTACAAAATACATGTGCATGCATGCCCAGATTAAAGGGAATGCATTTTAACTAAGAATAGAAGTGATATTAAGGAAATAAGATTACAAGTGAATTTTTTTTTTAATATATCTCTATCTATTTATTTATGGTTTAGGTATAAAAACAATGTTACTAATTGATTCTTGGAGTTAAAACCTGGAATGCTGTCCTTCTAGACTCTAAATCATTATATTGCTGGCTGCTTTTTGACATTCCAGTCCCAGATCAAACAGCACTTTCCTTGAGCAGCGACCTAATTACCCCTGACTCCTAACTCCACGATTCTCCACCTTGTCTGGTTTCTTTCTGATGAATTCTATCTAGAAGTCTGATTTATGCTTGTGTTTACTTGTATACCATTTCTCTCACCCAACTGGAATGCAAGCCGTGTGAGAAGGAAGACTCCACAGTCTGAGTTACCCATTGAAGCCCCAGTGTCTTCAATGCCAAGTTTTGGAGAACATTTGTTGAATGAGAGCATGCACCACTCATTCATTCCATAGTCTTGATAAGTTGGGCATAGGACATCCTTCAGATCATAGATTCTAGTACCTGCCATGATCTGACCCTTGCCTCCTCGCTAACTTTACCCCCTGCCAATTCTTGCCTCAAGTTTTAATCTCCAGTCATGCTGATTGCTAGAAGTTTCTCTCAAAAGCCATGTGGTGCCCATGGGCACATCTCCTCTCTAATCCATTGTTGCCTCTGCTCAACATGCCATTTCCATCTCACTTCATCTGACCAGCTCTTGCTCAAGGTTCAGCTCTGCTGTCACCTTAGTCCTAATTGCTACCTTGACTTCTGGGATACACCATGACCTTGATGTTCCCCCAACACAACTTTGTGTTGTGCCTCGACCAGAATGGGAACCCATGAGAACAAGAGTGGCGTCTTATTCATCCTTACCACCATGCATTTCCTGGCCGGTCCCTGGCGGACAGTAGGCACTCAATAATTGTGTGTCAAAATGAAATTAATTGTTCTGCCGGGAGGTGGGGGGGGGGGTCCTAATATGTGCCATACATGGTGCTGGATGGCATGGCACATTAGGAAGATTAACTGAAAATAAAGCAGAATATGAGAGGTTCCTTGACATGGGCCAGCTCATGGGTGATCTCCCCCATGAGATCACCAATATGGCTACTATCTAAATAATAAGAGATTTTGCATAAAAACCCATATATCGAGCCGGGCGCGGTGGCGCACGCCTGTAATCCCAGCACTTTGGGAGGCTGAGGCAGGAGGATCGCGAGTTCAAAGCCAGCCTCAGCAATGGCGAGGCACTTAGCGACTCAGTGAGACCCTGTCTCTAATAAAATACAAAAAAGGGCTGGGGATGTGGCCCAGTGGTCGAGTGCCCCTGAGTTCAATCCCTGGTACCAAAAAAAAAAAAAAAAAAAAAAAAAAAACAACAACCATATATCTGACTTCTTCTAAAGAAGAAAAATAATAGTTCTGGCAATATACTGGAATTAAATGGAAGTGCTTTCCGGATTATGTGGCCATCAACGGCTAGTCCTTCCTGGCCCCTATCACGCCTCTTAGTTTGTACCGCCTAAGGTAAATTGTATTAAGAAAAATTATGAAAAAGTGAAAATAAGGCAACAGCATATATATTTTCAACATGTTACAGCATTGTCTACTTGGCCTTGAGAGGGTTAGTTAATTCTCTACAACTGTACCATCCAAGGCTATACCCACCTGTGGCTATTTATATTAAACTTAATTAATTAAACTTAAATTAATTAAAAGTAAATAAAATTAAGAATTCAGTTTCTCAGGCATCCTAGCCACCTTTTAAGTGCTTGCTTGCCACCCGGGAGCACCGGCAACGTGGCTAGCACGGTGACAGCGCAGATACCGAACTTTTCATCAACGCAGAAAGTTCTATTGGGGGATGTCGATCCAGGAAATGGACCTTGTTTGATTTACTATTGATTAGGGCCCAGTCACATGTTCACTTATGGATTTTTGCCCAAATAGATTTCTGTCTGTGGGACAAGATAACCCCAAAGGTTACAGCTTTATTGCCCTGGAAGACATTAACCATTCAATTTGTGCAGAGTTATTTCAGCGTGCCTTTGCTGACTGACCAGATAAGCCCCTGTTCCTTGAATTTTCCTTTGTATTAGCTTTTCCATCCTGCTGGTTTTCTCATTAATGAGCGTAGTGGCTTGAAGGGGTGGCCTTCAAAAGACAAGTCTACGTCCACGCAAATCCCTGTGAATGCCACCTGATTTAGGAAAGGGGCCTCTGAAGATGTAATTAGGTTGAGAATCTTGAGATGAGATTGTCCTAGATTCCCCTTTTAGGACTTAAATCCGAGATGAGCTGGAAGAGGAAGGAAGCCTTCTTCTCCCAGAAACTCAGGAAACTCAGGAAGGAGCAAGGCCCCGAGGACACCTTGATGTTGGACTTCTGGCCTCCAGGACTGTGAGAGAATGAATCTGTGTTTTTTTAAGCCACTTGGTTTGTGGTGATTCATTACCGCAACCCTTAGAAACCTATATGATCAGTTCAGCTTTTGGGATATGCTCTTTTTGATATTTCTGTGAGAGTCATGCTTTTAAATTCCAAAGATTTTACTTTGAGATTTTCTATTTTCTATTCAAGCTCATGCTATTCTTTTCTCTTACGTTCTTACACTTGTTTTTTTTTTTTTTTTTTTTTACTGCCGTAATCATGACAGTGTTTAAAATGAAGATGCAGTCCTTGACCTCATATCCCAGCCTGACGGGAAGAAATAGTCTCAAGATGGACAGAGTCATGAGGAGCAGGGGACACGGTGCCCTGAGAACATGCATTCTGAACTAGCCTGCCTGGGGTCAAATGCTGGCTCTGCTCTAAGGTACCTTGGGTGAGTAATGTGTCCCATTTGTCTCTTGACTGATGCTTCTGTAAAAGGGGACAATAATCGCTACCTCGTAAGACTTTTAATCTCCAAATGGTATACACAGAGGTGTGTGTGAAGGATTGAAGGAACTGATGGGTACGATATATAGTGAATCTGGATTTTAAAAATTCATGTTATAATTATCATGTAAAGCTCAACTCTGTGATTATGCTGTATTATTTGCATGCAGACAGACAGTCTGTTTTGCAGGTTGGGCAGCCAGGGAAGCAGGCTTGGAGGGTGCTCTAGGGCACATTGGGAACTGCCCTTGGGACCAGCACCCCGGGCAGGGAGGAAGGCAGCAGGAGTGTCAGAGGGGGGGTTGTGAGCTGAGCTGAGGCCCACAGACTGCCAGTGCCAACCCTCAGGAGGCTCTAAAATGTCCTCAGCTCAGCTGACACAACCAGGCTTTCCTACCCCCTGCTGTCTTCAGTCTCTGTGTGTGGGCTGCCCACCCACCGCCCTCTTCCCAGCAGCTGGCCACCAAGTCCTTCACTGAAAGGCTCTGGGCACTTGCTCACCACGCTCTGTGGCCCTCCTCTAGGGTGTCCTCATGTTTCATTAGCCAGCGAACCTTGAAAAATGAGAAGTTCTGTCCCAGGGAGGCTGGATGAGGCTTCATCCCTCCTGGCTCGCAGCGGGTGACAGGTCAGTGTCTTCTTCCGCCCACTCCTCCCTTCCTGCCTATAGCCTCTACCCGCCCCTTGCCCTTGCTGCGCACTGGTGTAAAAATGGAAGGAAGCCCAGAGGGGAGGAGCTGGATCTGAACTGACAGCTCCCTCCCTGCAATTGCCTGAGCTTGCCACACCCCAGGGTTTACCAAGGTGTGTGTCCCCATGGGGCCCTGGGCCAGCCACAGCCCCCCCCCCCCAAGGAGTACGGTGTGCAAAAGGGACTGTCCCAAGGGCTGCCTTTCAAATAACCCAAGGAGCCACGCTTTAAAAGCTTAAATTCCAGAGGGATTATTCCTGTCAGGGGAAAGGAATAAAAGGAATCCACTTCTGTAAACATGAAACAAAGATCAGAATAAGGGTTTAAATGTAATGCTTAACTAAGCCACGGAAAGGCGTGGAAGATTGTACAGTGCTCTGGGCTAGGTTTTTGTTTCTGATCCCAAGAAGAGAGAAATGGTTAAGTGAGTGGGTTAAATGCAGGATTTAGCTGCTTGGAGAGGTTTGAGCTGGAACCATCTCAGCTTCCCCTGTTGGTCTTGCCAGGAGAAGCAGAGAGCTACAAAAGCATTCATTCATTTATTTTTATCTATTTTATCTTTTTATTTTTTTTGGGGGGGGGGGAGGGAATGAACCCAGGAGCACTTTACCACTGACCCACATCCCCAGCTCATTTTATTTTGAGGCTGTGTTTCACTGAGTTGCTTAGGGCCTCTCTAAATTGCTGAGGCTGGCTTTGAACTTGCAATCCTCTGCCTCAGCCTCCTGAGCTGCCAGCAGGGCCAGTGCATGTTGTCCCCTGTGGCATAGCGTGGAAACAAAGTCACAGGGCTGCAGTGAGCCTGCATTACCAGCATAGTTCCCATGTGGCCTCTCGATTTTCATGAAGTGAGAATGACTGGTTCTAATCCTCATCCTGCCACCTAGCAGTTGGTGTGACCCACATGAGTCACTGACCCTCAGCCTTAGTTTCTTCATCTGTATAATGTGGATAAGAGCTAGTGTATAAGTAAACCGGGCACGGTGGCGTATGCCTGTAATCCCAGCACTTGGGAGGCTGAGGCAGGAGGATCGCGAGTTCAAAGCCAGCCTCAGCAATGGCGAGGCACTTAGCAATTCAGTGAGACCCTGTCTCTAATAAAATACAAAAAAAAGGGGTGGGGATGTGGCCCAGTGGTCAAATGTCCCAGAGTTCAATCCCTGGTACCAAAAAAAAAAAAAAAAAAAAAAAAAAAAAAGGAGCTAGTGCATAAGAAATGGTCTTATGTGCAAGTACAGGAACTGTCTACCTCCATTAAACAAAAAGGGAAGTTACTGGGGCAGAAGGAGACCTGCAGACCACACAGGATCCCCGTGCCAATAAGACTGAGGGCTGATACTGGACAGTAACAGACAAAACCACAAATAGAAATCCCCTGCAAATGGCTGTCACACCCTCTTTCTTCTGGGACATGGTCTGAGAAGTGCTCATCCTAGTATGTGGTAAGAGTCCATGTTCAAAAAAAAAAAAAAAGGCAGCCTCTATGCTTCCATACCATGGAATTCCTCTCAACCACCAAAAGGAATCAATTACTGACAAAACAATCCTGATGATTCTCAAAAACTTTAGGTTGAATGAAGGAAACCAAACCAAGAGTTGGTTTGGTGATTCGAAATTGTGTAATTCCATGTATTTGAAGTTCTAAAAAATAATCTGTGCTGTGGCAATAGAATTGAGAACAGTGGTGATCTCCAAAGCAGGGACACAGGGTTCAGGAGGAATACCTCCAGAAGGCATGAGCGAACTTTCTAGGGTGATTGAAGTATTCCATCTCTTTTTTTTCTTGTGGTGCTGTTGACTGAACCCAGGGCCTGGTGCATTCTGAGCAAATAGTCTTTGAGCTATGCCTCCAGCCCCAGTATTCTATATCTTTTTTTTTTTTTTTTCCCCCTCTTCAGTATTCTGTATCTTGAATAAGGAGTTGGTCACTCAATTACAGGCATTTGTTAAAACTCATCAAAATATGCATATTTGGAAGTTATGTATGTTTATGTAAATTATACCTCAATTAAACTGTTTTAAAAATGTACTGTTTTTCTTTAAATATTTATTTATATGTTTTTATTTTTATTTTTATTTATTTATTTATTTTTTGTGGTACCGGGGATTGAACTCAGGGGCACTCGACCACTGGGTCACATCCCCAGCCCTTTTTTGTATTTTTATTTAGAGACAGGGTCTCACTGAGTTGCTAAGTGCCTCGCCATTGCTGAGGCTGGCTTTGAACTCGCGATCCTCCTGCCTCAGCCTCCCAAAGTGCTGGGATTACAGGCGTGCGCCACCGCGCCCGGCTGTCCTTATATGTTTTGACTTGTACACAATGCCTTCATTTTTACATGGTGCTGAAGATCGAACCCGGGCCACACACGTGCTAGGTGAGTGCTCTACTGCTGAGCCACAACCCCAGCCCCTTAAAAATGTACTGTTTTTTCTTATCTTCAATTGGCGACCAGGGCTTTCTCACAGATAGCATTATTTTTTTAAAAAATATTTATTTATTTACTTTTAGTTGTACACAATGCAATACATTTATGTTTACATGGTGCTGAGGATCGAACCCGGGCCGCGCAGGTGCGAGGCGAGCGCTCTGCCGCTGAGCCACAACCCCTGCCCCAGATAGCATTATTAATAAAAACAACTGCCGGGCGCGGTGGCGCACGCCTGTAATCCCAGCACTTTGGGAGGCTGAGGCAGGAGGATCGCAAGTTCAAAGCCAGCCTCAGCAATGGCGAGGCACTTAGCAACTCAGTGAGACCCTGTCTCTAAATAAAATACAAAAAAAGGTCTGGAGATGTGACCCAGTGGTCGAGTGCCCCTGAGTTCAACCCCCAGTACCACAAAATAAATAAATAAATAAATAAAAATAAAAATAAAAACAACTGCCTAGCCGATTTACTTCAGCTCCACCTGACGCCCACATATTTCAAATGTCATTTGAAATCACAAGTGAAAATTTAGGAGAGTTTAAGGAGTTTGTTTTAAGGAGTTCTATCGGCGGAGTATTGGTTCCCCCCAAATTCATGTGATGAAACCTAATCTCCAAAGCAATAATATGAAGAGGTGAGGCCTTAGATGAGGTCATGAGGGCAGAGTCCTTATGATGGCCTTAGTGCCCTTCCAAAAGAGGCTTTTGGGAGTTTGTTTGCCCTTCTGCCACATGGGGATGCAGTGAGAAGGTTCCATCTGTGAACAAGACACATAACTGCTATCACCTTGGTGTGGAACTTCCCAGCCTCCAAAACTCTGAGCAATAACTTTCTCATATTTACAAGCCACCCAATTTATGGACTTTTTGTTATAGCAGTTGCAATGGACTAAGACATTGGGTTTGGCTATATCAGCAGATGATCTCTCCCCCTAGAAACAGAGAACATGCATGTAGAACTCTTTAACAGCAAGTGGACATGGTGACGCCTAAGCAGGTGGTCGGAGGACTCATCTTGAACAAGAAATAGACTAGTCCGGGTATTGCTAAATACCTATGTGTTTACCATAGTAGCAGCACACATGGGTCTGTGATGAATAGGGAAAAATAGTAGTTTGAGGAGCACTGTTTGTTTTAGGCTACTGTCTAGCTCCTAAGCCACCGCCCTAGCTCCACTGGGCTCTTTGTGCATCTTTGTGGTCCACATGGAGCATGCTCAGTGAATCTTTGTGCATTTGTATTGATCTTAGGCCTGAAGCTTCAGATAAACAAAACTAGGCTACTCCCGTTCTTGAGATTGTCCTCCACTGGGAAAAACCTAGACAAAGCAGGGAAGGCTAGATGAAGCAAACCTTCTCTTGAGAGCCTAGAAAAATGTCTAACTATCCTAGATATTGTTCCAAGGCCAGTCACAAACACAGAGATGGCTAGTTGCCACCCTCAATATCTCTTCTCTACTTCTTCCATATTTTCTGTTTATTTGCTGGGCATGTTGTGGCCAGGAATGAATTTTGATTTCCCAGGGGTGGGGTGTGGCATAACGGTAGAGCACCTGCCTAGCTAGTGTGAGGCCCTGGGATCAATCTCTAGCAACACACACACACACACACACACACACACACACACACACTTGATTTTTGATTTCTTAGCTTCCCTTGCTGCTAGAAACTTGTTGTTTCTCCAATAAGATGAATACTTTGGGACATCCACGAAGGTAGTCTAATGGGAGCTGACCTGGCAAGGAGGGACCTTATTTTTTTGTTTTCAGGTCTATTATTCTGGCTTGCAACTTTGGCAGCCCATGTTGGACCATGAGGCGACCTTGGGGATAGAAGCCAGCCCTGGATGCCTGCCTCTGAGTTTCATTTATAGAAGAAACGAATAGGCTTCTATCATGTTCAAGCTATTTTTATCTTAGATTTTTGTGTTTCATGTAGGGAAATCTAAATCTCATTGATACATAAGCCAAATTTTTCCTTCTATTCTTCATTTCACTGACACTAATCCGTGAAATGACCCTTCCCTAAACCATCCTTCATCCTAGAGGTAACTGAGGAAAGCAGACTTGTAGGACAGCAGTCTGATTACACACTCTCAGGCATGTTTGCATTTACAAAAGGACTACCAGAAAAAGCCATGCTTCACCTCAAAGAAGCATTACAAGTGAAAATAAAAATTTGGAATCTTGCTGGGTGTGGTGGTGCATGCCTGTAATCCCAGTGACTCTGGAGGCTGAGGTAGGAGGATCTCAAGTTCAAGGCTAGCCTCAGCAACTTAGCAAGTCCCTAAGCAACTTAATGAGACCCTGTCTCAAAATTAAAAAAAAAAAAAAAATAAGGGCTGGGGATGTAGCTCAGTGGTAAAATGCCCCTGAGTTCAATCCCCAGTACAAAAGAAAAGAAAAGAAAAATTGGAATCGTATAACTTTTTTATGTAGATACAGATAGGGACTCTGAGAAATGTATAAAATGCAGCCTCTTGCCTTTGAGAGCCACTTTGTGGTGACTTGGCTACAATTATGAGACGAAAAATAAAAGTTAAGCAGCTACTTTCAGGATTTAGGCAAATGTGTTTGGAAAGGCTATAAATTAAAGATTTGCTGGAGGGAGACATTATACAAGTTAAGGTTTCAGAAAACACTCTAAAGGGAAATTATATTTTCTAACATTTATTTGCAGGTTTGCAAAGCAACTATTTCCCATATAAAGGCTCATTTCCATTAGGAAAGAGGCCGTGGTATAGGAAGTTAAGTGTCTCAAAGAGAAGACTGGAAAAATTCCATCTGTCGTGTTTTTCTTTTCTCCAGTAGGTGCCTTTGGCTCTATGAGTTGGCATGCTTAGTGCTCAACCACAAACACAAGGCTAAGCCTTCCAATCGTTTAATCAAATAAAGCACACATAGATCCTGAATGTAAACTCCCTGCCTTTTGTTGTGATCACAGTTGAGCAGGCTTGGCTGGACTTCAGTCATCTATCACCAGCATTTGCATTTGCATCGAGGAGAGTTTCACAGACCCAAGCCCACCATCCTCTTCCCAGCCCAAGCCCGTTCTTCCCTTGGCACTTCTACACTATCTGTGGTCAGTGCAGTGGGTCCAAGCCCTTGGGTTGCCAGGGTGCCATACCCTCAGCTGGATTGGCACGGCTGGAAGAATGAGTACATGAGCCCCTGGCAAGGATCACAGGGCTCCTCCCCACCGATGCTCTGACCCTTCGTTGCTTTTTAAAAACTTAATCCACTGTTTTGTGGTTTTGTTTCAAATGCTATTTATAGAAATAATACATCCAATATATGATTACATTCTCTCTAAAAATTTTAGGCATCTGAACTCAGCAGCACCATCGATCAACTGGATGTTATTAATGTCCATAGTCTGCTTCGTCCCATGACGTCAAGATACACATCTTTCTCAAGCTTGCATGGAACACATGAGAAGAGAGACCATATTCAGTGCCATAAGACACACTTTAACCAATTTAATAGAAATTGGGCTGTGGTTGTAGCTCAGTGGCAGAGCGCTTGCGTAGCACGTGTGAGGCACTGGGGTTGATCCTTAATACCACATAAAAATAAATAAAATGAAGGCATGCTGTCCATCTACAACTAAAAAAAGAAAGAAAGAAAGAAAAAAAAAGAATAGAAATCACGCCGGGCATGGTGGCACACACCTGTAATCCCAGTGGCTCGGGAGGCTGAGGCAAGAGGATAGCAAGTTCAAAGCCAGCCTCAGCAAAGGCAAGGTGCTAAGCAACTCAGTGAGACCCTGTCTCTAAATAAAAAACAAAATAGGGCTGGGGATGTGGCTCAGTGGTCAAGTGCCCCTGAGTAGTTCAATCCCTGGTACAAAAAACAAAACAAAAAAAACCTGCTATTTAAACAGAAAAAAAAAATCATTATAGTTAAGATTCCTCTCCTTCTCCTCCTTCTCCCCTTCTCCTTCTCCTCCCTCCTCCTCCTCCTCCTCCTCCTCCTCCTCCTTCTTCTTCTTCTTCTTCTTCTTCTTCTTCTTCTTCTTCTTCTTCTTCTTCTTCTTCTTCTTCCTCTCCTTCTTCTTCCCCTCCTTATCCTTATCCTTCTCCTCCTTCTCCTTCTCCTCCTTCTCCTCCTTATCCTCCTTCTTCTCCTTCTTCTCTTCTTCTCTTCTCTTCCTTCTCCTCCTCCTCCTCCTCCTCCTCCTTCTTTTTTGGTACTGGGGATTGAACTCAGGGGCACTCAATCACTGAGTCACATCCTCAGCCCTATTTTGTATTTTTTTTTCCCAGAGATACACAAGAGAGTTTATTTGTCAGAGCTGACAAATAAAGGTGCATCTCTCCATAGTGGAGAGAGGCCCTATTTTGTATTTTATTTATAGACAGACTCTCACTGAATTACTTAGCACCTCGCCGTTGCTGAGGCTGGCTTTGAACTCTGGATTCTCCTGTTTCAGCATCCCGAGCTGCTGGGGTTACAGGTGTGCACCACAGTGCCCGGCCTTGGGGATCCACTTGTAAAGTGGTTCACATACACACCTGGTGAGTTAGTACTATTTGTCTCAAGAGGCCTCAGTTCCTCACCACACGGACTTCTCCATAGAGCGACTTGAGTATCCTCACAACATGGCTGCCAGTTTCCCCTGGAACAAGTTGTGTCAGGCAGCAAGGTAGAAGCTGCCATGCCTTTTATTCTCTAGCACTGGAAGTCACATCCCTTGATTTCTGCAATATCATATTGGTTACAGGCCAGCTCTAGTCAACATGAGAGATCTGATTACCAGGAGGTGAGAAGCACCAGGAGCCATCTTGAAGGCTGGCTTCTAAGCCTCCCTTATCTGTTTAATGTCTCTCTTTAACATGAACATAGAGCCAGAGATCACCAGACATTTGAGGAAATCTCGTGACATGAAAAAAAAGAGACAAAACTAAAAAAGAAACGAGGGAAATAATTCAGAGAAAACAATATGTAGGAAAGTGAAGAAAACTTAAATAGAAAAGGAACTAAGTCTTCAGAGAGAAAAGCTAAGGTATTACAGCCATGAAACAAGAGCAGAACATAATAATGATGAAAATAAACAAAACTCATACAACCCCTCCTGCCAACCTTTATGGAGCCCCCATATTGTGACAGGCCCTCTTCTAAACAGAACTGTACATAAATTTACTCAATCTTTCAAACAACCATCCCAGAAGGTAGGTTCTATTACTACGTTTATTTATTTATTTATTTTGGTACTGGGGATTGAACTCAGGGGCATTCGACCACTGGGCCACATCCCCAGCCCGTTTTTTTTTTTTTTTTTTTAGAGACAGGGTCTCACTGAGTTGCTAAGTGCCTTAGCCATTGCTGAGGCTGACTTTGAACTCATGATCCTCCTGCCTCAGCCTCCCAAGTGCTGGGATTATAGGCATGTGCCACCGCACCCGGCTTACTATGTTTTTTTTTTTTTTTTTTTTTTTTGTGGTACTGGGGATTGAACTCAGGGGCACTCGACCACTGGGTCACATCCCCAGACCTTTTTTGTATTTTATTTAGAGACAGGGTCTCACTGAGTTGCTAAGTGCCTTGCCATTGCTGATGGCTGGCTTTGAACTCGCGATCCTCCTGCCTCAGCCTCCCAAAGTGCTGGGATTACAGGCGTGCGCCACCACCGCGCCCGGCTGATTACTATGTTTATTTTAAGTTATTTCTTCAAGGTTCCAGTGGATAACCAGAAAAACCTAGAGTAGAATCCAGAGCTGGAACTCTTACAAAGAAGACTTCAGGTCCTGTAAACAAATGTGGAGAAGGAAGAAATACTGATTCAGCAGTGGGTTAAAGCCTTAGACATTTGGTCAAGATTTTTAGCCATCAGGGTATAGTTAAAGGCAGGAGTGAGGTGGTCCAGGTGCATACCATGATGGGTGGAAGCATTCAGAGCTGAGGGGTAGCAACTGCTGACCTAGACCAATAGCACGAAGCCATACCCACTGTACAGCGCCGTCCTCTGTGGATCCCAGTGGCCACATTCTTCATGGAAACTTGGGAGCAGAACATGCATTTAGGGCTTAGGGAAATTGGAAGCCATGGCTGTATCAGGCCCTGACCAAATTATAGCTGTTCTTGACCATAATGATAGCCACCATTTAGTGACCACTCCATTGAATCACCATGACCTTCACCACAGCCCTATTTCATGGATGGGGAAACAGTGGCTCAGAGAGAGTATGTGGATTTTGCAAGGTGTCCTATCTGGCAGGTGGCAAAGTGGGGTGAGACCCTAGGCTCGCTTGGCTCTCAAAACAGTGTCTTTTCCCAGTATGAGAGAGTGTTTTGTCCAGTTCTTTTTTTTTTTTTTTTTTTTTTTTTGTACTGAGGATTGAACTCAGGGGCACCTGACCACTGGGCCACATCCCCAACCCTTTTTTGTATTTTATTAGAGACTGGGTCTCACTGAGTTGCTAAGTGCCTCACCATTGCTGAGGCTGGCTTTGAACTCGTGATCCTCCTGCCTCAGCCTCCCAAGTGCTGGGATTACAGGCGTGCGCCACCGCGCCCGGCTTGTCCAGTTCTTTAGTCCTCCTTATATGCATCCCCTTCACAGTCCTGTGTCCTGATTTTGTATTTGGTCATGTGACTGACTTTGCCTAACAGAATGTTAGCACGTGTGATGTCACCAAAAGCTTGAAAAGTGCTTTTTGGATGGAGTCTTCTCTTGCACCTTTGCTGCCACTATGACAAGAACCTGTCCAGGTTGGACCACAGGTCTCAGGAAGAGGAAGAAGCACACACAGAGTAGAGCTGTCTGAACGGAATCGGCCTGTATCAGCTGGCTTCCATTTGACCCACAAATCCACAATAAGAAATAACTGTTGAGTAGGGTGCAGTGGTACCTGCCTGCAATCCAAGCAGCGTGGGAGGCTGAGGTGGGAGGACCACAAGTTCAAAGCTAGCCTCAGCAATTTAGCAATTTAGCCCTAAGCAACTTAGGAGACCCTGTCTTGAAATAAAAACATAAAAAGGGCTGGGGATGTGGCTCAGTGGTTAAGTGCCCCTGGGTTCAGTCTCCAGTACCCCCTCCCCCCAAAAAGGAGACGTGATTATTGGTTTAGGCCACTTCATCTTGGGGTGCTTGGTTATACAATATCTTTTTTTTTAAATATTTTTTTTTAGTTGTAGGTAGACACAATAACTTTATTTTATTTATGTGATGCTGAGGATCGAATCCAGGGCCTCACACATGCAAGACGAGCGCTCTACCGCTGAGCCATAGCCCCAGCCTGGTTATATAGTATCTTTATGGCAATAGCTACCTGATATACCATGTCATAGAAACTCCTGCCATCAAGATAAATTAGCAGATGACTGACAATCAGGAGTAATGGAAAGGCTCAGGGTCCGCCTGGTTAGGGCTGCTAGATTCAACAAAGAAAAATACAGGACCCAGATCAGTTTACATTTCAGAGAAACATCAAATAATCTCTTAGTACGTACAGATGGTCCTCAACTTAGAATGGCTCACAATGACTCACAATGGTTCAATTTATGACTTTTTCTACTTTATGTTAGTATGAAAGAGATACATATTCTTAGAAATTGTATTTTGAGTTTTTATCTTTCTCTGGGCCCATGATACATGGTTTGATATTTTCTTTTGCTGCTGGGCAGCGGCAGCAAGCCCTGGCTCTAGTCAACCACAGGATCACTAGTGTAAATGACTGGTACTCGACTTGGACTCTTTGGCTAAGCTACAATGTTCAGTAGCCTAGCTGTATTAAATGGACTGTTTACTTATGATATTTTCAATTTATTATGGGTCTTTCAGGATGTAACCTCATTATAAGCCAAGGACCATCTGTATAGGTACACTCCATGGTAATAGGAGAACCTTGTGGAAATACAAAAAAAAAAAAAAAAAAAGAAAAGATTTATTATTTATCTGCATCACACATTTAACTGGACATCCTGTATTTTATCCGGCAACCCCATTCTGAAGTCAAGTTAGACAAAGCGTCCTGTGTGTCCACGTGGGCCTGGGCTAGAGAATAAGGGATGTAAGACCAGGAAGTCATTTCCTTCATTCTCCATCAGGCCATATGTGTATTTGCAAGTCAGGCTTTGGGGTTCTTGGCTTTTTCTAGAGGCACTGAGTCAGAGAAAAAGCTGCTTGAAATATTAAGAACCAGCAGGCTTGCCAGTGCTTGGAGGAAGTCCCTTTCAGCTTTATCATTCAAGCACTCTACAATCAGGGGTCCACTGGGGAGGCCCCAACTTTCCTGGTTTAGCAGCCTGTGGCACCATAGACGGGAATCCCTCCAAACAATCTGAAATCTACATCCCTGTAGCTTGGACCCAGGAGGCATTTCCTGGGCTTCTGCACCATCTGTCTCCCAGGTGCCTGCAAGGGAAAGCGTTGTGGGGGTGGAGAGGGGAGGGCTGCAGCCCAGTGTCCAGGACAGGACTGACCCAGGACTCCTATTAAGAGGCCAGGCCAGCTACTGGCGAAGCAGGGTGGGGCTGGATGAAATCACAGAGGGTAAACTGAACATTGAGAGATCAGAGTGCAGAACAGCCCTGATGTTGAAACTTGTCCACCCTCCATCCTCATCTTCCTCCAGCAGATTCCAGCAAGCCACTGTTTTTGGCTTTGCACAGCTTAATTGGCTATTTTTGTGAGCAGTTGCCAACTCAATCCAGGAGGAAATTCCATGCTGTCAGCCAGCAGCACAGATTGTTGCAGGAAAAATGACACAACTCATCCTCTGGGCAAACTTGCAAATTATTATAAATTTCCCCATCTCTCCTCCACTTGCACAGCTGGCTGGGGAAAGGGTGTAAATTTTTCCATAGAGATGGGAGACTTTTCCTCCGTGTGATTTCTGTGATCAAACAAATCCCTGTGGCTCTTGATTTACATGCATCCTTGGTCCCCTTTTCCCTGACACTGAAATAGAACCTATGTAGGCTCTGCTCCTGGGCACATCCAGGACTCAAGGCACCAGCTTGTTTTTTTTTTTTTTTTTTTTTTTTTTTTTAATGAATGGCTTTGGTACAAAGTTGGATTCCTGGAAGGGACATGGGTCAGTTAAAATTCTGTACCTGCCGGGCATGGTGGCGCACGCCTGTAATCCCAGCACTTTGGGAGGCTGAGGCAGGAGGATCGCGAGTTCAAAGCCAGCCTCAGCAATGGCGAGGCACTCAGCAACTCAGTGAGACCCTGTCTCTAAAATACAAAAAAGGGCTGGGGATGTGACCCAGTGGTCGAGTGCCCCTGAGTTCAATCCCCGGTACCACAAAAAAAAAAAAAAAAAAAAAAAAAAAAATTCTGTACCTCTCCAGACATGGTGGTGCATGCCTGTAATCCCAGTGGCTCAGACGGCTGAGGCAGGAGGATCATGAGTTCAAAGCCAGCCTCAGCAACTTACTGAGGCCCTAAGCAATTCAGTGAGACCCTGTCTCTAAATAAAATACCAAATGGGCTGGGGATGTGGCTCAGTGGTCGAGTGCCCCTGGATTCAATTCCTGGTACCAAAAAAAAAAAAAAAAAAAAAAAATTCTGTACCTCCAGATAAATGACACCATAAAACCAAACACGTACAGTGTGGTCACTGGTGCGGAATTGTTTTGACATAAACCACAGGACCAACATTGGCCAACCATTGATGCCCCTGACTGCTGACAGTACTTTAGTTTCTCCTGACTCACTCTCTCTCAGAGGTTGCTTGTGGATTTCAGAGACTCTCTCATTTGGATTCAACTTAATGAATAATGATTGAGCTCCTGTGGTGCTCATTGCACTGTTCTGGGCTCTAGGAGAATATGGTAATTAATAATGCGCAGGATCTGGCTTCAGGAAGTTTGCTGTGTAGAAGGAAAGGGCAGCTATGAATTGCTATAAGGTGAGAAGAGACCAAATGGGACTAGCATAGTAAGAGTAAGAAACGGAGGAGGGGGTGTGGAGAGACGCTTCTTGGAAGAGGAGGCCTGGGGATGTGTCCTGGAGGAGGCAGCATTTGAGCTGGGCTGTAAAGGGTTTCAGGAATGGGCTCTGGGAGATTAGGACAGTCTGGGCACCAGGACAAAGGAGAGTCATCTAAATCATGGGGCTTGGTTTGTAAGGAGAAGGTGGGGGAAGTCAGCACCCTGAGAGCTTGGAAGAGAAACCAGACTTTGGTTTGTGATCCCAACTGGAGGGAGGGGTCTCCATCCATCCCACAGAGCACTGTTCTATGCCCCTATCTCTCTTATTTAAAAGGCTAGATCCTGCCAGGCGCGGTGGCGCACGCCTGTCATCCCAGCACTTGGGAGGCTGAGGCAGGAGGATCGCGAGTTCAAAGCCAGCCTCAGCAATGGCGAGGCACTTAGCTTCAGTGAGACCCTGTCTCTAATAAAATACAAAAAAGGGCTGGGGATGTGGCCTAGTGGTCGAGCGCCCCTGAGTTCAATCCCAGTACCAAAAAAAAAAAAAGGCTAGATCCTAAAATATTTCGCCCTGAGAGCTTCAAGGAAGAATCTTTTGTGTTAATGTTATGTGTTATGCATACGAATCGAATCTCACGCATAATGTAATCTCATGCATAATGTTAAGCTACGCGCGTTGATGTCCAATGTTAAATTATAATCATGACTCCTTAGTCTGCTTCTTTAGAAGACCTCAAATAGTTCTGAGTTCAGGCTGCCTCTGTGGATTCAGAGAAAGTAAACTCTCCCTGTTGCAAAAACTTTGGGAGCAGCTGGAAACCAACCTGTCAACTGAAATTGATTTATTCATTCAAGTGGAATGACCTGACCCACTTAACACGTCCCCAGAGAGGGAACAGTTTCCTTCATTCAACCCATAAGATCAGGCTGATTATCACATAATGACGTGACATCTTCATGAGTAAGTTTGGGTAGAAATGACCATTCCCACTTCATAAATGGAGAAAATTAAGCACAGCTTTCACCATCGCACAGAAGAGACGCTCGCTTCTAGCCTAAGGATGTGTTCATCAGGTCATCCTAACACACAGTTTCCTTAGGGGTAGGATGGATTCCAGACTCCTCGTATCTCTGTGTGCATATTACCGTTAATCAGAAAGCCAGACGGCAGGAGTTCTTCATTATCCTAGGGAAAGAGAAATCGAGCTTTGTACCCCGGACCCCACCATTTATTTCCAAATACCTGGTCGTCTCTGTTTTCTTCTCTTTACAACAGATCCTTTCAACCTCTTTTACTCATGTTTAGAATAATTCCTCACAAGTCCTTTCTGTGTCTATGGCTCGCAGGCTGAATGAGAGCTCAGAGCCCCGACAAGCTAAGTTTGATTGTGTGACAAGCTGGTTTCAGGCGTTCAGTCCATGAGGAAATGACATGTGTGGCCCCATCGGCTTCCCAAACCTCCACCTGGCCTTGATCATCCAGGGTCTCCAGATGCTTGTGAGTGTTGATCTTGGGACGCAAAGCAGCTGCTGGCCTCTGAGGCGTCTCGGTAACTATGGAGACAAGAATAAAAACATTAGTGAGCGTGTCAGCAAGCAGGTGTCCGGTCTTCGGGGTTAAACACCAGTGGGGCTGATTTGGCCTTGTTGTTCTGTGTTGCAAATGATGAAAGCAAGATTCCCAGGTGTCCCTCTGTAGGTTTATAGTGGGACTCCTCTGCTATGTCTGTTTTTATTGGTTGCTTAGTTCTTCATTCATTTATTCCACAAGCATGTACTGTGGGGTGACTCTGTGCTGACCACTGTCTAGGCACCAGAGGGAGGTGAATGAGGCCAAGACCCTGCCCTCAGTGTGCTCACCCTGAGCAGGGTGGGGCTGATGTGAGTCTTGGGATGTGGCACTTTCGGAGCTAAAACTGGGACAGCAAACTGGGACAAGCTGATCACCCTACCAGCAGAAGCACACAAATAAATATAATCATTTCAAGTGGTGATAAATACAACAAGGGAAATCACACTGACAAGGCGATGGATGCTGAGTGGCTGGGTGGAGGGAGAGGCTTTGGTTGAGCCGGGCGAGGAGGGTCTCTCCAAGGAGTTGGCTGTGGAGAAGCACTGCAGGTTGAGGGAGTGGGGAGAGGCTGGACGCGTGTGTGAGGTGCAGAGGCCAGCCAGGTTTGCTGAAGAGAAGGGAGAGTGGAGGGGATGAAGCGAGGGAGGTGGCAGGGCTGGGCAGGCCGAAGCAAGGAGCCTGGAATCTGTCTCGGTATGAATCCGGCTAACTCACACTCACAATGGCCCGGGGTCTCTTCTAGTGCTTTCAGCAGTGGCTTAAGCTCATTTCATCATATCGTTACCTCCTCTTGTTCCAGATAAGGAAACCGAGGCACAAGGAGGCGTGAGAACTCTCCCACTTCCACTGGCAGCAAGTGGACAGAGAGGCAGGCCTCCAGCCCAGGCCACTTGTCTCCAGAGTCTGCCCCCAACCCTTTCCCCACACCACCTGGGGCTCTAGGCAGAGGGGCACCTGGACCTGGTTTGCATTTGGAGCAAAGCCTGCCTGTGGCTTCTCACCCTGCTCCAGACCCATCAATCACAACGCCTCACAGATTGTGCTAAAGTCCCTGATTCCCAGTGGGCTGTGTTGCTTCAATATTTTCATCATGGGCTTCAAATGCGAGAAATCATGGAGGTGAAAACATTTCGGCATATTGCTTTTTAACTTCCATTTGCTTCTTTATAACCACCCTCGGTATGTTATTCTTACCCCTTGTTGGATATAGCAAACAACATAACCAGCCAACTGCAAAGACTGTTATATTGGCAACCAAATTACTTTATCAGATGTGGTTAACAATGGGTTTTCTTTCCTCTACCATTTCTGATAAAATGTTTGTACAGCATTCTGTGGGGGAAATATAAAGCAACAGCTATAAAAAATGAACAAGGATAATTTGTGTGTTGGCATTTCCACAACGGAATGTCAAATATTTCATACTTCAGTGATATTAAGCTTTTCCATGCTTACTGCTACTTTCTTTCAAAAAATGCTTTATGTTCATTTTCTTATTAATCTTTGGCTGTGCATACATATTATGTGCATTCTTTTTACATGATATTTCTCAAATCATATCTTAAAGTCTGTCATAAAAATAAATGCGTCTTGAGCATTGAAAATGATACCGTGTCAGGTGAATTAACAGGCAGTTGCAGCTGAGAGGGACTGTTCTTTCCAAAGACCTCCCTGCCCCTCATTACCTCATTTCAGGTAGTGGCCCATCCTTTCCAGAATTCCTTGCAATGATCGTTTTTTAAAAAAGGACTTGGTTGCTTTTTGTAGAACATGGTGATTAATCAACGTGGACTCATTTTTCATTATTCTTAGTATTCTTCTACAGAAACTTTATAGGTGGTAGACAAAGACAATCAGATCCAAGATTTAACTAGGGATCATCATGTTTTAAGAGCACTTAAAAAACACATACTGTGGGGCTGGGGTTGTGGCTCAGCGGTAGAGTGCTCACCTAGCACATGCGTGGCCCGGGTTCGATCCTTAGCACCACGTAAACATAAATGCATTGCATTGTGTACAACTAAAAGCAAACAAATAAACATTAAAAAAATGGGGAAAAAAACACATACTGTGAAATGGGTTGAAAAGTAATCTTTATGCCTCATTTCCATTTTAGGGCTTTTAAGATTCTTTTTATTTAAAAATGTATTTCTTACACACATTAATTGTACATATTAGTAGTGTGATATTGCCATTTGTGTAGATGGCAGGCATGTTCAAATGCAACCAAGCCTCCCCCTTGACACCCTTCCCCATCGCTCTAGTATTCTCTGTTCTACTTTCAGGGTGACTTCTTTAGCGTCCACATATGAAGGGCTTTTTTCTTCCTAAGAATAACTTTTAAGATGGATATGGTGGAACACAACTGTAATTGCAGCTACTTGGAAATCTCAGACAGGAGGATTGCAAGTTTGAAGCCAGCCTAGGCAAATTAGTGAGACCATCTCAAAAAATTAAATAAAGGGGTAGTAGTAGAGATGCAGCCCGCTGTACAGTATCCCTGGGTTTAATTCCTAGTACCAAAAACAAACAAAACAAACCTTTTTTTTTTTTTTTTTCTCTCTGGGTACCGGGGATTGAACCCAGGGGCCCTTAACCACTGGGCCACATGCCAGCCCTTTTTCATGTTTTATTTTGAGACAGGGTCTCTCTGAGTTGCTTAGGGCTTTACTAAGTAGTTGAGGCTGGCTTTGAACTTGCAATGCTCCTGTCTCAGCCTCTGGAGCTGCTGGGATAACAGGTGTGTGCCACTGAACCCAGGCCCAAACAAACTTTTAAATCAAACCACAATAAATGTTTTAGATAAAAAGTATTTAAAAGGGGGGGGGGGGGGAGGTGGGAAACAGGAGAGATCTGTAACTAATTCTGGTTTTGCATTTCAAAAAGAGCCCTCAGAGGGCTGGGGTTGTGGCTCAGCAGCAGAGCGTTTGCCTTGCATGTGCGCAGCCCGGGTTCGATTCTGAGCACCACGTAAACACAAATGCATTGCATTGTATACAACTAAAGTAAATAAATAAATATTTTTAAAAAAGAGCCCTCAGAGGCTGCCCCATGTCTCCCTGTGTTGTCTAGGTGGTATAGACCTTGCACAGACCACGTAGGCATTTGCTTTCAGGTTCCTAGTTGGTCTGAAGGAGACAAGAAAGGCTCATGGGGTCCTCCCGAGGGAGAGCACTGTCTTTAGAATTTGCAACAAGATTCAGTGAGTACAGGTATCACATCTATTTATCTAAACAGAACTTTACATTTCTTTTTCATGCAGAGAGAGGAAAACAGTACCTTCAGCTATTGCCCACGTCCCGCGGGGCAATGGAATCGGGATCACTCTGCGTGGTTTGGGCTGGCGGTGAAAAGATCACATGGACACGGAAGAAATTTTTTTCATAAAGCAGGGGCGGGGTGGGGGGAGCAACAGCTCTGCGACCTCAGGGCCCTCTTCCACACTGGAAGGCAAGAGAGCCAGTGCATGCTGAATAGCTTTATTTATAGGGAAAAGACAACAAAGGACTTTCCATAGAATATTCTACACCAAATAAGGCAGGGGATAAGGTTTCAAGGGGGCTTGCCCAATCCCATTAAGGTACTGCTCAAATCCAGAGCTGAAGCAAACTTCTTGGCCAACTGAAGGTGAAGGCTGCTTGCTCCGTGCAGCGCCTGGCGTGCAATGCCAGTCTGACACCCCTTTTACTCAAGGCTGAGAGGGGATGCTTAGCTTATGGGCAGGATGGCCCCCCACATTTAGCATCCCAGAGGAAGCCATGGGGAGGAATGGCTTTGGGACCTAGTTGATGGGAATGGGGAAATGGGACAGAGGGTTTGGTTGGTTGAAAATGGCCTCACAAGCCGGGCATGGTGGTGCGCGCCTGTAATCCCAGAACTTGGGAGGCTGAGGCAGGAGGATCGCGAGTTCAAAGCCAGCCTCAGCAATGGCGAGGCACTTAGCAACTCAGTGAGACCCTGTCTCTAATAAAATACAAAAAAGGGCTGGGGATGTGGCCCAGTGGTCGAGTGCCTCTGAGTTCAATCCCTGGTACCAAAAAAAAAAAAAAAAAAAAAAAAAGAAGGTCCCACAAAGATCACAAAGATTTATCCATGTGATAATCCCAGGATTTAGGAATATTACCTTATATGGCAAAAGATTGTTGTTTGAAGCTGCTAAATGCGTGGCAATTTGTTGTGCAGTGGATAACTAACACATATCCCTACCTATTGCAGTGGGCAGGGAGAATTCGAGAGGGAGTTCTCTCCAGGTCCTGCCTCTGTCCATTCTCTTCTTCCATCACTCACCACACACAAGGATCTACCAGAGCCCAGGACACATGTTTTTCTTACGTTACTTATCCAAGTTAATCCCCCCCCAAATCAAGTTCTTAGTCCTTCAGAAGTTCCTGTAGGCAGGTGCTAAACTTATGTGACATGGAGAAAAAAATTGCCACTTCCCGAGTAGGATTCCATGTTACGGTGCAAGATACACACACACACACACACACACACGCGCGCGCACACACACACACACACACACGCACTCACACACGTACAGCTGAAAGCTAAGATGTATTTTGCCCTTTTTCAAGGGAAAAAAAGCTGCAGACATTCACCATCTAACCAAGAAAAACTGCACTGGACTCAGAGAATAAATCGCTCTTGACTTGCTCCAGCCCCCATGAATTTCCTTTAAGTCTCTGGAATGTGCTCGGCTTTTCCCTGCTTGAAGGCATTTTCACATGCTTTCCCTGTCTGAAATACTCTTTCCACCATTCTTCAGAGGGCCTATTCCTTATCTTTAAGGTTTCCATTTGAATATAATCTCCCCAAAGACCCTTTTTTTCCCCTGACCACCCAATCTAAAATTGGTCTCCATTGTTAGTCTTTCTGAGCTCCTTGCTCTTTTCTGTCATGGCACTTTATCACATCTTGTAATTATATATTGATTTCTTTGTCTACTTGCTTGTCCACTGGACTATAGCTTTATATATTATTCAGTACGCTTTTGGTTGCAAGTAACAGAAAACACCCTTCGGCTTGCTTGAACTATAAAAGAGGGGTGCCTTGTGGACCTCAAAGAAAATTCCCGTGTCATCCAGGCCAAGGAACGAGGGGTATTGTAGGAGTTTCCAGATCTCCCATGATTCCAGCCACTTCAGGCATTTGGGAGGCCTCCATTCACATTTCAGATTTCTGTGAAAGAGAACCTGACGGGTCAAGTGGGGTCGAGTTCCTGGACGTCACAGGGAGTTCCTAGGATGAGTCAGTCTGAGGTCAAGAAAAAACAATCTATTCTTTTGTTAGCAGAAGCAGGGCAGCGGGGCAAGTGATGGAATGGAGGTGGGAACACGTGAAATCACCGTGTTTATTGAACATGGAGAGCCTGCAAGGCTGTGGGCTAAGCAATCTTGCTGTAAGTCTCTGATGTCTTCAGTCCCCACAGGCCTTTCCATTCTTGAATGGCACAAGACCCCAGCAGGTGTTTCCTTCAAGAAGTCATGTGGCTCTAAACTAAAAGTATTTATAAAAAGGGTGGGGGTGTAGGTCAGTAGTTAAGCATCCCTGGGTTCAATCCCCAGTACAAAAAAAAAAAAGGAAGAAAGAAAAAAGAAGCCACGTGCCACTGTGGCTAGGAAAACCAGATGCCATCGGCTAATCCAGCCTGTGGGATTCCACAAAGCTGGAGGGGTCCAAGTGTGTAGATCAGATGACAGTCTGGGGAACAGGATAGAGTGAGAAAACCTGGGCATCTACAGAGAAACTTGTGTACAAATTCTGTTTTGCCAGCCTCCATTTGCTTATCTACAAAATGGCTATAATCATCTATATGTGTGTTTATAAACAATTTGTAAGGTTATTATTTAAAACGGCTGGCTGGTATAGCCTTTCAGGGATTCCTTTCCTCACATCACCTTATTTTATTTTCTGCATAACCCTCAATTATTACCACAGAGTATTTTATATAGGTATTTATTGATTTATCTGTTTCTCCACAAGAATGCAAGTTCTAGGAGGGCAGAGACTTACTGTCTTGTAAGGCTGTATTTTCCTTTTTCTGTTTTTTGTTTTTGGTACTGGGATTGAACACAGGGGTTCCTAACTACTGGCCACTTCCCCAGCCCTATTTTTTTAAATTTTTATTTATAGTAATATGTATTACAGTTCATACTATACATATAGAGCATCTTTTTACACAAAACAGTTTGTATACAAAGTATATTCACAGCATTCAAGTCTTCAATCATGCATTTAGAATAATGATATCCGTGTTATTCAACCACTTCTTTTTCCTCCTTCCCCCCTTGCTCCCTCCCTTCCTCCCCCCTTCCCTTTGACCATTCTAGTGTTCCTCTAATCCTCCTATGTACCCCGACCCAACAATACTGTGTACCGGCTTCCTTATATCAGAGGAAACATTCGGTATTTGGATTTTTGAGATTGACTGATTTCACTTAGCATTATATTCTCCAGCTTCATCCATTTACCTGCAAATGTCATTATTTTATTCTCTTTTATTGCTGAGTAAAATTCCATTGTGTATATATACCACATTTTCTTTTCTTTTCTTTTTTTTTTTTTTTTTTGTGGTACCGGGGATTGAACTCAGTGGCACTCGTCCACTGGGTCACATCCCCAGCCCTTTTTTGTATTTTATTAGAGACAGGGTCTCACTGAGTTGCTAAGTGCCTCGCCATTGCTGAGGTTGGCTTTGAACTCGCGATCCGCCTGCCTCAGCCTCCCAAAGTGCTGGGATTACAGGCGTGCGCCACCGCGCCCGGCTCCACATTTTCTTTATCCACTCATCTACCGAGGGACATCTAGGTTGGTTCCACAACCTAGCTATTGTGAATTGTGCTGCTATAAACATTGAAGTGGCTGTTGTCACTGTAATATGCTGTTTTTAAGTCCTTTGGGAATAGACCCAGGAGTGGGATGGCCCCCAGCCCTATTTTTATATTTTATTTAGAGACAGGGTCTTTCTGAGTTACTTATAGCCTTACTAAATTGCTGAGGCTGGCTTTGAACTCACGATCCTCCCGTCTCCTCCTCCTGAGCTGCTGGGATTACAGGTGAGCGCCACCGTGCCCGGCGAAACAATGTTTTCAATGCCTGGCACAAAATAGATGTTTAGCAAGTACTTTTGAATACGCAAATGCAGGAAAGAACAACTGGGAACACGAGAGGGGACGGAAGGCACTAAAATAGGGTCATCTTTGTCTGGGGTCTGATGTGACGGAGACCCACTGCATCCTCTAAGGCACATTTTCTCTGTTTGTGTTCTCTCCCTCTATCTGCCCTTGCTGCCTTCCCTGACTCACTTCAGCTTTGTCTCAGCAGTGCTGCAGAGGGACAGGGTCAGAGGGGCCCCTCCTCTGAAGATGCCAGGACAGGAGTCCTGATGGAAGGGTCCCCTCAGTCTGGAATCAACCAGGAGCTTGGGGATAGTCTACTTAAGAAAGAGACGATTTTCTTGACTCTCCTTAGGAGTGTGAGTGTTAAAAGACACAATGTGTAAATAAAGCACCTGACACATAGTAGGTCCTACAGCAATGTCAGTTCTAGAAATTAGACTCAAACCAGCCCAATTCACGTTTTTATTTCCCAACTTGCTAAATATAGCAGAGTGAGAAACTGTATGTTCTCAGAATCACTGCCAGCTTTGGCCCCTAGCAATTCCTATCTATTTATCTATCTATCTATCTATCTATCTATCTATCTATCTATTTATATGTACCAGGGCTTGAACTCAGGGGCACTTGGCCACTGAGCCACATCCCCAGCCCTATTCTGTATTTTATTTAGACACAGAGTCTCACTGAGTCACCTAGCCCCTCGTTTTTGCTGCTGGGATTACAGACATGCACCACTGCACCCAGGTCTTTTTTTTTTTTTTTTTTTTTTTGTACTGGGGATTGAACTCAGGGGCACTTGACCACTGGGCCACATCCTTTTTTTGTATTTTATTAGAGACAGGGTCTCAGTCTAAGTGCCTCACCATTGCTGAGGTTGGCTTTGAACTCACGATCCTCCTGCCTCAGCCTCCCAAGTGCTGGGATTACAGGGGTGCGCCACTGCGCCCAGCTTTTTTTTTTTTTTTTTTCCCCAAGAAAAAAAGTTCCCTCAAGGCTCAAGAGCCAGGCAACTCAATCTGAGCAGAGGAAATGCGAATTGTCCTATGAACTGCCGATCTTCATGTAATCTAGTGGCTCTCCTGTAACAAAGTTCATGGAATGCTTGACCCTTTATTCTGGCTTCCCACCTGCTTTGAAATTAACACCCATTTATGGCCCAGAGAAGGATCTGTGAACTGTACTGCGCTCCAGTAAGTTCTCAAGCAAACTTCCTTTGTGGGTCTGGTACAGGATTCCCCTGAACAGCCTGGGCAGGCCCCACCCATTGGACTCAAGGTGACCCAGAGGGATTCGGGGTTGTGGGAACACCGCCCCAACAGACAGCCTGTGGAGGCCAGCAGCATGATTTTTTTTTTTTTTTTTTTTTACTGGGGATTGAACTCAGGGGCACTCGACCACTGGGCCACATCCCCAGCCCTCTTTTTGTATTTTATTAGAGACAGGGTCTCACTGAGTTGTTAAGTGCCTCACCATTGCTGAAGTTAGCTTTGAACTTGCGATCCTCCTGCCTCAGCCTCCCATGTGCTGGGAGTACAGGCGTGCGCCACCTTGCCCCGCTTAGCAGCTTGATTTTTTAAGCAAACTTGACTTAGATGCAGCAGGTTAGATTTCAGCAGAGGGTTTTAGAATTACTTAGGAGATATTTTTACTTTTTAAAATACTTTGAGCCGGGGGCGCGGTGGCGCATGCCTGTAATCCCAGCACTTTGGGAGGCTGAGGCAGGAGGATCGCGAGTTCAAAGCCAGCCTCAGCAATGGCGAGGCACTTAGCAACTCAGTGAGACCCTGTCTCTAATAAAATACAAAATAGGGCTGGGGGTGTGGCCCAGTGGTCGAGTATCCCTGAGTTCAATCCCCAGTACCACACACACAAAAAAAATAAAAATAAAATAAAATAAAATACTTTGGCCTGTTCCCCCCATCCCCCCATAGGCTCCCATTGGGGAGTCTCAAATTTTAGATTTCTGAAATTCAAACAGGAAGGGCCTGGGGAATTTCAGTAGATTTTATTGGCTGAACCTCCTGCCTGTGAGAACTGGGGGAGGAGGGAGCTACTTTGCCCCTCTGTAAAATGAAAATAATCATGTGTATCTCCTGGTTGTGAAATGAGGATCAAATGATTTAGAACAGTGCTTGGCATGTGGCATCATTCAATAAATATTTATTTCCTCTTTTCCCTTTCTTTGGTTTTGCAGAATGATGACCTTCATTGATTGATTGGGGAATACATGAACATGATTTCAAAAACTCAAACTTACACATGGATTATAGTGAAAAGAAACTGTCCCTCTCACTCCTAACCCTCATTCCCCTCTCGGAAAAGGTTTCCCATTTCTTGTGCATCCATCCAGTTAATCAATATAGATATACATTTGTATTTTTATATATGCACTTTTAAAATGACAAATGGTAGCACACAACACATTTCTGTGACTTTCTTCTTAAAAGGTAACAGCTTTATTGAGAGATAATTCACAGATGGCACATTTCACCCATTTAAAGTGTGTCTTGCCTTTTTATGTATCATTTATCTCAGATAGTCCCATATCAGCATGACCATACCCATCTCATTCCACTGTATAGATGTCCCATAATTTTATTTATTCAGTCCTATATTGCTGGACATTGAGGTTGCTGCCAGTGCTGCGGTGAATAATGTATATCCTTGGATGTAGGTCTTGCTGCATGTCCAAATATTTCTCTGAAATTTCTCCTCCTGCCCCTGTGCCTTCACTGGGAGTACAGCCCTGCTCCACCAGGTCTGCTGTTACCATAATAACGTCATTTACAAACTGCTGTGTGCATGGTGCAGGCAAAGTACACCCTTGCATTGTTGTTGCCATTGGTTTATGGTTTTACCATGAAATCTGTAATTCATACATTATTATCTTCACGACTTCTGTTATTGATGAGACTGATCATTGTGATAGGGGCTTAGCAGGAAGATGACTAGGAAAACTGGGAACTATCTGGGGGAATATTTGTGGCTTACTTATGACATAACACTATTCACTAGTCATCAAGGTTGGGTTTGGCCAACCAGAATTGTGGACACGCCTTTGAGGTTATAAAGTCAGTTTCTTTCCATTTCTTTTGCTGATTTTTTTTTTTTTTTTGTACCAGGAATTGATCCCAGGGGTGAACCACCCCTAAGTCACATCCCCAGACCTCCTTTCTTTCTTTCTTTGGTACCAGGGATTGAACTCAGGGGCACTCGACCACTGGGCCACATCCCCAGCCCTTTTTTTGTATTTTATTAGAGACAGGGTCTCACTGAGTTGCTAAGTGCCTTGCCATTGCTGAGGCTGGCTTTGAACTTGCGATCCTCCTGCCTTAGCCTCCCAAGGGCTGGGATTACAGGCGTGCGCCACCATGCCTGGCTCCCAGATCTTCTTTTAATTTTGAGACAGGGTCTCACTAAATTGTTGAGGCTGGCCTCAAACATGTAATCCTCCTGAGTCACTGGGATTATAGGTGTGCACCACTGTTTTTTGTGTTTTTGGTGTGGTGCTGGGGATTGAACCCCAGGGCCTCCTTGTGCATGCTGGGCAAGCACTCTATCACTGAGCCATATCTCCAGCCCCACTGACTATTGCTCTTGCACAGATTTGCATAGAGCTCATCCTTAGTTATTGGAATAGTTCTACTGAGGCTCAAGTGAAGACTCCTGAGAACTTGTCTGATAAGCAACCAGAGGCATTTTTCAGTCTGCTTTATAGCAATAGAAGGAATCCCTATGGAAGCTTTTACCACTCTCCAGGCACACAGTTGCTTCCCATGACATCCCCAAGAGCTAGCATGACCATAATCATCCCCATTTTACAGATGAGGAAACCCAGGCATGCAGAGGTTCTGTAACTTGCCCACGGTCTTCAGCTAATGAGGTAGGGAGCCAGGATCTGCCTGGCAGCCCCCGCTCCTTTAACTGCTCCTCTCTGCTGCTGCAGAGGCTGCAGGGGCCAAGGCACCACGTCTGAGCACAGTGAAGGGCGAGGACCCAGCCTCTAGCACAATGCTGGGCACAGAGGGTGTGTGATACATCATATGTTTCCTCACCACATTCTCCTGCTTCTTGTAAACTTCCCTCTACTGAAGGCTTTTTTTTTTTTTTTTTTTTTTTTTCTTTTTTTGGTACTGAGGATTGAACTCAGGGGCACTCGACCACTGGGTCACATCCCCAGCCCTTTTTTTGTATTTTATTTAGAGACAGGGTCTCACTGAGTTACTAAGTGCCTTGCCATTGCTGAGGCTGGCTTTGAACTTGCGATCCTCCTGCCTCAGCCTCCCAAGGGCTGGGATTACAGGCGTGCGCCACCATGCCTGGCTCCCAGATCTTCTTTTAATTTTGAGACAGGGTCTCACTAAATTGTTGAGGCTGGCCTCAAACATGTAATCCTCCTGAGTCACTGGGATTATAGGTGTGCACCACTGTTTTTTGTTTTTGGTGTGGTGCTGGGGATTGAACCCCAGGGCCTCCTTGTGCATGCTGGGCAAGCACTCTATCACTGAGCCATATCTCCAGCCCCACTGACTATTGCTCTTGCACAGATTTGCATAGAGCTCATCCTTAGTTATTGGAATAGTTCTACTGAGGCTCAAGTGAAGACTCCTGAGAACTTGTCTGATAAGCAACCAGAGGCATTTTTCAGTCTGCTTTATAGCAATAGAAGGAATCCCTATGGAAGCTTTTACCACTCTCCAGGCACACAGTTGCTTCCCATGACATCCCCAAGAGCTAGCATGACCATAATCATCCCCATTTTACAGATGAGGAAACCCAGGCATGCAGAGGTTCTGTAACTTGCCCACGGTCTTCAGCTAATGAGGTAGGGAGCCAGGATCTGCCTGGCAGCCCCCGCTCCTTTAACTGCTCCTCTCTGCTGCTGCAGAGGCTGCAGGGGCCAAGGCACCACGTCTGAGCACAGTGAAGGGCGAGGACCCAGCCTCTAGCACAATGCTGGGCACAGAGGGTGTGTGATACATCATATGTTTCCTCACCACATTCTCCTGCTTCTTGTAAACTTCCCTCTACTGAAGGCTTTTTTTTTTTTTTTTTTTTTTTTTTTTTTTTGGTACTGAGGATTGAACTCAGGGGCACTCGACCACTGGGTCACATCCACAGCCCTTTTTTGTATTTTATTTAGAGACAGGGTCTCACTGAGTTACTAAGTGCCTCGCCATTGCTGAGGCTGGCTTTGAACTTGCGATCCTCCTGCCTCAGCCTCCCAAAGTGCTGGGATTACAGGCGTGCGCCTCCGCGCCCGGCTCTACTGAAGGCTTTTAAGACTATGAAAACATAACATACCCCATACTCCCAATTCAGCGGAAGGAAGGGGCCCTGGGCTCAATTCTTAGCTGTACACCTTGCCTGCTATGTGGCCTTGGCCAATTTCCTTCATTTTTTTCTAAGACTCTGTTTCTTTCTTTTTTTATTCGAGGTGTTGGGGATAGAACCCCAGGGCCTGACTCATGCTAGGCAAGCGCCCTGCCACCGAGCTTCATTCCTCACCCAACTCTCAGTTTTCTAGTTTGTAAAAGGGGAATAATGAGAACAACTCGGATGCCTCATGAATGGCTGTGAACCTTACATCATGAACCTGAGGTACTCAGTTCAGGGGCTGAAGCAGAGAGGTTGTGGAGAATGGCAGCTAATACACAAACCTTGGGCTCTACCAGCTTGGCTTCAAAACTCTCCTCTGCCATTTACCAGCAGGGCCAAGTTGGGCAAGCCATCTCTCTGCTCTCTGAGCCTCAGTGCCTCATCTGTAAAATGGTTTTTTTTTTTTTTAAAAATTTATTTACCTACTTTAGTTGTACACAATGCAATGCATTTATGTTTACATGGTGCTGAGGATCGAACCCGGGCTGCGCACGTGCAAGGCGAGCGCTCTACCGCTGAGCCACAACCCCAGCCCCTAAAATGGTTTTTTTTTTTTTTAAAAAATATTTATTTATTTACTTTAGTTGTACACAATGCATTTGTTTACGTGGTGCTGAGGATCAAACCCGGGCCGCGCACATGCGAGGCGAGCGCTCTGCCGCCGAGCCACAACCCCAGCCCCTAAAATGGGGTTTTTAATGGGACTTCCGCGGTAGTGTTATTACAAGAGGTAAATGAGATACATTTGCAACACATCTAAAGGTGAGTACTAGGTCAGCGTTAGGTACAGCATAATGGTTTAGATATGAGGTGTCCCTCAAAAGCTCATGTGTGTGACAGTGCAAAAAAGAGTGGGGGAAATGATTTGCTTACAAGAGCCTTAACCTAACTGGTGTGTGCATCCACTGATAGTTACTAAGTGGGTGGTAAAGCAGGCAGGTGGGCTGTGGCTGGAGGTGGTGGGTAGCTGGGGAATGCCCTTTGGGTTTATATTTTGTCTCTGGTGAGCAAAGCAATCTCTCTGCTTCCTGGTGCGACCTGCGGAGCTGCTTTCCTCTGCCATGACCTTCTGTCATGACATTCTGCCTCATCTTGGGTCCAGAGCAATGGAGCTCAGGCTCACTGTGGACTGAGACCTCTAAAACAGTGAACCCTAAATTAAATTTCCTCCTCTAAAATTGTTCTTGTCAGGGTTTTAATTTCTTTGGGGGGGGGGGCGGTGCTAGGAATTGAAGCCAGGGGTGCTTAACCACTGAGCCACATCCCCAGTCCTTTTTATTTCGAGATAAGTTCTCACTAAATTGCTTTAGGGCCTTGCTAAATTGCTGAGGCTGGCTTTGAACTCAGAATTCTCCTCCCTCAGCCTCCTGAGCCGCTGGGATTATAGAAGTGCACCACCGGGCCCTGCCTTTTGTCAGGTCTTTTGGTCACAACAGCAAAAAAAACTCATTACAACATACCTTACTGTCTGGATTTCTTTAAAAGGTTGCATTTCTAGGGTTCTCCAGGGAAATACTTTACTGCCTATTTAACCAGTTAGTTATGGCAGCCATAACCGAATATTGTAGGCGAGGTGGCTTGAACAACAGACATTCATTTCTCACAGTCTGGAACTCCAAGATTAAGGTGCCGGCAGAGTTGGTTTTTCCTGAGGCCTCTGTCCTTGACTCCTGGCTGGCTGCCTTCTCCCTGTGTCCAAATGTGGCCTTTTCTCTGTGCACACACATCCCTGGTATCTTTGTGTCCAAATTTCCTCTTCTTGGAAGGACACCAGCCAGATAGGATTAGCGCTCACCCTAGTGGCCTCATTTTAACTTTTTTTTTTTTTTTTTTTTCCATTTTAACTTAATTGTCTCTTTAAAGATCCCATTTCTATGGATGGAGCTGGAGAATATTATGCTAAGTGAAATAAGCCAATCCCAAGGAACCAAAGGCTGAATGATATGCAGATGCTAATTCACAATAAGGGGGAGGGGAGAAGAGAGGTACTTTGGACTAGACGGGGGTGTGAAGGGAGGGGAGGGGTCACAGGGGTAGGAATGATAGTAGAATGAATGGACATTATTACCCTATGTGCATATATGATTACACGACTTGTGTAACTCTACATTATGTACAACCAGACAAATGAGAAATTATACTCCATTTGTATATGATGTGTCAAAATGCGTTCTACTGTCATGTATAACTAGAACAAATAAAAAAATACATATATAAAAAGACCCATTTCTAAATACAGTCATGTTGTCAGGTTCTTTGGGTTTGGGTTTCAACATATCAATTGGTAGGGGGCAGGGAGGGCACCATTCAACCCATAATAATGTTCTAATATCTACCCAAAAGGACTGAGGATGAAGGAAATAAGGCACGCAGCGTATCTGTGACTATCCGTCCATAGCAGTTGCTCAGTAAATGTTATTTTTCCCCTGCTTCATCTAGAAAACACTTCAGAGCCATAACAAATGATGGGCTTAGTCCCCAGCTGGTGGGGACCATAGTGCAGTTTGGAGAGTTGCTGGGAGGTCTCACAAGCTTAAGAGAAGGAGAAAATTTCCTTCCCCAGGCTCACCTAGTACAGAGGTTCTCAAACTTGAACATGGATACATTTCCCCAAAGGGGTTGTTAACACCCAGATAGCTGATTCAGGGGATCTGGGGTGGCCAAGAATTGGCATTTGTAGTAAGTTCCCAGGTGATTCTGGTCCAGGAACTGCCAGCCTCGTCCATTCCTTGTGCATCAGAGGTTTGGAGTGTCTGGGGAGTGCTCCAGGAAATAGTGGTTTACCTTAGCCTACTGGCCTACATTTCTGGAATGTCCACCAGAATGACCCCAAGTTAGCTTTTGCCTCATTCTCCACGTTCCTCCAAGGAACCAGGAAGATTTTTTCCAAGCAATTTGAAGGAGTTAATCCTGCTCAGCTCCTGTGCTGATCCTGTGCTCCCTCCACCCCTCCCTCCACCTGGTCCGTGCTGGCAAAGCCCTGTTAGCCCAGGCGCAGCAGGCTCCAAGGCTGTGAGAGCACTTAAGGAGAGAGGGATTCACCGCGACAAGCTGGTCCCTGCACAAAGCACGGCTCCTGCGGGAGGGAACAAAGCCAGGGAGCCTGCGGAAGCGCCAGCTTTCCCCAGAGTCAACTGGATGATGGGAGAAGGGAAGGATTTTCTCCTTCTCATTTGAGTAGTTTTGGTGTGCCTAAAGATGTTTTATGGAAACAGACATCGCACCTGATAAAGTGCCACCGTTAATCCATTTGACGTGTTTAAGGGAGGCAACGTATCATGTTAATGTAATGCTGATGGATAAGAAATGGCAGAGGATGATTTCAAAAGATTTTTTTAAAAAACAGAATGAGAAAAAAGAGAGAGTGACTTTTCATTTCATTTTACTTTTTTTCCTGTGATTAAGTGTATGTTTAATCCTAATAGTATTTGCTGAAACAGTTCTGGCTAAAATCCGAAGGGAGTTTTCAGAGTAGGCCAATTTCTTTTTATATCTGCCTCACTGACTCAGCCATCAGATAAGCAGTTCAGTTCCATAAACATTTACGGCACTCCTACTGTGTGTCAGGCACTATAGTGTGGTCCAACGAGCTCAGAGATGAGCCAGGGACCCAACCAGTGACAATATATGTGACAGCGGGGCAGATCCCTTCCTACTCTCTCAATTCATGAATTATCTTAGTAAATCATTGCTGAGCACTTTGCATGTCTTGGATGGTGCTCCACAAAAGCCAGGCGTGGTGGCTCACTCCTATAATCCCAGCGGCTCAGGAGGCTGAGGCAGGAGGATCACAAGTTCAAAGCCAGCCTCAGCAATTTAGTGAGGCCCTAAGCAACTCAGTGAGACCCTATCTCTAAGTAAAATATAAAAAAGGGCTGGGGATGTGGTTCAGTGGGTAAGTTCCCCTGGGTTCAATTCCTAGTACAAAAAAAAAAAAAAAAAAAAAAAAAGAATTAAATGGTGTTCCATGATAAGAAGCATACCTTCTATTCAACTTGTACTAAATTCTCCCAAATTTCTGCATTTTAAAGTAAATATCTATCCCAGAGAAGTCCCTGAACTTCTTCTTGAGGAAAGGAAACACAGCTTTCATGACATTTTCAAAAATGTTTTATATACATGTTCAAGTTTAAGAGGTCTGTGGTTTAGAATGCATGGATTCGATTCAATTCATTTTTAGGGAAAGTAGTCTATTTTTTTTCCAATGACAGTTAAAACAACATCATAGTCAACAAATGATGGGCTAGCATTTTTTTTTTTTTTTTTGTACCAGGATTGAACCCAGGGGTGCCTAACCACTGAGCCACATCCCTAGATTTTTCTATTTTTTCATTTTTTATTTTATTTTATTTTAGTGTTTTTTTTTTTTTTTTTTTTTTTTTTTTTTTTTTTTTTTTTTTTTTTTTAGCTCAGGGCCTTGCTTAAGTTGCTGAAGCTGGCTTTGAAATTGCAACTTTCCTGCCTCAGCCTCCTGAACCACTGGGATTATAGGTAGGCACCACTGCACCCAGTGGATTTTTTTAAAAAAAATATATTTTTTTAGTACTGGGGATTGAACTCAGGGGCACTCGACCACTGGGCCACATCCCCAGCCCTTTTTTGCATTTTATTAGAGACAGGATCTCACTGAGTTGCTAAGTGCCTTGCCATTGCTGAGGCTGGCTTTGAACTTCCAATCCTCCTGCCTCAGCCTCCCAAGTGCTAGGATTACAGGTGTGTGCCACCATGCCTGGCTTAAAATATTGTTTTTAGTTGTCAATGGATCTTTATTTTATTTATTTATATGCAGTGCTGAGACTCAAACCCAGTGCCTCGGCATGCTAGGCAAGTGCTCTATCATTGAGCTACAACTCCAGCCCCACCCAGTGTTGTTTTTTAAAGAGGGTGTCAATGTCACTCTCATTTGCTTGCATCACGAATGTGATCATCAGGAACAGGCCACAGCCCGAGTACTCTCATGGTGAGGATACATCTTTCATCCATTATGGGTAGTTTTGGCAAAACAAACATACTACCAAAAAAATAAATAAATAAATAAAACAGGTCAAGGGCAGCTAGCCCAGGTGAGGCAGGGTATGTGTAAGGCAAGCCTAAAGTTCTAATTTAATCAAGTTACACAAGACACATTGAAAAGAAGCCAGCAGGAGAGAGAGAGAAGGGGTTGGGTGATAGGAGAGAGATAAGGGGACGGGGTGAACTGAGGAGCAAGGTTCAGTGTAGGTGATGCATGGTCCACCTTCCTCTGGCTCCACCTGCGACTTGACGGGAAAGCTGCCTTCTAGAGGAAGCGCCCAGCACGCTTTTATTTTTGTGGAAAAAAAAAATGTCTTCAATCTTTATGAAGCTGAGTCACTATTTCTGAATCAGGACTGAGTTATTTTGAGAGTTACCAGACAGAGGAGGTGCATTTGGCAAGAAAGTGCATTGAGTCATTGCTGCATTTTCTTGTTATCCTTCAAGAAAACCCAGAGCCTAGGCCAGAGCCACCGTCCACGACGGGATGTTTTGCAAAGAAGGAATTGCCGTCTTGCTTGCCGTCTTGAAAACAAGGTGAAAGCACCTGAAAGCTCTGAAGGAGGGCGACCATCCGTTCCTCTCCTCTTCCTTTAGTTACAGCTGCCCCTGCTCCCATCCATTCAAGTGCCCAATTGCCCTCCTTCCTTCCCCGGTGTTTTGTGAGGACAGTGCTAGGCACTTGGACGCCATGTGTCAGGCCCACAGTGTCAAGGGCCTGCCATCTAGGGTGTTCTCACTCTGGCTACTGGGTTGGGGGATAGGAGTCAAGGAAGCTTCCTGGGAAGGTCCAGCTGTGCCGAATCTTGCAAAAGAGGGTCTCAGAGCAAAGCCCAGGGGAGCTGGGCAGGTTCAGGGACTACACAGAATCCAGCAGCTGAAATGTGGTATGTAAAGGAAACCGGAGCTGCTGGGGACCTATGCACATCTCCATGCCCAGCACTGGAGGGGAAAAAAAGGTAATGGGATAGGTGGTTGCAGAAGGGAACGCATGGGCTGGAGTGTCTTAAGCAATAGGAGCCACCGAAGGGCTTCAGGAAGGGTGTAATTATGGTTTTACACTTGAGAAAGAAGCCTCGGGCTGCATTTTGGAAATGTGAAGACATTGGAAGGTCAGATAGGAGTGTTTTGTAGAGATTTTTAAAGAGATTGTTGGCAATGTCATTCTTCCGAATGTTATATTCCTAAAAGGACTCCAAGGAGAGAGTGAAGCTGAACACAGGGGTGAACTGCTAATGTTGGAATTTTCTGCACTCGGAGAGGGACGTTCAGGAGCCTGAACACCTTCCCTGCCATTTTCAAACCACATTAAAGCCAGCTCTCTTCATGGGAAAGAGCATCAGTGAGGAAAACAGGTGGGTGAGGACCTATGTCAGGAAGTGGAGGCTGAGGAGGGCGGAGACCCTGGGGGAGAGCCCAGAACACTGGCTCCCAACCTCGGGTGCATGCTGGAGATGTCTGGGGGCCTCCTGATGCCAAGGCCTCAACCCAGACCAATTGATACGAATTTCTAAGATGGCGGCTCAGGCATCAGCATTTTTCAAGCTTCCACTATAACTCCAGCACGCAGTCATGATCGAGAAGCATGGTCCTAAAACGGTGCTCCTCAAAGTTGTGCTCCATGTACCAGTAGCCCTGCATCACCTGGGAGCTTGTTAGAAATGCAGGTTCTTAGCCAGGCATGGTGGCGCACGGCTGTAATCCCAGCCTTTGGGAGGCTGAGGCAGGAGGATCGCGAGTTCAAAGCCAGCCTCAGCAATGGCGAGGCTCTTAGCAATTCAGTGAGACCCTGTCTCTAATAAAATACAAAAAAGGACTGGGGATGTGACCCAGTGGTTGAGTGCCCCTGAGTTCAATCCCCGGTACCAAAACAAAACAAAACAAAACAAAACAAAACAAAACAAAAGCAGGTTCTCAGGTTCTACCCAGACCTGCTGCATCAGAGCCTGCATTCTACAGAGGTCCTTTGGTGACGGCTATCACATTGACTGCACATTGGAATCATTAAGGATTTTTTTCAAAAATAAAAATAAAATCTCAGTTTCTAGATCCCTGGATCCCACTTCCAGAAATTCTGGTGTGATACACTGGGGGTGTGGCCTGGGCAACAGGGACTTTTTTTTTTCTTTTTTTTTCCTTTTTTGGTACTGGGGATTGAACTCAGGGGCACTTACCCACTGAGCCACATCCCCAGCCCTATTTTGTATTTTATGGTGAGACAGGCTCTCACTGAGTTGCTTAGTGCCTCATTTTTGCTGAGGCCGCTGGGATTACAGGCGTGTACCACTGTGCCCAGACTTCTGTGTTGATTTTAAAGATGGATTTAGTATGTATCTTTGCAAAAATACAATCTGCCACAACGTATTCATTGCTTCTATTATCACCAGCATTAGTATTGGTAGTAATGGTTGCAGCGGCAGCTCTGCCACTTGGGCCTGGGGATGGATGAGGAACAGCACAGGGCTTTGGAGAAGACAGATCTGGCTTGGAATGTCAGGGCTATCTTTTTTTTGTGTGTGTATGGGGATTGAACTCAGGGGCACTTGACCACTGGGCCACATCCCCAGCCACCCCCCATTTTTTTTTTTTTTTTTGTATTTTATTAGAGACAGGGTCTCAGTGAGTTGCTAAGTGCCTCGCCATTGCTGAGGCTGGCTTTGATCCTCTGGCTTCAGTCTCCCAAGTGCTGGGATTACAGGCGTGCACCACCGCTCCAGCTAGGACTATGTCTTATGCAGGGTCAACCTTTGAAATATCACTTCCTCTCTTTGAGTCTGTTTCCTCATTTGTATAATGGAGTCTGTAACACCTACCAGGCAAGGTTGTGTGAGCCCGCAGGGCCACTTGGAAGTTCCTCATTCATGACCAGAGTACAAAGGATGTCAGGGCCTACCTAGGAAATGGCTTTCCTAGGTAGAACTGGGAGGAAAAGTTAGGCCAGAGGGCTTCCTCACGTCCTCCTCTCCCACCTGGAAAAGTTCATTCTCACCTAAAGGCTGCCCAGAAAACTACCTGAAGTCACCAAGGCTGGGACTAGGAGTGAGCCTAAAGGGTTAAGGAGGTCTGCCTTCAGAAGCGAAGGGCTGGGGAAAGCGGGAGGTGGGCTGGGAAGGGCCCGGCAGCATTAGCATGCAGCTGGTGAACGCTGCCCACTGACGCAGGCTCAGCTGTTACTTCTCCCAGAGCCAAAGAAGAAGGATGAAAAACAGCAGTGAGAGTGGATGGTGGAAAGGGTCTCGCTGTGGGAGCTGTCCCATCTTGCACCCGGCCCTGATTTAAATCTGAGAAGGAGCCCCTGGAGGGGGTTTTGTGAGCCATGCAATGCTAATTAACTCCATTGTTATATTTTGTTTTCAACATTAGAATCCCTCTAGGGTTGGATCACTTTCTTTTGCAAGAATTTAAAATTTTGCACCAGTGTGTAAGTCTCTGCCAATATCGTGGGCAGAAGGGCCTGGAAGTAGAATCAGGTAGAGACTGGTCTCTGTCAAGGGAGAGATTGACAACACACCATACTCAGAATCTTCTTTTGATTCTTTATTTTATTTAAACCATTCGCAATTTTCCTGAGTTATGTTTTAGTGGTTAGAGTTTTTTAAAGGAAAAGGGGGAGGGTGGGAAGCATGGGACCCGAAACCAACGAATGAAACCTTGAGAGAATGGAAGACAAGTGAAGGGGCTGATTAGTTTACACCAAATTCCCTGCAAAAGCAATTCCAGAAAATTCAAGCTCTCTCTGCCAAATGCCTGGACTGTCTAGGAGCCAAGAAAGAAAGGAAGGACCAGAAATCTAGGCAGGGAGCCCTTCCCTGCCAGCAGCCAGAACCAAGCCCTCCAACTTGATCTGATCTCAGAGAGAATCGGGTGATTCAAATCTAGTTGGGAAGACAATTCCAGGGCCTTCTGGATTACTCATAATTCAGGCTCTGACTCACCAGGCTGGACTCGCTCCAGGCTGAGAGGGAGCGAGAGGCTCAGGGTGAGCCTGCAGCTCTGGCTACCCAGCTAGCTGCCAGCCCAAATCCTAGTCAGAGAGGGACCATGGAATCCAGATTTTTGTCCGTGGAGCAAAAGATAGCTCAAGTTTAGGAGGAGGGTTGATAACCCTTAAACTCCCAAGGCTGAGTTGGGAGATGGGCTCAGGTCTTCTAGTAGTTGATTGGCATCCTAACACCGCTTGGAGGCTGAGGCAGGAGGATTGCAAGCTCAAGACCAGCCTCAGCAACTTAGTGAGGCTCTAAGCAACTTAGTGAGTCCCTGTCTCAAAATAAATACTAGAAAGGACTGGGGATGTGGCTCACTGGCAAATTGCCCTAGAATTAAATTCCCAGCCCCGACACCCCCCCCCCCCCCCACCCCCCCAAAAAAAAGAAAAAAGAAAAAAGAGGGCATAGCTTGACTGACCTGACTGGGACACTGTGTGTGTGTGTGGGGGGGGGGGTAGGGGGGTTGTCTAGTGGATAGGAACTAAGAGTAGTCTGACTATTTTGGTATCTTTAGACCTGAGTGGTCCAATATGGCAGCCACTAAAATGCAAATACTGTGGAGCTCTTGAAATGGGGCTAATAGAATTGAGAGGTTTAAAAAGTACTTACCAGATTTCAAAGCCTATATATGAGAAAACAATGTCCAGTATTTTCTATTTATTTATTTATTTATTTTTAAATATTCATTTATTTGCTTTAGTTGTACACAATGCCTTTGTTTTTACGCGGTGCTGAGGATCCAACCCAGGCCATGCACGTGCTAGGCGAGCGCTCCACTGCTGAGCCACAACCCCAGCCCTCTAATTATTTATATTGATTACATGTTGAAGATTTTTGGACATGCTAGATTAAATAAAATTATAAATAATTTAGTTTTTTCCCTTTTTAAAAAATGTGGCCAGGAACGGTGCCGTACGCCTGTAATCCCAGCACTTGGGAGGCTGAGGCAGGAGGATCTTGAGTTCAAAGCCAGCCTCAGCAATGGCGAGGCACTTAGCAACTCAGTGAGACCCTGTCTCTAATAAAACACAAAAAAGGGCTGGGGATATAGCCCAGTGGTTGAATGCCCCTGAGTTCAATCCCCAGTACCCACCCCACCAAGAAAAAAAAACAAAAACAAAAAATGTGGCTACTAAGAAAGTTAAAATTACATATGTGACTCACATTTTTGTGGCTTTTTTTTTTTTTTAATTGTACAGTTTTAGACCTATCAAGGCTTGTCTCCTCCTGAAGAGTAATGAACACAGGCTGTGAGTTTTGACTATTTAGGTTGAAACTCTGGATCTGTCATTAACTGGCTATAAGATTTGATCCAGTTATTTAAACTCTCCATATCTCAGTTTCCCCATGTCTAAAAGGGGATGAACATCAGCACACACATAGGTGAAGCTTACCTGAGATCTACCAAACAGCACACATACCAGCCTTGGGCACACAGGAAGTACCTGATAAACAGTTGCCTTCGTTATTATCTAGTCTTAAAAGTTTCTCCCAAGGCTAAGTGGACTGTGGGAACTGGGGAGGCATGAGATTTTTGCATTTTTTTTAAGGGGGTGAGTACCGGGGATTGAACTCAGGGGCACTTGACAACTGAGCTAGATCCTCAGCCCTATTTTGTATTTTTTTATTTGGAGACAGGGTCTCACTGAGTTGCTTAGCACCTTGCTTTTATTGAGGCTGGCTTTGAACTCTATGATCCTCTTGCTTCAGCCTCCTGAGCTGCTGGGTACCAGAGGATACTAAGTTGGAAGAATCAGGCAGGGCTTTCTTAGGGTGTGATCCTTGAGCTGACACCAGGTAAATGAAGAGTGGGGATACTATAGCCACCACGTGTGGCTAGATTGTTGCTTTTGATATCCACCTTCAAGTCCCTGGTCTTTCCAGGTTAACTGGCGAAAAGCAGCTCCTTCTTCATTTGTGAATAATAGGTTTCATTTGTGAATTTCTAGATTAAGGTCAGAGAAAGAGAAGTTTTTTTTTTTTTTTTTTTTGTGGTTCAAGGATCAAAGCCAAGGCCTCAACCAGGCCAGGGCAGTGCTCCAAGTTACACCCTGAGCCCTCTCTGATTTTCTTAGTAAGGCAGAATAAGTCAGCCAGTTCAGAATGGGACACTTGATGTATTTGAGACCTGGGACTAGATCCTGCTGTCTGACCCCAGTGAGGTTCCTAAACCTCAACTCAGCTTCCTCACCTGTGCCTGAGGCTCTCTGGGAACCCTTCCAGTTTTCTACGTCACTTGGAGAGGTCACAGTCCTTTCAAGTGCCTGGCACCGTGGGAACGCTAGGGGTACCATGAGAATCTTCCAGGCTTAACAGAAAAGACATGAAGAAATGATAAACATTCATATTTTTTAAAGTACACTAAGGATGGGGAAAGGAAAATATAGGAAGCTGGGGTAGGGTGGGACCAGGGGATACTAACTTGGAAGAACCGGGCAGGGCTTTCTTAGGGTGTGATCCTAATGCTGACACCAGGTAAATGAAGAGTGGGGATACTGCAGGCCCAGTAGAATAAGCAAAAGCCCCGAGGCACCAGAGACTGAGGGACTATCCAGGCATCCAAGGAACATGAAGGCCTTTGATGGTTAATTTTATGTGTCAACTTGGCTAGGCTATGGTGACCCTTGGTTTAGTCAGATGCTAGCTGTGAAGGAATTTTGTAGATATGACTAACATTTAAATTCAGTAGTCTTTGAAAAAGATTTCACTCCATAAAATGGGTAGGCCTCATCCAGTCCACTGAAGGCCTTAGGAGAAAAACCCAAGGTTTCCTCAGAGAAGAAGGAAGCCTACCTCAAGATTGCCATAGAAATACTGCCTGAGTTTCCAGATTGCTGGCTTGTCCCTTGGATTTCAAACTCAAATCGGCAACTATTTTTGTGTGTGTGTATGTGGTGGTGGTGGGGTAACCAGATTTAACCCAGAAGTGCTGAGCCCCATCCCCAGACCTTTTTATTATTTATTTTGAGACAGGGTCTCACTGTAGGAGCCCTAATTAAGGAGATAGCTAAGATTGCGGTTAGCTGTGAGCCATAAAGCATTACCACCTTCCATGATCTCGCGAGACTTGGCCCGGGACATGGCGGGCAGGGTCGGCGCCATTTTGTGGTGTGGTTGGAGGAGTGTGGATGGCGTGTTGGAGTTGTTGTTGGAGCTGGAGAGAGAAGTTAGCAGAATAAAGAGCCTGTTTGTTTCCAGTCCGCCTCTGAACTTATTCCCACGGCATCGTTGCTCCAAGCGGCAATCGCTTCAGGCAGCAACATCTCACAAATTGCTTAGGACCTTGCTAAATTGCTGAGGCTGGCTTTGAACTTGCGATCCTCCTGCCTCAACCTCTCGAGTCGCTTGGGATTACAGACGTGCGCCACCATATCCGGCTATAACATCAACTCTTATCTCAATAGTTGTCCTATGGAGTTTGATCTTGCCAGTCCCTATAGTTACGTTAGCCAGTCCCTGTGGGTGTGAATGCGTGCATACAGGTGCGTGTATTGGTCTGTTTCTCTGGAGAACCCCAGTGGTTACAGGAGTCACAGAGGGGTTAGGGCAGATCAAGTGGAGCTCTGCAGGGAGAGGGGAGGTGTGGGAAGTAGACAAACAATGCACAGGCTCGTGGGTTCACCAGGTGTGGTCGTGGGAGTGTCATGCTGAAATTGACTTAACATGTAGCGGGGAGAATATGAATTAAAAATCATCAGTATCTATTGATACAAAACATCTGGGGTAGACTCAGTGGTGACATCCTCAGTTTTTCTCCTTCACCTGTATCTATGACCTTTGTTTCTCTTTTAATGGAAACTCCTCTACACAGCACTCCTTAAGTCTGGGCTGGCTTTGTGACTTGATCTGGCCAGTGGAAATGCTGGTGTACCAGTTCTGGGCAAACACTTTTACCACTGAGCCACATCCTGGGTCTCTGTGTGCCAATCCTAAGCCTAGGTTGTATGAGGCCTTGTGTTTCTGCCACGGCCAGGAGAAAATGCCTAGGTTAGGTTGCTGGAGGATGAGAGACGCTTGCAACAGAACGCAGCTAACCCAGTCATTAAGCCACGGCCAGCCTGGATCAGCCAGCATTCAGCTGAACCCAGAGATATGAACACGCTCAACCAAGCTCAGCAAGCTGCCTAGCCAGGCACCTCCACCACTTGAGCAATAAATACTTATTACTGTGTGCCCTTGAGGTTTCGTGGTTTTTCATTATACATCATTACTGTGGCAAAAGCTAGCTGATACAACATCAAAAAGTGTATTTGAAATAAGCACTTGACTATTCAAGTCTAGTGAACTTAAAAAGATGCTAAGCAGGAAGTGGAGAATCAGCAGGTGCTAAGCAATGACGGTCAATGAAATCGCCTGGGGAGAAAGCAAGTCCATGAACAGACCAGGACCTCTGAAGCCTGTCAGCGTGTAATGATGAGACAGAGGAGGAGGAACCTGCAGAGAAGGCTCAGGGAGAATGGTGCAAAGGGTAGGAGACAAACCCGAGAACCTGGAATTAGAAAACTGAGGATCTCGGTCTTTGACAGCACTGAGAGAGGCCTGTGTGCTAAGGCCACAGTGTCTCCCCAGCTGGGGTCTCTGACTTGTGCTTTCCAAGGAAGTGTCTCCTAAGCCACTATCCAGTTTTACTCTCCATTTTCTGTACAGCTAGAGCTTGGAGAGCCTTTCCCCACCCACCTAAGGTGTGGTTTGCAATGGGAACCTCATTTATTAGAAGGAAGTCAATCTTCTACTTGGCTCTGATCCAGCAGTGAGGGAAATGAACAGGTCACTGAATGAAATTCTTTGTAACCAAGGGCTCATCCTCAATGGGACCACCAAGTCCCACTAACTGGGTCTCTGTATAGTTATCCTTTTGATCCATCTGTTATGGACTGACTATGTGTGCCCACACCCCCAAATTCATGTTAAACTCTAATCTAAACTCCAATGTGATGCTATTTGGAGGTGGGGGCCTTTGAATGGAATTAGTGCTAGCTGGCCCTCTTCCCACCAACTGTCCACAATGAGAAGGCAGCCATCTGCAACCATCATCTCCAACCAAAAGGGGGCCCTCACCATAGCCTGACCCTGCTGGCTGCCTCTTCTCAGACTTCCAGCTTCCAGAAAGGTGAGAAACAGCCTGCGGTAATTTGTTAAAGCAGCTACTAATACACGATCCCATCCTCTTTATCCCAGGCTTATACCTCTGCGTCTTTTCTCAGCCTGTATTCTCTCCCTAGTCCAGTCTTCCACAGTGCTATCAGACTAATTGGTTAAAGTCATAGATTTGGTCATGAAAGTCCCTGTTAGAAATCTCTAATGGTTCCCCAGAGTCCAGAGCAGTGATTTCCACTCTGTGTTCTGTGACATTTGGAAGGGTTAGGAGGAGGCCCCGTCAGACCATGGAGCCTTGGGAGCGCAACCACCATTCTACTGCTTAGAATCCCCTTCCTACCTATTTCTGCAGCTACCCCTCCTTGTTCTTCAAAACCCTGCTGCAAGACCAGGCACAGTGGCGCACCACTGTAATCCCAGCAGCTAGGGAGACTAAGACAGAAGGATCATGAGTTCAAAGCCAGCCTCAGCAATTTAGCGAGTCCCTAAGCAACTCAGTGAGACCCTGTCTCTAAATACAATATAAAGGAGGGCTGGGGATGTGGCTTAATGGGTATGTACCCTTGGGTTCAATGCCTGGTACCCTCCCAAAACAACAACAAAATAAACCCTGCTGCAGCAGCGCTGCAGTGCCTATGCCTTTCCATCCTAGACACCTGGCATTTGCAACTGTCCTCCCAAGCATGGCCCTCAGGGTGGTCCCAGCCAGCAACAGCAGCACCTGGGAACCTGCTAGAGACAGATTCTAGGGCTCTGCTGGAAACTTGCTGAATCAGTGGCTCTAGGTTGGGGCTTGACCATTGGGGGCTTAATAACCTCCAGGTGGTCTGATTGCAAGGAAACCTAGGGTCCTCTTTAAATTCATCACAGTGTTCTGGGGCTGTGTCCATTTTCAGCTCAAATCTTTTTTTTTTTTTTTTTTTTAGGACAACTGACTTATTTTATTATTATTATTATTTATCTCCAGTGCTTGACACAGTATCTGACAATTGGGAGACCCAAAGCCACGATTATTGTTCGATGAGAACGACTTAAAGATGGATGTCATAAATTCTCTCTCATTTATCTATCATTGGGTACGTACCCTCGAGATCGAAGTCACTTCTCAGAGACTATGCAAGTTAAACCCAGAAGAAAATAATGGGGTATGCTAAAATGTAGCTCAAAATAATCTTTTTTCTTTTTTTGGGGGGCGGGGATGCAGTTTGCCACTAAGCTATATTCCCAGTCCTTATTTATTTATTTATTTTTGCTAGGTATCAGGGATTGAACCCAGAGGCACTTAATAACTGAGCCATATCCCCAGCCCTTTTAAAAATATTTTTATGTTGACACAGGGTCTTGCTAAGTTGCTTAGGGCCTCACTAAGTTGCTGAGGCTGGTCTTAAACTCATGATTCTCCTACCTCAGCCTTCAGAGTTGCTGGGATTACAGGTGTGCACTACCATGCCTGGCTCCTTTAAAAATTTTTTTTTTCTTTTTAATATTGAGATAGGGCCTCACTAATTTGCCCCAGCTGGCCTTGAACTTGTAATCCTACTGCCTCAGACTCCCAAGTTGCTGAAACTATAGCCACCAGTCCCCGACAAGATAATTTTTTAAAAATATTTATTTGGGCTGGGATTGTGGCTCAGCGGTAGAGCGCTCGCCTAGCATGTGCGCGGCCCGGGTTCGATCCTCAGCACCACGTACAAGTAAACACATTATGTACAACTAAAGTAAATAAATAAATATTAAAAAAAATATTTATTTATTTGCTTTAGTTGTACACAATGCCTTTATTTTTATGTGGTGCTGAGGATCGCACCCGGGCCTCGCACGTGCTAGGCGAGTGCTCTACCGCTGAGCCACAACCCCAGCCCCCAAGATAATCTGAATACAGTGTATATTAGATTTTTTGGGCCACCATACCAAAGCAGCCCAAGCTGGGTGGTTTTAAACATTACTTCTACCTTAGAACTTCAGTGAATTTTGGAACAAAGTCCTCACAACCTCAGTCTGCCACTAAGCAAATTGTCCTCTTGTTTCTGGTTGTATTAGAAGAACTTAATGTAGTACCAGCCAGGGCTGGGTTTGGTTAACTGGCCCAGAGGATTGTTCTCCAGGAAGCTCTGAGCCTTGGTTTGAAATGACTCACCATTCAAAAGCTGCTTCAAAATTTCCCTCCTCTCTGAGGAACAGGAAGTAAGTAAAGTTTTGCCTGTCTATTTAGTTTTATACTTTGTAGTACCAGGGTTTGAACCCAGGGGTACTCTGCCACCAAGTCACATCCCCAGGTCTTTTATTTTTCATTTTGAGACAGGGTCTTGCTAAGTGGCTCAAGTTGGCTTTGAACTTATGATCCTCCTGCCTCAGCCTCCTGAGTCGCTGGGATTTTAGGCGTGTGCCACTGTACCTGGCTGCTTCTACACTTTAATGGAAGTAGTTCCACATTTCTTCTGCTTCCTCCTAACTTGCTCAACCATGAATTCTGACATGACATTCATCATCACCAGAGTTCCAAACAATCGCTCTTGATGCATAGATACATTCACTAACGAGAAGCTATTTTCACGTATTCACAGATGCATTATCTATTTTTATTCTTTACCTGTTTAATCTGTCATATGGCAATCAAAATGTCTAGCTCTATTTGAGGACATGACAGGAACCTGGTGAAAATCTAGTCTTCCCAGGTTTGGATTAAGAAACTCTTATCTCATTCAAGTGGAAATTTTACACACACAAAATAACCTTGTACAACAATCTTCCAAATGTAGCCTGAGGATCTTAGGAAACTGCTGTGAAACTACTCTTTAAGCATGTAGTTATCTTTTCAAGCCCACTGAAGTTGAACCAAGCTTGGACTCTGCAAACTCCCCCCGCCAACCCCCCCACCCCTGCCTGCATCCGCCCCATCCTAAAGGGGTTCAGTGCTGTTTATAAATAAACAAATCACAGGAATTTAAAAATGCCCAGGGTCCGCGGTGGTGCACACCTGTAATCCCAGCACTTGGGAGGCTGAGGCAGGAGGATTGTGAGTTCAAAGCCAGCCTCAGCAATGGTGAGGCACTTAGCAACTCAGTGAGACCCTGTCTCTAATAAAATACAAAAAAGGGCTGGGGATGTGGCCCAGTGGTCGAGTGCCCCTGAGTTCAATCCCCGGTACCGGTAAAAAAAAAAAAAAAAAAAAAAAAAAAAAATGCCCAGGGTCCATAATGCCAAGTGCCCTATATCAGCCAGATCATGATCTGTGTATCACACCATATATATAGTTCTGTATTCTATTAGTTTGACATAGGTTGGTTATTCATTGCTGGCATAAATCATGTGTCAAGGATGTAACATTAAAAACACATGTATTTGGTCTCTGCCTCTGGTTCCTGGCATAGACCTCCTAATCTCTTGCAATTTCCTGGATGACAGGAGCAACATTTGCTCTAATGAGGCCACTCTTGGTGGACTCCTGGATGGAGCTGATCACACCAGAAAGACCAAGCCACGATTAGAAGCTTGGAACTTTCAGTCTTGCCTTCTCACCCCGCAAGAGGGGTTCATCACTGGTCATGCCACGTGAGGAAGCCTCCACAAAAAGATGGGGTTCAGAGAGCTTCTGAGTTGGCGATATGCCCCCATGCTAGAAGTGTGGCAAAAAAAAGGGGATAGGAGCCCCCCAGCCCAGGACCCTTCTAGACCTCACCCTGTGTATCCTTCCCCGGTGGTTCTTCTGTATCCTTTGTGATTTTTTATTTTTGTGGGGCTGTGTTGCTGTCTGAAGCGATGGCCGCTTGGAGCAACGAAGCCATGGGAAGAAGTTCAGAGGCAAACTGGAAACAAACAGGCTTTTTATTCTGATAACTTCTCCCTAACACGCACCGCACATCACCAAAAAACCCACAAACAAAATGGCGCCCACCCGATCCGATCTCGGCTCAAGTCTTGCGAGATCCCGGGCCAAGTCCCGTGAGACCACAGAAGGCGGCAATGTCCGAATATCTCTATGGCCCGCAGCCATCTCCCCAATCAGGGCTCCTGCAGGGTTGGGGATTGAACCCAGGGCTTTGTGCATGTGAGGCAACTGAGCTATATCCCCAGCCTGTGATATCCTTTTATGATAAACCAGTAAACATGTTTCCCTGAGTTCTGCGAGCTGTTTTAGCAAATGATCAAATGTGAGGAGGGGGTCACTGGAACGTCTGATTCATAGCTGGGCACTGAGAATTCGACTTTATCAGAAGCGAGGGCAGCCTTGTGGGCCTGAGCCCCTCACTCGTGGGATCTGGTGCCAACTCACGCCAGGAAGACAGCACGGGAAGCCAAGTGTTCTGGAAGGACTCCGTGTGGTGAGGGTACGGAAGAAGCAGTTTGTTTTCCCTATGTTAGGATTACTGTAAACCCCCCAAATTCCAGAACCCTTACCAGACTGAGAACTGCCTTTGAAAGCCATCACACACATACACTGGAAATAAAGTGTTCTCGATCTGAATGAGGGGGGAGAGGCTCCCCAGAAACACAGGGAAAGGTCACGTGATATTCTACTTCACGTCTGCCGCGGGGTTCACAGCCAAGTGCGCTCAGGTCTCTGTGTCCTTCCCAAGTCCAATCATGCTTTCACAGGGCTCTGAATGGAAATTACTTCTAAAACTTAAGCTGTGTACTTTCCTTGCCAATTACATTAAAAATCAAACCAAGCCGGGCGCGGTGGCGCACGCCTGTAATCCCAGCACTTTGGGAGGCTGAGGCAGGAGGATCGTGAGTTCAAAGCCAGCCTCAGCAATGGCGAGGCACTTAGCAACTCAGTGAGACCCTGTCTCTAAATAAAATACAAAAAAGGGCTGGGGATGTGGCCCAGTGGTCAAGTGCCCCTGAGTTCAATCCCTGGTACCAAAAAAAAAAAAAAAAAAAAAAAAAAAAAAAAAAAAAAAAAAAATCAAACCAAAGACTAATCAGCTTCTTCCCTCAACAAAACACATTTAATATCTCATTAGCTTTGGAAAGTTTCACAGCAAATTGGCGTAAAAGGACACTCTGGAAAGAGCATTATGGTCTTTCTGTCTAAATAGCTACTGACACCCTTTGTTACTTTTTTGTTTTTCCTGGGGGTGCACTGTGCATAAAGTCTTTGTACAAAGAGGGCACGTAGTGGAATTACTTCACTTGCTTCTCTCGATCCCATGGCTGACACAGACAAATAGGCCTGTCAGGTCACTGCAAACTGCCCATCTTCAGGCCCCACGGTGGAAATTCCTGTGTAATATTATCAAGAAACTTTTTGCTCCTTTGAATTTGGATAGAGGCATTATGGCTCATTGTACTTACTCGTTCCAAACACCTGGCTCTTTTCCACAGTTGTTAAGTGAACAGTAAGTGCACAGCATTAAACCCTCGCACACACAGCCAGCCCAAAATAAAACCAGAGCCAAGAGGTCACATTTTTAGAGATTCCTTCAAATCCAATTTTAGAGACTCCTGAAAAATATAGCAGAGACACAACACTATGCCTTCAAAACTGTATGAAAGTCAGACTCTTCTCCAAAGAATAGCAAAAACAAAACACAAGAAATTCTGAGTTAGAGCTACCCTGAAAAGTTGAGTGTGGTGGTGCATGCCTATAATCCCAGCGGCTTGGGAGGCTGAGGCAGGAGGATTGGGAGTTCAAAGCCAGCTTTAGCAATGGTGAGGCACTAAGCAACTCAGTGAGACCCTGTCTCTAAATAAAATACAAAATAGAGCTGGGGATGTGGCTCAGTGGTTGAGTGCCCCTGAGTACAATCTCTGGTACCTAAAAAAAAAAAAAAAAAAAAAGAGCTACCGTGAAAAGAAACCTGTTTAAGGAAATGTATGCATGTAAACTTTAAAAATGATTTAAGGGGTTGAAAAATATCAGGATGAAATGAATGTAGGATGTGTATTACAAATATATGAAAAAGCTCACTGAACAGGTTGGGGGAAAAGTGCTGTCCTAAGTAACTTTGGAAATGAGTGTCTGTAAGACTGAAGGTGAAAGAAACTACAAAAGCACTAGTGAATTGTAAAAGCTGTTACTATGGGGGTATGGTTTAATCATTCTGTTACTTCTGTTCTTGTACACTGGCATCAAACAATTAAGTGATGGGATGGTAGGAACCAGACCTTTCACTACTGGAGCAGGAGGATAGAATAATATACATGGTAAGGAGTGAGAATCGGAGACATCAGCATGAATTCATGGTGAATACAGGTACAGATAGTTACGTATAGAAATACTTAGAGATTCTGCTTTGTTCTGTCAGCTGAGAGGGACTATCACCCCCACCCCTTGCAACAAGCACATCTATAGCCAGATCTTGCTTTCTGATTCCACCCCCAATAAAAGGAACTGGGACTCCTTGGAGAAATGGCTGATGTGGGACCGGGCCAGGAACTACACAAGATAATCTGAAATGTCTTGTCATTCTAGAAAGTGCTAAAACAAAAACAACCCCACAATGATGGGGGCATGTCAAAGTGATGCAGGAGTCAATTGAAAGAACCCTTAATGGCCAAGTCTGGGACATAATCCAATAAAGTAGTATTGGATTATAACCTAAAGTACAAAATGAATATCTGTGAGTCCATACTAGTATTAATAAGTGATTGAATAAATAGAGAATAGACAAATCTTCCTCGTGGAAGAATTAGAGGCCTTTTGTTTGTTTGTTTGATTTTTGGTCTTTTTTTTCAGCTCTGAGGATTGAATCCAGGACCTTATACATGCTAGACAAGAGCACTTGCCGCTGAGTTACATCCCCTGCAAGAATTACAGGGATTTTATGCAAATACTTTGCCTTGGAAGTGTGGGTCATAATCCTTACTTGTAGACTGCACGTAGTGACTACCCTTTAAAAAGTAAAGGATAGAAGGGATTTAAAAAAAGTAATTACAGCTGAGAAATGCAACAAATACTACAGCAAGCCAGGTATCACAATTGCCAAAAAGTCAAGTTGATAGTACCCACCCTTGATGTAATGGACCTCCGTGGTCCTCCTCTTAAAAGTGCATAACCCCAAGTTAATCACGAGGGAACATCAGACAAATGCTAATTAAGGGACACAACAGAATACCTGACCAGTGCTCCTCACAACTGTCAAGGTCATCAACAACAAAGAAAGTCTGATAAACTGTCCCAGAGGAGCCTTAGGAAACAAAAAGACTACATATAATAGCACCGTGGATGGGATTTGGGATAGAAAAAAGACACTAGGTAAAAAAAGGAATCAGAGTATGGACTTTAGTTAATAATAATGTAGCAATATTGATTTTTTAACTATAACATGTTTCTTTTTGATGCAAGATGATAAAAGAGGAAACCGCTGCCAGGTGTATGGGAACCCACTGTGTTATTGTCATAATAATTCAGCAAAAGTAAAACGGTTTTAGAGTAGAGCGTGCATTTAAACACATGCGCGTGCCTCCCAGCTTGGTTCGGGGCGTATCTTGCAAGCGGCGGACACTCCAGGCGCGGCGGACGGGCTAGGTCCCCCGACCAGGTCCCGCCTGCGCGCGGCGCACACGCGAGGAGGCGCAGCTCCCACCTGCCGCGGCGCCCAGCCGCGACTGCTCGCTCCTTTCCCAGGCAGAAAGTTCACGCAGCAGGGAATTATGATAATTCGCAATGACTGCGTGGAAGAGACTTGGCGAGAAGAATTTTCGTCAATTCAAATGAAATCAGATGTGGGCTTTGGCTGGGGCTCTCCGCTCAGCTAAAGCGCCAAGCACGGGCATCACAAGTGGGAAGCATTTGTCCCCCGTTCGCCCTCGGGCGAGACTCAGGAGCGGGTAACCCGGCCCAGATTGAAGGCAGCCAGGGGGTCAGGCCGCTTGTCAATTCAGACGCTGGGCCGGGTGGGGCTGAAGGGCCCTAGGGAAGGTGGCCTTGGGGCCAGGCCTACCAGACATTCCCAATGTTATGTGAAATTGGTCAGCTTTTAAATCTAAGCAGCACAGCTTCTTTTGAAGATAATACCCCGCTGGCTGAGCAGAAAACAATTGAGGCCCGTGCGGTGGCACACACCTGTAATCCCAGCAACTGGCGAGGCTGAGGCAGGAGGATCCTGAGTTCAAAGGCAGCCTCAGCAATTTAGCGAGGTCCTAAGCAACTCAGCGACCCTGTCTCAAAATAAAAATAAAATACACTATAGGGCTGGGGGTGTGGCTCAGTGGTCCAGTGCCCCTGAGTTTAATCCTGGTATTAAAAAAAAAAAAAAAAAAAAAAAAATCACCTTACTGGGGGATTGAAGGGTGGCGGGTGCACCCAAGACCTCTGAGAAAAAGGAACTGTTCCCACAGGGCTGTGAGTTTCAAAATTGTTTATTTAAAACCAAAGCAGAAGGAATAAAGGTGGGTGGGAACTTGATGTAAAGCAGTGCTGTCCACCATCGCAATAGCTACCTGAGGCATGTGGCGATTTAAATCAAAATTAATTAAAATAAAGTTTTAAATGGTCTCAGTGGCCCTGGCCATGTCCTAAATGCTCAGAAGCCCTTCCCGTCATCATGGAAAGTTTCATGGGATAGTACTGCCAAGAAAGAGATATTGGGGAAACTGGCAAAATTGGAATGCAAGATATGTATTTGTTGATTGTTTCCTCGTTAAATTTTCTAATTCTGATAATTATAATGTAGTTATACAAAAGAATGTCCTCCTTCTCGGGAAGTCCATGTGGAAGTATATAGGGACAAGGGAACAATTTAGTCTCATCTAATTCAGAAAAAAGTACATATGTTCTTAGAACTTGATAAAGCAAATGTGGCTACTGGTGAATCTGGGTTCTAGTTTAACTTTTCCTTAAATCTAAATTTTTTTTTTTTTTTTTTTTTTTTTGGAGGGCGGGTACTGGAGATTGAGCCCAAGGGTGCTTAACCACAAAGCCACACCCCCAGCTTGTTTTTTTATTTTTTGAGACAGGTTCTTGCTAAGTTGCTTAGTTGCTGAGCCTGGCTTTGAACTTGTGGTACTCTTGCCGCAGCCTGCCCAAAACTATTTTAAATGGAAAAAAGAAGAAATTAAAACAAAACAAAGCAAAAATCTCCAGGGAAGCCAAGAAAGTTACAAAGCTGATTTCAATGAAACACTAAGAATGTATTCCAAGTGACATAATTCCATAGGTTTAATTACACACATCATTAATCCCCACCTATATCCTTGGTGCTCTTCAGACCTTCTAGCTGTCCTCTTACATAGTGCCTGGGCAGTTTCTCTAATTCCAGTAAACTCCATTCTTGCCTCCACGTTTTTGTTTTTGTTATTAGTTGTTGTTAGACCTTTATTGTTATTTACTTATACCCAGTGATGAGAATCAAACCCAGTGCCTCACACATGTCAGGCCAGTGCGCTACTGCTGAGCCCAGCCCTAGCTCCTTGCTTCCAGGTTTTTATTGTGCTATGAGTCTTCTTGCTCCAAGTAAGGTATGACCCAGCTCTAGACCCCATCCTCTGAACCTCAGGGGTCAAGTTCCATCTGGAAGAGAATCATTGTGACAGTATATGCCTTCAGTGTTCCCACATAGTTTTTTATCCACTGATTAAAATGGGGCATCACATACTACCAAAAGCAATCTACAGGTTCAATGCAACCCCTATCAAAACATTAGTGATATTCTTCTCAGAACTAGAAAAACAATCCTAGCATTCGTATGTAGAGCAAAAGACCCACAATGGCCAAGCAATTCTGAGCAAAAAGAGGGAAGTTAGAGGGATCATAATACCTGACTTCACATTACACTACAGAGCTATGTAGTAACAAAACCAGGTTAGCACTGGCATAAACACAGACATATACCATGAAATGGAATAAAAGACACAGAGATGAATCCACACAGCTACAGCCATCTGATTCTTGACAAAGGTACCAAAAATTTACTTTGGAGAAAAGACAGCCTTTTAAACAAATGGTGCTGGGAAAACTGGATATCCATATGTAGAAGAATGGGACTAGATCCTTAACTGTCCCCCTGCATAATAGTCAACTCAAATTGGATCAAAGACCTAGGAATTAAACAAGAAACTTTGCAATTGCTAAAAAAGAACATAGGGTCAAAACTCCAACATATAGGCATAGGCAGCAATTTCCTCAATAGAATTCCTATAGCTCAGGAAATAATACCAGTTATCAATAAATAGGATGGCGTCAAACTAAGTAGCTTCTGCAGAGCAAGGGAAAAAAATTTACAGTGTGAAGACAGAATGGGAGAAAATCTTTGCTATATATTCTTCTGACAGAGGATTAACATCTAGAATATATAAAGAAATAAATTCAACACACAACAACAACAACAAGACGCTATAAAATAATCCACTCAATAAGTAGGCAAATGAATTAAGCAGACACTTTTCGAGAAAAGAACAAATGGCCAATAATTATAGGAAAAAATGTTCAACATCTTTAGTAATCAGGGAAATGCAAATTGAAACTAAACTGTGATTCCATCTCACTCTAGTCAGAATGGCAATCATCAAGAATACAAATACCAATAAATGTTGCTGAGGATATGGGAAAAGGGAACCCTATACACAGTTGGTGGGAATGAGTACAGCCACTACAGAAATCAGTGTGGAGATTCCTAAAAAAAAAACAAAAAACAAAAAACAAAAAAATGAAAATAGCATATACCCAAGAATTAAATTCAGTATACTGTAGCAAACATGCACAACTATGTTCACAAGAGCAAAATTCACAGTGGCTAAATTATGAATCCAGCCGGCTCTCCATCATCAGATGAATGAATAAAGAAAATATGGTATATATACACAATGGAGTTTTACTCAGCCATAAAGAAGAACAAAATTATGTCATTTGCAGGAAAATGGATGGAACTGGAGAACATTATGTTAAACGAAATAAGCCAGACTCAGAAAAATAAGTGCCATATGTTTTATATGTGGACACTAAAGAGAAAAAAAAAATTTTTTAAAAATGGATCTCATGAAAAAGATGAAAATAGAAGAGAGATAATTGGGATAGAGTTAGGGGACCACAGGAGAGGTACTGGTGAATGAAATTGATTAGATTACATTATATGCATGTATAATTATGTCACAATGAAACTCACTATTCTGTATAATTAATATGCACCAATAAATTTTTTTTTTTTTTTTTTTTTTTTTTTTTTTTTTTTTTTTTGTGGTGCCGGGGATTGAACTCAGGGGCACTCGACCACTGGGTCATATCCCCAGCCCTTTTTGGTATTTTATTTGGAGACAGGGTCTCACTGAGTTGCTAAGTGCCTCGCCATTGCTGAGGCTGGCTTTGAACTCGCGATCCTCCTGCCTCAGCCTCCCAAAGTGCTGGGATTACAGGCGTGCGCCACCGCGCCCGGCAATAAAAAATTTTTAAAAAATATTTATTTGTTTTAGTTGCACACAATGCCTTCATTTTTACGTGGTGCTGTGTATCGAACCCAGGCCACGCACATGCTAGACCAGTGCTCTATCGCTGAGCCACAACCCCAGCCCAATAAAAAAAAAAAATTTAAAACCTAAGCATTGTACCTGTGGGGGCGTCTACCTACCAATCTAAGGATCACAGCTTAATGGATTTTTAAAATTGGTTTATGTTTATGTCTTTGTGTATAAGCTTACTTAAATATGTAAATGTGATGACATAGATTCATTTGATTTCAGTAATATTTTTCCCCGTTTCACCTGTCCTTCCCCGAACACTTGGCTTCTACGCCAGAGCATGGATTCTGCTGCCCTTGCCCTTGGGGCGACCCCCAGATCCTGAGCTGCAGCCACGCCGTTTTCCATCCGTGCTCCCTGCCGCTGGGGAAGGATCTCTGAAGCAGAATCCCCTCAGCAGCTCTTCTGCATCAGCCTTTTATTATAAGAACACCCTATTGTTATTAACCTTTGTTAAGTAGTGGGGCACTGAATGTCTTACTGGTCTTAGGACCTGCATGATATTGTAATTAAATTCAGCAAACATTTCTTGAGAGCCTACTTCTGGATCCAGGCTCTCTGCCAGGCGCTGCTGATACAAACATCATCAATAAGCCCTTGCCCTTGAGGAGTTCCCAGAGGGCAGAAAACAAAGGCTGTGATAAGTGCTGGTTTAATAGCAGCGGCCAGGGTATGCTGGGCTCTGTGCCGGTCTCCTCCGGGGAGGGGAACCCCACCTCCTCACGACAGCCCACTCTCTCTCCTAATATAGTTTCTCTCGTCATAAATCTAGTACCTTTTGATCTACGTGCCTGTAACTTTCATCTCGCCTCTAACTAGCTCCCAGCCTCGCTGTCTCTCCCAACTAAAGGCAGTTTCAACTTGGGCCAATTTAAGTCCAAAATAAAGGACCCAAAACAGAAATGTGTCTGCCCCCAGAGATCCTCTTTGTGTAGAGATAATTAGCTGATGGTTCTAGCTCTCTCTTCTCCTTTTCTTTTCTTTCTTTCTTTCTTTCTTTTTTTTTGTACCAGGGATTCAAACTCAGGGGTACTCAGCCACTGAGCCACATCCCCAGCCCTATTGTATATTTTATTTAGAGACAGGGTCTCACTGAGTTGCTTAGCTCCTTGCCTTTGCTGAGGCTGGATTTGAACTTCTGATCCTCCTGCCTCAGCCTCCGGAGGCTCTGGGATTATAGACGTGCACCACCATACCCAGGGGCTTTCTCTTATTTGGAGAGACAGCCTTACTTGTTTTTTTCAGAACAGTTCCTCTCCTTTTCAGAGTTTTCGATTAGCTCCCTCCCGCGCCCACTCACAGGCTTTGAAGTTTATGGATAACCCAGCGCCTCTTTCCTGCGTGTTTAAGAAGCCCTTTGTGTGCAACATCAGATGAAGCACTCGGGGTTGAGTGTGTGCGCTTTTGCACCTGCTCAGCCAGCCACGTCTTCGCTACACAAGGAAGTGACGTCATAAGTACGTCCCATTAAACTCACATTAAATGCATTTCAAGTTCAATCACTCCTTAGCAGAATTTCCAAATATGCCCTTGGACACTTCAATACCTACCACTGGATCTGAGGGGAGGTGAGAAAGGAAAGAGACAGGTGTCTTAACCTACAGTGGTGAAAAAGAAATATTTTATAAAATTAGCAAAAACACGTGATCCTGTGACTATTCAATGGATCCTTCAGTGACTCCAAGGGCAAACGAAGGCCTCCGAAGGTCAGGCTTCAGCAGCTTGCTGCTTACAACAAAATGTTAGAATGAGTCGCTCTCAAAAAAATCACTGACTACTTCTGGGTGGAGAACAGAGGGCCTTTGAGTTCAGCAGCTCTCCCCGGGGGGAGGCATTCCTGGGACCCTTCCTTCTCTCCAGGGCACGGTAAGTGAAATGACTTGCAGCTTCTTTAAGTCCACAGGGCTCAGACAGGGTTTCCCCAGGTCGTCCCAGTTTTAGCTCTGAAAGTCCCATGGCTGCGGGAAACCCCTCCATCCCAGGAAAACCCCACTGGTTGGTGACCTTGCCTTGGGTTGTCAGAGGAGAAGTGCCGCAGCTGTGGGTCCCCACCCCAGATCCTGGGGCTGCAGCCCTGCCTGCTTTCCCTGCACTGCAGCGAACATCTCGACCTTGTCACCCACAAAAGCCAGCTGACAACGATTTATTGAAAAGATATTTATTTCCCTCTCTGTTGCCACCTTTGACTCTTAAGTCAAGGCCTTGGGTGGGAGCATCTTATTTTCCAAAGAGACACAGGTTAAAAAACTCATGTCTGGGGGCAGGAATGAAGCAAGAATCTGCCCTATTTTGGCTTTCATAGTGGGTTGTGGTCCCTACTGATCCCCAAACATATACAACAGGTGTCTTAGTCAATTCAGGCTGCTATAACAAAATGCCTCCGGCTGGATAATTTATAAACAACAGAAATTTATTACTTAGACTTCTGGAGGCTGGCAAGGCACTGGTAGACTTGGTATCTGGTAAGGGTCTGCTCTGCATAGATGGTGTCTTTTTGCTGCATCCTTCCATGGTGGAAGGAGTAGAAAAGTCCCCTTAAGGGCAGTAACTCACTCATGAGGGTGGAGCCCTCATGACCTACCCATTTCCCAAAGCCCCAATCTCTAATGCCATCATCTTTGGGGACAGGCTCAACGTATGAATTTTGGAGGAACATACACATTCACACATAGCAGTGGGAATTCTGAAAATTTAGGAATGGAGTTCACATCATTGCTTGGCAAAGATACCACAAAGTCAGAAGTTAAGATTTTATATAGACAATGTTTATAGCAGCTCAATTCACAATGGCTAAGCTATGGAACCAACCTAGGTGCTCATATGAAAGGAGAAAAAAATGTGGAACATACACACATGGAATATTATTCAACTATAAAGAAGAATGAAATCATGACATTTGCCAATAAATGGATGGAACTGGAGACTATCATGCTAAGTGAAATAAGCCAATCCCAAAATCCAAAGGCTGAATGTTCTCTGTGATATGTGAGTGTTGACTCACAAAAAGGGGGTAGGGAGAGGAGAGAATAGAAATTCATTGGATTGGACAAAGGGGAATAAAGGGAAGAGAGAGGGATGGGAATACAAGAGACAGTAGAATGAATTAGACATAACTTTCCTACGTTCATATATGAATACATGACCTGTATAACTCCACATCATGTACAACCACAAGAATGGGAACTTATATTCCATGTATATATGATATGTCAAAATACATTTTACTGTTTTGCATATTTAAAAAGAACAGATTTTAAAAAGTGAAATAAATAAAAATACTTTATTTGTTTTTTTGGTGTTAAGTTTTTTGAGTTCTTTATATATTCTAGAAATTAGTGCTCTATCTGATGTGCATGTATTAAATACTTGTTCCCAATTAGTTGGCTCTCTATTCACCTCACTGATTGTTTCTTTTGCTGAGAAGAAGCTTTTTAGTTTAAATCTATCCCATTCGCTAATTCTTGGTAATAATTCTTGCACTACAGGATTCTTATTAAGGAACTTGGGGCCTAATCCAACATGTTGGAAATTGGAGCTTACTTTTTCTTCTATTACGTGTATTGTCCCTGGTCTAATTCCTAGGTCCTTGATCCACTTTGAATTGAGTTTTGTGGATGGTGAGAGATAAGGGTTTAATTTCATCAATAAATGGGCTAAGGAATTGAAAAGACACTTCTCAGAAGAAGATACACAATTAATCAACAAATACATGAAAAAATGCTCAACATCGCTGGCAATTAGAGAAATGCAAATCAAAACTACTCTAAGATTTCATTTCACTCCAGTCAGAATGGCAGCTATCAAGAACACAAGCAACAATAAATGTTGGAGAGGATGTGGGGAAAAAGGCACACTCATACATTGCTGGTGGGACTGCAAAATGGTGCAACTGCTATGGAAAGCAGTATGGAGATTTCTTGGAAAACTGGGAATGGAACCACCCTATGACCCAGCTATCCCACTCCTGGGTCTATTCCCAAAGGACTTAAAAACAGTATATTACAGTGACACAGCCACTTCAATGTTTATAGCAGCACAATTCACAATAGCTAGGTTGTGGAACCAACCTAGATGTCCCTCAGTAGATGAGTGGATAAAGAAAATGTGGCATATATACAAAAATGGAACTTTACTCAGCAATGAAAGAGAATAAAATAATGACATTTGCAGGTAAATGGATGAAGTTGGAGAATATAATGCTAAGTGAAGTTAGCCAATCCCCAAAATCCAAATACCAAATGTTTTTTTCTGATATAAGGAGGCTAGTTCACAGTATTGTTGGATGGGGGTACATAGGAGGATTAGAGGAACACTAGAATGGTCAAAGGAAAGGGAGGGGAAGGGAGGGAGCAAGGGGGGAGGGAGGGGGAGAAAAAAAGGAAAAAAAAATTGGTGGTTGAATGAGATTGATATCATTATCCTAAATGCATGATTGAAGATCTGAATGGTACTTATATACTTTGTATACAAACAGTTGTATGTAAAAAGATGCTATATATGTGCATTATGAATTGTAATACATACTACTATTATAAATAAAAAAAGAAAGAAAAAAGCAAATAAATAAAAATATTTAAAAAATACTCTAATTTAATAAAAAAAAAGAGTTTATGCATAGGGCTGGGGGTGTAGCCCAGTGGTAGAGCATTTGCCTAACATGTGCAAGGCCCTGGGTTCAATCCCCAGTAATACACACATGAGGGGGGTTGGGGAGAGAAATAAAGAGACAGAGGGAAAGGAAGAATTTATGCAGAAACAACTGTAGGCAGAGGATAGGAGACAAGCTATGTATGTCAAGGTCAGTGAGGGCAGCTTTATGGAAGATGAACACCAGCCTTCCACTTCCAGGAGGGCCATGTGGAAGAAGCTGGGCTGGGTTTATGTGCCCAGATTGTTTGAATGAAGGAGGACAGCTGGCATGCAGGGCTAATGGGAGACAGGACCAGGAACAAGGTGACATGTTCTAATCCCAAGGTGCTCCACAGTTTGACAGCAGGGGCATTGAGATATTTCAGGGGTTTGGGGGAAATAAGACAAGATACTTGGTTTTAGCTGGGCGCAGTGGCGCACGCCTGTAATCCCAGCCTTGGGAGGCTGAGGCAGGAGGATCGTGAGTTCAAAGCCAGCCTCAGCAATGGTGAGGCACTTGGCAACTCAGTGAGACCCTGTCTCTAACAAAATATAAAAAAGGGCTGGGGATGTGGCCCAGTGGTCAAGTGCCCCTGAGTTCAATCCCAGTACCCCAAAAAAAAAAAAAAAAAAAGATACTTGGTTTTACCCCAGTAGCCTGCTAAATTACTCAGACTTGTTAACAAAAGATTTTGGACCTGGTTCACAATGGTGGTATCACAGAAGAGATCTGATGGGGGAAACTTGCAGTTTTCTTTCCAGAAGGATAATTTTTTTTTTTTTTTTTTTTTAAATACTACTTGGAGTTGGTCGATCTCTCCGCACCACACCTCAGGACCATTAGCTGAAGTCAGAGCTTCAGTAGCTCCACTCGTTCATTCTATTTTCACATCCAAGAGTTCTTTGTTTGCAAAGTCCTCAATACATAACTGCCTGGGTCTGTTTCTATCTGCAGCTATTTAGTTGCACAGATAAGTCCCTAGATGTTCCCAGAAAACAGCACTTCAAGTCAAAAACCTCTGAAGCTTTCCAGGGCCAGGTTCAGCCCGAGTTCCAGACATACTTTCTTAGCTCAGTGCTCTCTTCTGGTGGCCTTTGCAATGTCTCCCCTTTTCCAAACATTTGCAGATTTTGTTTTTGTTTTCTCTCTACGGGGACAAAATGTGCTGGTGTTCCTGTTGAAATGTACTCCTGCCCGCTCATCCTTTGAAATCCTTCCTGTCCTTCACACTCCCCTCTCCCTGATGCCTGCCCTTGTCCTCCCAGCCAGAAGCAAACTACTTTCCAGCATTTGAAAACTCTGAGAATTTCACAGAACCCCATGATAAGCTGTACCCTGTAAATCTAGACCTGCTACCTCTGGACCAGAGGCAGCAGCATCTACAGGAACGGGAAAACAGCCCACCCCAGACCTGTGGCATCTGCCCCGCCACTTCCTTAAATACTCCTGCCACCATCAGCCAAAGAAAAAAATCCCTTCATATAAGACATTCGTGAATGTGACAAGCTCAATCTGGGAACGTAGCTGAAGCAGGGCGGGAATTTACACAGCAGCAAGGCAAACAATCTCCAAGAGGAATTCTGCTGTCTCTTCATGTGTTTTTTATGTACATAATAATTCTACCTTGAGTTTACAGTTCTGTGGGTCTATATCTTAACTAGACTCACCTCCTTGGGGGCAGGAGCTGGACTTTGTTAATGATAAGTTTCTTCCAGGTCAGGGTCTGTAGTCAGGGCTGATGTATGACCACTGAATAACTGAACTAATGCCTTGGGATTTCAGAACACAGAAGTGTGAGAGGAAGTATACTTTTAACCTGAGATTACTATTCAGAAATAGAGAAACTCTTCAAGGGCAGGAGCCAAAGGAGTGAGGCTCTTGAGAGGGAAATGGGTACGAGCCATAGATGCATCTTTAAATTGGCATTGTTCAATATGGTAGCCACAGGGCTGGGGTTGTGGCTCAGTGGTAGAGCGCTTGCGTAGCACGCGTGAGGCACTGGGTTCGATCCTCAGCACCACATAAAAATAAAAATAAAGATATTAGCCAGGCATGGCGGTGCACACCTGTAATCCCAGCAGTTGGGAGGCTGAGGCAGGAGGATCAGGATTGCGAGTTCAAAGCCAGCCTCAGCAATGGCGAGGCACTTAGCAACTCAGTGAAACCTTGTTTCTAATAAAATCTAAAAAAAGGGCTGGGGATGTGGCCCAGGGGTCAAGTGCCCCTGAGTTCAATTCCTGGTACCAAAAAAAAAAAAAAAAAAAAAAAAGGTATTGTGTTCACCTACAACTAAAAAATAAATATTTAAAAAAAAAAAATGGTAGCCACATGTAGCTCTTCAACACTTGGAAAGAAGCTAGTCCACACTGAGATGTGCTGAGTAAGATACACACCAGATTGCCAAGACTTTAGGTGAAAAAAGAAAGCAAAATATCTCATTATTCATCATGTGTTGGAATGGTATGTTGAGTGGAATTATTGAAATGAATGTCACTTGTTTCTGTTTACTCACTAATGTGATTGCCAGGGAGTTTAAAATAACATGTGTGAAAAAAAATTACATAGGAGGCTCACGTTCCGTGTCTATTCAGCAGTGCTGTTTCAAATCCTGGGAGAGAGGGCTGGACCAGAGGGGGATGGGAACCAACTTGGAGACCAGCTGCGAGCGGACCCCACAACCAACCCATGTAGGCAGTAGCATCCCCTCTCACTGTAGGGACAGCTAAGTGGAAGGTGACAAAGGCTGAATGTCATACCCCAAGCCACACAGCAAAGAAGAGGAAGAATTCGTATTAGTATTTAGATTGTATTCTGAAGGCCAAAGTCAGGTCTATTACCAGAGAGGAACCCACTGCAGAGGTCAGAACTACGCTGCACAGGAACTGCTGGAAGCTTTTAGTTGGGAGAACGGATCTCAGGAGCATGCCATCTTCAAACACCCAGCGGCTGTACTGCTTCTGTGTCACTCCAAGGGGCAGAGTCACTAGGAAGAGGCGGTAAGGAGACATATTTCCACAGAGACTGAGGAAGAATTTGCCAACAGAGCCGCCTCGGTTTGATGTCCTTGGCAGGCACTGAGGACCAGGTGCTGGGAAGACCAAGCAAAGGGTTTTGACAGGATCCCCAAACACTGCGACACCACCAGGTGGTTCTCTGGTTCCATTTGTGGAGAGGTTTCATCAGGCTTACCTGTTTATTCAGGGCTTGCTGAATCACAGGATTGCAGGGGTGAGGCCAAATGATTTTTATTTTGAACAAGCGCCTGCAGGGATTCTGGGGTGTGGCCGCGGTGCATAGACATTCAAGCATCCATAGGATAGTTGGACTATAGGACTTCTCAAATCTCTTCCCATGTTGAAATTCTATTATTCTGTGTCAATGAAATCTTGCCAACAAAATAATGGTGAGTGGATTTGGCAAGAGAGATCATTTCCTTATTTCGCCTGTTCACTGTTTAATGGCAGCAGTAGGAGAGGTGGAAGGGGCGGGGGGTAGTTTTCTCTGGCCAAAACAGTAAAACTGCTAGTTGCTTACATTCATCAAGATGAATTAGATTTTTCTTCTTCTTCTTCTTCTTCTTCTTCTTCTTCTTCTTCTTCTTCTTTAACCTTTGGTGAGATAGGAGTTCGGGGGAGGTAAAAGAAGAAATATTTTCTGGCTACTAGAAATGTCAAGTTTTAGCACCAACTTCAGGCTCTTTCATAAAAGCCAGTTTGGAACTTTGGGCTGGTCTACTACAGATGAGGATAGGGAAGGGATGCAGATTTGCCTGTGTAACGGGACCTTGTTAACTGCAACATTCAAGGAAGCAGCTTTTACAACCTTTATTTATCACACACCAGTGACTAAAAGAAACAAATGCCAAGCCCCATCGACTTGAGGTATTGTTGAAAACACAGCTGGGACACAGACAGAGCTGGAAAATGCAACCAGAGAAAAACCAAAAGCGGCAAACTGAGAACCAGAAGAGGGCCCATTTATTAGTGAAAAGAAATCTGTGCTGCCTAGTCTAAGCACAGAGGAATCCGTGAGGGCTGCCTGGGGTCACAGAACATCTGAATCAGCAAACCCCAGGTGCTGCATGCCTTCCTCTTGGAAAGAGAAGATCCTTCTGCGAAAAGCAAATGAAATTGTCACCTCTTTGCCCAGAAGTATAGAGCAAAGTTCGTCAGTTGCTACTTATTCATTACAAGATTGCCTGAAGGAGGGAGATTGAACTCAAGGAATTAGCAAAGGAGGTTGGCAAGAGGCCAGGGTGGAAAAAAAAAAAGAGACAGCTAATGTCTTAGCTCCTTGGATCCAAAGCCAGTAACTGCCGGGGAGGCGGGGGTGTGTGTTGGGTTGGGGGGAGTCAAGGAGGAAGAGCAGGAAGTGCCTGGTTTTGGGTTCTCTATTTCTCCCTAAAGGGCATTATTTTGTTCTTTGATTCATTCAGCTATTAAATATGGTCTTTGGAGAACACTATCTGGATTTAAGACACGTGAAATTGATTTTCTCTCTAGAACTTCAATCAAGTTTGTCTCCACTCTTTTGAGCTAATACTTCTGGCACATTTCTAACAACTCTTACATCTTTTCCTCTCTAGTTCTCATAGCCCCTACTAGTTCCCACTTCGGATTAACCTCTCTGGGTTTGTGAGGGGGCTGAAGTCACTTCAGATTTGTGTTCACAGTTTGCATGCCTAGACAAGCTAGTGTCCCACATCTGGGGAATAGCTCTTGTATACAGTCGGTAGTAAAAGACACCTGGATGTTCCCACACTAGGGTTTCTGTGGGGAATTTAGAGAATGCCAATGTGGCCAGACTTTTCTTTCTACTTTTAAAAATATTTATTTATTTGTTTTAGTTGTACACAATGCCTTTAGTTTTATGTGGTGCTGAGGATCGAACCTGGGCCACACACGTGCTAGGCGAATGCTCAACTGCTGAGCCACAACCCCAGCCCCCAAACTTTTCTTGTTGTTTAAGGAAATGGTTTTCCCAGTGAAGTCTCTGGTGGTTGTAAGCTAATCTGAAAGTGCATCTCTTCCTGGAATTTCATTTTTATGCACCACTCAGGTTCACTTACTAGTGATTCATAAACTTGCAATTAGCACCATGCTCGAGTAGGCAGGAAACTCTCTCTCGTCGTACCCTGAAAGGTGCAGCTGTGACAACACTTGGCATCACTGCTGTGACTTATTCCATCCCCTAGTGAAGAACAGATTTCATGACCAGGAGGTATTGTGCCTCAAATATGAATGAACGATAGCTACAGCTAAGTAAAACTTACCTGTCTCCATGCACATAACAGTTCCTTGTTGTTATCTAGTGGCTATTCTGTTAGAAGACTGAAATCGGTGGGACTCTGGAACTTTTTGCCTCAACCAAATGGTCTGGAAGCAGAAAAGTTAGTGAGGCACTGATGCAACACAATGGGATGAAGGAGAAAGGAAACAAGGTCTTGGAGTAAGATCAGCCTAGGGTCAAGGCATACTCAGGGCCTCCACGGACCAGGCTGGTGTTGCACAGGGGCATTGTTTGAGGTGCCCATTGGGTCTGTGCCACCTGTCCTCTGCCAGCCAAGACCCACACAGGGCATTGCATTTGCCCTGGGAACCAGGGGAAGGGCAGGAGCTGCCTTTCTTTTTCTTCTTCTTCTTCTTATTTGTTTTGGTACTGGGGATTGAACTCAGGGGCACTCGACCACTGGGCCACATCCCCAGCCCTTTTTTGTATTTTATTTAGAGACAGGGTCTCACTGAATCACTAAGTGCCTCGCCATTGCTGAGGCTGGCTTTGAACTCACGATCCTCCTGCCTCAGCCTCCCAAGTGCTGGGATTACAGGCGTGCGCCACCCCGCCCAGCTAAGGCATTGTTTTAAAGAAAGTTTTTTTTTTTTTCTTTTTAAAAATATTTATTTATTTACTTTAGTTGTACACAATGTAATGCATTTATGTTTACGTGGTGCTGAGGATCGAACCCGGGTCGTGCACGTGCGAGGCGAGCGCTCTGCCGCTGAGCCACAACCCCAGCCCAAGAAAGGTTTTTTTTTAAAAAAAGAAAAGAATTCTGACTTTCCACACAAATTTTGATTAAATCAAATAACCATTTCATAGACTTATTGTATCCAGGCAGTTGAATAAGGAAGGTTAAAAAAATAATACACAAAATGGTATTGAACAACCCAGAAACCATTCTAGATATACTTGGGACTTGGGATGTCATACCAATGGTCCTACAAATCAGGATACTGGGAGAGCTGGCTATCTAAATGGAAAAATAAAATTAGTTCTCCTTGACTACTACATGGGAATAAACTCTATTTTTTTGCTTCTTTTTTTTTTCTGGTACCGGGGATTGAACTCAGGGACACTCAACCACTGGGTCACATCCCTAGCCCTTTTTTGTATTTTATTAGAGACAGGGTCTCACTGAGTTGCTAAGTGCCTCTCCATTGCTGAGGCTGGCTTTGAACTCGTGATCCTCCTGTCTCAGCCTCCCAAAGTGCTGGGATTACAGGCGTGCACCACCACGCCTGGCAAGGGAATAAACTCTTAATGGAACTGAAGACCTATATGTGAAAAAGAAAACTTCACAATGTTTTTCTTTTTCTTTTATTATTTTATTTTTATTACCTTAGGGACAGTGAAGGATTTCTTAGACACGACACAAAATATCCAAACTCAAAAAGTGGATACATCTGATTTCATCAAAATGAAGACCATCTGCATAAAAAGTGGTAAAAGGCTGATGACAGATCAAGAGAAGATATTTGCAACAAATACAACAGGTAAAAGATTATATTGAAAATATACAAAGAGCTGTAAATTAAGAAGAAAGAGAGTCTGGTACTGTGGTGCACACCTGTCATCAGGGAAATGAAAATAAAACCCTCAAAGAGTTCCCATCAAATTTGCAGGAATCAAAAGTCTTAGTAGGTCAAGGTGGCGCCCACCTGTAGTTCCAGGTACTCAGGAGGTTGAGGCAGGAGGAGCTTGAGCCCAGGAGTTCAAGGTCAGTCAGCCTGGACAACTTAGCCATCCAGTCTTGGAGGGTTGGGGGAATCTCACAAGACCAAAGTATGAAATGATGTAGGGAAATGGGAGCTCTTATTATAGGAGCTGCTAGTGGGTGGGTAAATTGGATGTGGCCACTTTGCAGAGCAATTTTGCTGTACTTACAAAAGCTGAAGCCACTGTACTCTGTGGAGGCGCAGAGTCATTTGAAATACCAACAAATTGAAAACGACCTGAATGGCCATCAAGATGGGAATAAACATACTCAGTAATGTCCACATGGTGAAACTAAAGGGGCAGTTAAAGGGATGGACATTGTGTCTTTGTTCCCATGTGACCTGAGCTTAGTGCTGAGGGAGAACAGCACTTATAAAAGAAGTCACATTCATGTAAAGGTAAAATAATAAACCCCAAAACCCCAGCACAGCACAGTGCTTACAATACACACACATGTTAAAGTTCAGGACAGGAAGCAGAAAGACAACACTAGGAGGGGGAATGAGATTAAGTCAGGGGCACAAGCCTTTCATTTTACCTGTGATATTTTGTTGCTTCTAATTATTATTATTATTATTATTTGGTACTGGGGATTAAACCCAGGGGCACTTAACCACTGAGCCACATCCTCAGCCCCTTTGTTGTATTTTATTAGAGACAGGGACTCACTGAGTTGCTTAGCACCTCGCTAAGTTGCTGAGGCTGGCTTTGAACTTGTGATCCTCCTGCCTCAGCCTCCCAAGTTGCTGCGATTACAGGCATGAGCCACTGTGCCTGGCACTAATTATTATTATTATTATTTTTTTAAATATTTATTTATTTGCTTTAGTTGTACACAATGCAATGCATTTATGTTTACGTGGTGCTGAGGATTGAAACCGGGCCGCGCACGTGCGAGGCGAGCGCTCTACCGCTGAGCCACAATCCCAGCCCTATTATTATTTTTTTAAGGGCAAAAAAATATCAACCTTTGTTCATTCTTGTAGCGAGGTGTGCTGGTATTTTCAGTCTGTTTTGTTTAAAAAAATTTTTTTAAGCAAATAGAAAATATTTAGAGCTATGGAACTTTGAGATGAAAAATGAAGATCAAGTTTGAGACTCACCCGAGAAAATTCAATTTAGAATATTTATGGAATTATTAAATTATATTAAAAATTAGCCCAGGGTGGGGCTGGAGTTGTGGCTCAGTGGTAGAGCGCTTGCCTAGCACGTGCGTGGCCCAGGTTCGATCCTCAGCACCACGTAAACATAAATGCATTGCATTGTGTACAACTAAAGCAAATAAATAATTTTTTTTTTTTTTTTTTTTTTTTTTTTGTGGTACCGGGGATTGAACTCAGGGGCGCTCAACCACTGGGTTACATCCCTAGCCCTTTTTGTATTTTTATTAGAGACAGGGTCTCACTGAGTTGCTAAGTGCCTCGCCATTGCTGAGGCTGGCTTTGAACTCGAGATCCTCCTGACTCAGCTTCCCAAAGTGCTGGGATTACAGGCGTGCGCCACCGCGCCCGGCCTAAAGCAAATAAATAAATATTTTAAAAAAATTTAGCCCAGGGTGGTGACGCACGTCTGGAAATCCCATGTACTTCGGATTCTGAGGCATGAGGATCCCATGTTTGAGGCTGGCCTGGGCAACTTAGTAAGACTGTCTCCAAATAAAAATAAGAAGGGCTGGGAGTGGCTGAGTGGTAGTGTGACCGTGGGTTCAATGTCCAGTATGGTTGAAATAAAATTAAAAACTGTTTGGGGGTAAAAGGAAAGGAAAAAAGAAAACGAAGGGAAAGACATAAGAAAAATCAGAAGGGACGTGGACGGGGCATTGTTCTGGAATCACAATGCCACAGCTGGGGACTTAGATGCCAGAGGCCACTGCTCTGCCAAATGGGGGTGCCATTGTCCACTGCTTCATAGGATTAATTCATGTTTACTCGTACCAGGTAACCAAGAGCTTTATCTCTCCTAGTCTGTTATCAGCGAATGGAGTCATTTAGTTTCTCTTTCTTTTTCACTTTAACAAAACTTGTTCTCCTTGATATCTCTCTACAAGTCTGTGACCAGGGTTTTTATGGTAGCTAGTGTAAAATTATCCTGAGTTCTGCCCTTTGCCTCAGCAGCCATTGGAAAGCAGCAGCCATGCTCTAGGCTGTGGCCCTGATCCTGGACAAGGTGACCCAGAATGGTGCAGGTGGGACAGAGCCACCTCCTTGGAGAGCTCACAAAACCCACCAAGTTCACGCAGGACGTGACGGGGAGCGGCGCAGCTTTCTCCTGGAGCTAGTGGTGCGCGGTGGCCACGGGGCCACTCCGGGTTTCCAACGATGCAGGAGGCTGAGAAATTTCACCAAGAGAAGGGTAGGGACACCATCCAAGAGGAAGTGAGAGAGGCTGAGCAAGGTCCTGGCTGCTGTGAGGAAATCGGCTGCTGAGATGGACTAAGCCTCCTTCCCTTTTGTGCATAATAAAACCTTTACAGGAAAAAACATTATCCTGTTATTTATTTTACCTTAGAGTTTATTTAAATGTCATCAATTTACACTTAAAATCCTTTTACACTGATTTACAGCTAGGCTGGGTGAGTTCAATATTGTCCTCCACATATACCCCCATCATCAACCCCCAACCCGGCTCCTCACTTCCCCCGTGCATTACTTAAGTGCCTTCTGGGTACCCTCCCTGGGTGCTGTAACGTGAGACACATTGGCAGTCAACTCATACGCTTTTATTGTTTTATCTCAATTTATATGAAGCTCCTCTCCTTTAAAGCACCCAGGGATCTAATTACATGGTCATAGCCAAGAACTTAAGTATATAATAGATCCAATAATTTTTTATTAAGTATGAAGATATGCTAATCACTTGCGTGGAATAAAAGTGCCATGGAGTTAAAGGCAGGGAAAATGAACCCACTAAGGTGCAGGCATCTTAGAAACCACACCGGAATAATCACAGCCTTAATAAAGTATTTTATGCTTCAATACATTTGTAATTGACCAATAATTTGTTTCTATGGGGAATAATGCCCAATAATAAAATCCAAAGAGGAAGACCTTTATCACATAATTAAATATCTGTAGTTCTATTATAGTAGTTCAGAGTGGGGTTTGTTTGTGGGGGGAGGTGCATAATTTTAGTTTTGCATAATTTTTTTTCCAGATTATTTAATATAAAGCAAGCTAACAGTCATTTTATGTCTTTCTTGCTGAGAAAAGAGTATTATGGATGTACACCTTTTTCCTATTTCCAGCACTTAGCAGAGTCCCATATATCTAATATACAAGAAATTGTATGTTATTTATTGTTTGAGAAGATGAAACTTAAAGTGTATATTTTTATTTCATCTTTTTGCTCATACTTGATACTTTTAAAGAAAAAGCAGGAAGGTATGGAGAGAGAAATATTAAAAGTTACTTAGAGAACATATTCTTTCCTGGAATTTGTCAAGTGATAAAATATGTTAGGTTATACCATTTTTAATCTACAAAGGCAGCCGTTTCCTATGTTTTCTTTTAAAACATATATAATTTTTAGTTGTAGATGGATACAATACCTTTATTTTATTTATCTCTATGTGGTGCTGAGGATCGAATCCAGCGAGATGAACACTCTACCACTGAGCCACAACCCCAGCCCCCTGTTTCCTATGTTTAATATTACATAATATAGCTATGGCTTGATTTGAGTAAATGCAAGATGTTTGATTGCTAATTGCAATATATTTAGCTCAGCTCCCCTCCCTGGGCTGGGGAACCTCCTGGACAGGAGATTCAGGCCTCTCTGTAGCTGACAAAAAAGAGTGCTTCCTGCTGGCCCTCTCTGGGGCACTTGTCTGCAGAAATGGGCACATCCTTGGAAATCTTTCTGGTGTGCGAGGGACTTCATGTCTGGCCCCATTGCCATTTGTTCTCATGTTCGTTGGGAGAGAAGTTTAGCAAGGAGGAGAGTTAGGATGAGGTAATCTCAGGGGGTCTTGAGACGATCGGTTTCCTAACAGATGGAGACGTGAGGTTTGCACAAGCCATATGTAGTGATTGGAGGAAAGATCAGGGTCTCCTTCAGTAACATGCGGCCAATGCGTCTTTTTGAGAGGAGGTAGGAAACCAGCTCTCACCTCTGTCTAACCTCACCACAGGCCTGGCATGGCTGTTGCCTGCAAATGTGCCCTGGGGGATGTCAAGGCAGAAGAGACTGGGGACAAGCCTGACTTCACAGAGCACGTAGGGTTTCCCACCTGCTTTCTGTACATTACCCCTGATTGAAACTTGCAGAATCGAGACCCGAACCAGTTACCTGACTTCGCCTGTGGGACTGGGGCCTGCCTAAGACTTCAAGCCCAGCTCCCCCCACAGCACCTCCCTTTGCGTTGTGGAGCAGCTCGATGGGTGTGGGTGGACTCTGCCTGGCTGCCAGGACCCATGCCACAGTGACACTTGCCCTGCTCAGTAGGTCCTAGCTGCTCTTGCCCCCCTTTACCCATTGCCAACTGGCCTTAGCATGTGGGGGGGGGGCAAGGAGAAGCTCTTTGTTCATGTCTGCCTGCATTTCTCCATCTGATGAGATAAGAAGCCAGACAGTTGGCAGTTATGCAGATCTAGATTTCACTTCCTAAACTACTATCCACCAGCTGGGTAACCCTGGGAACCTCTTTGTGTCCTTTCTTTTTTTAATTTTTCTTGTACTAAAAGTGACACTATAAATACCTCCTTAGAGTTGTGATGATTAGCTAAGTTAATGGAGGTGAGTTGCCAGCACACACTAACATGTGAAACGTGTTTTTCCCCTTTTCCTTCTTTATCACCCCACATTCTACTTTTCTGACTACTTCTATTTCTTTTCCATGTGCCCAAGGGAAAGGTGGTCTATAGCTATACAATATCAGTTGCTTTCTTAGACAATTCTGTTCTCTCTTCTTCTTCCTCTTCTTCTTTGTACTGGGGATTGAACCCAGGGTTGCTTTACCACTGAGCTATACCCCCCCATTTTATCTTTTATTTTGAGATGGGGTATCACTAAGTTGCTGAGGCTGGCTTTGAGCTTGCAATCCTCTTGCTTCAGCCTCCTGAGTCATTGGGATTACAGGCTTGCGCCACCATGCTCAGTTTCTTAGGCCTCCATTCAGCCCTGGGAAAAATCCAGTTCTGGAACACCTCCTTGCATAGAAGAAGGAAAGGCTTGCTAAGCTAGAAGGTGTCAGCCAGGAAAAGCTAAATTACCACTGCAGGAATGACCCCACGTCACTGGAAAGTGTACTTCTCACAGACCTGAAGTCCACAGCAAATCGAATGGCTCTCCAAGGTGGCTGCTTCATCTGGTGACTCAGTGGCCCAGCTGTTCCCATCCAGCTCAATCATGGCCTCCCCCTCTCTCCCTGCCAAAGGGGAAGGGAGACAGAGAAGTGTGCAGACTCCCTGCAGCCTCCACTGGGAGATGATGCTTTCCTCCTCTGCTCTCTATTGTTTTCACATATTAAAACATACTTGTCCCTTTGGGTTTTTATCAGTATTGAAAAGCAATAAAATGGAATTTCATCACACGGATCACCTGGTCTATTCGACACCTCCACGCTCCCATGCTCTCTCCTGTTCGCTCCGGTTCTCCACAGAAGCAGACTGTTGCCTAGGGCTGACGATGCACAGAAAAATCAGGTTTGAAGCCAGGCTCACCGCTCTTGCTGGCTTTTTGGCCTTGGGCCGTTGATGAAGTGCTCAGAGACACCAACGTATCCCATTACAGAGCTGTGCGGGGAGTGTGTCTCAAGCCAGTGCTCAGACCTCAGGTACCTGCCCCTGTGTCCTTCTAGCTTCCTGCCAGGCCATTTCAAACTTTGCATTAGGGTTATTGGTTTTGAAAATGGTTCACCTTCACTGGTTATCGGGCCTTGTATTATTAAATGTAAACAAAATTAAAGGACTTGCCCACAAATAGGGAGGGTATGATAGGAAACTGCTGCTATTTTTCATTATTAGCCTTTTTTTTTTTTTTTTTTGCTACTGGGGATCGAACCCAGGAGTGCTTAACCACTGAATCACATCCCCAGCCCTTTTTTATATGTTAGAGACAGGGTCTCACTTTGTTGCTTAGAGCCTCACTAAATTGCTGAGGTTGGCTATGAACTCGAAATTCTTCTACCTCAGCTCCCAAGCTGCTGGGATTCCAGGTGTGTGTCATGGTGCCCTGTTCATTATTAGCTTTGTAGTACTGTTTTACTCTTAAACAAATGTGTGCTTTTGGGAAAAAAAATAAATTTAAAAATGAAGACATATACCCTTATGAAAGTTGCCTTTTAGTTACACAAAACCTTGAAGATACTCCTTGTCTCTCTATTGAGCTACCTCAAGTTCATGGACAGGATGTGTAACTCCATTCCATCCAAAGTGAGTTAGCGACCAAGGGTTAAATAGGTCTGGTTACCCTGCAGGGGGATAGCTAGTAGTAGTGGCTCAGCAGAACATCTTTTTGGAAGTACAATGCAGAAACAGATAATTTGTCAGTGTTTCTTTTAAGGAGCTGGTAGCCATTCTGTTCTAAAGAAGAGTAACTTTGTTTATAACAAAATGTAAGTAGGAAGTCAGTACAGTGTGAAGAACTTCTCTAGCAACAGGAAGGAGAAGAGCCCCCCACCCCCATTCCTCCCTGCATCTTTAAGGGCAAGCTGGATGACTGGCAGGGATAATCTGGAAGGAACTCCTACCTGCTATGGGTGGGAGACTAGACCAGGTGCCCTCCCAATCCTGTCCAATGCTGAGATTTTATGTTCTAGAAAAGGTCCCAGGCTTTTTTCCCATTATACTGCTGCATTCACATTTTTTTTTTTTTTTTTTTTAAATCCACAGTAGGAAAATCCACTGCCAGTTCAGTGCCTCCTCCTCGCCCACACTCTTCCCACAAGGTGCAGGACATTTGTCAACAGTGATAAGAGAAAATTGGAAGCCACTACCTGGTGTATATATTTGTTTTATACTCTGTCATCATTACTGCGTGCTTTAAAAAAATGGAGAAAAAGTACCAATGTCAACCCTGAAAACTGGTCATAAATCTGCCTGATTTGGCATTACTGTGATTTGTGAGGTCTTTGATGTTCTAGAGATCCCTGTTACACAGGAAATGGCCCAGCTCTGAACTCGTAAAGGAAGTGTGAGAAGGCCAATGCCAGTGTTTTAGTTAAGCTAAGCATGTCTGAGCTGTTCTTATAATCTCGAAATACATGAATCAGTCCTCCTAGCGAACAACCAGATTAATTGCTGGGTGTGGAGCCAACAGCCGGGCACCGGTTCCAAGCCCAGCCCTGCTGCTCCAGCTCATGACCTCGGGGGAGTTGCTTCATCCCTCTGGATACAGGTTTCCTCATCTCTAAACTGGGCACAGCCCCGTGAGCACTTATGATGCTTGCTGTGGGACAGGAATATCCAACCAAACTGGCTTTACCAAGAAGGAAGTGGATGGGCGCTTGTACCCGGGCATCTGCACACTGAGAGGTCATCAGGGTGGTTGGCCCGGCCTTTCAGTGATGTCCTTGAGGACCCAGGTTCTTTCTGACTGTCCACGGTATGCTGGCTGTGGCCTCATTACCAACAACTTTCTTTCAGGGTCACAGGACAGCTGGAGGACTTCTGGGTCCTGCAGGCTCACCCCCTACCTGGGTGGGGCCTGCCCTCCCAGGAGAAGCCAGAAAGTCCATGCCAAGAGGAAGAGCCCAGGAGAGAAGAGTGCGCGGGGGAGCGGCCTCTTACAGCGCCCCTCCCAACCATAGAATCACTCTTCTCCCTCCAGGGTGGGTCCTGGGAGGTGCCCAGAAGGTAGGAACCTCTCCAAGTCCTGTTTCTGAGCTATCAGGATCGAGGGGACAGCTTCATATCATAAACAGTCATCAGCTGTTAGACTGGGGCAGAGACAAAAGTGCTGATGGCCCACCCAGCCCAGAAGTGGCCCGCAGCAGCTCGGTGGCACAGATCAGCTGTGCTCAGAAAGGACTCGGATTCCGGACGGGGCCACACGTTTCCAGCTGTGGGCCAGACTCTGTGCTGCCGGCTCTTGTTTTGTGTACAGAGATCACGGCTGGCTCCTCTTGGGTTTTCCTGACCTCATTTTCCTGTTGTCCTGATTTACCTTCCTGTTGATTTAAAAATTTACCTTGTCTGTATGTGTCTGTGTGAGCCACCGTAGATCCTTTCTGGAACAAGATGTGAGTTTGCACGAACATGTAAACAATACATGTGTGGCTTTGGGTCTTTGGGGGCGAGGCTGCCCGGGTTTAACAGCCAGCATTGTTATTTCCCCACTGTGTGATGAAGGGCAACTCTGTGCCTCAGTTTCCCTGATCTGTAAATGGGCACAATAAGCATGTATACCTCCTCTCCGTCCAGTGCCCAGCACAGCGAGGCTCTACAAGTGCTAGTCGTGGCTCTGTTACTGCAGGTACACCAGGGTGTCTATTCCTACCCACTCCCCGTGGACCCCCATCTGCAGAGGGGTGAGGCAGGAATTCAGAAGGTGGCACATGGGCAATACTTATTGTCAGGTCATTGATGGAGTTTGGACTAGTCTGGCCAGAGAAGAAATGCCAGTCTCAAGAGAATGACTGCAGGAACTTGAGGGAAAAGTGCATCAGGAGGACTGTTCCAGGGAGTGTGCTCTGCTCTCAGGAACAGTTGAAGAGCAGTGGGGGTTATGTGTATGTGTGGAGGTAGAATGATGGCAAAGGGGTCACTAGAAGAGAAGGACCTGGGAGCGGGAATCAAAGGCCCTGGGACGTGCTCCACACAGCCTGGGTAGGTGGCCTCAGCACCAGGCCCTGGTGAGGCTGAGGTGTGAACAGCCCATACCTGCCTTCTCTAGCTTCAGCGCCCAGGGGCTGGGGCCTCTCCAAGTGTCTAATTTAACCTGGGAACAGGGAGAAGCCTCTTTAAATATGCAAAACGCTTTGGAAGGAAGAGAGGCAAACCAGACCTGAACAGTAATTCTGTTGCTAATTCTTTCTCAGGTATTATGTATAAAGAACATGAACAACTGAGAATGTTGTGAGTTTCTCAAAAGCCTAGAAATTCAATCAAGTCTCTCCCGGCAAGAGTAACCGGGGCCCCTCTTGTTTGATGTGCAAATTATAATGAGGTTTTTCATTACACTGAAGAAGGAGCATACAAGCTTCTGATGTGTGTCTAAGGGTGTCAAGTGAGAAGCAATTTGAACACACGCGTACACTTAAAGCTATTTCCAATGTCTTCCGGAAATAGAAACAACTATAAAAAATCAGTTTCAGATCACACACACACACACACACACACACACACAAAACCTTTAAAAGCTCTACCTGGAATATTGGAAGCTTCCACCCCTTCTAGAGACGGCTAATTATGTAACTTCCTCCACTGTAAATCACAATGAACGAAGCCGAGTAGGTGAATCATACTCTTTTTTTACTGTAATGACAAGACATAAATTACCATAAAGACTTTCAATTCCCAAATTTCAAAGTGATGCAATTTGATAGAATGTGCTTGTCTGTTTTACCACCTGTTATTCACAAAACCTTGTCTTGGAAGCCCTCAGGTTGGCAGTGCACATACAAATGAAAAAAACAAGTCCCAGCCCCTGACTCTAGGAGGCACATGGGTCTTCTAATGTTCCTAGAGAAGTTGGAAATCCTAATTTTTTTTAAAAAGGGTAAAACCGCTGGGCATGGTGGTGTATGCCGCCTGTAAGCCCTGCAGCTGGGGAGGCTGAGACAGGAGAAACGCAAGTTCAAAGTCAGCCTCAGCAATGGCGAGGTGCTAAGCAATGCAGTGAGACCCTGTCTCTAAACAAAATACAAAATAGGGCTGGGGATGTGGCTCAGTGGTCAAGTGCCCCTGAGTTCAATCCCCAGTACCAAAAAAAAAAAAAAAAAAAAAAAGAGTAAAACCATCTAAATTTTAAATCTCTGAAACTAATCATCATGTCCACGAAAACATAGAGGAATCAATAGACTTGCCTGAGGCTGTCTCCAGTTTGTGGCCTCTGACTGGAGAATCCTCTTGTGTGTCTGCTCAGAATCTCAGGTACCTGTCACCATGCCCAAACTCAGCTCTGGACACCTCTGATGTAGCCCCTGAGTGATCCTGCTGGTATTTTAGGCCTTCACATTTCCATGTGGGTTTTGGTTTAATTGGACCCTTTACTTGGGCTTTTTTTTTTTTTTTTTTGTACCAGAGATTGAACTTGGGAGCACTTTAACCCTGAGCCACATTCCCAACCTGTTTTTTTTTTTTTTTTTTTTTGGTACCGGGGATTGAACTGAGGGGCATTTGACCACTGGGCTACATCCCCAGCCCTTTTTTGTATTTTTATTACTAGAGACAGGGTCTCACTGAGTTGCTAAGTGCATCACCGTTGCTGAGGTTGGCTTTGAACTCGTGATCCTCCTGCCTCAGCTTCCCAAGTGCTGGGATTACAGGCGTGCGCCACTGCGCCCTTACCAGTCCTTTTTGGTCTTTGGCTTCCTCCTCTGTATTAGTATCCTCCAACTGCCCTAACAAAATGCCACAGATGGAGTGGCTTGGGAACAGGAATTCGCATCTCACAGTCCTGGACACTGCAAGGTGCTGGCAGGTTGGGTTGCTTTGAGGCCTCTGTCCTTGGTCTCCTCTGGCTGCCTCTTCACATGGCTATCTCTCTGAGTATCCCAATCTTCTCTTTTCATAAGAACACTGGCCAGGCTGGATCATGGTCCATCCTAGCAGCCTCATTTAACTCAATTACTTCTTTGAGGGCCCTATCTCCAAACAGCCACATTCTTGAGTACTACAGATTAGGCCTTTAACGCATGTTTTGAGAGGACTATTATTCAGTCCCTAACACTCTCTGCTTCAGTTAACCCTGCCCCAATTTCCCATTCCTTCCTGAAAGCAGGGGGAATATGGACAGGCCTTTCCTGTTAAATTTCCAAGAACGCTTCTGGGAGATTTGAGACCCAGTCGCTCCCTCAGTAAACTTGGATCCCTGAACTGATCTCTTTAGAACTGGCTCTGACCCTCAGACACTAGCTTCTCTTGCCTCCCCCACCTTCTCTGCAAGTCTGGAACATCCAGATAAAAGTCAAAAGGCTCCTGTTTTATAACGTCACCTGTGGTGAGTTGTCTCCAAATTGGGCCACCAACAGCCCTTTCCATTCTTTCTTTTTTTTTCTCTTTTTTTATTTTTTGGTGCCAGGTATTAAAGTCAGGGGCACTCAGGCACTGAGCCACATTCCCAGCCCCATTTTGCATCTTATTTAGAGACAGGGTCTCACTGAGTTGCTTAGTGCCTTACCATTGCTGAGGCTGGCTTTGAACTCTTGATCCTCCTGTCTCAGCCTCCAGAGCGGCTGGGATGACAGGCGTGCACCACTGTTCCCAGCCCTTTCCGTTCTTGAATGAGCACATCTCTTCTCGCCTAAGAGGTAGAGCCTGTTTGCTCTCTTCTTGAGTCTGGGCTACTTGATTTCACCAATAGGAAGTGATGTTGTGCCTGTCTAGCCCTCAGGAGGCTGGGCAGCTTCTGCTTTTCCTGAGACTGCCACCTGCACAGAACCCCAGACTAGCCTTGTGGAGAAGAAAAAAGACACCCCAGGCAACAGCTGCTTATGGTCACACGAGGGATGGCAGGCGAAACCGCAGAACAGGGAGAAGGAGTAACTCAATGTTGTTTAAGCTGTGAAGTTTTTGGGGGTGGTTTCTTACAAGGCCATAGATAACTGAAACACTCATTCCCAGCTACCACCTTCTCTAATTCTTTCTATTCTTTATACCAACACTTTGATCACCATGCTCAGTTCAAGGTCAGGAGCGGACTAATGTTCTCTTTCCAAGAAGACAGAGGTGAGCTGAATTGCAGAGCAAGTCTCACAGGGAGTTTCTTACAATTCATGTCTTCTCTTGTCCTCCTGGCCTTCATTCTTCACGTACATGGTGTGATGTGGGCACTGTGCAGTGAGGTGCTTTACATATAGGACACGCTGCGTCAACAAACACTGGAGACCATGTGGGAAACGTCGTCTGCTGTAACTAGACTCCTGATGAGCTGTGTCTTAGACTATTGTGAGGATTGGAAAATATTTTTTCATAGAGATTCTTGGGATAAAGGGCTTCATAAGAAGCACCCGACACCTCTCTTGCTCGCTAAAGCTTCACATTTATAATGGAATCAGCTGGCCTTTTTGTTTCACATTGAGATTGGAAGCGTGGTTTTTTTTTTTTTTTTTAAAGCAAAAACAGATATACAGAGAAATTGAATCACTCACTCGAAGGCAAAACATTGGTAGATGTCAAGTGAGGCTGTTATTTGTTTTTTTATTTTTTGGGTACTGGGGATGGAACCCGGGGGTGCTTGGCCACTGAGTCACATTCCCAGCCCATTTTAATTTTTTGTTTTCGGATGTTGCATTCTTGGTGTTGATGTTGAATGGAGTCTTAGTGGTTGGTGGAGCAGTGTGTAGAAGGAACAGGAAGGGCCAAGAGCCGCAGGTGAGTGCCCTGAGGGCAAGGCCTGGCTTGGTCATCTTGATCCCTCCTGCACCACCGTGGCAGCCAGTGTCATTGGACCCCATTGACCTTCACTCTGTGTCTGGAACACAGATTTGCAAGGGGAGCCCCAAGTTCGTGCCTTGGCTTTCCTGTTCCCTGACTGTGTGATGCTGGTGAAATCAGTGGACATAGGGAAGGCCCAGTTTCCTCACCTCCAAAGTGAGGCTACTGATGCTCCTCCCGTGAGGACAACTGCCACCACTGACACCACTTCAACTCCACAGGATTGTGGTAAGAGAAAAAGTAGAAAGGGAATTTGAAAACCCATGAACTGAAAAATCCAGAAGAGACACTGTTACTTTACCACACGATATATCTTTTTTAAAAAAATATATTCATTTTAGTTGTAAATGGACCTTTGTTTTATTTATATGTGGTGCTGAGACTCAAACCCAGGGCCTCACACATGCTAGGCAAGTGCTCTACCACTGAGTCACAACCCCAACCTTCGATAGACCTTCTCAACATAGCAGCCAGGCAATTCAGGGAAAGTTGGAGACTTGGGTTTTAACTGATCTCCACTACTTACTAACTCAGAGCCCTCGAAAAATCATTTAATCTTCCTGAACCTCAGTTTTCCCAAAGGTTACAAGCTCAGTATTCTTTTTTTTTCCTTCCAGTGGTAGGGATTGAACCTAGGGGTACTCTACCACTGAGCTACTTTCATAGCCTCATTTAAAAAATATTTGGAGACGGAGTCTCCCTAAGGTGCTGGCCTTGAATTTATGCTCCTCCTGCCTCAGCCTCCTGAGTAGTCAATCTCAGCATTACCTGGTTTCTAGAACACTATCTGAATATTTTATAGGATGCTTTTCAGCTTTAGGAGGCTGTTGCCCAGTTGCCTGTGGTTGAGATGCACATGACCACAGAAATGACAAGATTTCCAAAATTATTTTCAACAAACAATAGTCACATCTATATGCATAGTTTTTTTTTAAAATTTTTTTTAGTTGTAGATGGACACGATACCTTTATTTTATTTGTTTTTTATGTGGTGCTGAGGATCGAACCCAGTGCCTCACATGTGTGAGGCAGGCACTCTACCACTAAGTCACAACCCTAGCCCCTATATACATACTTTTATATAGGCTTTAAAAATGGAAGCTCTCTGAATGGAAATGTAAAATATACCATTAGAGTTATGCCTATTCTTTTTTTGAAAAAATTAATTCACAACTTATCAGATTCAGGTACTACAATGCCAATGGAACAAATATCCACAGATTATTAAATATTATGGTTTTAACATCCTCAAAGAAATATTTCCTAAGTATCATTAGCTTTTTTTTTTTTTTTAACAGAATTGACATAACTGTTTTAAGGCAGAAAATCGTCTTTTTCCTTTAAAATGTTACATTAGAATGCCTTTAAATTTCAAACTGTGTTTGAACTGAACTTCCAATTGTTGCTGATGAGAGAGAATGTCTTAATTCAGCTCTTTGTCTGGGGCCCTGTGTCTCGGCAAAGAAAATGCATTCTTTGGAGAATAGAAGGCTCGCTATGACACTCCTGAGTTATGAATAATTTGTGCAATCCAGAAACAGTACTTGATTTGAAAATACCATTTTAAAAACATCATTTGTTGTTTGGCTAACATTTCCTATTACATACCCAAATTGGAAACTAGAATAGCAAGGGCTGTCCTTTGGGGACTTATGTTCTCATTTGCTTGATGTCCCCTTCCAACTTGGAAATATAGCATGTTGCATATTTGGGATATGAAATGGAAGAGAGCTACTGGCTTTCTGTTTGATGCTGGAGGGTGGAGAGGGGAAATATGTGACATCATTTGAAATTTTAAGAGGCAACCTGAGTTTGCGTTAAGCAACCGCTGTTTTTAGGTGACATCCACGAGTCATGAGTCATTGTTCCCCATCCTCTCAGCCCTTGATGACATTCTCAGCTTTCAGTCCTTCCCAGAGCAGTGGTTAAGGGTTTATCAATCCAATGGAATATTATTAAAATATAAAAACAACATGCAGGATAGGACTTCCAGAATAACCAGGCAGGGATCTGCACCTCTTTTCTCCAGCAAAACAATAACTTAACAGGTGAAAATGATCTTTAAAAAAAAAAAAAAGAGCAATAAAGTCCCTGGAAATTATTTAAAAGGCAAACAGGAGATGGAGAAAAAGTCATTCAAGAAAATCTACAGGGGGCTGGGGTTGTGGCTCAGCAGCAGAGCGCTTGCCTAGCATGTGTGAGGCCCTGGGTTCGATCCTCAGCACCACATAAAAATAAATAAAGGTACTAAAAAAAAAAAAAGAAGAAGAAAGAAAGAAAGAAAATCTACAAAACCTTAGTAAGAAGAGTGAAAGTTTGTGGCTTTGGAGCCACATCCTGCTTCCCCTCCACTGCACCCCCAGCTTTGTGTTACGGAAGTGTTACCTACACTGGGGCCTCTGCTCTGGGCAGGCACTTCCAAGAGGATGCACCCCCACCCCAGCACCCAGCTCCCAGTCTGAGGCTATGGTTTCACCCCAGAGGGGCGGATTCCTGCCCTTAGCTAGCCCCTTGCAGCTGAAGCTTGATTCTAGATTAGTCCAGCCAGCAGGATGAGTCTCCTTCTTGCCCCAACTTGCTTATAGGATAGAAGCTGTACTCCAGCTAAAGCAGGTTGAGAACACCAGGCTCACCACTCCCACCCTCCCCCACTAGCCTAGTGGAACATCCACACAGCAGAGGACCAGCTGCCCTCACCCCCAGGACACACTTTACAGAAGGAGCATCCGTCACTTTGCAGCGTGGATCCCGGAGCCCAGCTCCTCACAGTGGTGCAGGGGGTTCTACCCGGGGGGGGGGGGGGGGACAGCAGGCCACAGGACAACCAGCCCAGCAGTTCTGCCTGCAGGACTGACTTTGCTTGAACAGAGACTGGAGAAGTTCATAGCTAACTGTTCTGACAAGAACGATACAGATCTTGGTGGACACTCGTTAAGAGGAGGCTGATAGGGCTGAGGTTGTGGCTCGGCGGTAGAGCGCTCGCATAACACTTGTGCGACCCAGGTTCGATCCTCAGCACCACGTAAAAATAAATGCATTGTGTACAACTAAAGCAAATAAATAAATAGTTAAAAAAAAAAAAAAAGAGGAGGCGGATAGGTAACTCTGATACAAGAACAGCAGAGCAGCCAGAAGTGTAATAGAGAGAAGCTGGAAGGAGCCAGCCAAGGAAAACCTCCTGGGGTCACAGTCAACTTGGGATCTGCCAGGAATGCAGCGCACAGGGGCTAAGCTCCTTCCATAATCTAGGAAGCCTCGGAGCAGACCCAAAAGCATTCTCCAAGCCTCCAACTGACCCTTAAACACAACCTCTGACCAAATAGTGAATGAAAAGCAAGTTCCTCTGACCCAGGGGCAACTCCTAGGAAGCCAGGCTTTAAAATAATATCGGTTTCCCTTTGCCGCCTGGAACATTGTGCATGTCCAACCCTGCACCCCCCCCAGGGAGCCCGCAGAGTGGAGCAAGGCAGAACTCTTAAGATATTAGAATGTGGGACAAAGGAAAAGCAACCCCCAACCGCGCTAACAACCTCCAAGCCACACACATATACAACAGTGAAGCACAAACATCTAAGTGGCTGTGAGGGTTTAAGCACAACCTTTGACCACTAAGTGGCTCACGTCTGCTGGAAGCGATTCCTAGGCGAGGTGGCCACGCTAAAAGGGAGTAAGAAGGAGAGAGTTCTGAGGTCAGATGTCAGAGGCAGCACACTGCAGGGGAACAGACTTCACAGGATGATTTTAGTCAAGTCTCTAAACAAATAAACTCCAGCAAACAACAAGAACAGAAGCAGCCCCCTCCAGGGGTAGTGTCAGTATCCACTGTTGCTACCAAATATTATCTAAAATTTTTAGCTTCTAACAAAAAAAAAATTGCAAGCCTTGCAAAAAATGAAAAATAAAAACAAACAAAACCCATGTGCAAGGGAAAAAACACAAGTAATAGAAACCGCTTTTGAAGCCGCCCAGATAAAGGACTTAGCAAATAGACACTTCAAAAGAGCTATTATAAATATGTTCAAAGAACTAAGGAGAACCGTGCTCAAAGAACCAAAGGAAGGTGTGATGACAATGTCTCATCAAAAGAAAACGTCAGTAAGGAGATAGAAACTATCAAAAAGAATCAAATAGAAATTCTAGTCTTGGAAAGTACAAACAGATATGAAAAAATTCAGAGAGGTTCATAGTAAGTTTGAGCGGGCAGAGAAATCAAAAGGAAATTAGAAGATACTTTGAAATGAATGAAAATGAAGACACAGCTTACCAAAACTTATAAAATGCAGTTAAAGCAGTGCTTTGAGGGAATTTTACAGTTGTCAATACCTATATAAAGAAAGAAGTAAGATTTAGAATCAATGACTTAAACTTCTACCTTCAGACACAGGAAAACGAAGAGCAAACTAAGCCAAACACTAACAGAAAAAGGAAAAAGAATAAAGATTAGTGTGGGAGTTAGCCAAATAGAGAATAGAAAAAATAATAGAGAAAAAAAAAAGATGAAACCAAAAGCTGAACAGATTAACAAAACTCATAAAGCTTTAGCAAGACTGGCCCTGGGGGGGAAAAAATGAGAAGACTCAAAATACTAGTATCAGAAACAAAAGAGAGGACATTAATACTGACCTTGCAGAAATAGAGAGTGTTGTGAGGAAATACTATGAAGAATTGCATGCCAAAAAATCTTATACATACATGTATATATATATATATATATATATATATATATATATACTATACATGTATATAATATATAAAGTATATTGTGTGTGCATATATAATGTATAATGTTGTTTAAATGGACAAATTCCTAGGCAGACATAGACTACTGAAATTGATTAAAGAAGATGTAGAAAATCTGAATAGACCTATACCAAGAAAAGAGGTCAAATTGGTAATTTTAAAACTTCCCATAAAGGAAAACCCAAGTCCAGTTGTCTTCATTGATGAATTCTATCAGAGATTCCCAGGAGAAATAATACCAATTCTTCCAAAAAATAGAAGGGGGAACACTTACCAACTCATTTCCTGAGGTCAGTATTTCCTGATATCAAAATTGGACAAAAATATCCCAAGAAAAGAAACTAAAGACTAATGTCCCTTATGATTATAAACATCAAGATTCTCATAAAATACTAATCAACTGAAATAGCAACATATGAAGAGGAGCAGATCGTGGTGGTGCACACCTATAATCTCAGTGACTTGGGAGGCTGAGGCAGGAGGATCACAAGTTCAAGGCCAGCCTCAGCAATTTAGTGAGGCCCTAAGCAACTTGGCAAGACCCTATCTCAAAACAAAAAATAATAAAGGAATGGGGATGTGGCTCAGTGGTTAGGTGCTCCTGGGTTCAATTCCCAGTACTGCCCCAAACAAACAAACAAAAACCCAAACATATGAAGAGGAACAGACACCATGAGAAAATGGGATTTATACAAGGATATATGGTCAGTTGACAGCCCAAAATCAATTAATATAGTGCACACTACTAATAGAATAAAGCAACCACATCAGAAAGGAAGAATTAATCTGTATTTACAGATGACATGATCTTGTGTCTAGAACCCACCAAACAAACAGAATAAACAAGCTCATCAAGTTTACAGGATGTAAGATGAATGTACAAAAGGCAATCTTATTTCTGTGCACTAAAAATGAACATTCCCAAAAAAGGAAATTAAGGAAAACATTTCATTACGATAGCATCAAAATGAATAAGATAGGCATAAATTCAACCCAAAATGCACAATTTGTACTCTGAAAACTCCAAAATATTGTAAAAAGAAATTTAAAAAGAACTGAATGAATGCATCAGAATGGTCTAAATTACAACTTGGAAAATTTGATACTATTAAGATGATAATACTCCCCAATCAATTTACAGATTTAATCCAATCTTTAAAAACAATCCCTGCTGATTTGTGGCACAATTTAATAAACTGATCCTAAAATTCATACAGAAACTGGGCATGGTGGTGCATGCCTGTAGTCCCAGTGGCTCAGGAGGCTGATCGCAAGTTCAAAACCAGCCTCAGCAACTTAGCAAGACCCTGTGTCAAAATAAAACATAGGGCTAGGGTTGTGGCTCAGTGGTAGAGAGCTTGCCTAGCACTTGGGAGGCCCTGGGTTTGATTCTCAACATTGCATGGAAATAAATAAAATAAACGTCTATTGACAACTAAAAAAACATTAAAAGAAAAAAAATTTTTTTAATTAAAAAAAAATAAAACATTAGAAAGGCTGGGGATGTGACTCAGTGGTGAAGCACTTTTGGGTTTAATTCCTGGTACCCAAACCAAAACAACGAATCAAAACAAAAAAACACAACACAAAACAAAAGCCCTGAACTAAAAGAAAACTCATACAGAAATGCAGGGAACCTATGATCGACAAAACAGTCTTTGCAAAGATGATCCAAATTGGAGGATTCACACTTTTTGATTTCAAAACTCACTACGAACGTACAGTCATCAATACAGTGTGGAACTAATGTAGGAGAGTCATGTAGATTAACAGAGCAAATTGAGAATCCAGAAATAAGCTCCACATTTACCAACTGATTTTCAACGAGGGTGCCAAGTGTCACCTGATGGGCACATTCATCCTTTTTCTGTTACCAACAGCACAGTACCGCAGACTGGGCAAGTCTTAAGAATGAGATTCATTTTGGCTCACAGTTCTGGAGGGCCACTGTGTCTGGTGATGGATGTCCTTCTTGCTGACAGCGTCCTGGGGAGGTACAGGGTAAGAACAGGAAGCAAGCTAGTGTGTGTGTCCCCTGGTTTCTCTCACTCTTCTTCTTCTTCTTCTTCTTTTTTTTTTTTTTTGTACCGGGGATTGAATTCAGGGGCATTCGACCACTGGGCCACATCCCCAGCCCTTTTTTGTATTTTATTAGCGACAGGGTCTCACTGAGTTGCTAAGTGCCTCACCATTCCTGAGGCTGGCTTTGAACTCGTGATCCTCCTGCCTCAGCCTCCCAAGCGCTGGGGCTACTCACTCTTCTTATATAGCCGCCAGGATTCCATTGTGGGCCTCTACCTCATGATTCCATCTAATCCTAATCACCTCCCAAAGGCCTCATCTCTAGAGGACAGAGTTTAATTAAGTTTCCACCTTATTAATACCTCATGATGGGGATTTAATTTAAACACATGAAACTGTGCGGCGGGTGGGGGGGGGTGTCACACTCAAACCACACTTGAGCCATAGCATTCCTCTTCTGGTCCCCAAGGTCCATGTCCTTCTCATAACACGTCATCCATCTCCAATAATCCCTAAATCTTAACTTGTTCTAGAATTAATTCAAAAGTCCAAAGTCTCATCTGAGACTCAAGGCAAACTCCCTGCAGTCATAAACTTGTAAAATCAAAATAAGTAATTTCCTTCCTGTATACAGTGGTGGGACAGGCACAGAGAAATATCCCCATTCCCAAAGGGAGGCATAGGTAAGGTGTGTGTAGAAAAGTGTGTGTAGTCAGCCCAGAGCAGACCAAAACCCAGCAGGCATTGAATCCTACAACTCCAGTCCAGCATCTTGTGCACATGGAGATGAGGGGTGGGTCCCCAAGGCCTTGAGCAGCCCTGCCCCTATGGCTTTGCTGGTTGCGAGCCACATGGTTGCTTCCTTGGGCTGCACACGGATTTCCACTCCTTTCCATAGCTGCCTGGTAGCCTGCTGTCTGCTGTGCATTTGAAGGTTCCCTGCTGCCCCCACTCCTGCAGTGGCAACACCCCATTTGGGCTTAGAACTGTAGGGTTAGGACTGCAGGGTTCTAACCCTGTGGCGAACTTTTGTCTGGTCTCCCAGGCTTTTCTTTGAAATCTTTGTGGAAGTTACCACAACCCCATACCGTGTGCCTGCAGAACCAGCTCAATGTGGAGGCCAAAGTCTGCCACCGGCACAGGCTATACCTGGGCCTGTTTGAACCATGGTTGCGGCAGCCACCAAGCACTTCCCTGGAAAGTCAGAATCCTGAAGCAACTTTGGTCCCACATCATAATCATAGCAATGAAGAAAGAAGACTCCTTTCCCAACAAATGGTGCAACACACATAGGTATATTGATACGAAAGAATACAACTGGGCCCGCTACTGTGCACCCTATGTAAAAATTAACTCAAATGGAATGCAGACTTCAGTGTAAGAGTTAAAACTATAAAACTCTTAGAAGAAAACAGGTAGTTTTGTGACCTTGGGTTAGGTAATGTTTTAGTCAGCTATTTCTCTGCCGTGACTAAAATATCTGACCAGAACAACTGTAGAGGAGGAAAAGTTTATTGAGGGCTCATGGTTTCGGGGGTCTTAGTCCACAGAAGGCCAGCTCCGTTCCTTGGGGCTTGAGGTGAGGCTGAATATCGTGACTTGAGAGGGTGGCGGAGGGAAGCAGCTCACATCATGGTGATCAGGAAGCAGAGAGGGACTCCACTCTCCAGATACAAAATAAATACCCCAAAGCCACACCCCAATTCCCACCTCCTCCAAGCACACCCTACAATTTCAATTACCACTCAGTTAATTCCATCGGGGATGAATTCACTGATTAGGTTAAAGATATAGCCCAATCATTTCTCCTTCAAAACTTGCATTGTCTCACACGTGAGCTTTTGGGGAATGCCACATCTAAACCATAACAGGTAACAATTTCTTAGGTTTGACACCGAAAGTATAAGCAACAAAAGATAAATAGAGGTCACGGTGATGAAAAAGGTGGCTAAAATAGCCAGGGCCCTCTGCTCCACACAGACCTTGGGTTTGTGTGCGTTTTCTGCTGGGTGGGCTCAGAGGCTGATTTCTCCGTTATGTGTACAGACATGAAATAAACCTAATTAAAAAAAAGAGAAAAATAGCCGGGCGCGGTGGCGCACACCTGTAATCCCAGCACTTGGGAGGCTGAGGCAGGAGGATCGCCAGTTCAAAGCCAGCCTCAGGAATGGCGAGGCACTTAGCGACTCAGTGAGACCCTGTCTCTAATAAAATACAAAAGAGGGCTGGGGATGTGGCCCATGGTTGAATGCCCCTGAGTTCAATCCCCAGTACCAAAAAAGAAAAAATAGCTAAATTGGACTGCAACAACCTTAAAGACTTTTATTCAGGGAAGGACATTAACAAGAAAGTGAAATGATAAACTACAGAATGGGTAAAAATACTCGCAAGCCATATATCTGATATCTGATAAAAGACTTATTTCCAGAATATATGAAGAACTCTTGCAACTCACTAATTAAAAAACAATTTCAAAATGTGCAAAGTATTTGAATCAACACTTTTCTAAGTACAATAGATAAATGACAAATAAGCCCATGAAAACATGCTGAATATCAGGAAACTTTGGGAAAACGCAAATCAAAACCACAACAAGATACCACTTCAGGGCTGGGGAAGTAGCTCAGGGGTAGAGTGCTTGCCTGGCATGCACAAGGCCCTGGGTTGGAGTCCCAGCACTGAACAAAAAGAAGGAAAAAAAAAATAAAGATACCACTGCATACCCACTGTAATACCACTATAATACAGTCAATAACAAGTACTGGGGAGCATATGGAGAAATTGGAAACCCTCATGCATTGCTAATGGAAGCATAAAATGGTATAGCCACTATGGAAAACAGTTTGGCAGTGTCTCCAAAACTTAAGTGTAGAATTACCACAAACCTATCAATTCCACTTATAAGCATATACCCAAGAGAACTGAATATATATATGTCTGCACTGGGTGCAGTGGCACATACCTGTAATCCCAATGATTCAGGAGGCTGAGGCAAAAAGATCGAAAGTTTGAGGCCAGGCTTAGCAATTTAGCAAGACCCTGTCTCAGAATTTTAAAAATAACAATAAAAAGGTCTGGGGATGTGGCTCAGTGGTAGAGTATCCCTGGGTTCAATCCCTAGTACGAAAAGAGAGAGAGAGAGACAGAGAGAGAGAGAGAGAGAGAGAGAGAGAGAGAGAGAGAGAATACACATCTGCCCACAAACTTGTATGTGAATGCCTATAGCAGTATTATTCAGAATAACAAATAAGTGAAAACAACTCAAACATTCATCAGCTGATGAATGGATAAATAAATGTGGTGTATTTGAACAATGAAATACTATTTGACAGCAAAAAGGACTAAAGCAGAAGTACTTGTACATGCTTCAACCCAGATGAGCCTCAGAAGCGTCAGGTTGAGTAAAAGCAGCCAGTCACAGACAACAATGTGCTGTGTAAGCCCCTTGTTTTAGTCAGCTTTTTCACTGCTGTGACTAAAGGACCTGACCAGAATAATTGTAGAGGAGGAAAAGTTTGAGGGCTCACGGTTTCAGAGGTCTCAGTCCATACACAGCAGGCTCCGTCCCTCAGGGCTCAAGGTGAGGCTGGATATCAGGGTGGAAGAGTGTGGCAGAGGGGAGCAGCTCACACGATGACCAGGAAGCAGAGAGAGCGGTCTCTACTTGCCGGATACAAATATATACCCCCAAACCACACCCTCAAGTCTCACCTCCTCCGGCCACACCCCACCTGCCTACAGTTATCACTTAGTTAATCCCTGTCAGGGGATTAAATCACTGATTGGGTTAAAATTCTCAACCTAATCATGTCTCCTCTGAACCTTCTTGCAGTCTCACACGTGAACTTTGGGGACACCTTACATCAAACCATAACACCCCTCTGTAAGAAATTTCCAGAAAAGGCAAATCAATACAGGCAGAAAGATTTGTGGGTTCCTAGGGCTGGGGTAGGAATAGGAATGTCCGCTGAAGAGTACTGATTGTTTTGTTTTGTTAGTGGGACAAAAATGTTCTAAAAATAGGTTGTTGTGATGGGTGCAAAATTCTGTTGATACACTTAAAAAACTGGATTTTGTACTGGATTTTATACATAGAATAAGCAAATTGCCTGGTGTGTAATTATATCTCAATAAAGCTGTTTTGAAAATCAGTATGTTTTCCTGGATGAAGGAAAAAAAACACTAATCGTTAATCTTCCAAGTAGTTTAAAAATATTCCTGTCTCTTACTCAAAAAACATTCACACTAACTTGAAAACATTATCTATGGTTCCAGAATAATCCCTGCAGGGGAAAGATGACTACCGTGATTTTCCAGATACATAAGATTGAAAACCAGTGGGAACAGGTGGCATGAATTTAGTCCCATTGACTGCTACCAGCCAGACTGCAAAAAGGGTTTCTGGAAAACAATAAATTAGAAAAAAATACCTTATTTGTCTTAAAAATAACACAATTACCAGGAAGCCGTGGGTTTATATTTGGAGAGATCATTTTACATTACCAGCTCTTGCTATGAAGTGAAATCTCTTTCAACTAAAAATTCTGGCAGATTTTTCTTTTTCCTCATGGGGATTTAAAAATTTTATTCACATGCTTTTGAAAAAGAGAGAAACTTCTTTGTAAACATGATCTGTTTCTCATACTTTCCAGTGGCTGATTATATCCACATTTTTTAAGCAGATGGTGGTTGAGAATACTAACAAAAAAGAAAACACATTTTCATTTCCTTTATTAAATCAAGGTAGGAAGATAATCTGAGGATGATTAAATTAGAGAAGTTAAAGAACTCATTCCTTAGGAAAGTGATGGCCAAAACCACAAAGCTATTTATGTAGTAACGATGGAGGCCAAGTGGGCACAGTAAATCGGGGAGGGGGGGGCGGGGGGAGGCTTATTTTCTTTGGTGACAAAGGAAGCAATGATGTCGCTAGACAGAGCTAACCTCTGTCTCACTCTGTGGTCAGCTCCAGATGAGACAGAATCGCTGTGCGCCCATGGGTTTGTGCATGTGCTTGCAACACACACACACACACACACACACACACACACTGATCTGCAACTGGTGATCTTCAACGTGGCACACTTAGCACCTTCTCAGGTTACAACTGATGACAACATTAAGGATTCCCTCCCTTTACCGTCACCGGCTCTGCAGAACACCATGTGAGCACTAAAAGCCACCTGCGGTCCTCTTTCAGAGATCAAAGGTGCCGCGACCTTCCTCAGGAGGCCTCTGCACTCTATTACATTTTCTTGCTTGGTTCTGGGAAGTGGATATTTCCTATTGAACAAGGGGAATAAGCTTTTTGAACTTAAAGGATATTGCCTTTATTTCTTCAAGGTATGAATTACATCTGCTTCATCCCAGGAATATAAACTAGCCAGACAATAGTTCTGTCTACACATACGTAGGAATAATGCAGCACCCCCTGACCTCGGTCAAATCCGCTCAGAGGCACTAGAGTTTATCGATGAAACTGCAGATAAAGCTGTTGCCTGTGAACCCGAGGCCCCGTCTGACCTGCAGATTGTGGGTTAACAAGATGGTAAAGCAGGGAATGGCCTGATATATTGGAGAGAAGAACACTCTAGAAGTTTGGAAAATGAGACTTGGCTAGACTTTTTAAGACTGCGTGTATAGTCAGTGTTTAAAGGGTTGATAATATTTGAACAGGTAAAGAGAAAAGCATGGTACTAGTTGTACAATTGTTGAAACGTATAGTAACTTTAAAAAAAATTTATTTACTTTAGTTGTACACAATGCAATGCATTTATGTTTACGTGGTGCTGAGGATCGAACCCGGGCCGCGCTCATGCGAGCCGAGTGCTCTGCCGCTGAGCCACAACCCCAGCCCCGTATGGTAACTTTTGTTCCTTGTCTGTTGTTATAGTGGCCAAATTGGTCAAACCCATTCTCAAATCCTCTAGTGGGATCCAATTGGTTCAGAAGAATCAACTCTCATTTGGGGATGCAGATTGCAAACATTACATCGTCAGCTTTCCAGGATCTGTGGTAGACTGCACGGGCAGCCCAGCTTACTGGCTTTCCTTGCACTGTTGAAGGAGCCCTAATTAGGAAGGGCTGTTGCAGCTAGCTGGAAGCCATAAGTTCCACCTGATATGTATGTGACGCACCTGTAGGCACCCGCAAAGCTGAAGGTATATAACCGGGTGAAAGCGGTCCGAGTTAGGAGAATGGAGAATTCAGTCAGCCGGGCAGTCACTCGGTCGGTCAGAAGAATCAGAGCGGCCAGAACGTAGGCAGAGCGGTTACAGAAGAGAAACCAGATAGAAGAAGTAATGACTGGTCAGAGTTAGGCCGAGGCTCCTGAGGAAGACAGAAGACAGAAGAAAGAAGAAGGAAGAAAGAAGAGAGAAGAAAGAAGCTCTAATCTTTCTCTAAGCTAAGCTCTATCTTTCTTTCTCTCTAAGACTCTAAGCTAAGAAGACAAGAAGAAAAGCTCGCTTTAATCTTTCTCTCTAAAAATCTTTCTTTCCCTCTCTAAGCTCTAAGAAAGTAGAAGTAAAAGTAGTAAAAGCTTAACTCTGCCTCCGAGAGTTTTTCCTCCCGGTTTTCGGTACCAGGCAGCTTACACACTGTGAATTGACACGCCTCCATCCAGAGGCAGGAACTGGTTTTTCCCCCCAGAATCCTGGCAGACCTTTGTAGCTGCCTTGACCAACAGGATGAGGTAGAAGGAATGCTACAAGACTCTGGAGGTCATAGAAGGTAATGGGGCTTGTGCTTGATTCTCTGTCTCTCTGGGTCAACTGTCCCTAGACTAGCCGCTGTTCTTCCTGTCATAAGGAAGCCTGTGCTGATAGCCAGGTCACAGCCTGCACCAACTGCCAATGCGGAAGTGAATGAACCTTCCAGTGACTCCAGCCCACTCCCGGTGTTGGGGATCAGGAGCAAGCCATGCTCAAATGGCTGACCTCAGGAACCATGAGAGATGGTGATGGGCTATCACTGTAGCAGTTCTTTGCTGGGATAAGTGGTCGGGCAGCAATAGACAACTAAGGCAAGAATGATCTATGCATCCTCCTAGTAGAAAGCCACGAAACAAAAAAATTAGAAATATTTTTGGATGGCTGGGTGCAGTGGTGCACAGCTGTAATCCCAGCTATTCAGGAGGCTGAGGCAGGAGGATTGCAAGTTCAAGGCCAGCCTCAACAATTTAACAAGACTGTAAGCAACTTTAGGGAGACCCTGTTTCAAAATAAAACGTAAAAAGGGCTGGGGCTATGGCTTAGTGGTTAAGTGCCCCTGGGTTCAACGCCTGGTACCAAAAACAAAAACAATAAAATAAAAATATCTTAGGATGGCTAGGCACAGTGGTGTACGCCTGTAATCCCAGCTGTTCTGGAGCCTGAGGTTGGAGAATTGCAAGTCTGAGGCCAGCCTGGGAAGCTTAGTGAGACCCAATCTCAAAATAAAAAGAATTGGGGATGTAGTTCAGTGGTAGAGCGTTTGTCTAGCATGCAAGAGGCCCTGCGTTCAGTCCCTAGCATTGAAATAATTTTTGTTTTTCAGGACCCAAGATAACAGTATCTCAATAGAAAATGTATGATACTTATGGCTTGAGTTATTTCACAAAATGACTTGGGTTCATTGAGCCAGACATTCCCAGTATCAAAGTCAGTCATGCATTTGTCTACACCCTAAGCTAATGAGGTTATTTATTCATTCTTTCAATGAATGTTTATTAGTTTCTTCTGAACATAAGAATAAATAAAATATGATGCAAAAGCTGCATGTAGTCTAATCTGCCTGGGTTCCAATTCTGCCTCTAACACTTATTATCTGTGTGATTTGGGGCAAGTTACTTAACATTCCCGTGCTCCAATTTTCTTGTCTGTAAATAGGGACAATATTAATATCAACTTTCACCGATTTTGTGAGGTTTAAAGGGGTTCATACATATTAATCAGATAAGGGCTTGGAACACAGTGTATTATTCTAATTGTTAACATATGCAGGAGTTTATTTCTTAATATCAGAGTCAAAGGAAATATGGTGAAGTGTTAACATTTGTTGAATCTAGGTGGTATGTTCATGCTCTATGATTATTGATACTTTGCTATATTGCAAAATAATTAAAATTTTAAATTGTACACAAAAAAGATAAGGTCTCACTCTAGAGCAGTGCATGTATTAGGAGGGAAGAACAGGAATCTACCCTACAGAACAGCTAGAGTGCACCCGTGTGCACACGCTAAAATACTGATCTTATCCCCTGGCACCAGGATTCCTCCTAGGGAGAGAATACGATTTGCTTTGGGGAAAGGATGTGAAAATCCACTTTGGAGTTGAAGGTGGGAGCTTGAGGGCTGGGTGCTGGCAGGGGTGTCAAAGAGACAGAATTTAACTGCTCTGCATGAGAAACTTGGAGGAAGGAAGGGAGAGGAGAGACAGGAGGGGGCTCTGGAAAGCAGGCAGGTCTGCTAGGAGCACACCCAGCAGCAGGGTCTAGAAACTGGGCCAAGGGCACAGACACTGGGAGCTTATTTTTCTCTGAGAGCGAGTATTCCAGAGCAAGTTCTTTTGAGGGCAGTGTGTGGCCATGGAGGTAGGCCTCACAGACTCCCAGCAACCGGGGAGTGTAGCTGACTGCAGGCTCCAGCTGCAGCTTTTTCACATCTGTTGCAGTATTTGTGCTAAAGCCATGTTTCCCAGCAGCATCCAGCCAATGGCTCAGGGCAGCAAGGATACCCAGGCTGACCAGCTCCTGGGAGGCCTGGGCTCCTCCCGCTGTGGTTTAAAGACTCCCCAGTGACTATGCTAAACTTCCCCAAGACATAGATCAGTCTAAGATGTTTCTACTCAACTTGTTTCTCTTCTCATCAGTTACAATGAGACTTGACCGCAATCTGAGAGCTCTCCCAGCCTTCTTCAGCTCACTCTCCCTTTTCCCTTAGCACATTTAATCCCATCTAAGCATTTGCTTCTTGAAGGACTTTGACACAATTGGTAACACTGAGATTTCTTTGGGTTTTCCCCTATAGTTGCAAAGAGGTGGCCAGAACTCCTGCCATTCCATCCACATTCAAGGACAGAAGGAGTGAAGGAAAAAAAAAAAAAAAAAAAAAAAAAAAAAAGGCTGCACCTAACCCTTTTATCGGGAAAGTAAAGGCTCTTTCCCTGTACCCTCTACATACTCATATTCAAACATCCAAAGAAGTCAACTGAAATAACCTTTCTTGGACATCTTAATTATAACATAAAGCATTGAAGAAACAGGTCAGTGCATATTAAAGAGTTTTTTCGGAGAGCTCTTTATGCACTAAAAGAAACTGCCTGCAAGAGAATTGTTAGTCATCATTCAACCTCTCATGTATTCATTTATTCATTATCATCAGCAGTGTGCAAGACCTCCGCCAGATTTTGTATAATTTGGGGAATATTTGGTATTGTTTTAAAATGAGATGTTTTGAACACACTCAAACTCCAAAAAAATTTCCCTAACACATATGACACTAATAAGGCATTCACCATAGAATTGTTAGTTCAGAGGGCCAGGGAAATGTCAAAGCAACTATGAGGTTCAACAACTCCTGGAAAAAATTTCTGCATTTAATTTTGTAACTTTTAGTTAGGTCTTTCATCACTTAGCATAAAAGGTCCAGAAAAAACCATCAGAAAGCCATTTGACCTGTATATGATGCTTTCCAGAATAAGCCTGTAAAAATACTAAGATCACAGATTATTAAAATGTATCTTTTCTAAGGAATTTGTAAATTAAATTTATCCTTCCAATATGCCAGATAGTGTGGGCTTTATTTATTTATTTAGAGACAGGTTCTCACTGAGTTGCTTAGCATCTCGCTTTTGCTGAGGCTGGCTTTGAACTCGGATCCTCCTGCCTCAGCCTCCCAAGCTGCTGGGATTATAGCCACCGTGTCTGGCTTAGTGTAGGCTTTTAAAAGCTGCTATTTGGGAAATATAATATCTGGGTCCACAGATATTTATGGAGAAACTTATTGGCAGTAAGATAATATAAACAAGTGAGGTCATAACTAAAATAATCAGATTCAGTGGTGGATGTCATGAGGGAAAGAAGTTGGCATTGTAGGAGAGCTGCTTAAGTAATTTGGTCAAGAATGGCATTTCTGGGGCTGGGGATGCGGCTCTGCGGTAGAGCGCTCGCCTAGCACGTGCGTGGCCCGGGTTCAATCCTCAGTACCACATACAAATAAACGCATCGTTTACAACTAAAGCAAATAAATAAATACTAAAAAAAAAAAAAAAATGACATTTCTTTTGGGCGCGGTGGTGCACAGCTGTAATCCCAGTGGCTCTGGAGGCTGAGGCAGGAGGATCAGGAGTTCAAAGCCAGCCTCAGCAATGGCGAGGTACTAAGCAACTCAGTGGGACCCTGTCTCTAAATAAAATATAAAATAGGGGTGGGGATGTGGCTCAGTGGCCAAATGCCCCTGAGTTCAATCCCCAGTACACCCCCCCCCCAAAACAAAAATGAATGGCATTTCCCAGTAAGTGATGTTTAATCTGAAAGAAAGAACAGGCAGGGAAAGAGCTCCTGGTGTATTTTAGGAAGGAGAGAAAGTCTGGGGGCTGGCTGGGGAAGGAAAAAGCTGGGGTGTGACACCATCTGATTTGCTGTGCTGAGGAAGTGGACTGTGGAGGACTCAGAGAAAAGCAGGAAGCCATCCGTGGGTGACGGCAGTGGGCCTAGAGAGAAGTCAATGAACTCGCTCCTTCCAGGATGTAAAATGTTGCCAAGGACAAATGCTGATACTGCCATTGCAAGGAGTAATAAACTGTTCTTTGGGGCTGGGATTGTGGCTCAGCAGTAGAGTGCTAGCCTAGCACGTGCGCAGCCTGGGTTCGATCCTCAGCATCACGTAAAAATAAATGCGTTGTGTACAACTAAAGCAAATAAATAAATGTTAAAAAAAAAAACAAAACTGGGGGCTGGGATTGTGGCTCAGCGGTAGAGCGCTCGCCTAGCACGTGCGCGGCCCAGGTTCGATACTCAGCACCACGTAAGAATAAAGGCATTGTGTACAACTAAAATAAATAAATTAATATTAAAAAAATAAACAAACAACAAAAAAAACTGTTCTTTGTCTCTGACCCAGGAGTCTTGTATCTTCCTCCAGAATTAAAAACAAAAACAAAAACAAACAACAACAACAACAACAACAAAACCAATGAAAATCTGTGGCAGGCTAACTTGCAAGTAGGGTAAAATCTCAGACCCTCCACATTCTTTTTTTTTTTTTTTTTTTTGGTCTTTACTTATTTGTGTGGTGCTGAGTTTCAAACCCAGTGTGTCACGCATGCAAGGCAAGTGATCTACCACTGAGCTACAACCCCAGTCTCAGCCCTTCACATTCTTTTTTTTTTAAAAATATTTATTTATTTGCTTTAGTTGTACACAATGCGTTTATTTGTACGTGGTGCTGAGGATCGAACCCGGGCCGCGAACGTGCTAGGCGAGCGCTCTACTGCTGAGCCACAACCCCAGCCCCCTTCACATTCTTGATGCTTAACCCATTCCAACTATAATCTGGACAGTCCCTTGAGCTCTCCCCTGTCTCCACACACACTCTCATTGCCTCCCAGTCCTTCCCACCTAAGTGCCATCACTATCCATCTACTTGGTCAGTCCTGAATCCTGACTCATTGTTAACCTCCACCCATGCATACAATCCCTCAGCAAGTCTAATTGGCTCCATCATTACACTAGTACATGTATGACTGCACATGTGGTACAACGCTACATCATGTACAAGCAGAGAGATGAAAAGTTGTGCTGCAACTGTATACAATGAATCAAAATGCATTCTGCTGTCATATAAACAAGATTTGATGAATCTTGATCAATAGATACAATTGCACAACCATCACTACAACCCCATTTCAGAACATCTCCATCATCCCCCAAAGTTCTCTCAGTTTCTTCTACACACATACACAGTTGATCACCATCCCTTCTTTATTTCCAAACAACCACTGATTTTTCTGTCTCTATGTATTTGCCTCCTCTGAAAATTTCATTAAATTGGATCATCTCTGTGGTTTGGGGGGTCTGGGGCTGTAGCTCAGTGGTGGAGGACTTGCCCAGCATGTATGAGGTCCTGGGCTCTATCCTCAACACAGAAAGAAAGAAAAAAAAGAAGGAAGGAAAGAAAGAAGTGGTGTTTTGGTCTGGCTTCTTTCACTTCCTTGTTGAGGTTCACTTACATTGTTGTATAAATCAGTAGTTTGTTTCTTTTCATTGCTGAGCTGTATGGAGCTAGTATGTTTGTAACACATGCTAAACTTGTTTTTAAGAGAAGATGGGTTCAGGTTCAGAGTTTTGGTAGTTTCAGGATGTTTTCTATTTATGGCAAGTGGTACTGTGTATTAGTTATCTATGGCTGCATAACAATAGCCCTAAAACTTAGCAGCTTGCAATACACTTTCGTTACCTGCAATGGACTGAATGTTTAATCACTCCTGTTCCCCACCACACACACACAATTCATGTATTCATATCCTAACCCTCAAAGTGCTGGTGTTGGGAGGTGCTTAGGCCACAGGGGCTCTGGAGTTAGTGCTCTGACAAAGAGCTGCAGAGAGATCCCTCGCCCCTTCTCACACACGAAGTTACAGTGAAAAGACAGCAGGCAGGAAGTGGACCTCACAGAATCTTCCAGCACTTGACCTTGGACTTCCCAGCCTCCAGTACTGTGAGAAGTAAACATTTTGATTATAAGCCACCCAGTTTATGGTCTTTTCGTTGTAGTAACTCAGACTACAACGTTACCTTGCTTGGTTTCTGAGGGTTGGGAATCTGGCAGTGACTTGGCTAGATGGCTCTGGCTTCGAGTCCCTCCTGAGGCTGCAGTTATTTGAAGGGGTTGGGGGAGGCTGTAGGCGGGAGGTCTCAGTTCTCCACACGGCCCTCCACAGTGCTGCTCATGACGCGGCAGCTGGCTTCCCTTAGATTGAGCGATTCAGGAAAGTGCCAGGGAGGACGCACAGTGCTTTTTACAATCTAGTTTCTGAAGCCTAACTTTTATTTCATTCTATTCTCTAGAAGTGAGTCACTACTACTAAGTCCAACCCACGCTCAAGAGGAGAATTAGCTCCACCTTTTGAAGAGAGGAAGTGTCATACAAGTCATGGGCAGGTAGTAGCTTTGCACCAAAGTTTGCCTTTAAAATATACTTCAGTTAATGGGGGTGTATTTCAGTGGTAAAGCACGTGCTTACCGTGCTAGGCCCTGGGCCCAGTCTCCAAGGTGTGTGTGTATGTGTGTGTGTGTGTGTGTGTGTGTGCACGCATGTGCATATGCATACGGTCCAAGCTTACTTTCCTGTTCGCTCCCCTGTGTGAGTCCTATGATCCAATTCAGCATTTCTCAAAGGAAGTTCTGTCTAACTTCAGTGTTACCTGAGGGGGCAGGATCTGAAGCCAAATGAACCTGGGAAACTTCGGGTTAAACAAAGCGAAACTGGTCTCTTCTGGAAGGACTTGCCAGAGCTTTTACCATGCTGGTGCATTCTGGGAAACAACAAGAGACTCTGGCACCTGCATCTCCTCTCATTTCAAAAAAATGATACCTCCTTTTGTGTGTGTGTGTGTGTGTGTGTGTGTAGCATCTCCTGGGCCTAGGGTTCCAGCATTCTTGTAAAGCTGTTGTCAGAAAGGGCAATTTGTTTTCCTAACAGGACTCACATTTCCCAGCTTCCGTGCTTTGGGGCTCATGACTCCCTTTGCCCGGCAGCCCTTTCAAGGCAGATTGAACTACTGGCCCCAGTTCTTCACCTCTTCATCTTTGCCATGTTATTTTGCAGTTCTGTCCAATAGCGGTAGAGTCTATTTATCTACTCCTGGTTTGGGGCTTGGCTGTATGAATTGGTTTAGAGAATGTTAGTTAGCTTTTTTGTCACTGTGACAAATACCTAAGAAAAAAATCACCTTAGAGGAGAAAAGATTTATTTTGGCTCATGGTTTCAGAGGCTTCAATGGTCAGCTGGTTCCATTGCTTTGGGCCTGTGGTGAGGTGAACGTCATAGTGGCATGACATGGAGAGGAAAGCTGATTAGCTTAGAAAAGCTAGGGAGCAGGGAGAGAGGGGAGGGAGCCAGGGACAAGATGTAGTCCCCAAGAGCGTGCCCTAAATGACCCTTTTTCTTCTACTAGATCCCACCTCCTGCACTGTCCACCACCTCCCAATTGTTCATTCAAATTATGAATCCTGCAATGTATCAATCCACTGATGGGCTCAGAGCTTTCAGGATCCAATTATTTCCCAAGGGCCCCTCTTCTGAACACTGCTGCATTTGGGGACCAGCCTTCAATACATGAGACTTTGGGGGCACCAATCCGGATCCAAGCCACGTCAGTCAATGAGTGTTGGTGGAAGTGACATTGTAGAGGTTTGAGATGTGCCTGTGTAGTTGGGATGGCCCTCCTGGGCCTTAGCATCACTGTGAAAAGAGCTTCTCCAGATGAACCAACGTGGAACAGGCCTGAGCCCTACGCAGCAAGGAGCCAAGTCTAGCAGGGCCCTGGGCATGAGCAGAGCTGCTCAGCAAGCCAGCCTACAGCTCCCCACACCAACCTGCAGACACACAAATGGGTTTTGGGGTGGTGTGCAGTGAAGCCCTGTGACAATAGCTAAGTCTGGCTTGAAGTCCATCTCCACCCTCTCCTCTCTCCCCCGACACCTTCACAAGACTTTGACCATGGCTTTTCCCTTCTTCAAGCCCCTCAGACTGCCACCTGCCGCCTCTCTTACAGCTCCTACCCTCCAATGTTGGCCTCTTAACTATGACTGGGCTCTACCCTCCAGGGACAAGAGTTATGTCTTAGTCATCCTTGTGTCTTCTAGCATCGGCTGCCTTGCATGCCTCTCAATGAATCTTTGTTGCCCAGAGTCACATTTAGTTTATTTCACAATTCTAAATCGTGGCTTGATGTCATTAGGGGGACAAAAAAAAAAAAAAAAAAAAAAAAAAAAAAAAAAAAAAAAAAAAAAAAAAAAAAAAAAAAAACTTCCAAAAAAAGAGCTTCTTTGATTGAGTTTTTTTTTTTTTTTTTTCTCTTTTTCTTCTCCAGTCGATAGTCTCCTTTGTTTATTGCCTTTGACAGAAGATGCTGACGACACCCTGGAAGCAGCCTAGGCTCGGGACTGACGAGACAGCCATTCTCTGTCAAGTGCCACTGCCGTTAGGAGTTGCACCTTCATACAGAAACCTTTTTATGGCCTCCCTGCTGACTTTGGTGGTTGATCTGTCAATTCTGAAAAAGCTTTAAAGGCAAACAGGACTGTAAAAATAGAAACCAAATGAAGACTGGCCGGCCCAAGGAGCAGCAGCAATAACGATCGGTGTTTCCCCTGTGCAGCACACAGGACAAATGTCTGTGCTTTATTTTTATTTTAAAGGGGGTAATTTGGAAGATGGGTCATTGGTCTTCCAAAATGTCCTCTCCAAAGATATATGCTTTTTTTTTTGGTACCAGGGATTGAACCCAGGGGCACTTAGCCTCTGAGCCACATCCCCAGCCCTTTACAAAAATATTTTTATTTAGAGACAGTCTTGCTGAGCTACTCAGGGCCTTACTAAGTTGCTGAGGCTGGCTTTGAACTCACAATCCTCTCGCCTCAGCCACCCAAGCCGCTGGGATTACAGGCGTGCACCACCATTCCGGGCTCAGCTTCCCAAATTTGCATGTCCACAGCACTCATGCATTTGTTTTCCATACATTACCACCTCCCTTGTCACACCAGACCACCAATCATGAGTGGTGGCACACCAGTCGCCACAGAGACCATCTCCATGGCTTCCAAAGTTCTGGTCTTCTCAAAAGCAGCCGCTGGAGAAAGCTCTTAAAAAGGAGTGAAAGAGGGAGAGAATGGACAAGAATGGACCAGTAGGCCCCTGTGCCTGTCCTGGCCCACTGTGGGGTGGGTGTTGAGCAGGCACATTCACCTGGGGAGGTGTCATGGCTTGGGCACATCCACACACAGGTTAAGGGCTTGGTGCAGATGTGTCTGGGGACGGTTAATTTCCAGCGCCACCTTGAGATGACTGCAGGCTCCACTGGCACATGAGATAACGTGACCTGCTTGGAGACTCAAGGGGCTGTGCCCATTCTGCATCCCACCAATGCTTCATGCTGGTGATGGGCCAGAGCAGCATTGGCAACTCCAGGGATGTCTGGGAAAAGAAACTTAAAATATGAAGCCCAGACTGACTACAGCAGGAGAGGGGTATGGAGCAGCAGTTGGCAGGCTTTTCTTGTGAAAGGCCAGAGAGTAAGTCTCCCAGACTTTGGAGGCCAGAGGGTCCCTCTCACAACCACTTGGTACTACCACTATTTTCCTGGAGCAGACATGGGCAATGCACAAATGAGCGTGGTTGGGTATTTTTTTTTGGGGGGGGTGTGGGGGGCATTTTTTGTGGTTTTATATAAGCGCGCGCGAGCACACACACACACACACACACACACACACACACACAAATGTGCACATTGTGTTTTGCTCCATTTTCTTCACCGTGCAGCCCGGCACTGGGATTGGTGACTCTGATGGTCAGCAGGGCTGCTCTTTCCACGATGGCTTTGCGGTTCTTGCAGGACACACTGTGAGCAAGCCCAGCATGGTGAGACTCCTTGCACGCCAGCAGCACTTCCAGTGGACCAGGAACTTTTCTGGAAGCCACTGAGCAGCACGTGCTCTGCTTTCTCATAACCAGTGTTGGGTATCAAGATCTGACCTTGAATCCTTTCCTCCCCCTGTTGTCAGTACCTCCTGGTTTCTGCTAGTCACACTTAATTTTGACATATCAGATGAACTGGTGCCAGAGGAATCCTCTTTCTGAGGACTTTGGTCTTCATAGGTGGTCTAAGGGAGGCCATGATGCAGAGCCCACATGCAAAGGATGAGACCATCTCACCAGGGGCAGTGGGGCCAGACGGAGACCACACAAATGCCAGCATGGCTGTGTTTTGTTTTGTTTCGAGGTGCCAGGGATCGAACCCAGGGCCTGCACATGCTAGGCAAGTGCTCTACTATCATAAAACCCTGCTCACGAAGCTGGGGGCAGTTGAGTGGGAGAGCACTTACCTAGCATGAAAGAGGCCCTGGGTTCAGATCCTGGCACCACAAAAAATGAAAAGAAAAGAAATTCACAGGAGTGTGTCATATAAGGACAGAGTCACTCACACGGGAAGCACAGGGTGACATCAGATTTCCTCTACTGGCACAGAACAAACTATTCCTTTCCACAGCAATCCCAAAGTATCATAAGCCTGCCTTTGTTTTGATTTCCAAACATTCATTTTTAAAGTGTAAATTAAAAAAGAAAAACTCTTGCACTTAAATATAACGGGCACCATTCATAAAAACATCTCTTGGGAATGTCTCAGGCAGCACTGAAAGGGACCCTAGGACACCCAAATCAGTCCCCTTGTTGGACAGTCTGTGGAATGGAGGCTCAGCCCACAAAGGCTGGGGCGGGTGACAGAGACAAAGAGCACTTGACCTTTGATTGTGGGCCACCTTTTCAAGAGCGCTGTTATATGATGCCACTTTCATTGGCAAGGACAACATGATAAAAGGCACCTTGTGTCTTAAATTCACCTCAGATGCTCAACTCCACAAGGGCAAGATCATATCTCACGCTACTTTTAAAATTATTAAATGAAAACAACTTTTTACAAAAATGGTACATGCTGATAAAGATGAATGAAACAATGCAGAAACACAAAGTGAAAAGGGACAGTCCCTTCTTCTTCACCCACATCCACCCTCCGCAGAGGGAAACACATTCCCCTCAACATGATATGAAAAATTTCAAACACACAGAAATAATTTTTCAGTGAGCACTTGTACACCCCAAACCTAGATTCTATGAATGTCCTCTTCTATCTGCTTTGTCACTTACCTGTCCATCTTTCCATACCTCCATTCACCTGTCAATCCATCCTTTTTTTTTTTTTAGTTGTAGACGGATAGCATGGCTTTGTTTATTTTTATGCAGTGCTAAGGATTGAACCCAGTGCCTCACATGTGCTAAGCACGCGCTCTGCCACTGAGCTACAGCCCCAGCCCCTCCATCCTCATTTTCTTTTTTTTTTTTTTTAATATTTATTTATTTGCTTTAGTTGTACACAATGCATTTGTTTTTACGTGGTGCTGAGGATCCAACGCGAGACGCGCACGTGCTAGGCAAGCGCTCTACCGCTGAGCCACAACCCCAGCCCCAGCCATCCTCATTTTCAAATGAATTTCAGAGCAAATTGCAGATGCCAGCCATCTCCCACTATGATTCCCAAAGCCTCAACATACAATCATCAGCTGGAGTTTAATATTTACATTTTTTGTGTGTTTTGAGGTAAAACCTACATCCTATGAAATGCAGACTTAAGTACACTTGTACTGGTTTTGACAAATGCAAAAAATATAACATAAACTTCAACCCAGAAAACCTTCCATGTTTTTCCACCATAATTTTTGCCTGTTCTAGAGTTTCATACAAATGGAAGATTACATAGATATCCACACACACAGACGTACTCCTTGGTTTTAAGAGAGAACTTTTTGGTTACCCACCTGCCCACACCCAGATGGGTCTGTTGGCGCTCTCCCTCCTGGGGGGCCTTGCTCTACACCCTGTCCTGAGAGTTGTCCAGTTGCCAGGAGTCGAGAGGCTGGAGCAGAATGCCTGGTTGAAAACCCTCTTTTGACACTACATGAGCAACTTTGGACAAGTGATTTGGCTTCTGTGCCTCAGTTTCCTCTTCTGTGAAATAGGAATGATAAGGCAGTACCGACCTCCTGGGTCGTTGTATGGCTTACACGGCCAATGTCTGGAAGCATCTAGAACAGAGCAGTGTGGCTGCAGGGGTCTCACAGGTACCCACCATGCCCCTCAGAGCCCTCTGATGGGCTCTGCACCTGCATCCAGTTCTGCTAACATCCAATACCTGTGACCTCCCTTAGGTGACTGCCCCGAGGCCACTGGAGCCCCTCGCCACACAGATTGTTAAAGGTGTCTATTTTCTATTTGTATTACGGCATGCCACATAGCACAGATAAAGTGGATTAATGTAGCTTCCATGTGTCTGTTTCACGTACCTTTCCGCCCTCCCAGAGGCTTATGCTCGAGGTGTGGAGGGTGCAGGGGACCCCCTCCCTTGTCTCACTGAGGTAAACTCCAGCCTAGCACACACCAGGTAGCTCCCTGTGGGATCAGGCTGAGCCTGCGCATGGCAGAGATGGTACCCTTTCTTGGCTTCTTCCCTCTTCACCCTTCTCTGCACAACTCTTTCCAGGACTCTCCTGGGAGCACTTCTGTAGTCAGACCCTTGTCCATGGTCCAGGTCTACTTCTGGGGATCCCACCTAGGCAGCCTCTGAGTTCACTGTGCTGCTATACCGGAGACTAGGTAATTTATAATGAATGGAAACTCACTTCCTCACAGTTCTGGAGGGCGGGTGGTTCAAGGTCCAGGAGCAGCCGTTTCATTTTCTTTTTCTTTTTTCTTTTTTTTTTTTTTTTTTTTTGTGGTACCGGGGATTGAACTCAGGGGCACTCGACCACTGGGCCACATCCCCAGCCCTTTTTTGTATTTTATTTAGAGACAGGGTCTCACTGTGTTGCTAAGTGCCTCGCCATTGCTGAGGCTGGCTTTGAACTTGCAATCCTCCTGCCTCAGCCTCCCAAGTGCTGGGATTACAGGTGTGCGCCACCGCGCCCGGCTCGAAGGAGCACAGGTTTCATTGTGAGGGCTGCTCTCTGCCTCCAAAGTGGCACCTTGTTGCTGCATCCTCTGGAGAGGGGAACACTGTCCTCACACCGCAGAGGTGAAGGGCAGAGGTGAAGACCAGTGCCGAGGGCTAGTGGGCCACCGCGTGGAGCCTCATTAAAAGGGCCTGACTCTTGTTCCTAAGGGGAGGAGCTTCACGACCCCAGCAGTTCCTTCAGGCCCCCACCTCTTAACGCCAGCACACTGGTGAAGTTTCAACACCCGAATTTTGGAAGGGACACATTCCAAGTAGGGCAGGTGGTGCTCAACACTTTTCTATAGATTGATCCTAAGACCTAGCCACCCTGGTGGCCTGGGCTCAGCAAGGCTCCACTCCAAGGTGGCAGGTCAGCCTGAGGCAGGAGCCCTGGGTGAGGAAGGGCCTCCTGGGCCCTTGTTTGCTCTTAGGTAAAATGGGAGGCCGGACCCCAATTACCCAAAAGATCTCAGTGAAGGATTATGTGTCTAGGTGGGGTTTCGTCAGAGGCAACTCACATGGTGTGGGTATTTACTGCAAGAATAAACTTATGATGTGAAGGGGGCTCAGTGAACCCCAGGGGGGCAAAGGTGGGCCTGAGAATGGCGGGGTACAGGAAGGCCATGAGTGAGATGGGCAGAGGGAGATCTCTGAAGTATGCGGTGGAGGTCCTGAGTCAATGTGAAGGAACAGGGAGAGGTGGCTTCAGGGAGGGTGGGAACCTGCTGGGCGCAGTGGCGCATGCCTCTAATCCCAGGGGAGGCTGAGGCAGGAGGGTCACAAGTTCAAAGCCAGCCTCAGCAAAAGCGAGGTGCTAAGCAACTCAGTGAGACCCTGTCTCTGAATAAAATACAAAACAGGGCTTGAGATGTGGCTCAGTGGTTGAGTGCCCCTGAGTTCAATCCCTGGTATGCCCTACCCCTCCCCTACAAAAAAGAGAGTGGGAACCTGTAGGTCCTGGGGAGAAGACAGGTGGAGGCCTGTGTGGGGTGGAGCCCCCGCAGGAGGAGGATGCCCTGATTGACTACCTCGTGCTAGCTGTGACTCCACTTAGTGGTGCCCGTGGCAGCCTGTGTGAGGCTGAGAGCTCTGCATGCATCCACTAGTGAGGGCTTGGAGGCCATTTGCCTCAGGCAGCACTCACTGGATCCTGCCTGCTGTTTATCTGCGGGGACGCTGAGCATTCTAGGACAGCACAGACGTTTCTCCTCTTTAAATAAATACCTGACTGTCCCTTTGGAGGAATACGAAGAAGAGATCTGAATGAATATTGGACTTCAATTTAATAAATATGCTCTGATTCAAATGAATAATGAGTAACTTTTCTGGCTCATGCCCTGTGGGGGGCGCTGCAGGTTAATGAGCATGAGTGGGGTCCCATCTGGTTTGGGGCAGCACTCACATGGGAGTTGAAGCACATTCCCATCTTGAGGGGCAGGGAAGGTGCTGGGGTCAGGGGCCCTCATCCAAGAACTTTTCAGCTGGTGACAATTGCTCCTCTCCTGGTTATGCTGAGGCTCAGAGGGTGTGCCAGGGCAGGACCTGGGGTCAGCAGGGAGCTGGGGTGGAAGGAAGGAGATCCTCCAAGGAGGTTCTAGAGGTGGAAGATGCACCTTACCCAGGCCTGGCTCCTTGCCCTTGGGAGGCTGCTCTGTCTGGGGGAGTTACTGGCCTAAGGGAGGCAAGGTTATGAGCCAACTCCCCCAATCTCCCTCTCTTTCTCTCTCTCTTTAAATTTTTTTTTTTAGTTGTAGATAAGCACAATACCTTTATTTCATTTATTTATTTTTATGTGGTGCTGAGGATTGAACCCAGTGCTTCACACATGCTAGGCAAGCACTCCACCACTGAGCCACAACCCCAGGGACTCACAGGGATGGGGACTGAGGCACCATGCTGGGTCCCAACACTGACAGAGGAGGGAAGTCAGTGAGTTCCTCAAAAAACCATGGCTGGCATTGTGACCTCAGCCTGGAAGCAGAGGACATTGTAGGGAGAAGTTAGCCGGGATGCAGCCAGGGCAGAGGGGCCAGGCTGGGAGCGAGCTGGGGAGACCAAGGCAGGGGGTGACATTTTAGAGGGATCCACAAGCAACATGGGCCACACCTGTTTCCTCACAGGGTTTCCAGGAGAGTCCTGGAGAGTAGCCAGGCAGGTTAGACCCAAGGCACTGGAAACCCCTAGTCTCAGCAAACCTGCACATCCAAGTGTGGCCCCTCCATACTCAGGGACCATCTCGATTCTGAGATGAGTTCCTGAGTCACTGTCAGGGAGACCAGAAACCAGAGGGTCCTGATGCCTGCTCTGGATGGGGTCAGACCCTCAGTACCTCCGCAGGAGGCTGGCAGCAGATAGAGGAGGCACAGTCTCCCTTGAGACTGAGCTTGGGTTTCTCAGCTCTGGTGAGTCGGGGGTGGTGTGGGATTCTGAGCTGATTAAACCTGATTTAGAGGAACGAGTAAATGTGACATGGATTATATACCACGCCGCAGAGTTTGGGCTCACAAGCTTGCAACCTGAACTAAAAAGAGCAGAGATGAATATTACCACCCTAGTCAACACTGTAAGAATTAAATAATGATACAGAGGAAGACACAAAGCTACCTGTAATTAATTGCAGAGTGGGGAAGTCCTGGGAGCTGAGACGGGCTTGTCACTGGTTTCTCCTCCTCCAGCTGCCAGCTTGGCTTTGAGCTGCTTCTTTTGCCTGGAACTCACCCTTGTCAATTCAAACCAGTCCTCCAGGTCTCGGGTTGAGTGTCAGACTCTTTCTCCCCCAGCGAGGTTGGCTCCCTTGATTTTTGCTGCTCAGCACACTCTCTGTTAAGAGACATCCAGTGATATGTAACAAAGCATGGATTCCTCACAGGGCTCTGGCTCAGGAATCAGGATGTCTGTCTTGTGCGCTCTGGTACCCCAGTTCTCAGCACGGTGCTAAGAAACTAGTCTTCCCTCCAAAATTGCAGGTATGGAGTGACTGCAGTGACAGAGGTTTGGATTATTACTCAATGGACTATCTTTCTAGGCTGCTCCCTCTCTCCCTGCCCTCCTGCCCCCTAGCCATTCACCAGGAAACCCAGATAAACCAAGGCTCATCCTCCCTGGGAAGGAGGAACCCATTGAAACCAGAAGCAAAATCCTGACAGCAAGAGACTTTTCCTGGCCACAGGGCCTGTTTATTTGATTGTGGCCTCGTCCTTCGGGTGTGTGCAGCCAAAACAATCAAGTACACTTTAAACATGTGTAGTTGATTGTGTTCATTTCTCTCTCAGGCAGTTAGAAATTACAGCAGGGCTTCTGAGCTCAGGGATGGGCTCTTGAATATTTAAAGCAGAGATAAGTTTTCAAAGCCTGGTGCTTAAGAAAAAAAAAAAAAAAAAAAGAGGATTTTAGATTCCAGGCTTTGTTTAGAACCAAGAGGTGAATATGGTACAGGCCAGGGACACCAGGGATGGTTCTCAAACCCGGGGTAGGTCAGCAAGACCCACCTTCTCATTGGCTCTTGGGTTTCTGAGCCGCAGGTCTGGGTGCAACTCGAGAATATGCTTTACAAGGCCTTAGGCGCTGTTGCTGCTGGCCCTGAGACCACACTCTGAGAACCACTGGCGGAGAAACTGGAGAGAGAGGAGGAAAACAGAATGTCCTGCTTCCAAAGATAGGCTTTGACTAGCAGGAAGGGGAGGAAGACTCCGTAGACAGGACCAGAGCTGCCAGGCAGGGCGACCCTGAGAAATGTCCCCTGTCTCTGTGATTGTTTCAGAGCAAACTCCAAACTGCCAGTGTGGGGGGAAGGGTGAATGCCTCAGAGAACCAGGGGCCTTGAGAGCAAATCCGAAACGGCCTGGTTCTTCTGACTGTAGCTTGGGACACCTTACCCTCCTAGAGAATCCTGCATCTTGAAGTCTGGCCCAAACTAGCAGTGTCTTGGGTGCTGGGCTTACATGGAGGCTCAGAATCCTGGTGACCAGCACAGGCCTCATGGTTGGGACAAGGCAGACCTGGATCTGTCCCTTCAGGTTGAGGATGTCAGAAGTCAGTGCCAAACAGGGCCAGCCCCGTCACAGGGGCCAGTGAGGACAGGCAGGTGAACTGTGTGCAGCTTCCCTGGAACTGCATAGTGGTTACCCATAAGAAAGTGATTAGTTATTTTGAATTGGCAAGATTAGGGTTTTCTACCCTGGGCAGAAAAGAGTACAGAAGAGCTAAGTTAATTTTTAGTAAGAGAAGAAGTTCCATCTTTGTGCACTTAAATTGCTGTTGCAGGGATTATTAACTTTATAACCTGTTGGAAATGAAGTAAGTGCACTGCTGTGGCCAAGTTGAACACCTTTTAAGGAAGGAGTGCAAGTTCTGGAGGTTTGGAAGGACTTTGGGGCATCAGAAGGGAAATCGGAACAAGAAAAAATAAGAAAGGTGAGCTCTTAACCTTGATGTGGATGAAAGAACTATTGGAGACTTGGGTTCTGCCTCTCCTGCGCTCCAGCTGACGGCAAAGCTCTAGCGGAGGCTGGCTGGGTGCCAGGTGAGCTGAAGTGCAGATGAGTGCTGAGATCTGGTGCTCTTCCACCAGCTGAACAGAGTGCCGGTCACCCGGGGACAGCCACTGCTTCAGTTTGTGAGGCTGGTGGAACCAATTTAGGGATTGTGGCTAGCAAAGGAAGTAGTACCCAAAAGAACAGTCATCTTTGGGATCTAGAAGTCATTATTCAGCTGTGATTCATTCATGTGCATTGTTCAGTCATTATTCAGATTTTAACACACAGAAGACACATCTTGCTCTGCAAAAATGAAGGATTTAAGCCGGGCACAGTGGCGCATGCCTGTAATCCCAGCACTTGGGAGGCTGAGGCAGGAGGATTGTGAGTTCAAAGCCAGCCTCAGCAATGCGAGGCTCTAAGCAGCTCAGTGAGACCCTGTCTGTAATAAAATACAAAAAAGGGCTGGGGATGTGGCTCAGAGGTCGAGTGCCCCTGAGTTCAATTCCCGGTAGTAAAAAAAAAAAAAAGAAGAAGGATTTAGAAATAAACTACAGGATATGCAACAAAGAAGCAAGTGTTTGGTCTTCTGGGAAAAAAAAAATTACAATCTATTTGCAAACCTGTATAGATGATCTGAGTGGCCACTGTCTTTATGCCACGGGATACCACTTCACACTCACTGAGGTGGCTGAAATCAAAATAAGTGTTGGCAAGGACATGGATGAACTGGAGGCTTCGTATATTACTGGTAGAGATATAAAATGGCATGGCCATGGTGGAAAACAGAAGTTCCTCTGAGAGTTAAACTTAGATACCATATGATCCACCGATTCCACTCCTAGATGTATACTCGATAGGATTGAAAACATGTCTAGGCCGGGCGCGGTGGCGCACGCCTGTAATCCCAGCACTTGGGAGGCTGAGGCAGGAGGATCGTGAGTTCAAAGCCAGCCTCAGCAATGGCGAGGCACTTAGCAACTCAGTGAGACCCTGTCTCTGATAAAACACAAAAAATGGCTGGGGATGTGGCCCAGTGGTCGAGTGCCTCTGCGTTCAATCCCTGGTACCAAAAAAAAAAAAAAAAAAAAATGTCTACACGAAACCTGCACATGAACGTTCACAGATCCATTATTCGTGATTGCTGTAAGGTAGAAACAACCCAAATGTCCATCAACTGATGAATGGATAAAGAAAATGTCGTCTATCCCTACAATGGAATATTGGCATACAAAGAAAGAAGCCCTGATGCATGGCTGAACCTTGAAAACATGCTAAGTGAAAAAGGCTGGACAGAAAAAATTGCAAGTTTTCATTTATATGAAATGGCCACTATCAGCGAGCCCACAGAGGCAACAAATAGTTTAGTGGCTGCCAGGGACTAAGGCTGGGGGATGGGGAGTGACTCTGGTGGGGAGGGGGCTTCTTTTAGGGGTAATGAAATGCTCTGGGAGAAGACAGGGGTGATGGTGTCACAACTTCATGGGGATAATAAATATTACTAAACTGTACACCTTGGAAAGGTAAATTTCATGGCATCTCAATTACAAAATCTGTTCTCTTTAAGAACACCTTTGTACCCAAATTTACATGACCCCCCTCTCCTCCATAATATCACATGATTATGAATGATAAACAGAAAAAAAAATCCTAATAAGGATTTTTGCTTTTCCTCTGGTACTCCCAAGAGGAAAAATACTAGAAGACGCACTAGAGTGACTGGAATGATGTGTAATAAATTATTTTTTATAATGAAAAGGCAAAAAAGTGTCCTTATAGTGTAGAGCCATCTGTTGAAAAGGGGAATGTCACACCATCATGTTCCTGTCTTAAAGAGGGATTTAAGCAGTTCCTCTGATGTTTTAAACATTCAAAAAGATTATTTTTGAAACTGATGTTCAAATGGAGAAAGTCGGATTTAAGAAGTTGTAGCAACAAAGCTGGAATTTGTGAAGCCATACAGAAGTTAATAAAGCAGTCTCACATAATAAAATTAAAGTGTTCCTAACCATTATCAGGGGATTCTTTTGTGACAAAAAGAATTTCTCCCAGCATTCAAATGTGTCTTGGTGGACTACAGAGAGACACAAAATCATTTTACTTGTAGATTTTATTTTGTAGGAATGATAGTGCCTTCTAGATCTTACTTCACAGGGATTTTTAAAAATCAAGGAAATATATATGAATGTGTTTTGTTCTCTCTAAAGAAATGTGCCATATAAATTCAAAATGTTATTATCTAAAATCAATAAACATTTATGGAAATGATATAAAATCACCTGGTGACTTCTCGTTTGTACTTAAATTACCTACACAAAACATTTCTCACTCACTCCATAAAAGAGTTACAGCCCTGTTTCTTTTCATTTATGTGAGCTGGAAGTGGAATAAACTCACTTCCCGGTAAGGGGGCGATGAGCTGTCACAGGAGAGGGTGAGCTGGAGCGGTGGAAGCTGATACCAATAGTTACACCCACGTGTTCACATCCGATGCCGCTCCTGCAACCCCCACGCCACACACACAAGTGAGCAGCTCTTCCTTCTGTTTTTATTCTGCATTTCTGCCTGAGAAGTTTTATGCATGACGTTTTAGACAAGCCAAGGAGGAGTAAGATGTGGCTCAGCTTCACCCCTCCCGCTCTCTTTAGCAGAACCTAATGACTGGACATGTTGCTTTCCTGAAACCACTTAGAGCAGAAGGGAAGTGTCCTCCTTGCCTTTCCCTCTGGCTCTGAGGAGAGGCAGCCAGCTTAGGATTTAAATTTCTGGAATTTTCTCTGAGCAATAACCAGCCTCTGGCCAATGGGTGCCCCTGGGGCTGGGTTATGAGAGATGTCTATTTCCTAAGGGACATAGGAGTCTCCCCTGACCAGCTAAGGGGTGACCCTTTGTCCTTCACCTGCTTCACACACACCTCACACCTTCTTCTCTAAAGCCCCCGACTCCCCCAGTTATGTTGGGCTAGCAGGTTTGGGCATCTCAACTGGAGAATCCAGCAGCCCAGTGAAGGCCCTGCACCCACCTTGGAATCTCAGATTTTTCTTTACTGACCTAGCTGCCCTTCCTCCTCTCCTGGAACCCATTTTCACTGGTTTGCCTTTTTCAGTGAACTAAATCCATCAGATTCTGCGTCTTTATATGTTATAAAACTGCAGCAGGTAACGATCTTACAGAAACCACCCCCGCCCCCACCCCCACCCTGGGCAGGAAATTTCACACTCACTCACCTGGCCTTTCTCAGACATAGGACTTGCTCTGGAACCCTTGACAGCATCTCACCAGGCCCTCCTTGGGCAGGCCCCCAAAGAAAAAACGACTGAAAGGTCTGATTTGAATATTGCAGACTGTCCATAAATAACAGTAGTAAAAAAAAAAAAAAAAACCACCTGGGTCTGTCCCTAGGCTTCAGCACAAGAGCAAGGTGGCAGCTCCTGAGGAGCTTCTTCTAAAGGTCTTAGAGAGGAGCAGGAGGGAGGCCGCGGGCCAGCTGCAGCTGGGAGAGCTGAACACAGTCTCCTTCACTGGGTCTGGTTTTATTTTGGCCTTGTCAAATTCTGGCTAAAGTTTGTGTTAGTATTGCCAACTCATTCGTTATGCCCATAAAATAAATGATGCTAGCGGTAATAACGATGAATAATAACAACCACAGTAGATCCCGTTTACTCAGCAGTCTCCATGTGCCTGGCGCTGGGCTAAATGTTTAACCTAAATTTTCTCATTCAATCCTCATAAACTTGTGGAGCTTAAGTAACCTCCTGGAAACTATGCCAGCCAGGAAGTGGCGTCTGAATCCAAAACCCATTGAGGACTCTGTTTTTCTGCATATGTCCTGGGCCCTAAAAAACAAACAAACAAACAAACAAACAAAAAGGCTGTATTTTCAAATCCCCAGAAGACTGGGCTTTTTAAATTTATTTTTATAGTACTAGGGATTGAACCCAGGGGCCCTCTACCACTAAGCTACATCCCTGGATCTTTCAATTTTTTATTTTGAGACAGGGTCCCGCCAAGTTGCCCAGGCTGCCCTGGAACTTATGATCCTCCTGTCCCAGGGTCCTCAGTCATTGGGATTACAAGTGTGCACCAATGCACCTGGCTCAGGACTGAGCTTTTAAAAGGCTGTGACATCAGAGGCCCTGGACACGAGGAGGTCACAGAAGGGCTGTCACTTTTAGTGAGGTCCTGTGCACAGAGATGGTAAACCAATGTACAGAACTCTTCAAGTCAAAGGTGAAGGGAAATGTCATTCTCTCTCAAATATTAGAAAGAAAATTGTAAAATTGGTAAACGCTATCAGCAAAGCCAAGCCTACCTTTCCAAATCATCTCATGAACTAGAGCCCTCTTTCCTGCAGCCCGTTATGTTTAGCAGGCTCTCTGACCTCTTTGCAGGGCAGTCATGTCCATGCTTATTTTTCTTTCACCGTCAGCCTCAAGTTCTTGAGCTGTAGATTTTTTTTTTTTTTGGTACTGGGGATTGAACTCAGGGGCACTTGACCACTGGATCACATCCCCAGCCTTTTTTTTTGTATTTTATTAGAGACAGGGTCTCACTGAGTTACTAAGTGCCTCGCCATTGCTGAGGCTGGCTTTGAACTCGCGATCCTCCTGCCTCAGCCTCCCAAAGTGCTGGGATTACAGGCGTGTGCCACCGCGCCCGGCTTCTTGAGCTGTAGATTTTTGAGCCATTAAAGTGTGGGTGGAAAAAAATTTCTCCTTGATTTCTTTTTCTCTATCATCTTGATCCAGGTATTTGTAAAGATAGTAAAATAATGTTAGCCATCAATTAGCAGTAAGTTATTTTCTCAGGGCTGGAACATATACTGAGGTTTCAAAATCTAAGCCATTTCCCAAGAAAATCTGCAAATTAATATTAGCAGAGCCCTTAAAATTCTTTTTAGAAACAGGTAGTGAATGGATTCTAAATACATAAATAGTGGAAACCTAAACAGGAAGACTCCTCATCAGAGTTTATTTTAAACAAAATCTAAGATTTCCACTTGGGAGTTTTTGACAACACCCCCTGAGTTTTAGGCTCTGGAGTCCCACTGTGACTGGCCACCAGCCCCTGGGCTCTAGTGTCCTGGTTAAAGAATAAAAGCAGCCACCTTTCCCTTCACTCCAGCTCTGCCCTCCCCCTCCCCCCCCCCAAATATCTCCACGCCAAGAATCCTTTGTAGCTGTACTAATCTTCCTTCTGGCCTTGTAACGCTTTACCTTTGTTTAATTTCTTTGGATACAGTACTCTGGTGGTGCAAGCAGATACAGGTAATGGTGTGGATGATTCAGACCAAACTGCTGCAGATTCAGGTAGAAGGACAGGGGAGGGACAGGGATTTGACTGGTGGGCGGTCTCCAGCTACACCCACCCCCAGGCTTGTCCACCCACAGCTGCTCAATGGGACACCCACAGAACTGTTCAGAATGGCTCCACCATCTAGGATGGCTCCAGAACCCACCCTGGCTGTAATGGGCCCAGGACTCTTCAATGAGTTGTCTCCCAAGCCATCCACCTCCAGACCCTCACACGGGCTGTGCCCAGGTGTGTCCCCAGGCCTTTGCCAGCTGAGCCTCTTCCTTAAAGCCCACGCTCCCTTTTCTCCTCCCTCTTCCCTTCCCACATGGCCCGGAACCTGACTGGTTTTCACTTTCAAGGCTGAGACACAGTCCGCCTCCTGGTCTGCCCCACTTCTCCCTGTCACAGTTACACTGCTTCTACTTCTTGGTTTCCTTCTCCTCCCTCCCTCTCTCTCCCCTTTCCTCGGTCTCGTCAGATGGGGAGCCTCAACGTATTTAGGACTAGACAAAATAGTCTGGTGAATGTTCGCCTGCCTGGTGCCCAAGTCCAACAGTGAACACTTGCCGGTGGAGTTTCACCCGCTCTCCCGGGCACCCCCCCAGAGCACTGGGGAGCAAACCCCACATTTCATTTCATTCACAAAAGTTTCAGAATGTATCACTAACTTTTTTTTTTTTCCTTTTGGCAGTACTGCAGGTTGAACCCAGGCAAATGCTGTACCACAAAACCACACTCCCATAACCATAACGCTATCATCACATACCAAACACAAGGGACAATTCCTTAAGATCATTGAATTCTAATTATCCAAGAAAAACCACTTTAAAATACTTTTTTCCTTTCTTTAGTACTATTTTATTATTAAAAAAATTTTTTTTAGTTGTTAATGGACACAACACCTTCATTTTATTTATTTATTTTTGTGTGGTACTGAGGATCTAACCAGTGCTAGGCAAGCATTCTACCACTGAGCTACAACTGCAGCTCTGGAACTATTTTATTTTTAATGCTTATATTAGTGCATTATAGTTATACATACTAGTTGGGTTCATTTTGACATAATCATACACGTGTGAAATTTAATTTGCTCCATTTAAGTCCTGGGTGCCACCTCTTTTTCTCCTGTCCTCCCTCCCTGCATTTCTCTTCTTTTGTTCTGCTGGTCTTCCTTCTGTTCGTTAATCTATTCATTTTTAACTGGGGCTTTATACATACACATAAAGGAAGAATGCACCACAGTATATTTATACATGTACATATTCAGTCCGAATTTCTTCCCCTTTCCTGTCCCTCCTCCTTTCCTCTCAGTCTCCTACTCCACTGATCTTCCTTCTATCCTTATGGTATTCAGTCCCCCCCACCCCTGCTCTTTTCCCTTACTCCAGCTTCCACATATGACAGAGAACATTTGACCCTTATTTTTCTGAGTCTGGCTTATTTTGCTTAACATGATGTTCTTCATTTCCATGTATTTACTGGCAAAAGCCATAATTTCATTCATTTTTATGGCTGAGTAAAACTCCATTGTGTAAGCGGGGCATGGTGGCGCACGCCTGTAATCCCAGCACTTGGGAGGCTGAGGCAGGAGGATCATGAGTTCAAAGCCAGCCTCAGCAATGGCGAGGCACTTAGCAACTCAGGGAGACCCTGTCTCTCATAAAATACAAAAAAGGGCTGGGGATGTGGCCCAGTGGTTGAGTGCCCGAGTTCAATCCCTAGTACCAAAAGAAACCAAACAAAAACAAAAACAAAAAAATCCCAAACTCCATTGTGTATACATCCCACATTTTTTTAATCCATTCATCTATTGACAGGCATATGGGCTGATTCCATACCTTGGATATTGTGAGTTGCACTGATATAAACATTGATGTGGCTGTATCACTACACTATGCTTATTCTAGTTCTTTGGAGTGGGATAGCTGGGTTATGTGGTGGTCCCTTTCCTAGTTTTTTTTTTTTTTAAAGGAATCTACATATTGCTTTCCAGAATGGCTATATTAATTTGCAGTCTCACTAATAATGTATGAGCATACATTTCCCCATATCCTTGCCAGCACTTACTGTTATTTATATTCTTGATGATTGGCATTCTGACTGGAGTGAGATGAAATCTCTGTATAGTTTTGATTTGCATTTCCCTGACTGCTAGGGAAGTTGAACATTTTTTCATATGTTTGTTGGTCACTTGTATTTCTTCTTTTGAAAAGTGTCTATTCAGTTCTTTTGCCCATGTATTGATTAGGTTATTATTTGTGTGTGTGTGTGTGTGTGTGTGTGTGTGTGTGTGTGTGTGTGTGTTAAGCTTTTTGAGTACTTTATATAATATTTTGGATATTTTTAAAAAAATATTTTTATTTATTTGCTTTAGTTGTACACAATGCATTTTATTCAATGCATTTTATTTGTACGTGGTGCTGAGGATCGAACCTGGGTCACCCACATGCCAGGCGAGCACTCTACCGCTGAGCCACAATCCCAGCCCTATTCTGGATATTAATCCCCTGTCAGAGTAGCTAGCAAAGATTTTCTCCCATTCTGTAGGCTGTCTCTTCATGCTCTTGTTACCCTTGCTGTGCAGAAGTTTTTAAATTTTATGGCATCCCACTTATTGATTCTTGGCTTTATTTCTTGAGCTTTAGGGGTCTTGTTAAGGAAGTCAGTGCCAGCCCCTGTATGATGGAGTGTTAACCCTATGTTTTATTCTAGCAGTTGCAAGGTTTCAGGTCTAATTCCTAGGTCTTTGACTTGATTTGGGTCCAGGAGCCAGCTGTTCTACCTCTCCTTTCAGCCAGGATGGCTTTTGGGTCAATCCCTGCCTATTGATACACCACAGAAGAGACAAAAGGATGAAGCAACTCAAGACTATTGTCTAGCTACAAAGTCCCATTTTTGAAAGCCAGAGGTCTAATTCAGCTTGTGCCTGCTTAACCCCCAATTTGTTCCTGAAAATCTTGCAGCTAAGGGGAAAGTCACTTAATGAAAAAAATTTTCCGTTAATTTTTTTTTTTTTTTTTTTTTTTTTTTGTGGTACCAGGGATTGAACTCAGGGGCATTCACCCACTGGGCCATATCCCCAGCCCTTTTTTGTATTTTATTTGGAGACAGGGTCTCACTGAGTTGCTAAGTGCCTCACCATTGCTGAGGCTGGCTTTGAACTCGCGATCCTCCTGCCTCAGCCTCCCAAACTGCTGGGATTACAGGCGTGCGCCACCGCGCCCGGCAATTTTCCGTTAATTTTAATGGGAAGTTATGAGACATCTCTTGCCAACTTGAGATACCCAGACAACTTCCATAGGTGGGAAACGCTATCAATTGAACAACCAAAATAAGTCTATACAAGTAATAAGCAATACTATGAATATAGATAAATCAGTTTGTATATTTAATGTACTGTCGTAAGGGTGTTTTGAATTCACCACAGGAGCAAGAGTAGCTAATGGAAGAGGGCCAGGAAAGAGTCGTTCTTTGGGTTCGTTCTTCTTTCTTCATGTTTTCTTCAAATTTTCAACACTTGGACTCATAATTATTTTGCCCTTAAACTGTACTTCCAGTTATATACATATAGATAAATGTTGTTAGGAAAAATTAAAGGCCACGTACACTTGTTCCTGGCAACGTGATTTCAGTGCAAGTGCAATAAACCAAGCTGCGGAAGAGGCTGCCTCTTCCTGGTTCCTGCCTGGTCCACACCACAAGGCAAACTGGGTTCGTGCAAACTTAGAGCACAATTCACATCTGTTCCACATGCTGTTCTTTGACAAGACACGGTTATGCTGACTTAATTGCCAAGTGTGTTTTTGCCTGCCTGGATGTGAAAATATCAATGCTTTGAGCATAGCGTGGTTTTGGATAAAGTGTTATTGGACAGAAAAGGAAAAAAACAAATAAACAAAAAACTATTGTCCACGATGTGGTTCAGGAGCCATATGTTGAAAAGGTAATTCGACAGTCATTATGAGAGGAGAGTCTGCAGTATGCTGGTCTTTCTCTTTGTCTTTTCTTTTCCCGTCAATCTTAATTTCCTCTTAGGCAAGTGCATACTTTAGGTGCTTGCGCAAGGTTAGGTCCTCAGAGAGCCCAAAGGGAACAGTCCTCTGACACTTTAAAAATAATGCTAACACAATACTTACCTGCTTCTTAGGGATAAGTTAATAGTTTCTCAAATTATTGATGCATACAACGTGGATGAATTCCAAAAATTCATTGCTGAGTGAAGGAAACCAGATATGACAGAACACATACTCCATTTACATGAAATCTAGAAGTGGCAAACCAACCCTAGAAGACATAAACTGTACATGTTCCCTGAGGGCCAGGAGGGGAACGGACAAGAAAGAAGCACAAAGGAATTTTCTGGGATGAGTGAAATCTTCCACATCTTGTTTTGGGTGCTTGTTACACAGCTATACGTAACTGTCAAAATTCATCGAACTCAACATCCAAGATCTGTGCATTTTATTGTATGTATAAAAAACTTAAAATACACAAAACAATTCAAGAATCTCTTACATTGTTATTAAATATGTCCATGAATAAACTTTGTAGATTTGGGGATTGCAAGGCCTGGTGGGTTTGGATTCCAGTTCAACAATTCCCAGTTGTAGGACCTTGGGGAAGTTAGTTAACTTTTCTAGCCTCAGTTTTCTCATCCATATACCAGTAGTGAAAACAGCAGTTATCTTACAGGGGCTGTGCACGTGAAATGGGCTGATGCCCTCAGAGCTGTGAGTAAGTGTTCCTCTTCTTCCGTAAGTTTAAGGACATTCACTGAAGTTCCCACCCATACCTTTTTTTTTTTTTTTTTTTTTTTTAAATACCTGGGGTTGAATTTAGGGGTACTTGGCCACTGAGCCATATCCCCAGCCCTTTTTGTATTTTATTTAGAGACAGGGTCTCACTGAGTTGCTTAGCACCACGCTTTTGCTGAGGCTGGCTTTGAACTCCTGATCCTCCTGCCTTAGCCTCCTGGCCTCTGGGATTACAGGCGAGTGCCACTGTGCCTGACCCCACCCACTTCACATCTTGCCACCATTCACATCTTCCTATGACTATACCTCCAGCCTGTCCCATCTCTCTCAGAGGCTGCCCACACTTCCTGAGTCTCTGGCCTCTCAGTTCCATCATTCCTGGTACAGAGGCCCCCTCAAATCTCCTTTATCTCTCTGCATTACTGAGTTCACACACCCTGCTATCTCTTGCCTCGTTGTTTTGTCTTCTGTGGTCAGTTTTCAAAACCTTTGTGAACAGAACCCTACTCCTTGTACCCAGGCTTCATCTGGCTTCTTCCCCATTCAGGCTAACCTGGAATTTTCAGGGCTCCAGCACATGCCTCGTCTTATATCTGTCCACAGCAGCCTATGTGCCTGCAATAGACCGTTTTCCCTTGCTTCCAAGTCTTGAGGGTCTGAGGATCTTTCCTGACCCTCCTCCAGCCTGCAGTGACGCCTTCCTGTCAGAACATTCCAGCTATTTATTTAATCCAGTCTACTTTGCTCAACATAAGTAAATCTTTTTGTGGTAGTTGTTTTTGACAAGTGTTGTCTTCATATAGTTAAATTAACGTTCCAAGAATGAAAGTATTTTTTTTCTTTTATTCTAAGTTGTTATATATGACAGAAGAATGCATTACAATTCATATTACACATATAGAACACATTTTTATGTATCTCTGGTTGTATACAAAATATATTCATACCATTCATGTCTTCATACATGCACTTAGGGGTAATGATATCCATCTCATTCTACCATCTTTTTTTTTTTAACCCTTTTGCCCCCTCCCTCCCTCTCCCTCCCCACTGGCTTTAAGAATGAAAGTATTTTAAACATGCCTGTATTCTGCTGGTCCTCAAGCACTTAGGAATTCCTCAACAAGTATTTGGTGAATGTCTTTTATTGTTTGCACAATGTCAAAGCCCTTTCACGTGGACAATGTCCACAGATCCTCACAGCAACATTCTGTGGAGCTAACAGTAGTTATGATCTTGTGATAGCTTGTGATAGATGAGGAAACCAAGCCCAGAGAGGGGTTCTGCACAGAGCCTCACAGCTAGCGTGGACCCCAGGCTGCACATTCTGACTGTAACTTCTCTACAGCATCCCAGCATGAATGCGCCAGGACATTGCTGTGGAGTTCAGTGGTATCTCAGAGTGAGGAAGGTAGGTAGCACTCTGGGGTTAATGGTACCTAATAGTTACCACTGTGAAAAAATCACGGCTACTGTTTTAGTCTGCTTGTGCTGTTGTGACAAAATATCACATACTGGGGAATTTGTAAGAACAGGAATTGTTTCTCATTGTTCTGGATGCTGTTAAGTCCAAGATCAAGCTGCCAGCATTTGTTCTGGTGAGGGCCTTTTGCTGGCTTTCAAATGGCAGAATGTGGAGGACAAGCTTACTGACAGTTGTGTGAAGCTTTTCTTTTCTTTCTTTTTTTTTTTTTGGTGGGGTACTGGGGATTTTTTCCTAGGGGCACTTTACCACTAAGCAACATCTCTAACCCTTTTAATTAGTTGAAAATTTTTTGGTACTGTGGATTGAACTCAGGGGCACTCAATCACTGAGCCCATTGCCAGCCCTATTTTGTATTTTATTTTATTTAGAGACAGGGTCTGAGTTGCTTAGCACCTCACTTTTGCTTAGGCTGGCTTCGAACTCGAGATCCTCCTGCCTCAGCTTCCTGAGCCACTGGGATTACAGGCCTGCGCCACCAGACCTGGCTTAATTTTTTATTTTGAGACACAGTCTCACTAAGTTGCCCAGGTTGGCCTTGAATTTGAGATCCTCTTGCTTCAGCCTCCCAAGTTTTGGGATTATAGAAGTGTGCCACGACACCCAGCATGCAGCTTCTTCTTCTTCTTCTTTTTTTTTTTTTTAAATAATTATTTATTTGCTTTAGTTGTACACAATGCATTTATTTTTACGTGGTGCTGAGGATCGAACCTGGGCCACGCACGTGCTAGGCGAGCGCTCTACCGCTGAGCCACAACCCCAAACCTGTTACAAGGAAGCGGCCCTCATGGCCTAGTCACCTCTTAATACTATCACATGGGCAACAGGTGAATATTGGAGGGGACAATTCAAATCATTCTAGTTACCAACCACACGTGAATTGCATTGTTAATTTGCTAAAATAATCTAAAAAATTATTTAGTTTTTGGTATGGGGTTTTGGCAAAATTTGAGATGAGGCACTAAAGATTAAAGGACTCTAGTCAAAGCTAACTATTGGAAAGGAGGCTCAAGAGAGCCAAGGTCACGGTAGTGAGTCCAGCTGTAGAGATGCACAATCATCAAATCACCTGGATACAGAGGAACAGGGCCTTGACCGACCCTTGGCTGTTCCCTCCAGCCATGGACGTGAACAGCCTCCCTGAGGCCACAGGTACAAAGGTTGAGAGGATGCTTAATGTTTGGGGGACACTGCTGAGCCTAAGTTACTCCTCAAGTTATTTCTACCTGCACATCTTTCTTTTGTTCCATCTTCTCAGGGAAAGGCAAGCGATCTACGTAAGAGTGTTTAAATGGCCTAGGAAACAAGGTCCCACAAACAGAGGGGCTTAAACACAGAAAGCACATCTCCCAGTTCTGGGGGCTTTCTAACAGAAGCTGTTAAGGGCCATCCCAGCTGCTGGTGGTTCTGTGGCTGGTGGCAGGACGACTCCTGTGTTTGCACAGTGTTCTCCCCTCTGTGTGCATTTCTGTGTCTAAATCTCTCCATTAGGAGTCCTGTTTACTCCATCCAATATGGCCTCATCTTGACTTAAGTATATTGGCCAAGAACCCTATTTCTAAATAAGGTCCCATGCTAAGTTACTGGGGTTGGTTAGGATTTCAACATATAAATTTTGGGGGGACACAATTTAACTCATAACTAGTGTTATAAGTGTTCCTCAAACTTCAGTCATTTTCATTGTGGTTTTGTTTTATTTGACATGGGGTCTTACCATGTTGCCCAAGCTGGCCTCAAACTCCTGGGCTCAAGGAATCTTCTCACCACTAGCTGGGACTACTGCTACATACCACCTCACCTGGCTCTGTCATTTAAAAAAGTCTTTGTTCTCTTGAATAAGATCTAATTTTTTACTATTATTTGTTTTTAGCCCTTAATTTTCCTTTAATACTATAATACTGTATACCACATATAAAGAACCAGTATGATAAAGTATAAGGAAATCAATGGTAAGCACACTACATAAAATGCATAAATAACAACATAAATCAACTGACTGTAACTGAAACAAATGTTGTGATCAACATAAACATAACCATTGAAATGTCTGTGAATGCACTACCCCAAATCACTTTCTTATCCCCTGCGGTAAGAGCAGTTTTTGGAAAACACACACTGTTAATCTTAATGGGGGTAAGGGCATTCCTAGAAGTTACATTAAAAGCCAAGAAGGCACTCTTAGTATGAGAACCTCAAACGCTTTGATGGGGTGGGAACAGAGAAAGGACATAGTGTGCTATGGCCTGGGAGGGGAAAGTGAGGTCTAATTACTCTGTACTGACACAGAACCACAGATCAGTGGCCTTGCAAATCATATTTTGTAGGAGAGAAAAATGAGACCCAGAGAGGTGAAGGCCAGTCAGCCTAGGCCAAGGCTAGAACCCAATCCCTTGACCTGTGGTTGGGTCCCACTTGGCATTTACTTAATCCCTTGCTGCTGTCTTGGGGTCTCCAACACCCAGGCCCTGGAAGGAGCAGGTCTCCCTGCTTCCTGCAGTAGGCTGTAGAGGTCTGCAGAGCAGCTGGGCTGTGTGGTGGGTGAGAACGTGTCCGGCGCTGGGGAACGCTTGGTGATCATGTATCTCTATGAGCTAATTTTGGGTTATTATCCAAAAGGAACAGTATGTTGTGCTTAAGATGGTTCTCCTACTTGTCTTCCAATTGTTTGCTGGAGAGAATTCTGTGTTGTTGCTTTGTTTGTGGGTAGCTTCTATTTAAAAAAAAAATATGGTAGTTGCACATGGTTAAAACTCATACAGTGCCAATGTTTGTGGTAACAAATGTTCTTCCTGGTTCTTTATAATATCTGAAACCCCCTCCCTACAGGCAACCGCCACTACCATTTCCTGTGTATCCTTGTAGAGATCTGAAAGTGGAACAAATGGCAGCTTCAACACATGCCACCACTTGTTCCTCCAAAATACACCCCTGGGTCACTTAGCGGTGAGTCAGGGGTGGTTTTGTTGCTGTGTGAACATCACAGAGTATACTCACACAAACCCACGTGGTGCAGCCCTCCACACACCCAGGCTGCATGGCGTGGCCGACTGCCCCAGGCGTCTGTAACGCGTGCTGTCACAGGTCACTGTAGTGCGACGGTGAGTACTGGTGTAGCTAAACAGCTTATTCACACCAGCAAAACCACATCCACAGTAAAAATGTTGCTCTAAGAAGTTCTGATGGCTGCAGTATTGGAGGAGAGTAGGATTTTTCAGTCCATTATAATCTTGTGGGACCACTGTTGTGTGTGCAGGACTGTGTCTGAAACAAATCTCACCAGAATTCTGTAACTCATGGGAACACGTCCCTCAACTTCTGCTGATTCAGTGTTCTTACCCTGTTCCCCAGTAGCTCATGTTTTCCCCTTTTTATCTTTTGAATGGATTTTAATCTTTTTACATCTCAGGGTGAAGAACACAGTAGGAATAAAGTGGGCAGTTCCAGCCACTAACATTAGCTCATAAAGAATATTTTGGCTGGCATACACTAGGTGATCAATAAATCTCATTAGAATAAGAATTGGAAAAGGTAAGATGATGGGCAACATTTACTTAGCTTCTGCTATTTGACAAGCACTTTAAAATACAACTTCATAAAGTGAGTTTTCTTTTCTTTCTTTTTTTTCCCTCTGTGCTAGAGATTGCTTGGCTTCTCTCATGCCAAGCAAGTTCTACCACTGAGCTACATCTTCAGCCAAGTGTGTGTTTTTATTCCCAGTTCACAGGAAGGTACTCAGTGGTGAGAGAGGTTATGTAACTTACCTGTGTCCCGCTCGTCTGATTCCAAGGCCCATGCTCTCTTGCTTGTGCTTCTTCGGCACCATTTCCATTTTGGGAAACAAAGTACACAGTATTAAGCAGACAAGGTTCCTTGCAGGATGAATTTTGTCTTCAACTCTGGTTCTCCTGCAACTGCACGTGGCCTGTGGAGGCAATTCTTGCATACTGAGTGCCTGAGATCACCAAGGCAAAGAGAAGGTGTGAAAGGTCACCTTGGGGCACATGGGATTCAAAAGTGAGCTAAGAGAAAGACTTTGAGGAAGGTGGGCTGACAAAATACCACAGCCTGAACATGAGCTTCTAGAGGACGCTGTCTCTGATGACTGATGATCTTTTTTTTTTTTTTTTTTTTTTTTGGTACTGGGAATTGAACTCAGGGGCACTCGACCACTAGGCCACATCCCCAGCCCTTTTTTGTATTTTATTAGAGACAGGGTCTCACTGAGTTGCTAAGTGCCTCACCATTGCTGAGGCTGGTTTTGAACTCGCCATCCTCCTGCCTCAGCCTCCCAAGTGCTGGGATTACAGGCGTGCGCCACCATGCCCGGCTTTGGTGATCTTTGAGTGAAGAAATTCAGTAAAGAGTAGAAAGGAAGCCAGTGTGTGCATGCATGTGTGTGTGCACACGCAGATGCACAAGGGAGGGAGGGAGAGAGAGAGGAGCATTTAATGTTGGTGTTTATCTTGTGTCTTGTTTTCAGGCTCTTGAACTTTATGAGGTTAGATTTCCCAGGCCTTTATTCTAAATCCTGGCATTTCTCCCCAAAGCACCAGTCTGCCTAATGAGGGCAACTCAAGTGAATCCACAGAAAAGAAGGAAAGTGATATTTTAATTTTATCCATCTGAAACAAAACTGTGTGCAAGAAATGTGCCTGCAGTCCTGAATCATAAATGTATCAATGCCTTATTTTACGGAATAAAAATGTGTTCTGTCCAAATTGGCTGTGAAGTGAATAAACATTATTTTTCTACTGAACTCAGCTATAAAACGACTGGAAATCTTTCCATGGGGACTGGGGTGGATGCACTAACAAAGAAACCCACGGCCAGAAAGAAAAAAAAACAGCAGAGCTGACCATGAGCATCTCCTCAAGCGCAGAGGTGACGCCATGCTTCCTTGGACAGATTTGTGTTGCCGTCTTCCAAACACCCCACTCCGAGGATCGCCCTGATTTCCAGCTGTGTGGGGCTATGTAGAGCTGCCTGTAACAGTCTGCTTTACTTGAAGTCCATCTGGCACAAAGCCAAACACACCTTAGGTTCAAGGGTTTTGGTTGCATAAACTCAGTCCAAATTCATCAATTAGTACCTTTACAATTATGTATATCAGTTTACCTGGAAATGATATTGCACAGCGATTAGCACATGGGCTTCATGACAACACAGACCTTGAGACCCAGCCTTGTCATTTAGCAGCTATAGGAGGTTGGTTCTATTAAAACCTCTAGTTTCTATTTCCATATTTGTATGATGGGGATAATAGTACAGAAAGGATTGGATAAAATGATATGTACACACACACACAAGTGTGTGTGCGTGTATGTGTACCTTGTGTTTCATACCTTGTGCTAAATAGATATTCAGGGCAGTACATGAAGCCTTGCATTCAATCCCTGCACTGCAATAAATAAATAAATACTATTTATTGTTGTGGAGATAATAATGGTGATGATGATAATAACAATGACACAAGTACAGAATCTTGTCCTAGTAGGTCACCCTTTTTATTCATCCATCACAAAATGCAAATGAGCCAAAGGAGAAAAAGAAGCCCAAAATGTTTTGCAACATAAATTTATTTTTATTGCCCGAAGGCATATAATTTTTATAGCTTTCTGGAACCTTGAACTTTTTACATTAGTGGTTCTACTAGAATTTTTCTCCCAACTGGAAGGCCAAGGGTGGTGTTTTTTTTTTTTTTTTTTTTCCCCTTCAATTACAGATAAGAATTGCCACCATGTGCTTGAAAACCTCTGCCCTTCAGCAAGCCACATCCCCACCAAGATGTGTACTGCCCACCGTGTCTTGCTACTTTGTTAAACAGAATGTGGTCAGAGCTGTGGAAGGTGGGAATGGGCCCAAGTGCACCTGTGTTTGTACACGTGATCACCCACTGAGTCATTCTTGGACTTTGCGCCTGAATGGTATTGAGAGGAAGGGCACGGAACCTGACAATGGCCAACTTCTGACACTCTTCCTAGCTGGGGGAAGTTGGGCAAATTTTATAACCTTTCTGTGTCAGTTTCCCTGCCTGTAAATTGGGAGATGACTATGAGGGTCTTACATGGCTTATCTGAGGGGTTAGAGAAGGAAATAGATGTGAAGAAGCCGGAGCTGGGCTGTCAATGGTGGCGATTCATTTCTTTTCCATCTCTCTTGTGTTCAGTATTATTTTTATCTGTAGTTCAGATGACTGCAGAGCTCCCTCAGTTTGCCCTAGCAGACTGCACACAACACCTGACTCATGTAGACACTGTTCTACTCAGAATGGAAGGAGAGCTGCTCTTGTTCCTGCAACTTGCCTGATTACGGTGTCAAGAGATTGTCATGCAGTGCAATGCATTAGCAACAGACTGCCTGTTACATACTCTCTAATCACCACCTTCCACCCTTAGCCTGACTTGGGACTCCGGCTACCAGGGTGGATTTCAGGTTCTGTCCCTTGGTCAGTTCCTTCCTTTCCTTCCTGAATTTTCTTGTCTGCCTCTTTGCCCAGCAAAACCTGTTCTTGGTTGTCTGTCTGCCTTCTCTTGCCTGGGTCCTGAGCGTCTGAATGTTGCTGCAGGCACATAACCTGGAAGTTTCAGCTTCTTTCAGCTTACATGCTTGCACTTCCACATGGACGCTTGACTTTAGTGGCAACCTACCATGTTTCTATAAGAAGATCCTCTCATAGATGACCATTTCATTCTTTCTTCCTTCCCAAACCTTCCAGTTTCCCTTCCTACTTCCTAGGAAGTGACCTTGCTTCAGTCTTTGGTGAGAAAATGGAAACTGTCATATGGTGATTCCATCTCTCCATTTACAAGTCAACAGCTTCCTGCATTATCTGCACCAGCACAGGATCCTACCACAGGCCTGTCCTCCTAGTGCATGCCGTCTAGGTGCCTTTCTAACTTCAACGTGCTTGTGAATCACCTGGAGAGCTTTTCAAACACAGTCTGATCCAGCAGGTCTGGGCCAGAGGCTTGAGATTTTGCATTTCTGACAAGGTCCCAGGTGATGCCAATGTTCTGAGTAGCAAACTACATTCCCATTCCGTCTTTCTTTTCTGGGTTGTTCTTACCATCATATGTCTACTCCAGTACCTTCCATTTTTTAAAAAAATTTATTTATTTGCTTTAGTTGTACACAACACACTTATTTTTTATGTGGTGCTGAGGATCGAACCCAGGCCGCTCACGCGCTAGGTGAGCACTTTACCACTGAGCCACAACCCCAGCCTCTCATTTTTTTTTTAAACCTTTATTTTTATTTATGTGGTGCTGAGGATCGAACCCAGGGCCTCACACATCTTTTTACATCTTCATACTTTTCTTCTGATGACCAAATACACATTCATTATTCTTTCTTTTTGTGGTGCTGAGGATTGAACCCAGGGCCTTGTGCATGTAAGGCAAGCACTCTACCAACTGAGCTACACCCCCAGCCCCACGTTCGTTATTGAAAGATTTAAGCTTAACAAAATGTGACACACAGAAACTAAACTCTTACCTCCCCTTATATATGACTCACTTTCTTTTGTCATATGGGGAATGAGATATGTCCCAGTTCTTTTGTGTTTTGAGACAGAGTCTAGCTAAGTTGCCCAGGTTGGCCTACAACTTGCAGTCCTCCTGCTTTGGCCTCACAAGTTGCTGGGATTACGGGTGTGTACTACCATGCTCTGCTGCATGACTGTCAATCTATTTGTTTTTTTTAATTTGGAAAAATATTTGTATTGAGTAAAATGCAAATAACACAAACACGTATATTCAAACAAACAGAATGTGCTAACACTTGTCATATTTAGTGGCTTTATATCTCTATTATAAAAGAAATAAAATGTTAAATATAAATTTGAAATAATTTCTGTGTATCTCTAGTGTCGTTTCCTTCCTTCCTCCAAAGCCACCATTATCACTAAGTTGGTTTGTGCATTGGTTAGGCTCAGATTTTGTGTAAGTGGCAGAAACTCCAGCACCACAGTGGCTTAAAGAAGACAAAAACAGACTGTTCACTCACATGAAGGTCTGGGTGGGAGGTGCACAGTGTGGGGGATCCAGGCTCCCCCACCTTATAGTCCAGGGCAGCACTTGGGCAGCAGCAGGAAGGAGGTTTTGCTGTGGACTGGATCTTACCTCTGTACGCTTCTCCCTGATGGAGAAGACATACTTCTGTCCTTAACTCCATCACTACTTCCAGTTGCTTTGTCTTCCCATAATGCCTCAGAATAGTTCATCTATTGATGGAATTCCTTTTTTTTTTTTTTGTCAGTAGAATAAATATATGATTTCAAAAATAAACATTTTAGGGCCGGGAATGTAGTTCAGAGGTAGAGCACTTGCCTGGATGTGAGGCTCTGGGTTTGAGCCACGGTACCAACAAATAAATCAATCAAATCAAATGTGTTTAAATGTCATCTCTGGACATCTTGGGCAGCATAGGTGGTAAGCCATGTGATCCATTTGCAAGGCTTGGCTCTGGCCTTCTGGCTCTTCTCATTCCGCATACTCTTTCCAAGTGTTGTCATCATCTCCCCTGATCACATTTCTGGAAGCTTCCCACCTTCCTAGCTATGATCCTGGGTACTGAGCTTTCCTGAATTTGACACTAGGACATTCAACGGCCAGATACTTCTGCTTGTGTCTGTTCAAGGTACTTCAATTTCAACACTTTAGAAACTGAAACTCTTCCATCTTCTTGCTCCAATATAGTCTTTCTTTGAGGGGGAGAGGGTGGTGGTACTGGGTATTGAATCCAGGGGCATTTAACCACTAAGCCACATATCCAACCATTTTCTGTTCATTTCTTCTTCTTTTGGGTATTGGGGATTGAACCCAGGGGCTCTTTACCACTAAGCCTTTTAAAAATTTTTTGAGACATTTTTAATCTTATTAAATTGATCAGGGCCTTGCTAAGTTGCTGAGGCTGGCCTCAAACTTGGAATCTGTCTCAGCGTCTTCAGTCACTGGGATTATAGGCATGTGCCCACCATGCCTGGCTTATTCACTTCTGTTGATCAGAAATTTGATTCATGGCTATGCCTCGTTTAAATAAGTGTATTAGTTATTTTTTTAATTTTAATTTAATTTTATTTTTTGTACTGGGGATTGAACTCAGAGGCACTCGGCCACTGGGCCACATCCCCAGCCCTTTTTTGAATTTTATTTAGAGACAGGGTCTCACTGAGTTGCTAAGTGTCTTGCCATCGATGAGGCTGGCTTTGAACTCGCAATCCTCCTGCCTCAGCCTCCCAAGTGCTGGGATTACAGGTGTGCACCACTGTGCCCGGCTAGTATTAGTTATTTTTATGTAATTAACCACTTCAAATTCAGTGGCTTAAATCAATACCACTTCTTATTGCCAATGTAAGAATCAGGTGGGCAGCTTATTTGGTCTTGGCTGGGTTGATACATGCACCTGGTATCTGCTGCACATTGGGTAGGTGGCCCTGGGATCTTGGTTGAGGCTTCCTCATGCATGGGGGGACTGGTTAGCCTTGAATTGTCTTCAGTTTCTCTCCATGTCTGCTAACAGGATGACCAGGGACTTACCTTTGAGGCCTGGAGAATTCCAAGGAAGAAGCTGTTTCATGGAAAAAATTTCACGGAAGAAGATGCATAGGACATGGATATTTGGAAGAATTGAGAAATGGGTCCATAGTTTTGTAATCAACCCGCCACAGGGGACTACGAAGGAATTTAGTTTCAATCTGGGTGGCCATGTGCTCAGTTAAAATTCCAATGGTTCTGTTTAGAAAAGAAAGGAGAACGGATATTGGGAATGATTTATAGATTCTGCTTCAGGAGGAATTATAGCTACCTATTCATCTTCCCTAAATGGAGGATACACTCTCAATCTCTTGCTATAAATAATAATATTACCATTCTGACAAAATGTCTATTTTTCTTAATTCATGTGTGTTTTTGGTTCTCCCTTGACTGTGAAAAACCAGCAACTTACTCCTTAACCTCTTAATCCATTAAACAAGTCAGGAATAAACTGCTTACAAACATTTTGAGGATTTAATAACATAGTATTGGGGAAATTTTGTATTACCCAGCAAGGTAGCACATTTCTATAAACTTATTTTAAAATGCATACTCATTTTATATAAATAGTTATACTGAAAACAACAGTTTTTATATAAGCCAATTTTCTCTCACATTTATTTAAAAAAAAAAAAAAAAACCTAAACAATAACTAAACATTACTATTCCAAAATCTAGAAGCCCAAATCTGTACTGACAAGTACATCCTGGTATTTTATTATACCCCACTAAGAACACATGGGAATGGTGAGAGTCTTTAAGGACATGTGTTTTACATTTAAGGAAAAATGCACAGTCATGCCTGAATTTTAAGTAATTTCCTCATATATTGCTAAAGCAAATGGCATCTCTTAGGGATTAATACAAGCTTCTGGAATTTCTTTTCATGTTTCTCATAACTGTCCATAAGCTCCTCTTGTTTTTCAAATCATAGTAATCGGGAGCTGTCGGCTATGAATGCAGTCAGCTGTTGATCTACAGGATGGAGATCAAAGCTGTCAAAGTTCGTGGTGGTGACCATCTTCATTTATTTATCTGCTTGTCAGTTGTTTTGAGTTGGAGACTGAGCAGACAATGAAGAACGCTATCATCTTACTTCCAGGCAATTTCAGCACAAGGCGGCTGTCCCTGGAGAGTGTGACCTCTCAGTGCCCCTTTGTGCTGTTCCTGCACTGTGGATTAAAGAGAAGAATCTTGCTTGGTGTTTCTCAGTGTGCTCAGAGGCAGCAATGGTAAAGCATCTGTTACTTTTCTGTTGCATAGCTTGACAGAATTTCTCAGGAGATCTCAATTTCCTATAAACCAGGATGTGGTTGTCATCTTGAACTCTGACCTCCCATTTAATCTTTAGAGAGGATAAGAGGGCAGTGTAGAGTGTAGAAGGGGATATGGCAGTGGGATAAGAGGTCACATGAATCCCAAAGATGCCAAGGTGACTGGGTAAGGTTTATTCTGTTACCTGAGCTGAAAATGCTGACACTGGGTGTTCCAGAGGAGTTGGTTTGGCCCCCCACTTTGACTATGTGGGTAACGTAAGAGAGATCAGTGGTTACAATAATGATGCCATTGTCCTGTGTGGGTCCCATTGAGCAGGAGTTTTAAAATTCAGGAATGTTCCTTTTTAAAAGTTCTCTTAAGCTGGGTGAGTGGCACATGCCTTAATTCCAGCGACTTGGGAGGCTGAGGAGGGAGGATCATGAGTTCAAGCCTACCCTGGGCAACACAGTGAGACCCCCATCTCAAAAATAAATAGGTAGATGAAAATCCTCTGAAAAGGCATATTATGTTTTAGATTTCCCATTCATAGACATGTCATATTTGGTGGCATAAAGGACGTTGCAGCTAGTTTAAATCCCTCACATGGCTTTAGATCAGGGAAAGGGTCAACACAGCTGGGTGTGAAATCTACAAGAGTTATGGGGCGGGGGAGTTCTCCAAAATGTAGAGTGCACAGAGTGCACACCTCTTCTAAAAAGGTCATTTTGAGAGGGATTCGATGGCACACACCTGTAATCCCAGATATTTGGGAGGCTGAGGCAGGAGGATCACACTTTTGAGGCCAGCCTCAGCAATTTAGCAAGAACCTGTCTCAAAATTATAAAAGGGTCTGGGGATGCATCTTAGTGGTGGAGCACTTGTCTAGCCTGTGTGAGGCCCTGGGTTCAATCCACAGTATTGCAAAAACAAACAAAAAATGATTGTTCATCAAGTTAAACAATTTTTTTTGAGACCTACTAACTTTAATATGTCAGCTTGTTTTTTTTTTTAATTTTATTTTTATAATTTTTAATATGTACAACTTATAGTGCATATATTTAGTATCTTTTTACATACAACTGTTTGTATACAAAGTATATTCGTACAATTCAGGTCTTCAATCCTGCATTAAGGAAAATGATATCCGTCTCATTCAACCACCTTTTTTTTTTTCTCCCCCTCCCTCCCCTCTTTCTCCCTCCCTTCCCTTGACCATTCTAGTGTTCCTCTAATCCTCCTATGTACCCCCATCCAACAATACTTTGAAATAGCCTCCTTATATAAGAGAGAACATTTGGTACTTGGAATTTTGAGACTGACTAACTTCACTTAGCATTATGTCTTCCAACTTCATCCATTTACCTGCAAATGCCATTAATTTGTTTTCTTTTATTGCTGAGTAAAATTCCATTGTGTGTATATACCACATTTTCTTAATCCACTCATTTACTGAGGGACATCTAGGTTGGTTCCACAACCTAGCTATTGTGAATTGTGCAGCTACAAACATTGAGATAGCTGTGTCACTGTAATATGCTGTTTTTAGGTCCTTTGGGAATAGACCCAGGAGTGGGATGGCTGGGTCATAGGATGGTTCCATTCCCAGTTTTCCAAGAAATCTCCATACTGCTTTCCATAACGGTTGCACCATTTTGCAGTCCCACCAGCAATGTATGAGTGTGCCTTTTTCCCCACATCCTCTCCAACATTTATTGTTGCTTGTGTTCTTGATAGCTGCCATTCTGACTGGAGTGAAGTGAAATCTTAGAGTAGTTTTGATTTGCATTTCTCTAATTGCCAGCGATGTTGAACATTTTTTCATGTATTTGTTGATTAATCGTGTATCTTCTTCTGAGAGGTGTCTTCTCAATTCCTTAGCCCATTTATTGATTGGGTTATTTGTTTTTTTAGTGTAAAGTTTTTTGAGTTCTTTATATATTCTAGAGATTAGTGCTCTATCTGATGTGCATGTATTAAATATTTGTTCCCAATTAGTTGGCTCTCTATTTACCTCACTGATTGTTTCTTTTGCTGAAAAGAAGCTTTTTAGTTTAAATCTATCCCATTCATTAATTCTTGGTAGTAATTCTTGCACTACAGGATTCTTGTTAAGGAACTTGGAGCCTAATCCGACATGTTGGAAATTGGAGCTTACTTTTTCTTCTATTAGGTGTATTGTCTCTGGTCTAATTCCTAGGTCCTTGATCCACTTTGAATTGAGTTTTGTGCATGGTGAGAGATAAAGGTTTAATTTCATTTTGTTGCATATGGATTACCAGTTTTCCCAGCACCATTTGTTGAAGAGGCTATCCTTTCTCCATTGTACATTTTTGGCACCTTTGTCTAATATAAGATAGCTGTAATTATATGTATTAGTCTCTGTATCCTCAATTCTGTACCATTGGTCCACCAGTCTATTTTGGTGCCAATACCATGCTGTTTTTGTTACTATTGCTCTATAGTATAATTTAAAGTCTGGTGTGGTGATGCCCCCTGCTTCACATTTCTTGCTCAGGATTGCTTTGGCTATTCTGGGTCTCTTATTTTTCCAGATGAATTTCATGACTGCTATTTCAATTTCTTTGAAGAATGACATTGGGATTTTGATTGGAATTGCATTAAATCTGTATAATGCTTTTGGTAGTATGGACATTTTGACAATATTAATTCTACCTATCCAAGAGCAAGGTAGGTCTTTCCATCTTCTGAGTTCATCTATAATTTCTTTCTTTAGTGTTCTATAATTTTCGTTATAGAGGTCTTTCACCTCTTTCGTTAGGTTGATTCCCAGGTATTTTTTTTTTTTTTTGATGCTATTGCAAATGGGGTATTTTTCAACATTTCCCTTTCAGAGTCTTTGTCGCTGATGTACACAAATGCCTTTGACTTATGTGTATTGATTTTGTGTCCTGCAACTTTGCCAAATTCGTTTATTAGTTGTAAAAGTTTTCTGGTAGAGTTTTTTGGGTCTTCTAGGTAGATTATCATGTCATCAGCAAATAGTGCTAATTTGAGCTCTTCTTTTCCTATCTTGATCCCTTTAATTTCTTTCGTCTGTCTAATTGCTCTGGCCAGAGTTTCCAGTACTATGTTAAATAGCAGTGGTGAAAGGGGGCATTCCCTGTCTTGTTCCAGTTTTTAGAGGGAATGCTTTCAATTTTTCTCCATTTAAGATAATGTTAGCTCGGGGCCTTGCATAAATAGCTTTTATAATGTTAAGATATGTTCCTGATATTCCTAGTTTTTCCAGTGTTTTGAACATAAAGGGGTGTTGTATTTTGTCAAATGCTTTTTCTGCGTCAATTGAGATGATCATATGATTTTTGTCTTTAAGTCTATTGATGTGATGTATTATGTTTATTGATTTCCGAATGTTGAACCAGCTTGCATCCCTGGGATAAACCCCACTTCATCAAGTTAAACAATTTTTAAGCAAAGCATTTCTATGGGCCAAACTGGTCCTGTGTAGTGTAATATCTGAGCTCTCAAGTTGAAATTCTATCCTAGTCCCAAAACTTGCTGACCAGCAGTCCTGGTCTGTGCAGGACTGAGGGGGTTTCTGAGACATGGAACCTTGTTTTACAATAACCCAAATTCATTATCACCAGTGCTCATGGTGGTAAGTGAGAGTAAAAAGTGCCTAGCAGAAGAATTGTTCTAGGCTTAAGGAACCAGAGTCGGCTCCCGAGGGGCAACGCGAGTGTAGAGAGATGTGTGGAAGGTCCTTAGAAGCGGTCAGCCAGCTTTCCATCACTATAATGAAATGACTGGGATAATAACTTGGAAAAGTTTATTTGGCTCAGTTTTGGAGGTTCCAGCTCCTCGTTATGTGTCCCCAATTGCTTTGGGTTTCTCAAGAAGCAGCGATGCCTCGTGATGGAAGCATGTGACAGAGCAAAGAGAGAAAGAGGGCATGATCCCAATAACCCCAGGACCTCTCCCAAGGCCCTGTCTCCTAAAGGTTCTACCACCTCTCAATAGCTGCACCCTGGGGACCAAGCTTTTAACACACAGGCTGTTGGTGGACATTCCAGGTCCACACTACTGCAAAGGCCAAGCTGATTTTAGTCCCTGGATGGTTTCTGTTCCAGGAGATTTTCAGACATGATGTAACTTATAGTACTATGATTCAGAATACAGCTAGGCCTGCTGCATATTTCCTTTGACAAGTCTAGGTCTAGCGTAGGATGTGCTCATATGGCTTAAGTCCCAGTCTACTATCAGAGAGCACTGTACTGTAGGGATATTTTGAGAGTCACTCTGAGATAAAAGATAGTAGGGTCCAGATCTTCTGGTAGGTCTTATCTGTGCCATTTCAACTATTTTCAGTATTAAGCATGAACCCTTCTCTTTGTAAAGATAGAGACATTTAAAAATTACCATGCCAGAGAACAAATAATACTGTCCACCCTTTATTTTGAAACAGGGTCTCACTCTGTTGCCCTGGCTCATCTTGAACACCTGGACTCAAGAGGGTCCTTCTGAGTAGATGAGACCACAGTTCCACGTCACTCTGCCCTGCTAACACCCCTTTTATTATAGTACCAAGATGCAGAGTTCATTCAGGTTCTCTCAAATGGCATGTTTTCCCACAGGTAAATCTTTGTGTGGCGCCTTTTGAGCTAAGAAAGGTGGTTCCTGCAGTTTAGACTCCTAGTACCAGGTCCACACTTTGTTCAAACATTTTTACCCCATTTATTGAAGATAGCAAAACTGTACACCCTCTTGACTCTAGGACTGAATTAGGCCAATTTATGTTTATAGCATGATCTTGTAGTTAGAAGAAAGGTGCCTGCAGTCTTGTAGCTGATAGCAGAGGTTCTGGTGGGAATCTCACTTTGGCACTCTGCTAATTTTGTGTGACTCAGGGCCACCTATACCCTCAAGGGCTAGGTTGAGGGTTTGTTAGATAACTATGTTAGTCAGCTTTTATTGCTGTGATGAAATATCTGAGATAACTCAAAGGTGAAAATTTTATTTTGGCTCATGGGTTCAGTCTATGGTACTTGTCCCTGTTGTTTTGGGTTTCTGGCAAGGCAGAACGTCATGGGGGTGTTGTGTGGTGGAGCACAGCTGCTTGCTTCATGGTGGCCAGGAAGCAGCTGGGGCGGGAGGGGCAGGCAGAAACACAGCGCCCAGAGTCAAAAAATATACCCTTCAAGCCGGGCGCGGTGGCGCACGCCTGTAATCCCAGCACTTTGGGAGGCTGAGGCAGGAGGATCGCGAGTTCAAAGCCAGCCTCAGCAATGGCGAGGCACTTAGCAGCTCAGTGAGACCCTGTCTCTAAATAAAAATATAAAAAAGGGCTGGGGATGTGGCCCAGTGGTTGAGTGCCCCTGAGTTCAATCCCCAGTACCACAAAAAAAAAAAAAAAAAAAAAAAAAAAAAAAAAAAAAAAAAAAACCCTTCAAAGGCACACTCTCAGTGACCCACCTCTTCCAAGTAGGCCCCACTTTCTAAAGTCTCCACCACCTCACAATAGAGCCCCAGGTGGGAATCAAGCCTTCCACACATGAGCCTTTGGGGGCATTCCAGATCCAAACTATAACAATAACTTATTATGGCCTGGTACACAGTTCCTTTGGAATAAATGTTTCATTTCTTCCTAATTCCTAAGCCAGTATTCCATGATAAACTTCTGTGTCTGTTTCCTATGTTAGGTTTGTTTTGTGCTAATATAATACCTGAGGGAAGAAAAAAATTATTATAATTTTGTTGGCTGGAAGTCCAAGGCTGAGGGGCCTACATCAGATGGGGGCCTGTATCATCTCTCATGGTGGAAGGCAGAAGGCCAAGAGTGCAAGTGTGGACTGGGCAGGGGAGAAAGGTGGAGAAGGAGAGTATCATCCTGTGATGACAGCATTAATCCTTCATGAAGGCAGAAGTCCCACCTCAACCCAAAACTGTGCATGCTGGATCCCAAGTCCAAGGCCAGCCAGAGCAACTTGGGGAGACCCTGTCTCAAGTAAAATATAAAAAGGCTGGGAATCATCCCACTCCTGGGTCTATTCCCAAAGGACCTAAAAACAGCATATTACAGTGACACAGCTATCTCAATGTTTGTAGCTGCACAATTCACAATAGCTAGGTTGTGGAACCAACCTAGATGTCCCTCAGTAAATGAGTGGATTAAGAAAATGTGGTATATACGCACAATGGAATTTTACTCAGCAATAAAAGAAAACAAATTAATGGCATTTGCAGGTAAATGGATGAAGTTGGAAGACATAATGCTAAGTGAAGTTAGTCAGTCTCAAAAATCCAAGTACCAAATGTTCTCTCTTATATAAGGAGGCTATTTCAAAGTATTGTTGGATGGGGGTACATAGGAGGATTAGAGGAACACTAGAATGGTCAAGGGAAGGGAGGGTAAGGGAGGGAGCAAGAGGGGAGGGAGGGGGAGAAAAAAAAAAAGGTGGTTGAATGAGACGGATATCATTTTCCTTAATGCAGGATTGAAGACCTGAATTGTACGAATATACTTTGTATACAAACAGTTGTATGTAAAAAGATACTAAATATATGCACTACGAGTTGTACATATTAAAAATTATAAAAATAAAATAAAAAAAAAAAAAAAAGCTGGGAATGTGGCTCAGTGCTCCTGGGTTCAATCCCCAGTAACAAAAACAAAACAAAACAAAAGTCCCACTTCTTAACACAGTTTCAATCAGAATTCAGTTTCCCCCATATGAACTTTGGGGGACACATTCAAACCATAGCAATTCCTATTTTGGAATAAGAAGTAAAGACTGAAGGGCAGGGGGGCAAAGACTGACTCATCTCAATGGATTCTTGTAGAAGAACAGATAAAAATATGGTTCATTTGTAGTTTGATGACAAATTAAAGCTATGACTTTGAATCACTTATGATCAATAAAATACCATCTTCAAACTACTTTTTCAACAATCAAGGATCAGCAAATATTTTATTTAACAATAACAAAGCTATGAAATATTACAACTTGCAATAATTGATGTGGGAAATTTATTAATATTAGGGTGTGAAAACATTCTTGGGCTTTAGAAATGTCTAAGGTTTAGAGGACACTATTTAGCTTTCTGGTGCCCAATTACTCCAAAATATTATTTAAAAGCATTTTTGAAAACTTATTAGGGGCTGGGGTTGTGGCTCAGCAGTAGCGCGCTCGCCTAGCATGTGCGCAGCCCGGGTTCGATTCTCAGCACCACGTAAAAATAAAGGCATTGTGTACAACTAAAACAAATAAATAAAAAAAAAAAAAAAAAAAGAAAAGAAAACTTATTAGAATTGGATTGCCTTCTGTGATTATACATTTCAAGTAAAATCACCGAATTATCTGGAACCTAGACTTAAATAAGCTCTGCTATAAGTTGGATGGTCTCTGGAGTTTTCCTAGCTTTTAAATTTTGAGAGCAGGGTATATTTGTTTGTCATGAAGTATTTAGAGTTCACAAAGATGGGGAGAGAAGTTTTAAGATCACAGTAAAGCAAACAGATTTGTATTAGGATTTTCTTTTCTTTTTAAATATTTATTTTTTTTAGTTGTACACAATTCCTTTATTTTTATGTGGTGCTGAGGATTGAACCCGGGCAGTGCACATGCTAGGCGAGCGCTCTACCTCTGAGCCACAACCCCAGCCCTCTATTAGGATTTTCTTACTAGAATTGTAATCTCTGGCTCTAAAATAACATAATTTTTACATGATTTGAAGTACAAGCAAATATGAAGTGTAGAGAGTAATATATTTAACATATAATTTAAAATGTATCCATTAAAGTTGACATTAAAAAAAAAAAAAGGTAAATTGAATTTAAAAATTGCCTGTAATCCCAGCACTTTGGGAGGCTGAGGCAGGAGGATCCCGAGTTCAAAGCCAGCCTCAGCAATGGCGAGGCACTTAGCAACTCAGTGAGACCCTGTCTCTAAATAAAATACAAAAAGGGCCGGGGATGTGGCCCAGTGGTCGAGTGCCCCTGAGTTCAATCCCTGGTACCACACACACACACACACACACACACACACACACACACAAAAAAAAAGAGTTGGTACCAATATTCTAAGTCTGGTTTAATTAATCAAGAGTAAACAAAACCCAAAAAACAAAAAAAACCAAAACCACCATTCTTGGCAATTTTCTAAAATTTATTCTTTATTCTTGTATTATATTAACTAAATTTATTTTATGTTAAAGAAAGAGACAACACATAGTTGCCTGGTCCCCTCCAACCTCTATAGTGGTCTGTATCAGGGACGGGCAAACTATAGCCCATGAGCCAAATGTGGCTACTGTTTTTTTTTTTTTTTAAATTATTTATTTGCTTTAGTTGTACACAATGCATTTATTTTTACCTGGTGCTGAGGATCGAACCCGGGCCGTGCACATGCAAGGTGAGCGCTCTCTACCGCTTAGCCACAACCCCAGCCCCATGGCTACTGTTTTTTTTTTGCTGAAGTTTTATTGGAATGAATCTATGCCCACATATGCATTATCTGTGGTTCCTTTTGCTACAATTAGAGTTGACTAGTTGTAACAGAGATCAGAGAGTTCTGATTTGCTGGAAAAGGTTTTCCCATAAAATGGTAAAAGCATTATTAAAAAGAGAATAAATAACTCTAGGCACTTTGGTTTAAAAGGAGTATTTTGAATATTTAAATATATCTATATTTAGGGTTTCTTTTTAACCATTTAGAGACAATAAAACTTCACCTTTTAAATCGGATATTTAAAATGCTGAAATATTCAGAAGTGACTGACTTACATTCATAAATCCTACTATGTAGCGGTAAAGATGTTCATGGTTACTTAACTGAGAACAAATTGTATGGTGGGTCTATAACTGTGTTGAGTGGAAGAGAAGTTTCCAGTTGTGCATAACCCAAAGAGCCCTGAACATCAATCAGCGAGTCAGTTTTTAAAACTCAGCCACACGTTTCCTCTGCCTCCTGAAGCCATACACTAAAACAGCCAGAAAGTCAAGTCAGACAGACATATCCCTGTCACAGAATGTGTGACCATGACAGATACAGATAAGTTTGCTTCTTTCACCAAAATTATGGAGGTATAAAACCAAAACAAAACAATGCTGGACAGCAATCACTATAAAAATATCAAGAAGAAAAAGGAGACAAACTTGAAAGTGGTTGAGTGCAATGATCAGCTCAGACTGCACTTTCACTTGATGGCTATTTTTGGAGTCACACATTTTAATTGCTGAGTAAAGAAGGTTGTTAACAGAGTGGATGTATAGCCAACAACACAATGATAGTGATCCACTGAAACAACCATAAAATCATCAGGCTACTGACAGCTGGAGAAATTCCACATGCTAAGCGACTCAACTACAAAGCAATTTTAGAGGTCTTACGTGAAAAATACACTCGAAACTGTAATTGATTAAGACAGGACAAGCCTCCCTGCACGTAGGGCCATGAAGGTCACCAGGACACAGAGCAAATGCTGGGTTACCACAAGTGCATTTATCAGCCACAGTGATTTATTGAGTGCTTTAATAATACAAGTGTACATCAACTGATCCACAGTCAAAAGTGGCAGGTCCCTAAGAAATTTACAAGCACTTTAAGTAAATCAAAATACATATTATTTTGTTCAATCCAACAGTCTTCTGTGTGGTGAACAGAAGGCTAGTGATAAACAGGGTCTCAGTAATGCACAGTGATTCTGATTGAAGCTTTTATACAAAAACTTGTTCCCAGTAGCATGCACCCACCAATAAAGACTTCAGTACAAAAAATTAACCCTAAGCACTACATTTAAGTAGAAACGAGATAGAATTCTGAATTTGTGTTTTTCTGAAGATCACATAAATGGAAAAAAAAAAAAAACAAAATAAAACAAACAACAAAAAACAAAACCACACAGTAATACAAAGCTTTGTAAGAAAGCTCTTACGATTATAGATCCACCATTGTTTGCAGTGAAAATAAAAGTTCCCATCCACATTGAAGTGGGGGAAAAAAAATCCCAATTCTTTCAAGTTAACAGAAATCAAAAAGGTAACAAACTGAGAGAAAAGAGAGGGAGAGAGGGAGGGAGGGAGAGAGAGAGAAAAAGGAGAGGAGGGAGAAAAAAGGGAGAAATACCATCACAAAACAGTTCAAAATTTAATAAAAACTGGAAAATAAGAACCGAGGTCCGGAGGGGTGGCAGGGCTATTGATGCACTTGGTGAATGTGCTTGCACAGGTCCGGTAGGGCGGCGGGCAGCAGGTCCCTATGTGGCGTACCGCTTGGTCCACTGTCTGGCCATCCGGTCATGCTCTGCTCTGTTGGTCATGTACTGTGTGGCAATGCTGCCCACCAGAGGGTCGGCTGCAACGGAAGAAGGGTCAGGAGTCAGTTAATACCAGCACCTCTTCCTCTTCCAAGTCAGGGAAAGTTTGTCCAGGAAGCTGGCCCTTGTTCAAGCAGGCGAGATGCTGCTATTCTAACCAGGAAAAAAGTCACTGCAGCAGAGCCAGGGACCTGCCCACAGACCAAATTTCACACAATCTGCCTGAAGAGTCATTTAGGTGTTTTACTGATACCTTTCTGATGTGTTTCTTAGTGAGTCTTATTTTCTCTCCTTGTCTCCACCATACACTTCTCACCCTGCTCTTCTTGTTTCTAAGTAGATTATTTCACTAAGAAAATGCATGTGAAATGTGGGATGGGGATTCCAGGGTCCTTGAGATCTCTTGGGCAGAGGTTCAAATGGCATGGGCAACTCTTACCTTGAGTTAAGGAAGTGGTGGCTCTCATGCCCCTCATTCCCTGCTGGGAGGGAACCTTCAGATAGTCAGCTGAACACAGTCCAGCAGCAAATCAGATAGGGGAGAGACAATCTTCTTTCTCCAGTCGAAATCCACATAGCTCATGTTACAAAAATGTTAATAGATGTTAATAGCTAACACTCATGTGATTTACTATGTCCTAAAATTTTAACACATCAATTCCACCCAACACTTAGGTAGATGACACATGAGGAAACAAGCATGTGACAATTAAAGTCACTAGCCCAGTGTGGAGCAAGCACTTGTAGCTGGAGTCCGTACTCTCACCTACATAATACTTGGAGATGACTCTTTACCATCAATGTTTAATGAAAGAGAAACAAAAACAAAAACACAAAAACAAAAATAAAAAGGAAATTTATGTTTCTGGAGATCCCAAGATCTACCCAGTTTCCTCTAATTCTGTAATTTCATTCTTTCCCTGATTTTTATTTCCCTTACATTTGGTGTTGAGAGCTTGGGTTTATTAGAACAGATGGATGACAAAATAACAAAGCAAAAGCTAATGTTACTTATGGAAAAAAAAAGTGGAGAATATGGGAGATTTTGGAGATTTTTACCTAACAGAGACTGGTGGTTATACTTTCTCAGTATTATAGATATCACCTTTTAACTGATATGCTAACGCAGATAACAAAGCCTCAGAGAGCCTGCCCGACAAGACCTTGCCTAATTTTCTTGGAATTGTGCCAAGCTTGTTGTAATTACTCCAGAGAGAAGCCGCATTCCTGCATTCACTTAGATCACAAAAAATTAGGACTACCCAGTATGTGGGTCTGTTTAGAACTTTTGCCTCTTAGACACTTGTGATTCTTTTCCTTCACTCTCCCAATTTCTGAAATTGAAACTCTACCACTGAAACCAGCCCAACCAGAATTCACTAAGAATTTTTTTCCCTGATTCAATAAGATTTAAACCAGGGGCTGGGGTTTCGGGTCAGGGGTAGAGCGCTCACCTAGCACGTGCGCGGCCTGGGTTCGATCCTCAGCACCACGTACAAATAAACACATTGTGTACAACTAATACAAATAAATAAATATTAAAAAAAAGATTTAAACCAGCAATACTGAGGGTAGACACTAAAAACTTAGGAATTTGCTAAGCTACTTCAAAGAAAATGTGGGTCTTTCAGCTGAGACTAAGTATGACCATAGAATCTAAAGGGCCAAAGTGTATGACACATTTCTCTACCTTTAAAAAAAATCATCTTGCTCTAATTCTTGATAGTCTAGAGTATAAAGCTTAGGGTTAAACTTGGGCATCCTTAGCTTACATCATTCAAAATGTGTTTCATTAAACAGAACCTACTTTAGTGAAACACACTAACAACCCATCTGTACTTTTTAACTGACTGAAGCTTAACATCGAAGAATGACTAGTGACATTAATGCTCTACCTAAAATTGCACCTTCATAAAGTGAATACACACTGGGAACAAAGAGGAAGACAGACCTGTCATTTCACCCTAAAGGAGGCAGAGGGAGACAAACGAAGGATAAGAAAGCTGTGGGGTGGGAAAAGGCATTGCATCAAGTGTTAACAGTATTTTAGTAGGGGCAGAAGGGAGAAATCTCAAAAATAAGTTAGAGAACTGGTAACATGGCATGGATTATACAAAAATTTGTGTTGCATACCTATATAATTAACATTTAATTTTTTTCAGAGTTCTTTTTACCTTTTTGCTTTAAAATGATTATTTCCACTTGTAAAATTATACATGCTAACAATGCAAGAATAAATAATGATAATTTAAAGAATCACCTCAGACAATATCTGTCAATAAGTAATGAGCACTTGTAAATTCTCTTAGCAAACACTAATGCTAATATTTTGATGTATTTCTCCCTATATATATATAAAATGATAAAACAGGGATTAATTTATGGTCTCCATTGGTAATATTTTACAGAAGTCACTTTATCATGGGTAAGTTCTTATCTTCATCATCATTTTCAATATTCTCCTAATGACGAATTTTCTGTTTACAGACATTAGGTTCTTTCTGACTTTTACATCATAAACAATGCTGTAAGGAACATTATTATGCTGCATCTGTAAATTTATGCAAAGTTTACATGTGTTTAAAATATAAACGAAGGGGGGCTGGGATTGTGGCTCAGCGGTAGAGCGTTCGCCTAGTATGTGCGCGGCCCGGGTTCGATCCTCAGCACCACGTAAACATAAATGCATTGCATTGTGTACAACTAAAGCAAATAAATAAACATTAAAAAATAAAATATAAACGAAGGAACAAAACAAAAATATAAAATAAAAGAATTTAAAAGATCATGTGCTATTAACCAAATAGCTCTTAATATTAAAATAGTTTGATGAATAAAAGAAAGTTAGAACAGGGTGTTGCAGACCTGTAATCCCAGCTATTTGGGAGGCTGAGAGGTAGAAGGATCATGAGTTCAAGGCCATCCTCAGCAACTTAGTGAGACCCTGTCTCAAAATAAAAAGTAAAAAGGGCTGGAGATGTAGTTCAGTGGCAGAGCCCTTGCCAAGCAAGCCTGAGCCTTTAATCCTCAGTACTACAAATTTAAAAACAAATAAAGAAAGAAAGGACTTTTACTTTACTGAGATTGTAAAGATCAAAGATCATATTGGTTACCATTGTATTTAATAAGCCACCAACACTTGGACTTAGTTTAATACCGGAATACTAGTTTTTAAATATTGGTAAGCATTCTAAATGTAATTTGGGACTAAAAATCTCTTAGAGCCAAAGACAAACTATATAATACACAAGGGAAAGATATGGATCCGTCTACATGTGTATTCATACAAGTCTTCAAAGTGAGAAGGAAGAGCAGCTGCCGTGTGTTAAAAGGTTGCTGGAACAAAATAGATCTTAATAGTGTCTGCTGCAGTCCCGCTGACCTCCACCTGAACGCAGGTGGCCCAAGGACAGCCCTGCTGACCTCCACTTGAGTGTGGCCAGGCCCAGGTCAGTCCTGCTGAATTCCGCCCGAGCGCAGGCAAGCCAAGGACAGCCCAGGGGACCTCCGCCCAAGTACAGGTGGGCCAAGGACAGCCCCGCTGACCTCCACTGAGTGCAGCCAGGCCCAGGTCAGCCCCAGGGACCTCCACCTGAGCACAGGTGGGCCCAGGTCAGCCTTGCTGACACCTGCGGAGCTCAGCAGGCCCAGGACAGCCTCGCTGACCTCCACTCAGAGTGAGCCCGGGTCCATCCCACCACTGGCAAATACCCACTGAGCTCAGGCTCTGCCATAGGACCGCCTCTTCCAACCAGCAGACCATTGCAGGAGCTCAGATTCAACCAGTTTGGCCCACACCAACCTGTGTGGGACCCAGGCCCAGGGTAGGTACAGAGTCCACTACCCCACCCCCATGTGGGAGCACAAGCCTAACCCACTTCCATCTTGAGACACTGCAGACACAGCCATAGCCTTCCCCACACAGTAGCCCCTACCTTTTGACGACAGGGCCTAAAAGCAGCCGCATCTCAGAGCAGGCATCCCAAAGATATTGTAAGGCCCACCCTGTCAGCCCCATCTCTGGAAGACTTTGCATTCATCTTGGGGCACCTTTACTGTTATCCTGAGTTACCTCCGCTAATGCTGACACCACCTTTAGTTGCAGTAGCATACATCGAGGGACACCTGCAGGGTCTGAAAGCCCAAACTTAAGGTAAGGCACAGACAACCTGCACAGATATTACAAGAATATAGGGTAGAAACTGTAGTATCTCAGATCCATACTGCAAGAAAGGAAGGCAAATAGACAACATGAAAAAACAAGGGAGAAAAGTACCCCAAACAAACCAGGATACTACAATAACAGAACCCATGCTCAACGAAGTTGATGAAATGTCAGAGAAGGAGTTCAGAAGGTTCATAATTAAAATGATCTGTGAATTAAAGAATGACCTAAATGAACAAATACAGGAAAAATTGATCACTACAACAAAGATACAAGAGAGCAAATACAGGTAGCAAAAGATTAATTAAAAAAACAGATGAAAACTCTGGGGGGAAAAAAAGTCAGAAATCCTTGAAATTAAGGAAATAATTAACCAAATAAAAATCACAATAGAAAGCATCACCAACAGACTTGATCAACTGGAAGAAAGAACTTCAGATAATGAAGACAAAGTATATAATCTTGAAAATAAAGTTGACCATGCAGTGATGATAGTAAGAAACCATGAACAGAACATCCAAGAATTATGGGACAGCATCAAAAGACCAAATCTAAGAGTAATTGGGATACAGGAAGGCACAGAGTTTCAAACCAAAGGAATGCATAATCTCTTCAATGAGATAATATCAGAAAATTTTCCCAAGCATGAAGAATGAATTGGAAAACCAAATACAAGAGGCTTACAGGACACCAAATGTACAAAATTACAACAGATTTACACTAAGACACATTATAATGAAAATACCTAGCATACAGAATAAGGATAGAATCTTAAAGGCCACAAGAGAAGGAATCACATCACATATAGGGGGAGACCACTTCATATCACGGCAGATTTTTCAACCTAGACACTTAAGCCGGGAGATCATGGAACAACGTATACCAAGCTCTGAAAGAAAAAGGGATGCCAACCATGAATCTTATATTCAGCAAAATTAAGCTTTAGATTTGAGGACGAAATAAAAACCTTCCATGATAAACAAAAGTTAAAAGAATTTACAACTAGAAAGCCAGCACTACAGAACATTCTCGGCAAAATATTCCACGAAGAGGAAATGAAAAACAATGATGAAAATCAGCAGAGGGAGGTATTACACTAAAGAAAAAACCAATCAGGGGAGAAACCATGTCAAGTTAACTCACCAATCAAAAGACATAGACTAGCATATTGGATTAAAAAAAACAGACCCAACAATATGCTGCCTCCAAGAGACTCATCTCATAGGAAAAGACATCCATAGGCTGAGGGTGAAAGGTTGGGAGAAATCCTACCACTCACATGGACTGAGGAAACAAGCAGGGGTTTCCATCCTCATATCAAATAAAGTAAGACTTCAAGCTAAAGTCAATCAAAAGGGATAAAGAAGGACACTACATACTGCTCAAGGGAACCATACAACAACAAGACTTCACATATGCCCCAAACAATGGAGCATCCATGTTCATCAAACAAACTCTCCTCAAGTTCAAGAGTCAAATAGACCACAACACAATAATTTTGGGTGACTTTTAACACACCCCTTTCACCACTGTATAGAACATCCAAACAAAAGCTGAACAAAGAAATTATAGACCTCAAAAATACAATAATCAATTTAGACTTAACTAACTTATATAGAATTTTTCATCCTTCAGTGAGCGAATACACTTTCTTCTCAGCAGCACATGGATCCTTCTCTAAAATAGACCATATATGATGCCACAAAACAACTCTTAGCAAATATAAAAAAATAGAGATACTACTCCCTGCATTCTATCAGACCATAATGGATGAAATTAGAAATCAATGATAAAATAAGAGATAAAAGCTAGTCCAACACCTGGTGACTAAATAATATGCTACCAAATGAACAAAGGGTTGCAGAAGACATCAAGGAGGCGATTAAAAAATTCTTAGAGGTGAATGAGAACACAGACACAACATATCAAAATCTCTGGGACACTATGAAGGCAGTTCTAAGGGGAAAGTTCATTGCATGGAGTTCATTCCTCAAAAGAAGAAAAAGTCAACAAACAAATGACTTAAAATTATATCTCAAAGCTCTAGAAAAAGAACAATCCAACACCAAAAGTGGTAGAAGACAGGAAATAATTAAAATCAGAGCTGAAATCAATGAAATTGAAGCAAAAGAAACAATTGAAAAAATTGACAAAACAAAAAGTTGGTTCTTTGAAAAAATAAATAAAATTGACAGACCCTTAGCCAGGCTAACAAACAGAAGGAGAGAGAAAACTCAAATTACTAACATACATGATGAAAAAGAAAATATCACAACAGATACTATAGAAATACAGGAGATAATTGAAAATTATTTTGAAAACTTGTACTCTTAATAAAATACAAAATGTTAAAGGCATTGACGAATTTCTAGTCATGTGATTTGCCCAAATTGAGTCAGGATGATATACACAATTTAAACAGACCAATTTCAAGTGATGAAATAGAAGATGCCATCAGAAGCCTACCAACCAAGAAAAGCCCAGGACCGAATGGATACATAGCCGAGTTCTACAAGACCTTTAAAGAAGAACTAATACCAATACTGTTCAATATATCTCAGGAAATAGAAAAAGAGGGAGCACTTCCAAACTCATTCTATGAGGCCAATATCACCCCGATTCCAAAACCAGGCAAAGACACATCAAAGAAAGAAAACTTCAAACCAATATCTCTAATGAACATTGATGCAAAGATTCTCAATAAAATTCTGGCAAACTGGATACAAAAACATATAAAAAATATAGTACACCACGATCAAGTGGGATTCATTCCAGGGAAGAAAGGATGGTTCAACACACGGAAATCAATAAATGTAATTCATTACATCAATAGACTTAAACTTAAGAACCATATTATTATCTCAATAGATGCAGAAAAAGCATTCGACAAAATACAGCACCCCTTCATGTTCAAAACACTAGAAAAACTAGGGATAACAGAAACATATCTCAACAGCGTAAAAGCTATCTATGCTAAGCCCCAGGCCAACATCATTCGAAATGGAGAAAAATTGAAAGTGTTCCCTCTAAAAACTGGAACAAGACAGGGATGTCCTCTTTCACCACTTTTATTTAACATAGTTTTTGAAACACTGGCCAGAAGACAGATGAAAGAAATTAAAGAGATACAGATAGGTTATCACTGTTTGCTGATGATATGATTCTATACCTAGAAGACCCAAAAAATTCCACCAGAAAACTTCTAGAACTCATAAATGAATTCAGCAAAGTAGCAGGATACAAAACCAACACCCATAAATCAAAGGCATTTCTATATATCAGTGACAAATCCTCTCAAAGGGAAATGAGGAAAACTACCCCATTTACAATAGCAAAAAAAAAAAAAAACCCTTGGAAATCAACTTAACGAAAGACGTGAAAGACCTCTATAATGAAAACTTCAGAACAGTAAAGAAAGAAATTATGAAAGACCTTAGAAGATGGAAAGGTCTACCTTGTTCTTGGATAGGCAGAATATTGTCAAAATGACCATACTACCAAAAGCACTATACAGATTTAATGCAATTCCAATCAAAAGCTTAATGACATTCCTCACAGAAATAGAAAAGGCAGTCATGAAATTCATCTGGAAAAATAAGAGACCCAGAATAGCTAAAGCAATCCTTAGAAGAAGAGTGAAGCAGGTGGCATCACCGTACCAGACCTTAAATTATACTACAGAGCAATAGTAACAAAATCACCATGGTATTGGCACCAAAATAGACTGGTAGACCAATGGTACAGAATAGAGGACACAGAGTCTAACGCATATAATTTCAGTTATTTTATATTAGACAAAGGCGCCAAAAATGTACATTGGAGAAAAGATAGCCTCTTCAACAAATGGTGCTGGGAAAACTGGAAATCTATAAGCAACAAAATGAAATTAAACCGCTATCTCTCACCATGCACAAAACTCAACTCAAAAGTGGATCAAGGACCTAGGAATTAGACCAGAGATACTACGCCTATTAGACAAAAAATTAAGCCCTAATCTCCAACATGTCGGATTAGCCCCCAAGTTCCTTAATAAGACTCCTGTAGCGCAAGAATTAATATCAAAAATCCATTTATTAATGGAATTTATTAATGGGAGATTCAAACTAAAAAGCTTCTTCTCAGCAAAAGAAACAATCAGTAAGGTAAATAGAGAGCCTACTTTTTTTTTGGGTACCGGGGATTGAACTCAGGGGCACTTGACCACTGGGCCACATCCCCAGCCCTTTTTTGTATTTTATTAGAGACAGGGTCTCACTGAGTTGCTAAGTGCCTCGCCACAGCTGAGGCTGGCTTTGAACTCGCGATCCTCCTGCCTCAGCCTCCCAAGTGCTGGGATTACAGGCGTGCGCCACCACGCCCGGCTAGAGAGCCTACTAATTGGGAACAAATTTTTACCACATGCACGTCAGAGCACTGATCTCTAGAATATATAAAGAACTCAAAAATCTTAACACCAAAAAACCAAATAACCCAATCAATAAATGGGCCAAGGAACTGAACAGACACTTCTCAGAAGAAGATATACAATCAATCAACAAATACATGAAAAAATGTTCAACATCTCTGGCTATTAAATAAATGCAGCTATTAAGAACACAAACAACAATAAATGTTGGAGAGGATGTGGAAAAAGGCACACTCATACATTGCTGGTGGGACTGCAAAATGGTGCAACCAATCTGGAAAGCAGTATGGAGATTCCTTGGAAAACTGGGAACAGAACCACCTTATGACCCAGCTATTCCACCCCTAGGTCGATACCCAAAGGACTTAAAAAAGCATACTATAGGGACGCAGCCACATCAATGTTTATAGCAGCACAATTCACAATAGCTAAACTGTGGAACCAACCTAGAGGCCCTTCAGTAGATAAATGGATAAGGAAAATGTATTATATATACACAATGGACTATGATTCAGCAATACAAGAGAATAAAATCATGGCATTCACAGGTAAATGGATGAAGTTAGAGAATATAATGCTAAGTGAAGTTAGCCAATTCCAAAAATCCAAATGCGAATGTTTTCTCTGATATAAGGAGGCTGATTCACAGTGGGGTTGGGATGGGGAGCATAGGAGGATTAGAGGAACACTAGAATGGCCAATGGGGAGGGAGGGGAAGAGAGGGGGCAAAAAGGTAAAGGAAAAAAAAAAAAAAAAAGATGGTAGAACGAGATGGATATCATTACCCTAAGTGCACATATGAAGACACAAATGATGTGAATATACTTTGTATACAACCAGGGATATATAAAAAGGTGTTCTATATGTGTAGTATGAAATGTAATACTCTCTGCTGTCATATATAACAACTCAGAATAAAAAAAAAGAGCAAGAGTATCTTGCTTTTTGTTCAATACAATTTCTATGACTTTGACTAAAGTTTCAAAATTGCAAAAAAAAAAAAATAAAAAATAAAAAAAATAAAGTGTCTGTGGCAGGTGCTGATACTGACAAAAAAACACTTGGTAAAAACCAAGGGCTGCTGGCACGTCCAATGATTGTGTGAAGCAGTAAAATAATGCAGAAATATCTGGTAAAAATATTAGGGGAAAATATTTTGTCTGAGCCAGGTGTCGTGGCATGCATCTGTAATCCCAGCACTCGGGAGCCTGAGGCAGGAGGATTGCTTAATTGCTGGGGTTCAAGACAAGCCTGAGAAACACAGTAAGTCCCTGTATCAAAACGAAACAACACAAAAGAAAAACTTAAAAAAAAGAAGTTTTTTTTTTTTTTTAGTTGTAGAGGGACACACAATATCTTTGTTTATTTACTTTTTATGTGTTGCTGAGGATTGAAACAGTGCCTCACACATGTTCTGCCACTGAGCTACAGCCCCAGCCCCCAAAAGAAAACTTTTGCCTACTTCTTAAATATTCAAGAAGTGTTTTCTCTAAGCTTTCCAAACAGCTTCAGTTTGTGGAACTGCTTCAACGATACTGTAACATCACCATAAGCAAATCTTTCCATCTAGGAGTTGAGAAGTATTGACCTTTTTGTCCCAGTTTGAGAAAAAGGAAAGCTTGCTGATCTGAGAGCAAAATCTCCACTAACAGTTACCCATACTAACAAACACAGACCCCCAAATTCATGCTTTTCATCAGCTGAAAACAAGCAACTATATAAGTATTGCAACTGTGCAGAAAGCCTTATAGCAGCTGGCAGTACTGAAAAATTATACTGCTACATTGTAATGACAAACTTAAAGAAGATATTGAAGTTTTAATAATAAACTTACAATATTACTTTCTTGAAAATAAAATTCCATATATTTTTTCTTGTATCTCAGAAGTTCATTTTGGAATGGGAACATTTAGCTTTGCCTTAGGCTGTTCATTGATTTTTAACACAGACTGTTTAGTATTCAGCCAAAATAAATTCTGTATACCTCTAAGGCTGATAGTGCTCACCTGTTATTTGTGGAGAAAAATATTTTCTCCATGTGCATCACCTGTCCTTTAACCTAGTTCATGATGTTTCTTGCCATATATAAGTTAAAAAATTTTAAGTGGTGGAAGCAGTCAAACCTTTCCTTAATATTTTCTGGCTTGATGTCATGCTTACAAAGCTCCTCTCCAATCACTCCAGTATTTTACAAATATTCTCCCATACTTACATTCTCCTATATTTATAGCAACTTTCTTGTGAAATGCTAGCACCATAATAAAGATTCTTTTTTTTTTTTTTTTTTTTTTTGGTACCGGGGATTGAACTCAGGGGCACTCGACCACTGGGCCACATCCCCGGCCCTTTTTGTATTTTTATTAGAGACAGGGTCTCACTGAGTTACTAAGTGCCTCGCCATTGCTGAGGCTGGCTTTGAACTCACGATCCTCCTGCCTCAGCCTCCCAAAGTGCTGGGATTACAGGCGTGCGCCACCGCGCCCGGCTCATAATAAAGATTCTTATACATGTCTGGACCCGATTCTATACAGGGCCTTGTGCATGCTAGGCAAGGGCTCTACTACTGAGCTACAACTGCAGTCCTAGGTTAATTTTATTCACTCCTGTTTTTATCACTAGCTTTATTGTACGTTTTGCTATCTGGCAGGGTAGGTCCTTACCATACCCATTCATTTCCTTCACAAAAAAATTGTTTTTGGATAACCCTAATACTGATGAAATTATGATTTGTGGAACAATTAAAGCTATTTCACCCTTGGGATGTAGGACTCTTATCTAAAGAATGTTATCATGGTTTAGGAATATTGGAATTTCTCTGGTTTACTAGTTGAAGATCAAGTGATTAGGACAAAGTTGGAATTTTGTTAAAATGTGGGAAATCACACTACTACTACTATAAGTCTAACCCAAACCAGAGAGATTAAATGTCCTAAAAAGACATTTTATGTGTGTCTGCGTGTGACTCAGAATGATTTAGGGAGAAAACAATTACTTCCATGATTTAAATAAACAGTGGACATTACTAAACTATATCTAAAATTGAGAGTACTACTCAGGACTCAGTAGGAGGCACATGAGCCAGCTCTGCCAGCTGTAGAAATCTGTCATAAAATATGGGAAAGGAGATAGTTGGAACACCGAGTACCACCTTGGGAGTGAAACGAGGGTAGTGGAGGTGCCCTGATCTCCCTGCCATCCAAATCAAGAGAAGCTGACTTTCTCTCTCAAAGTATGTAAGAAGGGTACCAAGTAAATCATCAGTAAAGACTAGGATTGCCTGCAAGAAGGAGACTTTTGAGTTATCTCATGCTGCAGATCTGCCCCTTGTTAGCCAAGGAGCGAGGCAGTAGCATGAAAGCAGTCTGTATTTTCCTTGCTCTCTTGTCAGTGTTCCATCAAGAAGCCAGCCCACTAGGTGACTCTGGTAGCAAAAAGAGTCTCTTAGGAGAATGCTGTGTGAGAGGCAGAGTGGCACTCTTGAGCCTACTTGCCAGGCAATTTTTAAATTTTTAGGAATTTAAACACAGCCGTTATTAAAAATTAAATTATATAAACTTACAATTAAATGTTAAAAATAAGATAAAATTTTAAACTCATTGTTTAATCATTTACTGCCTTTTATCATTATTATCATCTATACTCTTTTTTTATGCCCACTCTATCTATGTAGTAGGATAAACAGCATGCTACTGAGCATCTTGACCCAATTATGTAGGTAATAAGGGTGATGTTGGGCTGGGCACAGTGGCACAGGCCTGTAATCCCAGCACTTGGGAGGCTGAGGCAGGAGGATTGCGAATTCAAAGCCTCAGCAATGGCGAGGCACTTAGCAACTCAGTGAGACCCTGTCTCTAATAAAATACAAAAAAGGGCTGGGGATGTGGCTCAGTGGTCAAGTGCCCCTGAGTTCAATCCCTGGTATCAAAAAAAAAAAAAAAAAAAAAAAAGTCATGTTGGTAGCTTGAAATTGGTAAATGCTACAAATCAGGACTTGATTTATTGTTTTGTTGATTGACTAGACTTAAGAAAGTGATGACTAAAATGCTCATAATACAGACTAAAGCTAAAAGTATACCATATTAAGAGTTCTTACATTTTGAATATCACAAAAATTGGAGGATATATTTATTCTTCCAGTATTTGGAAACTATTATGATAGTCACCTCTTATCTGCGGGGGACACATTCCAAGATCCCCAGTGGATGCCTGAAATTGGATAATACTGAATCCTATATATACTATGTTTGTTCCTATATGTCCTACAGCATTGCCACATTGTACCAGAGTTAATGCTAATCTGACTTTCGATGTTTTATGTCCTGGTTTTCCCTTTGCATCATTATATTTAAGCCATTATTAAGTAAAATAAGGGTTACCTGAATATAACTACAGCAATACTGACAACAGTGAAGACAGTACTAAATGACTAAGGGTTGGTAGTGTATACACTGTGAATACATTGGAAAAGGAATGATTCATAAGATTTCATCATGATACTCAGAATAGCATGTAATTTAAGACTTATGAAATATTTATTTCTGAAAATTTCTATTTAATAGTTTCAGACTGGGGTTGACTACAGGTAACCAAAACAGCAGACAGCAAAACTACGGATAAGAGAGACTACCATACCTGAATGGCAAAGAAGTTGCTCCTGACACTGACCGAAGAGTCAAGTTCCAAAATCCTTCTTTGTTTGATTTTTTGTGTGTGTGTGTCTCTTTTTTCCCCTTCTTCCAAGTGTTGGGGATCAAATCCAGGCCCTTGCACATGCTAACCAAGTGCTCTACCACTGAGCTAAGCTTTTAGTCCATCTATCACCATTGCCAGGCATGGTGATACTTGCCCAGCATGTTCTATCCCTAATATTACAAACAACCAACCAAAAACCTCATTTTATTATTATTTGTAAATTAAATATTACACTTCCATTCACATCAATAAAATGTAAATTTATACACATGCTACCAGTGCACCCTTACCCCCAGCCGTTTGTCAAGCATTTACCAGTACACTACTGGGGAAGGGGTTGGTCAAGGAGGCAGAGTCAGGGTTGGGTGTTGAAAGTCAGGGAACTGGAAAATGAACTCCAAATTATCCAATGTGATGCAGCACTTTGACCCTGTCATCCAGAAGGCAGGGATGGCAAGTTAGTATTGGACAAAGATGTAGGGAGGGTGGTGATCATGAGAAATTAGGCAAAGGGACACTGTTCTCACCCATCACCCAGTCTTCCACCCTGAAGAGTTAGGCCTTGAAAAGGGAGAGGAAAAAAGTATTGGAAAACCAGACTGTTTTCCACCCACCCTGACAGAGCGGATGGAGGAAATTAGCTTTACATCAAGTACAAGATGGGAGTTAAAGTGGACCAGACTGACCTTTTAATAGCTAAAAGTGACCCGAATGCTATAAGATCTGCTAGCTATTGTTAAGTGATAGAAAAGTGAAATTCGACAAAACACGGCCTTAGGCAGTGACAGGAGAAAATTAAAACCATTCCAAATTAATGCCCCTTGGTTGAGACCACTCAATAAACAGTAAAAATACACTGGCTATAACCTAAAGTATACAGCTCATAAAATATTTTTAAACATTTAAAAACTCTTATATTCTAGTACATTAAATCAATGTGTGTTTTGAAATATAAAGTGGTCTGTTAAAACAGACTTAGGTAACAATAGCACAGATGGTGCATTCCTGCTGAGGAGAGACTGAATTGCAATTCCAGGCTTAGTTAAACAATAATTCCTAGTGAATTGTTGCGGGGGGGGGGGGGGTGGCTTATAAGAAAAGGACTTAAGACACCAGAGATCCACACTTTACTTTCACCAAATATCACGGTAAAAAGCTGTGGCTAGGGCTGGGGATACAGCTCAGTTGGTACATGCTCCCTTGCATGCACAAGGCCCTAGGTTCAATTCCCAGCAACACACACACACAGAGAGAGAGAGAGAGAGAGAGAGAAGCTGTGGCTATATAAAATAGCTTTGAGATATAATTCACATACCATATAATTCATCCATTTAAACTGCAGACTTCAGTAGTGATTTTGTATATTCAGAGTTATGTGAATATTTTCATCATCCCAAAAAGAAACCCTACCCATTAGCAGTTTACTACCTACCCCCTCTCAAATCTTCCAATCCTAGGTCTAGGTATCAACTAATCTACTTTTGTCTCCATTGATTTGACTGTTCTAGATATTTCCTGTAAATGGAATCATAATATATAGTTTTTTTGTGTGTGTGTGTGTGTAGGTGATTGTCTTCTTTTACAAAGCATAATATTTTCAAGATTCATCCATATATGGCATCCATTGGTACTTTGTTCCTTTTTATTGCCAAATAATTTTCCATTGTATGACTATATCGCTGCTGTAGTTTGGATCTGAAATGTCCCCTAAAGTTCCATGTGTCCTCAGCCCATGGCATTATTGGGAGGTGTCAGAACCTTTCAGAGGCAGGGGCTAGTGGAAGGAAGGATGATGGAGGTGTACTCTTGAAGGGGAATATTGGGACCCTGGCTCCTTTCTGTCTCTATTCTTGTTGCCATAAGGTGAGCAGGTTTCTACTCCTATACAATCCCACCATGATGTTCTGTGTTGCTATAGGCTCAGAACAATAGAGTTTAATGTTTTTTTTTATTAATCTTGGATATATATGTAGCTGTGAAATTGCTTGATCACTGGTAACTCTCTGTTTAAACATGTGAGGAGCTGCCAAAGTGCTGTCCATAGCAGGTTTAATTTTCCACATCTTCACTAATACTTGTTACTATCTGTGTGTATTAGTCAGCTTTCTTGTGACTGTGACTACAGGATCTGACCAGAACAACTACAGAGGAGGAAAGGTTTACTTGAGAGCTCAGGCCTTCAGAGGTCTTGGTCTAGAAGGCCAGCTCCATTTCTCAGGGCTGGAGGAGAGGTTGAACATGCCAGGAGAGGAAAGCAGTTCACATCAGGGTGATCCATAAGCAGAAAGAGAAACTCCACTTTCTAGATACAAATATATACCCAAAGGCATGCCCCAATTCTCACCTCCTCCAGCCACACCCTACCACTTCAGTTACCACAGTAAATCCCTATCAGGGGATTAAATCACTGATTGGATTAAGACTCTTATAACCCAATAATTTCTCCTCTATACCTACTTGCATTGTCTCACACGTGACCTTACATCCAAACCATAACACTGTGAATGCTAGATTTTATTTTTGGTGCTGGAGATTAAATCTAGGGCCTCATGTATACAAGACATATACTCTACCACTGAGATATACCGCTAAAGCACCAGATGCTATTTTGTATGTGTGGTACTGGGAATTGAACCCAGGGGTACTCTACCACTGTGCTACACCCCAGTCCACCCTCTTTATTTATTTATTTTTTGGTACCGGGGACTTGAACTCAGGGGCACTCGACCACTGGGCCACATCCCTAGCCCCCTTTTTTTTTTTTGTATTTTATTCGAGACAGGGTCTCACTGAGTTGCTAAGTGCCTCACCATTGCTGAGGCTGGCTTTGAACTTGCGATCCTCCTGCCTCAGCCTCCCAAGTGCTAGGATTACAGGTGTGCGCCACCACACCCGGCCACCCCCTTTATTTGAGACAGAATCTTGTTAGATTGCTGAGGCTGGCCTTGAACCTGTGATCTTCCTGCCTCAGCCTCCCAAATCATTGGGATTATGGGTATGAGTCAGCACACTTGGCTCAGAGGATGTTAAAAAAAATTATTTTTAACCCAGTCATCAAATGTAGTCTACCTGTGACAAACTAGTACTCTAATATACCGAAGTAACCTCTATAATGTCTTCTCTTCATTATCCTCTTCAGTGGCTAAGAGAAGGATGGGAGGTATTGTCAGAGAGTGTGAATACAGCAGCCATGCCCTAGATAGTATCACCCATCTCTGCTGCATCTGGAAATCTGGACTTGAGCCTAGAGATATAAATAACCTGGTTCAGAGCCAGAGCTGGACAAAAGCCTCAGTGGTTTCAGTTTACTAGATCATTCTGGCTGCCTCTGACTGATGGGAATCTATGATCACAGTAGCCTGATGAATCACAGGCATGCTGTCCATTTTGAGGAATGACTGTTCACTGAAGGTGTGGGCATTGTTTTGGGCTGAGGCCCTGCTCTTCTCACCTTCAAGAAGGTATTATTGAATTTTTTGCTAAAGCCAAACCACCCATAAGCTCTATCCAAGAGGATGCTTACCACTCTGTGCTTGCCAAGTCCCTTCTGTTCTTTAGGGGAGCAGTCTTTCCTTTAGTCTTTTTTTTTTTTTATACCAGGGATTCTTAAGCATCAGGCCACATCCCCAGTCTCCCACTTTATTTTTTAAATTTTGAGACAGGGTTTCACTAAGCTGCTTAGGGCCTTGCTAAATTGCTGAGGCTGGCTTTGAACTTGCAATCCTCCTGTCTTAGTGTCCTAGATGCTGGGAATTACAGGTGTGCATACCTGGCTAAATCTACTTAAAATTTTTTTTTCTTTTTAGATATACATGACAGTATATTTTGACATGTTATATATATCCACGAAGTATATCTTGTTCTAATTAGGATCACATCCTTGTGGTTGTACATGATGTGGAGAGTCACTGTGGTCTATTCATATATGTATGTAGGAATGTTGTATCAGATCATCCCATTGTCTTTCCTATTTTTATTCCCCCCTCCCTTCTTTCAGTCTTATATCAAGAAATTAGCAGTGTCTGGGACACTGTAGATGACCAGGCAATAAAAATTAACTAAAAAATAAATTAATGAGTGATTAAGCCCAATACAGGATGAATTTAGTTTGTGAGTAGTAGTAGGTTCCTAACTAGACATCCTTCCTCCTTCTCATGCTGGGGCCTAAATGACATTTATACCTATGGGACCAGGGACTTTCTAAGTCAATGACTTGGTAAACATGTTGTCAGTCCTGGTCTCACTTTTTGGAGTTTAATAGAGGGTTAATCCACTAGGTACCATAAAATTACTAAATAATGTTCACTGGTTCTAGAATACATCTTCAGCCTTTAAAAATGCAAATTTGGTCATGTAACTTCCCTTTTTAAACAATTATTTTTATTAGTTGTTGATAGACCCTTCCTTCCTTCCTTCCTTCCTCCCTCCCTCCCTCCCTCCCTCCCTCCCTCCCTTCCTTCCTTCCTTCCTTCCTCCTTCCTTTCTCTCTCTGCTGAGAATTGAATCCAGTGCTTCACATGATAGGCAAGCACTCTACCACTGAGCCACAAACCCAGCCCCACAACTCCCTTTTAATAAAACCTTTTAATCCCCTCACCCCCTAAAATCCCCAAAGATAAGGCAAACTATGTATAAAGATGCATTTTTACCAACAACCTGATGTCTCAGATGCTTTATCATTTTTTTCTATATTCATTAACATGACAAACATGTAAATGCAAGGAAAGTTTAAGAACAGTAATGGAAATCACTGTTCAAAAAGGAAAATACAGGGGCCAGGGTTTGGCTCAGTGGTGGAGCACTTGCCTTGCATGTGTGAGGCACTGGGTTCGATCCTCAGAACCACATAAGATAAATAAAATATTTGTCCATCTAGAACTTAAAAAAAAATCATAAAAAAAGGAAAATACATAGCAAAAGCCTTTATGCTCACTAAATATTAAGTGTTACCCTACATGTTCAGGATACCAACAGGAAAGTGGTTCCCACATTTATAACCACAGGAACAACAACAATGGACAACAATTTAATCTACATTGTCATTCTATTTTTCCCTAAGGAGGCCAATCTCTGGGGAAGAAGAAAATGGAAACCACTGATTTCATGAGGGGGACTCTGAAAGCACAGAAGGGAGAAAAGAAAAGAGATGGCAGAGTTCTGGTCAAAGTAGCCTGCATACACATTTACTTCTTTACAATAATACTGAACCATTTAGGTACAATCAACTTGTTCTACATATGAGAGAGGAAAAATAAAAGACAAACTGCTTATTACAGGATTTTTCTAATGGGCATTTTAAACTCAATCTTTGTAGCAATAACCAACTTCTCTCTAGCCTCCCTAGGGTGGAAATCCCAACCCTCTGCTTCTGGCAGTCTTTGATTATTCCCTACAAGCCACTGTCCTCTGTAACCTGGTGACCTTTCTTACCCTGACACTTTTCAGCCCAGCTGTAAACCTATCTCACTTTTAAAAAATGCCAAGTCTATTTTGGGACAAGGACATCAACCAAATTCTCTTAAGTGTCTCATCCTTCATCAGAGTAATTCAAAGCTGGGCCTCTCTTCAGACAATTGCATTGCAATTCTGTAAAGGAGGGGACATCAGGTTGCATGTAAGTTGCCTCCACTCCTCCCCATTTGACTAATCTCCTAGCCGGTTTCCTTTCCTGACAGAGATGTTCATGTACTTTGATTCATATAATGTGACTTTTACCTAATGTGCCATCTTTTCCACAGGAAGCTATGCTTTCAGAGAACTTTATAAAAAGAGGCTACGTTTAGCACCAAAACGAAAAACCCTCACACAAAACAATGTGAACAAGAGAGTACATGTATATACATGTAGTTTATTTTTGTTTTTTGGCAAGGAGGAATTCTGGGTTCCTCAAATCATACCATTGGAAAGCCACTGTCCCTTCTGCCACTGTGAAGTACCCGGCACTATGTCTGACACACAACTGTATCTTTTTACTCCTCATTCTCATAAGCCTGGTTTTGATTATTATTTCTCATGTAGTGTGCCAGTCAGTCTTCAGGGAAATTTGACCTCGCTGATGTTTTAACTTCTAAAATTGCATATTAAGACTTGTATTATACTGCACTAATTCCCTAAGGCACTTCATTAAAGGTACAAAAATGGGTTGTAGAAACTTGCTTTCTTGGTTGTGATCATGCAGACCACTATCACGTAGGAATTATATACTTTCTATCCTGTGGATCATGCTGACAGAATCTTACTGCAGCTTTAACTCACACTATATTTACTGAAGGTGGTCAAACTACAGAACTCTTGTGTGTGTATTGTGCATATGTGTACCTGCATGGTGGGCACAGAACCAAAGGCCTTGTACATGCTAAGCAGGATCTCTATCTCTGAGCTGTACCAACTTCTTCATAGAATTCTTATAGGAAATGCGAAGGTCACTCCTAATTCTGCAAAAAACAGAACAAATTAATGCCCTAAAAGTTTTTTTTTTTTTTTTTTTAATTTTGCAGCAATTGGAGATTAAATTTTGCTCTACCATTGAGTTACATGCCTAGCCCCCACCCCCACTTTTTAAAAATGTATTTTGAGTCAGGGTTGAGTTGCACAGGCTGGCCTTGAACTTGCCTCAGCCTCAGTCTCCTGAGTTTCTGGGATTAAGTTATGCACCACCATGCCAGCTAAGGCCCTTTTTAAAATGTTTTTATTTTTATGTGGTGCTGGGGATGGAACCCAGTGCCTCATGAATGCTAGGCAAGCGCTCTATCACTTAGCTACAACCCAGGCCCAAGGCCCTGCTTTTTTTTTTTTTAATGCTTGGATGGTACACAATCACAGGTCCCCAAATGCAAAGCCTCATTTGGAATATTTTTTGGAGGCTGAATTTTGGTGTTAAAATTGAATGTGGCAATATGCACCAGATTAGGTAACCATATTTAAATTCTAAAATAGTTATTTTTACAGCAGCTTCATGAAGTTGAACACTCTTACCCTGAGAAAGTTAATGAATGTTTAAAACATGCCTACCTATTTTTCTATAATTGGCTACATTTGTTCCCAGTGTAAACATGCTGACTAGATTTGCATAGTGATTGCATGTCTAGAGCCACATTTTAGAAGGGAAAAAAAGGAAAGAAAAAAGAGGCAAGGACCAATAGATCCACTATCCCTAAATAACAATATGTTTACATCTGTACCAACAATTATATTTTCACTTGCAAATTTGGTACCTTTTTTTTTTCAGATTTATTTATTTTTTATTCTAAGTTGTTAGAAATGGCAGCAGAATGTATTACATTTCATATTATACTTATAGAGCACATTTTTACGTATCTCTGGTTGTATACAAAGTATATTTACACTATTCGTGACTTCATACATGCACTTAGGGTAATGATAGCCATCTCATTCTACCGTCTTTTTTTTTTTTTTTCTTCACCCTTTTGCCCCCTCCCTTCCCCTTCCTCCCCTTTGGCCATTCTAGTGTTCCTCTAATCCTCCTATATGCTCCCCGTCCCAACCCCACTGTGAATCTGCCTCCTTATAAAAGAGAAAACATTCGGCATTTGGCTTTTTGGGATTGGCTAACTTCACTTAGCATTATATTCTCTAACTTCATCCATTTACCTGCGAATGCCATGATTTTATTCTCTCTTATTGCTGAGTCATACTCCATTGTGTGTATATACCACATTTTCTTTATCCATTCATCTACTGAAGGGCATCTAGGTTGGTTCCACAGTTTAGCTATTGTGAATTGTGCAGCAAATTTGGTATCTTTTGTCCAATAACTTTTACCTTGTTTATTCTTCATTCACAAACACACTGGTTGTTCTTAGGAATCACACACACACACACACACACACACACACACACACACATACATATACACACACAGAGTTTTTCAAGGTTAAATCAGCCCTCTAGATCTGTAACGTTTTTGCTCCATTTTGTCAGAGGTCACAAGAGCAAATTTTTGGCACTCACACATGCTATACTGGCTTACTTAGCCCTAGGAAGAGCCAAACAAAAAATGCAGCCTATGGAAAACATATACCTCAATAACTGTGGCAAACATTAATTAGAATGAAAGCCCCTTTTAGTTTTATCTATCAATATTCATGTATAAAATACTTTTAGTGAGGATTCTTGCTTGCATCATTAAATTACTAATTTTAAATTTATTGAATTCTTGAAATAATACAATCCAGATAAAGAACTTCACAGTGAAAAACATTAAAAATAATAATATGGCCTGCTGAGCACGCCCAGAGATACTTTTGGCTCCAAATTTACAGACTGACAAAGAGTGAGTGGTGCATACGAAGGGTGATACAGAACAGCTCTGAGCCTCTCAATGAGAACATACCCACAGCCCCATTACCAAAGGCTATCTTTTAACTTGTAAACTAAGTCCAGCACAAACTTACAAAGCTTTACATATTTAAATTAACAACAAACATCAATAAATCAATATAATTCCTACTAAGATAACGAATAAAATATCAGTATTTAAGTCAAGTCAGAGGTTACTTCTACTGTGCATGAAGCCAAGCCACTATATGGTCAATTCACGTTCAACATTTTAACCACATTTAAAAACTCTCATTGGAGTGACAGGCAGATTTTTGTGTCCTTCATTCAACACTGCACATTGTAAAAAAGAAACAAAGAAGAAGAAAAAAAAAGGATGAGCATAAACTGCTCATGGAAGACAGGTTCAGGGCTGCTGGTATTAGTTAAACATGATCTATTTTGTTTCTTGAGGCAAGTATTTAAATTTTGATTAAAATAGGAAATAAAAATTAGCTTAGTAATTTAATTCTAATTCTCATTTGTACTAAGCTCAAGTCTCTAGTATAGTCATTCTGATACAGAAAGGCCCCCAGGTAATCGTGTGTGTGGTGGGGCAGGTCACAATTAAGGTTGATTATGGGGCAGAACAACTAGGGGATGTTCAATGCCTTCTATGCCCAGTGGCTCTTTGGATTGCTTGCCTCTAGGAGTGATGCTAAATGCTTACTCAAGTGCACTTGGATTCTTAAAAGGTGTGTGCTTGTACTAACAAGTACACCTCAATTTATAATAAAGTTACAAACTAAAATGCAAATGAATAACTGTTTATGGATAATGTAAGAATAAAACTTCAGTGGTTTAATTTCACCAGCTGGGCATTTTTAATCTGTCAAAATTAAGGTCCACAGAATCGCAATATGTTCAGCCTATACCTAGAGCAAATCATCACATTACCCTTGTGTTGAGACATTAGTTTTTCTGTGACTTATTTGACTGGCCTCATTACAATGTCTTAGTAGATGATGTTAATAACTTATTATGGGAATTATGTCTATAAAATTTGGTTTTAGCAGTTGAACTAGTTAAAAAATAATGTTCAGATGAGTGGATTTTAGTTCAGAGTAGTGTTGAAACAGGCATATTTATATGCTCACCCTGGACAGACAATATCCAGATGATGGGTGCCAGGAAACCACACATATTCAAAAAGTCATCTACCTTTGATTTACCACAAGTTAGATAAAGGACAAAATTCTGTAAAATTAACCATGAGGAGAATATATTTTAGCAAAAATCTGCAGATAACCTGGTATCTTGAAAGTCCTTTTCTTGGAGACTGTTTGATTTCAGGATAACTTTTTGTTTACCAGATCTGCTTTTAACATAAGTCTGTGAACTAAACATGTATTATATAACTAAGATATGCCTGTGCATGTGTTTGCATTAGGTGTATAAACTGAGAGTCAGGAGAGCAATAATAAAGTAAAATGCTGTTGGCGTACTTGCAGTTATCTGAGTTTTCACCCTGTATTTACAGAATAAAATACAGGAAGCAATGCACTTTTGAGAATGAATGCACAAATCAGACATGGTAAGTCTGAGATCAGCTTGAAGTCATGGTGAAACATTTAGGCAACCAGGTTTTGTTAGGGCATCAAGCTCTTAGTGGTTTTGGAGGACATGTCTCATTAGGCAAGACCAACCCTTGCCCAGCTACTATTGTCAACATGCCGTTTGATAAAAGGATCTATAATAGGGCCTTCAACGGATATCACCCTAGAGAGTAACAATGAGAAATGCAGTAGGACAGCCCTTTTGACACGCTTTTCTGAGACACAGGCTGACCTAATGTGTTGATGTCAAGACAGTCAAAGCTGGATTGATTTTCTAATGGAATTTGTCAGATCCCTATAAACTCCAAGGAAGGCTAGTTAAGCCTGGTTTGTGGACAAGGTAGAGAAATACAATGACAGCATGACTCCATTAATAAAGAACAGAGACATTACCAATGGAAAAAGTTATAGATCTATCAGCCATGCTCCTTATATTTGGAAAATTGAGTGAAAGATTGGGAAGATGAATCTCATCCTTTTTTGTAGGTAAAGAAAGGAATAATTCTACAGAAAATACCAATTTCGTGCACACCATTTCTGAATCAGAGAATGCTAGCATTTGTTTTAAAATTGTGTAGGTTTTTGATAAGCTAATTTAAAATATAAGTTTTGATGGTGTAAGAAATGCTAGATTCTTGAAATACACACGGTTAAGCCATGAATGGCTAACCACATAAAATTCTAAACTATAGTTTATATTACAAATTTTAAGGGTGACTCTTTAACCTCAAATAAACTTAATAAACACAATGATTTATTTCATCTTAAATCCAGAATCATCTGGTTTTTGGTACTGATGCCATATCAACAATTCCAATCTGCTTTAATTTCATGTTTACTTCTGAGGTAGCTCTATCTTGTTAGGCAGAATTCTTTTTTTTTTTTTTTTTTTTTTAAATATTTTATTTATTTGTTTTAGTCGTACACAATGCCTTTATTTTTACGTGGTGCAGAGGATCGAACCCGGGCCATGCACATGCAAGGCAAGCACTCCACCGCTGAGCCACAAACCCAGCCCCTAGAATTCTTTATTTTTAAAGTTTTATTGTTACATTATAATTGTATGTAATAGTGGGCTTCATTATGCCATATTAGTACATGTACATAACAGCACTTGATCAATCTCATTCCCCAGTACCCTTCCTTTCCCTCTTCTTTACCCTCCACTTTACTGTTCTTTAAAAATAAATTTTATTGCATATACTGAATGTATACAATGTTATGAGATATATAGTAAAAGGGCTACTACAGTAAAATAAATGAACATATCTATCATCTCAAATAGTTACTTATCTCCCCCCAGGAGTAGCTATAGTTTAGTCACTTCTTCAAAATTCTAAGTACAGTACACTATTATTAGATATAGTTCTCACGGTATACATGAGATATCTTTTGCTGCTACTCTGTACCCTTTGACAATACCTCATCTCTGTCCTTCCACCCCAACCCTGGTAGCCACTGTTTCATTCCATTTTCTTTTGGAAAAGCCTCCTTATGTCTTAACAAAACAAAATAAAATAAAACAAGACAAAATAAAACAAAAACATCCAAGCAACTATTATCAATGATTAAAAAATGAATGTAAAGAGGCATTTAGAGAACCATTTTCTTCAGAAACAAATGTCCAATTTTAGGTGGTTAATGTATGATCTACTTTAAGAATTATGTATATTAGTTTATTCACATAAACTGTAGGTTAAATGTCACTGACCAAAATAAAGGCCCTATGGTTATGGCTACCAGAATACTGACTGAAGTACAAATTAGACAAGAGATACTAAGTCTGAAATAGTGGAAACTGCCTTCACAGCCTGCTTTTTTGAAATTATCTTTTTTTTTTTAAAGGCTACAAATAAGGTTTATTATAAAAATTACTAATTCTTAATATAGCATTTTGTTTTATTAAAGTGTAGCCAAATGTTTCTATTATCCTTTAAGAAGAGAATGTAAACATTTTGGGCTTTGTAACAATGGGAATACACTAAGTAATTTATTAAATTTGTTATCTTTGAGTAGGCCCGTGGCTAACCTCCTAATTGATAGAACATTTTCCCCAATTTTCTCTCTAAAATTATCTTCAACTTTTATCTATAAAACTCAAATACAATCAAGGGGACTAGGGCTCAAAACCAAATATTTATTAAATTTAAAGTTAAGACTCTCCCTTTACATTTAAACATTTTATATAAAAATAATACTTTTTCAAAATTAATTTTGCTATTAATGTGCTGGTGGTTTTAAGACTGGCTAAAAACAGGATTTTGAAATTTTAGTCAACTTAGAGGTCAATATTTTTCATGATGATTTATGGCCATAGTTGCATGTTCAAATCTTTGAATGGTAGGATGAAAATCATTTCATAATGTACTTGCATTCATGGGGGGAAATAATGGAGAGTCACAGCATATTCTTAGAGTTGCCCTCCCTGAGTCTGGGACTAATTATAGGAAACCATGCTTTATATCTCCTCATTTTCTCCCTAGAGGCAAGGCATTCCATGTGGGGGCATCTTTTCCCCACTTCCATCTCTACATTTCTTTGTCCTTTACTCCAAGATAATCCTCTCCCAGTTGCCCCTATCTTTTCTAAGTACATCCTCTCCAAGCTTCAATAAGACAATATACTATTTTGGCACTTCCCTTATTTACCACCTGCCCTCTGTTAGATAGTAAGTTGCTGGAGGAGTAACTCCTACAGTAGCAGTAGTCATAGCAGCCTCTTAGAATACCCAATAGGAAGTGTCTTTTCAACTTTTGGCAGTAAAAATAAATATCAGTTAAAAAAATAAATTAAAAACCTCTCAAAAACAGTTTAGTTTTCTGCTAGAACAAACACAAAAGAAACAAGGAGATTATGCTCTTTTGGGGGGTTAGTGGATGCCTATCCCTATGCTTCTTTTTCTCATGAGGGCACCTCATAAATGACCTTGTTGACAACTCTTAACATTACTAAAACTCCTGAAGAAGATGAAAATTAATTTTTCTTTAGTTCTGTAACATGTTGCTTCTATTTTCCAATTCTCCATAAATTTAATGCAATATAAGAAAGTATGATAATTATTTTTGAAAAGAAATAATTCCTTAAGACAAAGTGTGGATCTCCAAAATTTCCTCATTATAAACCTATGCATTATCCTACCAAAAATGCAAATCATTTTTTTTAAAAAGAGTCATCACTCATTTCTATAACATGCTAATCAATTCTTAAAGCATTCACATTTTATGATTTTAAAAAACTAAGTCTGAAAATATTAATTAGAAACTATAATAATGTTTTAGTAACTAACTTAAAGCTTTCCTTTTCATCAACTAAAATTTAACTTTAGCTTCTCCCATTTTCCACTTTATCCTGGTTATGAATTTTATATTCCTGCTTTTTAAGTGGCTGGTCATACTTTACTGGCTATTGAACAAACTGTGATTTTTACATTGTTGGGTGTTGGAATTTGTTATATTCCTTTAAATAATACTGTACTTTATCCTAACAAGTAGTTATTTAGGAACCATTTGGCTTTTAAACTTCGTTAGGATGGATCCGGTGTAATGGTTAGAACAAATTTATTCTGACATTAAGGCAATATCTTCTGGGGAATACATGCAAACTTAACCATAGACCCAAGGGGATTCCTTTTCAGATCTCTGAAGCTTTCTCTGTGCAGTCCCTCTTCTCTGGGTTTTTGTCCCATTAACACTGACCATTTGGGTGTTTTCAAGCTCCTACCTGTCTCCTCAACTCACGCAGAGTACTGAATTCTTTCTTTGGTTCTTTCTGTCTATATAGCAGCTTGGAAACTGACCCTAAGTAGTTAGCTAGGCAACTATAAGGATCACTTCACTTGTTTCTCTTCTCTCAGGAACTGTACTCCTGGGATGCCTATTTTCCAATGTTTAGTTTCCTAGGTGCATAAAGTAGGAGCATGGGTCTGTTTTCTTGTTACTTCTTAATGACCAGAAACAGAAGTTCACTCTGATGTATTTTAAAAACATAATGATCAATTCAGATGTAGGTTAGTAATTAAATTTACCTAAATCTAGCTCTAAACAACTAGGTTTCACTCCTACCTTAACTACACATAGTCACTGATCTCCAGAAGTTTGTCATCCAATGTAAATCCTGGCATATTTAAATTATCTTTTAGGCCTGAGACACATATCTCATACAAGATAGGGTGGCAGGAAAGGGTAAAAAGTCTTGAATTCAAAATAAGGCAGATTCCTAGAAATTTCTTCAGTCAGACGGGAGTTGCACAGGAGATATAGTTTGTGCATTAAGGGTGCTGGGAATAAAGAAGCAGATTTAGAATTCATTTTATAGATGATAGAGGATAATCCCAAACATTTAAATTATCCAGAATATAAAGATAGGAGCCCAAAGCAAATTGAAATTAAGTTTGACTTAATTCATTCTGTTTGTTGCTTTAAAAAATTTTTTTTTTTACAGAAAATATGTACTTACAGAAAATAAATTCCATCACATGCAAAAACTCCAAACTCACAAAACAATGAAGAAGACACTTAAAGGTATTACACATGGGCCTTTAGTTGAATACATTTTATATAACCATACTCACAGCTTTCAAAGTGTTTACAGAGGTCTACACACATCATTTTTTCCCTTTACAATAATGCTACAAGATAGGGTCAAAAGTACAGCCTTCAACAGATGCTGGAAGAAAGAATACTATAATCAACCATACCAGAGATGGAAACTTACTAAGCCAAAGTCATGTCAGAGGACTGGAAGAGAGGGGAAGATAGGGTCTAGAGGCAAAATTTAGCAAAAGTGGGCTTGGGGAATAAAAGAGATCATTTAGTTAAAAAAAAAAAAAAAAGTACAGCCTTCAATTCACAAATGAGAGCATATGTTTATCTAGCTAAGCTAGTTAGTGAGAGCTGTGTCAAAACTCCAGTTTTCCGACAGCTTTAAATCTCAGTAAAACTTGGTTTATTTGACTTCATTCTTCTTTAAGGTTATACCATACATTTTGCTTCTGATCTGTCTGGTGAGTCTAGCAAGGGGCATCATAAGGTTTGCTGAAGAGATGCATGCAAGGATGTGTCATGTCTTAGAGAAGTGAGGCACAAATGTAGTGAAGATCAAGGCAACAGCTTAGAGATAAATAAACAATACAAAATATTTCATACTATGGATCAACCCCAGTGTTTAACATTTAAGACCTAAAGAAGTTCATAGCATCAAAATGAGATTATTGGGGCTGGGGTTGTGGCTCAGCGGCAGAGCACTCGCCTCACATGTGTGCGGCCCGGGTTCGATCCTCAGCACCACGTAAACATAAATGCATTGCATTGTGTACAACTAAAGTAAATAAATAAATATTTTAAAAAAAATAAAGGCACTGTGTACAACTAAAGCAAATAAATAAATGTTTAAAAAATGAGATTATTATGCTATGTTTAATAATACACATGATACTGCTCTGGCAGTGCTGTGCACAGAGCATAGGACTTTATATTTATAGTCTTTCAAACTAGATTAAAAAAATAAACCATTAAACTAGGGAAAAAGGTTGTGACATTAAGACACATGAACTGACAGATTGGTATGAACTCCAACATTACTTGCAGTGTTCAGCCACATTTTCAGAATTGACACTATAAATACTTCAAGAGTTGAAAGGACACCAGAAGAACAGGAGTCTGCAAATCTGGCACATAAAGTGAAATGAAATATTCAGGTTATATTGGGGTAAGACAATATAAGCTAAGTCACATGGTTACAGAGATAATAATAGAGCTCTTCTAAAATAGAAACAAAACATATAGTTCAGGTTTCCTTCTGTTTGTTTCTAAACATTTTACTGGGTGCAAGAAAGGTTAAAAGAAGTTAAGGGAAAGAGAACAGTAGGATAAGGATAGCAGCAAAATCTGGAGGCTAGAAATACAGAGATTAGTGGGGAAGGGATAAAGAAGAAGGGGCAACTCAGGCTATACCACAAAGCTCCTCCTAAAGGAATAACAATGTGCTGGTTCAATTCCTTTGCCTTTGGTCCTTGCTCAGTGATTCTTATGGAGAATAGGGAAACACTTTAGGCCTATAGATGAAGGCAAATCAAACACTGGGGTGAAGGTGGGGTTTGTGCATATGGACTCTAAAAACATACACAGATTGACTGTTTTTAACAATACAAACCCATAAAGAAGTAAAGCAAAACGAGAATTCCCTGGACTAATGGAGACAGGGCATATGTGAGTAAAAACGACTGGCAGGGTATGGGGTCACAAAGGGCTGAGAAACATGGCTTTATATGATACACTGTGTTGTGAAAGATATGGATTATACTACTTAGTAACCTTGGATGTGGTTCATTCTCTTCCTCTTAATTGCCTTTTCTATTAGTTTCCCTGACAGCTTAAAAACTTGGGTTTCTTTGATTTAATCCTTCTTTAAGGGTCTACCTTGCATTGTACTCACCACGATCTGTCTGATACTGGTGAGTCCAGCAAGGGGGATCATGAGGTTTGCTGAAAAGGACATGTCATTATGACTTAGAAAAATGAGGCAGAAGACCCTGAAAAGATGATATTCCTGAAAGAAGCATCTTTAAAGTAAGCAATGAACAAGCTGATGTCAGAACACAAGTAAAAATCAGTTGTTTATACTGCTTAGTCTATTTCTATTTGCAGGCAGAGGAGAGAATCTAATGTTTCATCTTAAAGAGTCAATTATCAAGAATACAAACAATAGAAAATGTTGGCAAGAATGTAGGGAAAAGGTACACTCATACATTATGGGTGGGAATGCAAATTGGTGCAACCATTATGGAAAGCAGTATGGAGATTCCTCAGAAAAGTTGTAATGGAACCACCATTTGACCCAGCTTTTCCACTTTTTGATTTATACCCCAAAAGACTTAAAATCAGCATACTACAGAGATGTAGCCACATTAGTGTTTATAGCAGCTCAATTCACAATAGCCAAGCTATAGAACCAACCTGGGTTCCCATCAACAGATGAATGGATAAAAAAATGTGGTATGTATGTATATGTGTATATACATACATATATATATATATATATATATATATATATATATATGATGGATTATCACTCAGCCTTAAAGAATGAAATTATGGCATTTGTTGGTATGGATGGAGCTGGAGAATGCAAAAGAAGTCAATCCCCCAAAACCAAGGGCCAAATGTTTTCTCTGATATGCGAATGCTAATTCACAATGGGGTGGGGGGCTAGGGAAGAACAGAGTTACTTTAGATTAGGTAGAGGGAAGTGAAGGGAGGGGAAGGGGTATGAAGGTAGGAAGGATAGTAGAATGAATCAGTCATTATTACCCTATATACATATATAACTATATGACTGGTGGGATTCTATATCATGTATAACCAGAAGAATGAGAAATTATAATCCATTATATATGATGTATTAAAGTACAGTCTACTGTCATGTATATACTAATTAAAACAAATTAAAAAAATAAAAAATACATTTAAAAATTTAGTTCAACTCTAAATCCAAAATTTCCTCATTATAAACCTATGCATTATCCTACCAAAAATAAAAAAGCAAATCTTTTTTTTTTTTTTTTTAAAGAGTCATCTCTCTTCTTTCTATTATTCATACCTGGTCCCCAAGGACAATAGATATCTACTAACAAAGTAAAAGAAAGAAAGTAGCACAGCTTCATTAATAAATCCTCTAGGAATAAAGAGTCTTTAAAAGTCAGCATGGGACTCAGCTATAGCTCAGTGGTAGAGTGCTTGCCTAGCAAATCCAAGGCCCTGGGTTTTATCCTCAATGCTGGGAGTGGGGGTAGGGGTGGGAATGTGTTTCAGTGGTCTCAGAAGGTAGTACAATCTGCCAGGTCACCAGAGAGAGGAATGTAATGGTGAAGAGTAACTGTTTTATCTTCTCTAAGTTTAAGGATCCTTCTGGGTGCAGAATGAAGTCAACATCCTGGAGGGTGTTATACACTGTTATTAAATTTTAAAATACATTTACTTTTTAAATTTACACAAAGTAAAATCCATGTCCTGTTATTTATAAATCAGGCATGGGTGTTTATGACAATAAATTCCACTGGAATGATTCCAAAACCACATTACAGATGTGGACTGAAAGGGGACAGAAATCTAAATTGCAAAATAAATTAGTTAATAAAGAAATAGCATTTAAAGTTTCAAAAGTGGCAAGTGGTGAAGAACTAAGAATTACACAGGCCACAGCTAGCTATTTAATAATCTCATCATTTTCAGGTATTTTATATTTATTATTTTTTGTTGTTGCTGAGAATTGAATGCAGGGCCTCCTGCATTCAAAGCACATACTCTACCAATGAGCTACATCTCCAGCCCTATTTCTAGGTATTTTAAAATGGTGAAAAAGACACCTATTGCAAATCCCCATCTGTGAATAACATTTGAAACCTTTCTGTTTGCATGGAGACCAAGAGCCTACTGAAGAGCTAGACAATAGGCACAAGAAAAATAACTCTTGTTGGAACAAACATGTTTAGCAAAGCCTGACACAGTTATGTATCTCTTGAGAGAAGCTGTAAATAAACCCAGTAGTAAGTGCTGGGTAGCTATGAAATATGCTTCTTGAGTGCAACACTAGCAAAAATATTTAACCTTTTATTTATACACCTTACTTAGCCAAGCAAAAGTCAAACAATTTGCAATGAAATACACATGTTCAATAAAATTTTAAGAGAAATAAAATTCTAAGTTATATTTAAAAAGTATGGATAAAACTATAGAAAAGAAGCATTACATTAGCATATGCATACAAATAATAAATAATAAGGGTTAACGTAGTGACTGACTGAACATTCATGTGATGCTAAATAAGGTCCAAAGCAAAACAAAAACAACTGGGTGTGGTAACACAAACCTATAATCCCAGCTACTCAGGAAACTGAGGCAGAATAGTAAGTTCAAGACAAGCTACAGCAATTTTTTAGGGAGACCCTATCTCAAAAATTTAAAAAATTCAAAAAAGGCTAGGAGATGTAGCTGGGGGACAGGTTCACTTCTCAGTACTGCAAAACAACCTCATCTCTGCCCCACCAAAACCAATAAAAAGCACTAATAAAAAACTGTTTAAGATGGTATTAGGGGAATAGGAAAGCTCTTTGAGCTAAACTATCCAATTCTTATCCTTGTCATTTAAAAAATGTTCTTTTTACTGTAGAATGAGGAGAATTAATCTTCTGAATTAAAAAAAATTTTGCTGTAATCTTTTCATTTAAAAAATAATGAAAAAATTAATTAAAATCTAAACTACATGTTCTTGGCTCAAGAAATTCTTCATGAAAGAGAAAGTCTTTGAATCATTTCTTGGGTAAACAGTTCTGAGTAAAAGACATATTCACAGGGAAGTAAAGAATATTTGTTTATATTGAGGACTTGCTTCTCTTTCCAATTTCTTATTTGTGTTTTCAGATCGTTTTATTGATAACAGAACACTTTGATAGCTTTACCCAATTCCCTAATGAACATCCAATACAAAAGATTTGAAGATAACTTAGGGGGAGAAAAACAGCAAAAGTAATGACATACTATTAAATTTTATTAGTAAGAAAGTTTGGTTTTAGTGGAGGAAGAACTCCACTTTGGGAGAGTGCAGAAATTGACAGGTACTGATCCAGACCACCCCCTCACTTCCTTCTCAGTGTCCTCTACCACAGTGTGCTCAGCAGGTACTGAAGTCCTGAGTTCAATCCCCAGTAATCAGGACAGAATGCAAGAGAGCAGGACAGGACAGATCAGATCTGATCAGATCATAGGTGATTTCTATGAAGGTAAACTTCAAGATAGTATCTTCAAAAAAGTAAATTGAAAAGAATTTTCATCCTAAGTCAGACATAGCTGTTTTTTAATGAGATCAACTGGAAAGCTATAGACTTTTATAACAAACAAGCAAAAATCTGTAGTAACAGCTAACTCACATCTAGATTTATATTAACTGCGGGGCAATAAGATGTACACAGAAAAATGCTAACTAGAAGTACGTCAAAGCCAGGGTTAAAAAATTGAGGTCAAGATAATGAGACAAACTTAACTGACATACACTTTGCTGAGTCCAACGGAATCTGAGTTTCCAAAGTAAACAACCTCAAATGAAAATTAAATGCTTATCTTTAAAAACCAGAAAATCCCCCAAACCCAAAAATATTTTTACTTTGGGGTGTGGGGGGGAGCCAATACAGACATGCCATTGTGTTATCAAGGAATATACTGAGAATGCTTTTTTTTTTTTTTTCACCTTAAGACATCACCCCTGGGACATAAACACCACCAACGTACAGATGGCCTGAGTTACTCCCAAATGCAACTGTAATATTGCAACTTTAAATCATCTTTCCAGAGAATTAAACAAACAAGCAAATAAAAATTTACTCTAAACAGTAATCTTGTACTTAAAAATGTTCACCCAATTGGACACTGAACTCCTATGATTAACTACAACTGTAAAATATCCACCATATTTTGACTATGAATTCAGATAAATATACCAGCCCTATCAGACCTTACCAAGATAAAACATACACACATCACTTAGGTAAATGTACCCTCTCACTAGGAGCAGTGGTGGCTGGCTGGCCCTCTTATGTGACTTTGCCCCAGTGAAGCACAGTTTTCTTGCAGTTGGTTGAGTGATGTGTGCTCTCTAGAGTATTTTTTTTTTTTTTTTTTTTTTTGGTACCAGGAATTGAACCACTGAGCCACATCCCAGCCCTTTTTTGTATTTTATTAGAGATAGGAACTCACTGAATTGCTAAGTGCCTCGCCATTGCTGAGGCTGGCTTTGAATCCTCCTGCCTTAGCCTCCCAAGTGCTGGGATTACAGGCATGCACCCGTCTTGTGTTCTAGAGTTCTTATAAAATATAATGCTGCACTGAAAGCTAGATAAACTATAAAGATACCTCCTCTAGACTTCTACCCTTCCTTACTTCACCAATGCGTTTAAATTAGACTATGTATGCATGTGTTTCCATCACAAGAGCCAGTCTGGACTAGCCAATTGTTCCACCCCGGGCTTCCCCCAACCCGCACTGTCAGTCAACCACTGTAACAATGCTGTAAGTAAAAGTATCTCTCTTGTGTGAACAGTCTCCCTCAAAGGCACTATCTTATACCTGCTTACACACACACAGTTAAATATGCTTTTGTTGGCTATCCTAGGCACTTGAGCACTACAAACAATATGACTCATTTGGGAAAACATCTTCAAGAGGGAAGACAGTACTGACTGGGGGAAGGATCTATTGCATTTTCTTTTCTTTTTGGTACTTGGGGTCCAACCCAAGGCCTATGCATAGCTAGGCAAATGCACTACCACTGAGCTATACCTGCAATCAAAACCCATTGCATTTTCAAGGAAAGAAATTCAATTTTATAAACTTTATTTGGCAACAGGTTTTTTCATAGAATACTCTTGAGCAAAAAGTTCTTCAAATACATCTAATATATTCTAATGCATTTGATTATATATTTTCTATAACTATACTTGTTATGGAAAGAAATATACTAGCGTTTTAAAAAACGGAATTCCTATACTATTTATTACATGAATTCTTCACAGTGTGACATAACCAAAACACCCAAAACAAACATTAAGCTCTAGTATCTCTTAAATATTAAGAAAAGAGAAAGTAGTTATTGTTGTAGTGTAAAAATAATTAAGGTGGTATTTTAGAAGTATCTTCTTTTTTGAGTAAGAATTACTGAGTGTTATTACTGGCAGTATATTGCTCAGGCCAGATACTGAATGGACACCTGAATTAAGGAAAAGTAAAGATAGCTGCTCAGTTGATAAGGGTCCCAGACTCAGACATTAGTAGAGTTATATTAATTCATCAAATTTTCCAAGACACTATATGATCTCAAATACCTACATTAAAAAGAGAAAATGTTATTCAATAATCTGGATGTTTTGTTCATACAAGACAATTTTTGAAAAGTTAGAGGAGTTATGTTGTTTCAAATTAAAATTTCCATATTAAAACACCTCAGTGCATATTCGGATTTTAAATACATAATATTTGAACACATTGTTTACATAAATAATCTATCTGCATTTCTCCTTAAGTAGAAAAACAAAAACAGGGTTGAGGATGTAGCTCAGTGGTAAAGCACTTTCTTAGCCTACAGGAGGTCCAGGGTTCAATCTACAGTATTGCAAACCAAACCAAACACAACACATATACACACAAAACAACAACAACAAATTTTATTCAGCAGCCTGCCTCCCACAGCCATACACTGCACCTTTCTGAAACATCATTAGCTTGACCCTTGCTAATTTAACATTAATAAAATTCTGATGCAGCAGTCTCTTTTGAAGTTTATTATAATATCTTAACTAAAAAGGGCTGCCATAAAAATTAACAAGTATAAAAAATTGTATGAAAATATTTAGCCTGTCCAAAAAGTCCTTGATAAACTATAAGAAGACCTAAACCCCAAATCTTGCTTTAAGTAGCTAAGTTTGAAGCTGGGTAAGGGATACATTATGGCTCATTATAAATATTTACTTGAATGTGTAAAAAACCTACTCAGCCTTTTCCCTGGTAAAGCAGAATCTAGAGGTAAGCATTAGTGTAAGTTAGTGTAAGCATTTTCCTAATATTTCCTATAAGGACATAAGAGTGTTAAGTTTTCACTCATTTAAAATGTTCTGCAATTCATTAACAAATAACTAATGAAACTGACCTTCTCTCAGCTATACTGAATTGGTGAGATATTACTGCACATACTGTCATAGGACACACTCATCAGAATCCTAAAAGGATGCATGACAACTTTATAATGGTCAAAAAGAAACAAAAAAGAATCATAAATTGCAACCCTAGGGATTCATTTCCCCACTTTTAAGAATGCTATAACACCTCAGCAATGGCGAGGCACTTAGCAACTCAGTGAGACCCTGTCTCTAATAAAATACAAAAAAGGGCTGGGGATGTGACCCAGTGGTCAGAGTGCCTCTGAGTTCAATCCCCAGTACCAAAAAAGAATGCTGTAATACTTTCTGGGCCAACCAAAGTTGACAGGGAGTCAGGACTAAGGAACAGAAGTGAAAAAAATAAACACAAAGATGATAAACATGTAATTTCTGTTCTACCAAACAGGAACAATATCTCCAAAAGAGACAAGAATGAAACTTGAAACTTAAGTTTTTTAAAAAAATATATATTTTAGTTGTAGTCGGACACAATATCTTTATTTTATTTATTTATTTTTATGTGGTGCTGAGGATCAAACTCAGCGCCTTGCATGTGCTGGGTGAGCGAGTGCTCTTCTGCTGAGCCACAACTCCAGCCTCTAAATGTACATTTTTAATGCATCCCATATATCAGCAAAAATGCCAAAATCTAGTTTTTACCATCTTTTAAAAGAATTAAACTTACCAAGGATATATATTTAAAATGTGAAGAAAAAGAAAAAAAAAAAAAAACCCAAAGATCTTGCACGTCAGAATTTCTGCACAATGACCTATCAAAAAATAATAACAGTTCACTAAACCAATTAAAAAAAAACAAAAAAACAAACAAACAAACAAACAAACAAAAAAACCCCTGATGTTCTTTTTCCCTAGGCAAACTGAATATTCAGGGAAAATATCAACCTGAGTTATTGTAAATAAAGACTTACCCACACAAAACAGAAATACCAAGGGCTATACATACTGAAGCCACCAATCCCTTCCTGGCAACTCTAACTCAAAAAGGCATCCTTATTATTTGTTTCACAATTAGGCAATCCAATATCTAAACCTATGATCAAGTAATGACAGCTTCCCTTTCTCATTCAGTATTGTCTAGAAAATCATTCTCTGATAAAGGGTTACAATTATTGAAACTTTTGGTTTGCATTATTATATACAGTATCAGTATCTCTTGTAAAACAATGAATGAGTTTATCTGTATGAACTGACAACATAGGAAAATTCTTTCAAAAGCATGTAAAGCTCACAATTGGAAATATATAGGTCAAGGTGAGTATTATGAAATTACCATTTTCATACTACATCTTAATTATCTACTTAACATGAATGTTTCTAGATGATGAGGCTGAAATTTTGTCATCTTTCTCAATGACTCTTAATGTACAGTGCCTGAAACTAAATGGGATACCCTTGCCTGTGGTTAAGATTTGACATCATATTTAGGATCTTCCTTGCTAAAAGGTCACTAGAACATAAGACAAACTAAGATCCTGTTTTTTTTTTTTTTTTTTTTTTACTTTTTAAAACCAAAATTATGAGGTATAGAATCACTTCTGTGAATCTTTTTAATTCATAAAAGAGAGATGTTCCTTATTTTATGATGTGTATTCTCTGATTTTATTCATCTACATCAATGAATCCTCATTTTTTCTTTACCTCCTCAGTACCGAATTATTGAATAGCATCATTTCCAAACTGAGCTGAGTAAGCCTGTGGGAACCTGTGGGGTGAAAAGCAACAGTGTACCAGGAGTTCACAAGTAATGCTATGCTAGTATACAAATTTTCTGGACTTTATTTACTCTTCTGGAATTAGAAACACCAAGTAGGCTTATTAATAGCAGCTATTTAATGATTCCTAATCAGCAGGGGCCAAAGTGTAAACTCTTTGTAACTAAAGCTTTTCTGTTCTTTGTACTGGGTGTAAATGAAGTTAAATGACTATAAATTATAGACTATCTACATCCATATATATGTATTTTTTATCTTTATTTATTTCATTTTTATGTGGTGCTGAGGATTGAACCCAGTGCCTCACACGTGCAAGGCAAGCGCTCTACCGCTGAGCTATAACCCCAGCCCTACATCCATATTTGAAAGTACTGATTAGAATGATTTTTGGTATCATTTCAGCTTGTAATCATTTGGAAGTCAATTCTTACATAAATACTTTGAAATTAGATGTTTACTAACATGTTGTGCCATGTATTTTTACTTTATAATTTCTCATTTTTGAAAGCTGGTGTCTATGCAGCCAACTGTAGTGGATGTTCTAGATTTATTTTTTCTTTTATTTCCTTTTTAGAAAAATATTTTGCCAACATGGCCTGCTTTAGAAACGTGTAGACTTCTCATTTTCACCTGAAGTTCAGTTAAAGAAGATGGTCTGTGTCAGTTCTGAATTATAGCAGAATATATAGGGCTATATAGGAGTAAGGTCCTGGCCACTGTGCACATACTGGAATCCTATGAAAGTGTTATGTGTATTCTTCATCAGTCTAAGCAGCTCACAACAGTATAATCTACACAAAATAAATGTGTGGGAAAAATTAATCCTATTTTGTAGTTCCTACCCACCAGTATCCATTATCAATTATAAAACTTTAATATTTAATAACAATTTACTGTCTTATCATAACTAGGCCAAAGACAAGCAATTAATAATAATCAAACCTAAGGTATCAGAGACAATTTATGGATAACAATTATATTAGTTGTTTAAAACAGGCCTTAAGTGATTTGAAACAAAGAGCTGTGATGTTGGAGATGAGGAAAAAGCCAGTCTCCTGACCTTTTACAGATCACTGTAACAGAGCCACTGGGAGTAAAATCTTCTTTTCATTTGCTCAGTCCATTTAAGAAGAATAAAGCTCTTACCAGTGATGCTGCAGCTGTGCTCACCCTCAGCTTAATTACTGTGTAAGGCTGAGGGTTAATTAGTTGCCATTCTTAGCTCTATTTGTTGTTCCAATGAAGATTTGCATAAATATAAGAATGAAGTAACCAATACTTGATTTTCATTTGAAAGGTGACAGGAGGGGGAATGGCTCCCCTACCCTGACTGTTGATGTTTGTGGGTATCCTCTGACCAGATTTTCATTTGACCCGATTTGTAGATGCTGCCTGCCTGAAGAGTGGCAAAGAAGTCAGGATTGCTTATAAAGAAAGGCCCCTGTTGGTTCAGGCAGATGACAGGAGAGAGAAGTACAAGGAGCCAGGTTGGGGCCAAATGACTCCACCTACTCCCAGAGGAAGAGAGCCAAATCACAGATATTTTACAGATTATGCTGCTGGTATACCTAATTTTTGGCAACTAAAAAATCTTCATTTTGGAAAAATTCAAACATACTCAAAAAATAGAAAAAAATAGTGCCACAAATACCTATGTACTCATTGCTCAGAACCAACCAATTATAATGATCAATCTTTTTTGTTGTTGTTGTTTGGTACCAGAAATTGAACTTGGAGCACTTGACCACTGGGCCACATCCCCAGCCCTTTTTTTAAATTTTATTTAGAGACAGGGTCTCACTGAGTTGCTAAGTGTCTCGCCATTGCTGAGGCTGGCTTTGAACTTGCCTAAACCTCCCAAGTTGCTGGGATTATAGGCATGTGCCACCGCACCCAGCTATAATGGTCAATCTTGATATCTTCTATACCCCTACATAGCTCCAATCTTTCTGGACTATTCTGAAGCAAATTTCAGATAAAAAATTTTATTTGTAAACAATTCTAAAAGGGAAAGGCATGGAAACAATTTCATAATCACAATTCCATTACCATGCCTAAAATTTTCTGGCAAAAATTGAAATATCAACTTCTTTTTTACCCCAAATTGACAATTGTCTCATAAAAAGTCTGTGCTTGGGTGGTGGATTTTAAATGTGTTTAAAATGAAATCAGTTCATTATACTTTAGAAAGAACAGTAGCAGAGTAGGAAATTAGAGCTGAAATGAACAATAACAGCACAGCACAGTGGTGCGCCACTGAAATCCCAGCAACTGAAGAGGTGGAAGTAGGGGAATCTAAAGTTCAATGCCAGCCCCAGCAACTTAGAGAGGCCTTAAGCAACTTAGCAAGACTCTGCCCCAAAATAAAATACAAAAAGGACTAGGGATGTGGTTCAGTGGTTAAGTAACCCTGGGTTCAATCCCTGGTACCAAAGGAAAAGGAAAAATATAGTATATTTTTAGTCATTACTCTGTAAAGCATCAGGTACAGGAAAACTGTTTGGCTCCTTGTTTTAGCTCAAAAATACAAATGTCAGCCAATGTCAGTGTTCTCAGCAGAGCCTTCCCCCCACCCCCTTTTTTGGTGGTACTGTGGATCAAACACATGGCCCTGCAAATGATAGGCATGTGCTGTACCACTGAGCTATATCCCCAGCCCTGCACAGTTGATGATTTCAAATGGGGGTAAAATACTCATTTCTTATAGGTCTGAAGACCATAATATAAGCATATTTTAAATAATATTTAAAGAAACAGAGTACATAATAAAGATGATCACGTAACATCTAAGAGGTTAAAAAAACCACCTGCAAAACAGCAAAAATCAAAAAGTGACACAAAATAGAAATGAACTGCTATTGCATATATGTTGAATAATGACTTGAGAGTATTTACAAATAACAGCATTCTGTGAAAAATGGCAATGTGATTTCTTAGCTAAAACCTATTCACCAAGCAGAACCAAATCCAGAGAATCTGGGAGGCTGGTGGTGACCATTTGATCTTATCATCCTTTACTCCCTTTTGCTGCTCCTCTGTTTTTGACTGTGTTACAGCCAAACTATGGTACTCAGGAAATGTCTGACAAGTAAGAGTGTTTCATCAGGCTCAGTAACCACCACTATTTTTTTTTTAAATATTTGTTTTAGTTGTACATAATACATTTGTTTTTACGTGGTGCTGAGGATGGAACCTGGGCCGCACATGTACTAGGCGAGTGCTCTACCGCTGAGCCCACAACCCCAGCCCAGTAACCACCACTATTAAATGGTGGTTTAATAAGGCCAGCAGTTAGATTTACCTAACTGCACTGGGAACAGAATAAGTACTGGTGTATCCATCAATGGGCTGATTACATTTGGACTGAATGTTTGCCACCCAAGAGAAGCCACCATAAGAGATAACACAGTAGGCACTACTAATTCAGAATTAGGCTTGGATTATGAAATCCGAGAGTGTCAATGTTGATGTGGTGGGTGTTAGGGATTATTCAATACAATCTTCTTGCAATTAAATTAGACTGAGTGGGTATTTATCTATTGTATGCCCATTTGGTGTCTGAAACACTCTGGGAAAGAATATTAGCCACAATATTTTACTGTTTACAGAAGGCTTTCACATATGTCATCTCACTTTAAACCCACAGGAACCTAGTGATTTAGGTAGGGCTGGTAATAATATCCATTTTATATAAGAAACCATGCATGAGCAAAGTGAAGTGGCCTGCCCAAGGTCACACAACCAATAAATGGTGGAGGTGGTTTTTAAATCCATGTCTGCTGTCTATCCATATCATCCTAATAAGGATTGTAGCCACATCCTAAAAAAAATATAATATTTATTTTTAATGGGACAAAAACTCTCAAAAGAGACAAATGTAAATTATGAGAAAATTATTTAAAAAAAAAATATTTTTTGGTACCGGGGATTGAACTCAGCGGCACTCAACCACTGGGCCACATCCCCAGCCCTTTTTTGTATTTTGCTTAGAGACAGGGTCTCACTGAGTTGCTAAGTGCCTCGCCATTGCTGAGGCTGGCTTTGAACTCAAGATCCTCCTGCCTCAGCCTCCCAAGTGCTGGGATTACAGGCATGCACCACCGTGCCCGGCACGAAAAGATTTAAAAATTATTTTATGTAGGGATAAGTGTGAGAGCATATATTAAGTTAGTTAAATATGTATCGTCATGCAAGCACTACTTTTGAAGCGATCACATTTCTCTTGTTAAAGTAACTACAGATTCAGTAACAGGACAATCTATTCATATCCATCAAATATATACCTGTGATAATTTGAAGATAGCTTAGACTGAAGTTCAATTTAAATCTAAGAAGGAAAAAACCTACAGAGGTTTAAAGTGTAATCAGATAACTGTATAAAAGAAGTCTATTAAACAAAAGAATGGATTTTTTGACTTGTTTAAGAAAACTTTTTAATCTAGAAATGTCAACCTTCATAAAAGTGAGGTGACAATTAGGAAACCTTTTTATAATGTGTTTCAGTGCAATAAACTAAATGTCAGCATGATTTTACAAAAACTATCCCATTCTCATGCTGAGATAGGTTGTCTCTAGCTTTAAGTGGCATTATTATTTTTAGACTACTTTTTACTATTAATAGTATTATTTTCACTAGTCATGACACATGGTTGTTAAATATCAGCTACTGGAGAGAGTGAGGCAGGAGGACAGCAAGTTCAAGGCCAGACTGGCTGGCTGGCCATCTATATATCTATGCATCCAACCATTCATCCATCTATTCATTGTACTAAGGAATGTACCCAGGAGTACCTTACCACTGAGCTACATCCCTAGTCCTTAAAAAAAGAACTTGAAAAAAGAGTCTTGCTAAGTTGCCTAGATTGGCCTCAAACTTGGAATCCTCCTGCCTCAGTCTCCCAAACTGTTGGTATTACAAACATGAATCACCATGCCTGGCTTTTTTTTTTTTTTTTGGCTGTGCTGGGCAATGAACCCAGGGCCTTTGCACAAATAAGGTAAGCACACCTCCACCACTGACCTACATCCCCAGCTCAGACTAGGCAACTTAATGAGACCCTGACTCAAAAAAAAAAAAAAAAAAAAAAAAGCATTATTTTCAAAATGTAGTTCCTTAATTAATGTGATCATGCTTTAGTCTTTTAGTCAGGAGTGATTTTTCTTCTTTCTTTTTTTTTTTTTTTTTTGTAGAATGCATCTATAATTTTCTGAGACACAAAACCCCAAACAAAATTAACTCCCCCAAACCCTTCAAAAAACCCACTAGTACACTTAACAATAATCTTTTAAATGAGAGACAGTATTGGAGGAACAAATCCACTCACTCCTTCAAGCAGGAATTCCTGAGTAAGAATTCACAAGATTCTCACATAGAAGACTCTGGGTAACAAACAAAAGAGCCTTTGCCTTCTTGCAACATTACCTCTGAGTGAAGTTATACACAATCAAAGAGACAAATGAGACTGAAATGGGAATAATATGACTAAAGAAAAAGATCAGTGGCTGGCATGGTGGTACATGCCAGTAATCCCAGTGGTTCGGGAGGCTGAGACAGGAGGATGGCTAGTCTCAGTAAAAAGTGAGGTGCTAAGCAACTCAGTGAGACCCTATTTCTACATAAATACAAAATAGGGCTGGGGATGTGGCTTAGTGGTCGAGTGCCCCTGAGCACTGGTATACCCTCACCCCACACCACCATCCCTGAAAAAAAGAAAGAAAAAAATCCATGTACATTTGTAAGATTGGAATTCACTATCTGGGGTAAAGTATGAATTAATTTAAAAAATATTTTATAATAACCTTACATAATTTCTTTTGGTATTAAAAACAATTTGTAACATTAAGACATTTTAGGGGCTGGGGTTGTGGCTCAGTGGTAGAGCCCTAGGCTAGCACGTGTGTGGCCTGAGTTCGATTCTTAGCACCACGTAAAAAAAAAAGGCATTGTGTACAACTAAAACAAATACATAAATATTTTTAAAAAGACATTTAAAATATATTACAATTTTAATAAATTATTTCACATTTCTTCACTAAAGAAGTTTTTACTACTAAAAATTAACAAACATGTAAAAGTAGAAGAGTTCATTCATAAACATAGAAGGTAGGATTTCATACAATATTAAGGTTACTAATTAAATAGTTAAAGAAAGAATGTTCCCATTGAGAACATCAATGAAAACCTTATAACAACTTTGGATTTAAATTAACCCAAATATGTAAAAAAAAAAAAAAAAAAAAAAAATCAGTGCTTGGTTTGTCTTTTACTTTGAAGAAATTAGTGAAAGACAACATACTTACACATCTAGGAGACCACAGAACTAAGAACTTTCAGTGTTAAGCACAGCAGTAAGTCACAAAGACCTGGCCATAAATTCTCCAGTTTTCCTGGGAAGTTGTATTTCCTAGTTCAGGACCATTCAGCTTTTTTGTTCTAATAGCTTGTCAGGATGCATGGTTATTAAGACGCCAAAAGGTCACATCTGTGTGGTACTGCCTGGTTGTAATCAGATTTTAATAGCCCACATTTCTCAATTAACATCTTCTGGTAGGCATCTAATTAAAGATTAAGCTGTTCAATTTAAATTTTTATTATTATTTGGCAGGAGAATTTAATACATTCTTTAAATGCACTTTTTCATCTAAAATGATTTTTTCATTAATTTTTATCACATTATGCTTTTTTCCTTTTGGGCAAATAATAGATCTTGAAAAGAAAAATGAGAAGACTCAAGAAGAAATTAGTTATATACTATGTAAACTTAAAATCAATAATTATAATAGTAGAAGTGGTGGCATTAGTAACAATAAACAAGTTCCAAGGTTTGGTATTTAAGTCTTGAAAAGTGCCTATCCAATACTAATTTGAAGTTTCTTACCAGGGTTGCAATCTGTAAGAAGTGAGCAGATGGAGAGAAGGACTTTAGAGATGGTTAGGGCTGGACTCCAGTTATCTTTCAGGATGTCCAGACAGATCACACCTTGGCTGTTAATATTACAGTGATAGATTCTTGTTCGGAAGGTAACCTAGAAGAAAATGTAAGTTGTTATTTAAGTAAACACATCGTTTATTAAACAAAATAGTCCAAGACACTGGTTAAAATCTACCTTGATTTTCCTTAGATACACATGAGAATAATCAATAAACAATAATCAACATTCAAAACCTGTCATCCAGGGCATAAAAAATGCCAACAACAAAATCAGGATATTCTACTTCTGATGAAGAGTCCTATTATTTAAGTAATGTTCTGGAGACTGAATTTACACTCAATGCAGTTATAAGAATATTCATGAGGTGAAATATAATTCTGATCTCCAAAAAATTTCAAAGAAAACTTTGGTTGGATTCCAATTATTTTAAGAATTTTGTACATTTATAACACTCAAACACCAAAAAAGCATGAGGATAACTAATACAATGAAAATAAATGTTATAACATGGCTTTAAAACATGAACTAGGGCATGTATGTAAATAACTGGCTAGATTACAGAAGTATGTGTTATAGTTGTAATTTACTATTTTAGTTAAATTAATATAGTAGTTATATATAATTTACAAACTTTTCCTTATTGAACTCTATACTTTGAATGTAATATTAGTACAGCCTACCTTTTCCCTATGATAGCAAGATTACCACTATACTTTCCTTATATAATTTTGAATCAGTTATACCATCTTTAAAAATAATTTCAATTGAAAATATTCCAAATCACTTTTAGCCATGTGAGCCTTTTATAAACATCAATAAGATTTTATGCTACTTATTACTATTATGATTATAAATATTCTCAAATTGATAAGTTGAAATATTAAAAACAAAACAAAACAAAACAACCTTGGTGTTCTAAAGACCAGTCTTCTGGTACCCTAAATTCAAAATGGTTATGGATCAAGGAAAAACAAAAACAAAAACAAAAACCCACACAGGACAGATCCCTGTAGGTGCCAACACCCCACCAGGGAATTCAGCACCCAAACACCAAACACCAATATATTTATGTAATTTATATGATGTCAAATCTCACAAATCAACAGTTGTTGAACAACACAGCAGTATTCTTGGGCTAGATTAAGACTCAAGAGCTGCCTTTTAGGCATCATGCCAGGCCAAATAACCTTTACATCTCCCCCCAGATACATACCTCAAATACTTAAGAAATATTGAAGAGAATATAACCAACATTCTTTAAAATGCATAACTGAATCTGCCAGGGGAATCCCTAGAGGCCAAAAATGACAAACAAAAATTATAGTACCAGTGGTGTGGAGTGGAAAGGGAGAGAGTGAAGGATGGTACTCAGTTTTAATAGAATGGAGGTTTGTGTTTTCATGCCTTCATGGAGGAAAAAACGTGAAATCTTAGGCCTATATGTAGCAAGAGGTTTGAACTAAGACCCTTTACATAAATTAAGACACATAGTTTTTCAGTAAGTAAAGGATGGACTTGAAGAGACAGGTGTTATAGGAGAGACAGCAAAGAAACTTGTCAGAGAAAACCTGGGCTCTGGGTTGGGGAGAAAAATGAATCCCTGAGTTTTTTTTTTTTTTTTTTTTTTTTTTTTTTTTTTTTTTAGGTACCAGAAATTAAACCCAGGGGTGCTTAACTACTGAGCTATATCCCCAGCCTTTTTTTTTTTTTTTTTTTTTTTTTTTTTTTTTGACACAGGGTCTTGCCCTGTTGCTTAGGCTTGCTAAGTTGCTGAGGCTGGCCTTAAACTTGCAATTTTCTTGCCTCAGCCTCCCTAGATGTTGGGATTACAAGTATGCACCCACTGTGCCTGGCTTTTTTTTTTTTTTTTCTTTTTCTTTTGGCGGCAGCGAGGGCTAGTGGGGGATCTTGATAAATTGCCTCAAACTTGCAATCTTCCTGCCTTATCCTCCCAATTAGATGGGATTAAAGGCATGAGCCACCATGTCTAGCTTTCCCTGAGAATTCTAAACCATGGACAAATATAATAGGAAAATACTAACTCAAAAGAATTTAAATGACTACAAGTATATGTTTAAGGCAAAAAGTACCTTTAGGAATAAAGAGAGTCACTATATGATGATAAGATGAACCATTCGTCAGGAAAATAACCAATAGGAATCTGTTGTACTTTACAATATGGCCCAAAATATACAAAGTAAAAACTGGCAGAATCATAGAAAGAAAATGACATATCTTCAATCACAGAAGAACATTTTCATTATAGTAACTAATAGGTCAACTAGATCAAAAATTAGTAAGGATACTGAAGACTTTAATAACCAAATAAGCAAAATCAAGGGACTGAATGGAGATAAATTTGTACATTGAACAATTAAAGAATACATATTCATACATATAATAAACATAAAAATTGATCATTTGCTAAGCCTGAAAGGAATATTAAGATACTTCAAATAATTGATATTAAGACTATAATGTAGGGGCTGGGGCTGTAGCTCAGAGGCAGAGCACTTGCCTCGCATGTGTGAGGCATTGGGTTCAATCTTTAGCATCACATAAAAATAAACAAAGAAAAAAGAGGTATCTACAGTTTCAAACATATATTAGAAAGGGAGAAAGACAACTTGGAAAAATAGAAGAATTAACAGAGTAAACTCAGGAAAGAAGAAATAAAGACATGAACAGAATTTAATGAAACAGAGAATACCTAATAATTTTAAAAATTTCCACAGAGAAGTCATACTGCCTCCCACCTTAAGTGCTAAAAGAAAAAGAAAAATATTTTTATGATCCAATGTAAATGATGAGAGGTTTATATTTATCTAACAGTATTTTAAAACTTCTCTGATAGGACTGGGGTTGTGGCTCAGTGGTAGACTGCTCACCTAGCATGTGTGAGGCACTGGGTTTGATTCTCAGCACCACATATAAATAAATAAATAAATAAAATGAAGGTCCATCAATGACTAAAAATATATTTTAAAAAACTATCAGATATTGATTAGTTTACTGAGCTAATCCTTAAAAAAACTTAATGAGTGAAGTTTTATTGCATCCACTTTAAAAATCAAGAAACTGAGGCACAGAGAGGTTAAAGAACTGGCTCAAGGGTTCACATGTGGTAAAGGATATAGCCAGAATTTGCACACAATTTTGCTGATCCAAAAGTTAATTTTCTAGTACTCAGCCTCTATGCCTGTTTTTTTTTAATAATTTGGAATAATTATGATATCAATATAAGAAATAACACAGAGAAAACACCTATATCCTTCACTCAATTGTGCTCAATAGTAACATTTTGTGTAAATATAGTATAGTACAGAAAACCAACATTAATACAGTCCATTGACATTTCCTAGATTTTACCAGTTTTATATACACTTAGGCACACATGTGTATTTAGTTCTATGCTATCTTATTAGACGTTTATTTGAAATACCCTTAATGTTACATTTTGATAGCCACAATTATCATCTTTTCTTACTTCTTTAATTCCTGGCAACCACCCACAACTCTGTTTCTTATCTTTATAACACAGACACTGCAAGAATGCTTTAGAAATGAAATTATATACTATGTGACCTTTGAAATTGGCTTCTTTCAATTAGCATAATTCCCTTGAGAGCCACCCACTGTTCTTTGTCAATAATCTATTCCTTTTTGTTGCCGAGTAGTATTCCATGATATGGATGCACCAGTTTAACCATTTACCCACTGAAGGACATCTGCATTTCAATGAAAAACCCAAATGTTTTTCCTACTCTCCATTCAACACAAAACACTTCCGTGACCAAATATGGGGCAAAGTTTACTCCCAACAAATTTTCTGATGCCAGTTGGGTTAATTCAATTTTGACAACTATCAACTTGGAGTCACAGTAGGATCCCACACATTAAAGGTCCAACAAGACTGTCTCCTGTTTCAGATGGCAATCTCAACTCTGGGCCTCCAGAACTTCAGATCCACTACCTATAAATGGGGTTTTCATGACTTCCTCCTTGGATCCAATCATTTGCTACAGCATCTTACAGAACTCAGATAAGTGCTTATCTGATTTGTTATGAAGGATATTACAAAGGATATAGATGAAAGGCCAGACAGAAGAGATGCACAGGGGAAAGATAGTGGAGTTTCTATGCTCACCTGGGGTATGCCAACTTCCAGGAAGTCAGTAAGCCAGAAGCTCCCTGAACCCTACACTTTAGGTTTTCTTTTCTTTTTTGGGTACCAGGGATCGAACCCAGGGGTACCTAGCCACTGAACAACATCACTAGCACCACCCCCTCCCCTTTTGAGACAGAATCTTAGTAAGTTACTTAGGGCCTCACTATGTTGCTGAGGCTGGCTTTGAACTTGGAGATCCTCCTGCCTCAGCCTCCTGAGTTGCTGGGTGTACTTTAGGGTTTATAATACAGGTTTCATTACCTAGTCATGATTGATTAAATAATTTACCGCATACATATATTTCTCTTTAGAAATTACAATACTACAGGATTATTTCCAGTTTTTATTAGAAATAAAGCTGCAATGAACATTTGTGTTTTTGCATGAACCTAGGTGTTTATACCTCTGGGATAAGTGCCCAAGAGTGTAGCTAACTGCTGGATCACATGAAAGCTCATATTTAGTTTTATAAGAAACTGTCATACCTTTTCCTAGAGAGACTTGAATCATTTTATATTACTATTATCAATATGATCCAGTTTCTTGGCATCCTTGCCAGCATTTGCTGTACTGCCATATTTTATTCTAGCCATTCTGGTAGGATGTAGTGATTCCTCACTGTGGATTTAATTTGCCATTTCCCCAACTGCTAACAACATTGAACACCTTTTCATGTGCTTATGTGCTATCTGGCTAACCTCTATGGTTTGTCCTGTCTTTTCCCATTTTCTAATTAAAGACTCCCTTCCTTTCCTCCCTTTTTCTTTTTTCTTTTTTTTTTTGGTTTATTTATTTTTATGTGGTGCTGAGGATCGAACCTAGTGCCTCACACATGCCAGGCAAGTGCTCTACCACTGAGTACAACCCCAGCCTTCCTCCCTTTTTCTTTCCCCTCCCTTCCTGTTGACTCTTAATAGTGTTTTAAGTGGAAACATTTCATAAACACAGAAACAGGTATAGCTGGACAAAAAATAATAAGCATGATTTTACAAAGAATTCTGTGAATGTTTTGGACAGACAGTGTTTGATACTTGAATGTTTAATAATGCTACTAAAGAAAAGGATCTACTTTGGTGAAGTTGGTCAATTTCTATCCTGATAGCTGTTATTGAATTAATTAATAGGTGTTATTGAATTAATTAATTAATTGGCACATGGACTGTTCCTACATGTTCTAATGCTTTAGATTCCCATAACTACCTTTCAAAGGTGGAAAAAGTCATGATCCCAGAGTTTTAAGAAGTGTATTTACCTATTGTAATAAGCCACAATCTCTTCAGGGTTCCTTCATCATATTCCTACTTCTATTATCACACTTGCCATGGGACCTTCTCACCACACTGTGATTTAGTCATAAAAGTGTTTTATTTCTACTGATGTCCAGTGCAGTGCCCATAAAGAAAAAGCTCACTGTTTGTGGAGCAAATGTCAATCTATCATAGGTTAGCACTCAAACAGACAAGTACATCCCTGAAGGATTGTAGCATCTTTTAGTTTTTAGATAAAAGAGCATTTTAGAAGCACAATTTAAGAGTAAAAGCTGGAAAACTGGGGAGAATATCTGAGGAAGCAGAAAATATTTTGAACATTTTTCTGCCCTCTGCTACTTTACCAAATTTTCCTGCAAATTATTATTTCACCAGAGATTTCATAAAAATTAAACTGATAATATAGTAAATATTTAGTAGGCACTCAATATGTGCCACAAACTCCAATATAATTAAATCTTTTGCCTTGTATGAGAGTGAGGCCCTGGGTTCAATCCCCAGTACTGTGAGATACATAACATACATATAATGTGGCCTGGTTATACCAGCAGATATATTCCACAACCAAGGAACAAAACTCACTATAAAAGCTTTTGAAACAGCCACCATTCTCTTTCAGACCCTATCAACAAACCTACAGGAAATGAGAGAATATATGCGAACTGATAAGGGACTGTCTGCAGTAGTTAGATACTAGTCACTTAGAAATTAGAAATGCTGTTTTGAATACTGATAAATAGCAAAGGATTTGCAACTCTCAGAGGGAGACTGAGAAAGCACTCCACCCTCCAACACCAAGACTGCTCTGATCTCTGACTCAATTTACCAGAAAGCCCATCACATTATCTTGCACAGCAGACTGGGCAGTTGTACCTTCTTCACTTTATATTCCTTACAAAGAAGTAAATGAGAAAACAAAACAAAACAAAAAAGCCTGCAAGGCAAATTCCAGTTTCATTATAGTGGTTTTATCCACTGAGTTCCATATATCAAATAACCTCTACCCACATATATACCACTTATAGCTATATTTGAAGCACAGCTTAACAGTCATTATTCCTCAAGGAGAAGAGATAATCTTTTATATCATTTTCTATAAATAAGGAAACTTCAAAAACAAGATTTGAATATGGTGATATAGAAAACTTATTTATCTAGAATGGCTAATTGCCAGATGGCTCTGGATAAGAAAAGTTTTAATGTACATGTGATATACACAACCACCAGGCATGTAAGTATATATGTGCAATAGAATGATGTCCCTCCCTCAAAAATGTTCACATTCTAATCCCTAGCACCTGTGAACGTTACCTCATATGGTAAAAGGAACTTATGATTAAATTTAGGATTTTGAGATTAAATGATTTTCTTGAATTATTTGGGTAGGCCCAATATAATCACAAAAGTCCTTATAAGATAGATAGGAAGATTAGAGTCAGTAATAGGGATGTGGTAAGTGATATGAAGAAGAGGCCATGAACCAAGGAATACATTTGGCCTCTAGAAGCTGGAAAAGGAAGAAAATGAATTTTTTCCTGAAGCCCCCCAAAAGAATTCAGCCATACTAACATCCTGATTTTAGTCTTCTGACCTTCAGACCTACAAGATAATAAATTCATATTGTTTTAAGCTACCAAGTCTATCGTAATTTGTTAGAGCACCAATAGATATTAATACAACATGAATACGTATTTACTAGTTGCTTCATTATTTTAAAATAAAAAGTACCTTAAACTGAAACTGTGCTATTTTTGTACTTCACAAAATCATCTCTCCTTAAAAATAATTTAAGAAATCAGGTGCAATGGCACATGCCTGTAATTCCAGCGACATAGGAAGCTGAAGTAAGATCTGAAGTTTGAGGCCAGCCAACAACTTAATGAGACTCTATCTCAAAATAAAACAAAAAGAGATAGGGATTTAAGTCAGTGTTAAAGTACCCCTGGGTTCAATTCATTAACAGTGAAATAGCTAGCAATTCTTTATGTTAACTATAACATAAAAAGAATAAGTAGTGACTAATCTTAGATGAGTCACTTTTCTACTCTAAGCCTCTATCTCCTATAAAACAAGGGACTTAAACTAAATTAATTTTAAGATCCATTCTAGTTCCAAAATTCAAGAATTGGATTGTGGAAAGAATATCTGGGATTGGGAATCAGCTGGACTTGAGCTGGCATCCTTGATTTTAGATGAATCATTTAGCATCTTGGAGGTTCACTTTCCTTATTTGTGAACAGGAAAAAGTAACAGCTTTCCACCTAGTGGCTGTGAAGACTAAAAGCACACAATTCTCATACCTGGTACTCATACCTGGTACTCAGCAGGTATCCAATCAATCCTCTGTCCCCTCCCTCACCTCCCCTATGTACAAGATTATTTGAGGATGAATGTGTTCATATTACCTGGTTTTTAAATGTGTTCTCTTTATGTACACTCTTGCTCAAGGTTATAGACAACATTCATATATAGATAAAAAGTGGTTTTTGTAAGGAGACAGAAATCATGAAGTTTTAGTACAGAGAAGAAATTGTGTGTGTGTGTGTGTGTGTGTGTGTGTGTGTGTGTGTGTATGGTGCTAGGGATTTAACTCAGGGGCACTCGACCACTGGGTCACATCCCCAGCCCTTTTTTTGTATTTTATTTAGAGACAGGGTCTCACTGAGTTGCTAAGTGCCTCGCTATTGCTGAGGCTGGCTTTGAACTTGTGATCCTCCTGCCTCTGCCTCCTAAAGTGCTGGGATTACAGGCATGCGCCACCACGCCCAGCGAGAAGAAAATATTTAAAAAAATTTTTTCAACAAACTGATTCTATACATAATTTAGAAAAATAAAATAAAAATATTTTAAAGTAAATAAACATTTCCTAGGTGGAAAACTAGTTCTGATAATGACATTAAAAATAACCATTTAGCCGGGCGCGGTGGCGCACGCCTGTAATCCCAGCACTTTGGGAGGCTGAGCCAGGAGGATCGCGAGTTCAAAGCCAGCCTCAGCAATGGCGAGGCACTTAGCAACTCAGTGAGACCCTGTCTCTAATAAAATACAAAAAAAGGGCTGGGGATGTGGCCCAGTGGTCTAGTGCCGCTGAGTTCAATCCCCGGTACCAAAAAAAAAAAAAAAAAAAAAAAAAAAAAAACCATTTAGCCAGGTGCGGTGGTGCATGCTTGTAATCCCAGTGGCTTGCGAGGCTGAGGCAGGAGGACCTCAAGTTCAAAGCCAACCTCAGCAACAGTGAGGCACTAAGCAACTCAGTGAGACCCTGTCTCTAAATAAAATACAAGAATGGGTTGGGGATGTGGCTCAGTGGTTGAGTGCTCCTGAGTTCAATCCCCAGTAACCCGCCCCACAAAATAACCACTTAAAAATATATCTATATTTTCAGTACTGGGGATTGAACCTAGGGCCTTACACACACTAGGGAAGCTCTCTATCACCGAGCCACACCCCCAGCCCAAATATCATTGTTCAATGATAACCTCTGATTTACACATAGCTTCCATTAAAAAAATTGTTTTAAAATCAGGAGATTAATAAATGGTACTAAGATTTTACTGAGGAAGTATAAAATCATTGAGAAGTAAGAAATACATTCTTCTTATTTTCCATGGAGACCCCCAAAAGAATTATTTGGAATATGTGCCATGAACCAGTGAATCATAGAACAAAGGTCCTAAAATAGCAATTCAAATGGATCTTTGCCTTAGGCTCACTGTGAAACTGTAGTGTATTTGAACAGTTTGACAGTACACACTTAAAAAATGTTAGTACCACCCATTCTTGAGATTTCAAGGGCTCTTTTCTCAAAACTGATTTAAGAGCACTATGCCAATATCTTCCACACCCTGTGTTTAGTTTTATTTTGTGGTACTGGGGACTGAACCCAGGGCCACATATATGCTAGGCAAGTGCTCAGCCCCAAGATTATTTTTCAGTATTAGTGATGCAATAAAAACTGGAAAATCTACTATCGTGAAGAGAATCAAAAATCTTAAAAAAATATGCATGTGTAAGAAATTTACTTAGCAAAACAAAACACCCTTTTCTCTTTCCTCCTGAAATAATTAAAATATATTTGGCCCTTGAATAACTGGCAATAAGAAATTAAAATTAACCATCCCTTATAAACCTTAATACATAAAGATGATACCTACCCAGCTGTGAATGCTGCATGCTAGAGCATGATGCGAGACAGAGCTTGTTTTTTTTTTTGGTTAAACTTTCAAGTAAATCAATTTAAATGATTAAAAATAAAAAGACTTTCAGCTAGTGGCAAGAGGATCTGTGCCAGGAGTTCAAGACCAGTGTGAGCAGCATGGTGAGATCTCCATCTCAAAAGAAAAAAAAAAAATGTTGGGGATATAGTTCAGTGGTAGGGTAGGGCATTTGCTTAGCTTGCACAAAATCCTGAGTTCAATCTCCAGTACAACAAAAATAGTTTTAAAAAGCTTTCTATAGATATAGAATAATAAGCAACTAGAAAATTTCCTCATCACAAGTAGTAAATCTCTTGGGAGATGGGATCATCTTAGGTAATTTCTAAGTGCCCTTTCCTACAAAACAACAACAACAACAACAACAACAAACAGCAGATGACTCCCAAACGCCTGAAGGCAGGGTGATTGGTATGACTTGATCCAAATTTGTGTTTTTTATTAGTGATTTCTTCTTTCTTTATACTTTGTATTCCCTTTTCTCTTTAAACATTCATTTGGATCTCTTGACTTGTTCTATTGTCTGAAGTTTCAGAAATGTTATTCCAGCTAATTCTCCTTTATGCTAGATTCTATCGTAGTGTAGATCGTTATCCTTCAGTATAAGTTCACCCTCAGTGTATATTGTTTAGTTTTTGGTTGAAGTGTTACATTCCTGAATCTTGGAGTGTTTTGCTGTTGCTTTCACAGATTTCAGGGATAATGTTAGTTTGAGGTAAGATGGTACCATATATACACCAATATAAAAGGTAAAAATTATATCCCTTAGGAAAAGATGATTTGATTTACATTGAAATCTTTACAAAAATCTCTTATATTATAGATGATATGCCATTTATTTTGAACAAGATACTGTGTGGTAAACTTACAACAGCCTACAACTAGTTCAATCAATGCCTGTTTAGTATGCATAACAGGAATATCCTTCCTTAATCTGTTGGGGGGGGGCAGATATCAGAAATTTAAAGAAGCTCTAGGATTTTGGCATTCCTAGGAATATAAATTCAACATCTGGATTTTTATTGTTGTTGTTGTTATTGTCATACTGGGGAGTGATCCCAGGGGCACTCTACCACTGAGCTACATCCCCAGTCCTTTAAGTTAAGGAGTTTAAAAAAACCTGGCTATGAGTTTTCTACAAATAAGCTTTTATGGTATGTGACAAAATTTTCCAGTAACAATCATAATGGAATTAAAAAAATTCTGAATCCCAAACAACTGAAGTGAAAATGAAAATGACCTGGTATCTGAACTTAAACAGGTACACAAAGAATCTTGTAAACATTTCCAGAATTTTAATTCATTAAGCACATATACAATATGTGCATCAAAATTAGAATACAAAGCTTTCTTAACCTTCCCACAAAGTTTTCTTAATCTTAATCTAACAACATTTATTAATTAATATTGTATAGACAAAGCTGGGCACGGTGGTGCACGCCTGTAATCCCAGCACTTGGGAGGCTGAGGCAGGAGGATCGTGAGTTCAAAACTAGCCTCAGCAATGCAAGGCTCTAAGCAACTCAGTGAGACCCTGTCTCTAATAAAATACAAAAAAGGGCTGGGGATGTGGCCGAGTGGTCAAGTACCCCTGAGTTCAATCCCTGGAACCAAGAAAAAAATAAATATATATATAAATATATATTTATAAAATAAATATATATATAAATATATATTTATAAAATAAATATATATATATAATATAAATATATATATATATTGTATAGAGAAGACAACACATGTCCAATTACCTTTCATCTCTTAAATAAGACAAGTCATTTTGACTTTTTAAGTGTGAAAATGTCTCATACATAACAATTAGGAAGCACAATAGCTGAGATACTTAATGGATTCCATGTATATAATAAATGCCTGGCCATATGACATTTGTTGTTAAAGACAGTGACATAAACCCTTTTAAAAATTTTATTTGCTTTTATTTATAATCTTATGCTATCGAAGGTAATTTTGTAAGATATAATGTATCTGTAGATATGTAAATGAAATACATGAACTTCCTTCATCTTTATGGAAAGTAATAAATTTCATATTTGTAAACATACAAAGTGGCAGTTATTTATCTTAAGACATTAATAAACCAATACATACACAATATGAGGTATTTGTTACAACTAGCTAGAAGTGACAATTTGCTTTTTGTTTTTTTTGGTACCGAGGATTGAACTCAGGGGCACTTGATCATGGGGCCACATCCCTAGCACTCCCTCTTTTTTTTGTATTTTATTAGAGACAGGGTCTCACTGAGATGCTAAGTGCCTTGCCATTGCTGAGGCTGGCTTTAAATTCGCGATCCTCCTGCCTCAGCTTCCCAAGTGCTGGGATTACAGGCGTGCGCCACCATGCCCAGCTGACAATTTGTTTTTCATATAGCCCACAACAGTATAGAAATAAAATATATTTTAGCATGATCTAAAAACAATGACTAATTCTGTTAATGATACAGTAAATTTACAGCCATTAAAGAGTTGGCTGATAAATGGGGTTGTGGCTCAGCAGTAGAGCGCTTGCCTAGCATGTGCGCGGCACTGAGTTTGATTCTCAGCACCCCATAAAAATAAATAAATAAAATAAAGGTATTGTGTCCAACTACAACTAAAAAAAAAAGAAAGAGTTGGCTGAATGCCCACTTTCTTGGCGAATGCTATGTAACACACAATAGAGACATTCTTTGAAAGTGATAGTCCTTAAGTACCATAAATTCCCAAACTTTGCATGCATACCAAAGAGGATAATCATACTTCTTCCTTATGTTTATTCAATGATCTTTTAAAATATTTTATATGTATATCACAGAAATTTGTAACCAAAAATAATGAGAATTAAAAAAAAATCACACTATGTTTATGTGTTAGAAACTGTTCTAAGTGACTTGCATTTATTACACAATTTAATCTTCAAAGTCACCCTGTGAGGTGGTGTAATTATTACTTTCATATAACAGATAAAGTAACTGAGACATGGGTTCAGAGGAATTCAAATGCTTTCTCAGAATTAAGTCAATTCCAATAATAACTAGAGAAGTTATAAGAAAGAAAATATGAAATAAACGAAAATAGACAAACATACAAGAAAATTCATACCCCAAACTTTTTTTTTTGGGGGGGGAAGGAGTGAATTTTATCCATTCTAGATGTCAACAGTTTAGACAGCAAAGCTAATAATGCAGGGGTTCAACAGCTTTCTTAGACTGAGTTCTAATAAAATGAGAATGCATGTAAAGTGTTGACCAAAGAGAATAAATGTTCAATAATAATCACCATCGCTATTACTGTTCTTATTATGCCAAATGACCTATCAGCTTTGTGAGATTATGGAAGACAAGAAAAGCCAAGTCAGTAAAAAAATAAAATTGTTTTAACATATCATGAAAACTATCACTAATTACATTTGTCCAATTTTTGAACAATCTAAATCTCAGCATTCAGAATATACTAGTGAATGCTGGTTAATGAACTGACCTGATACTCATGATAGTGTACACTAAAAAAGACAGCTAACCAGGTAACTTACCTGAAAATAAAAAAAGGATATTTTAAACTTTTATTAATAGTTGAATGCTTTTAGTTTGTTTTATAGGCATGACTAATACTGTGTGATAATCTGAATTAGATTCTAAACTAGAAATAATGATACTGTATAAGTCTTCTGAATAAAGGGATACACTAATTAAAAAAAAAAAAAAACTTGGTAAAGTGGAAGAAAACATATTTATTTCTCCAAGCTCATTAATTCTATTTGAGACTGTGCTGATTACAGATGTACTAAACCTGGCATGAAAATGTTGGTTTTCTCAGAAATATTTAGAAAATATTGCAGTCTGATTGGAAGAATGAAGGGATGAATACTGAATGAATGCCAAACTAAGGTCTCAAATCCTATAGTTTTTGATCAGGGGAGTGCTATGATGAAAAGATATTTTAGGAATTTGAAAGAGGACTGTTATATAATGTTCCTTCTTAAATTCTTGTGGAGTAAGTCCTTTGTGGTAGGTGACATCCAAATTCACAAAATGGCATTTATCAAATCAATATCATGGAAACTTCATGTCTATATTGTCTTAAAAGATGACCAAGTCAAAAGAAAAATGAATACAGAATGTAAAGGGAGGGGGGGGGGAAAGGAGAAGAATGGAGAAAAGAAAGGCAATTCAATCCATAATGTGAAGCACATATGGAGAAATGAAGGAACCAGGCACTGTGGGCAAAGAGCAAACAGAATTGACTGAAAAACTAATTTTGGTTATGGAGTTGACCTGTTGAGAAGATGAGAGAGAGTAAGGAAGACAGCAAATATGTAAAGGTAAGCATTCTGATGCGAGAGGTCAAAGTATTATTGTAAAGATGGATGTAGCGTCCCTCTTTGTACCCCCCACCCCCGCCAATAGAAGGGAGATTGACTTTTACTTCATACCAAGAACTCAAGTACTATCACCAAAGTATCCTTCTGCCACATAGGTAGAATTACTTGTTAGTTTCACTGAAGAAAATTCAGTATTGTGAGGGACATCTTTATTTTTATCTAATGATAACTGTGTGAGTTTGTTTTCCACTTATATTTTCATGCCTAATCTTTTATTCAGGCAATCTCTTTCCTCCACTTCTGTCCCTTTCATATTCTATACTTGTACACAGGCTAATCTCTGCTATGACTCTCATTTCTGAAATTATTCCTCTAGTCTGTCTCTACTTTCTAGGTTATCTTGCTTCATTCACATCCCAGGGGTACTTTTGGGTTTAACAACCCCTCCTCCACCAGTATCTTCTGTAAGACAACAGCCATAAAAAATTAGGTTAATTTTCCCTAAGACTGTGTGGAAATGTGGCTGATAGAAACAAGGGGGAAAGGGGATGGAAGTAAGAAGTGAAATAGCAATGATTTAGAACTGTATGGAAAATAAAATACATCCCCATTATCTAATGTATGACTACTGCTGCCTGAATCTCTTATCCCTAAAAGAAATTTGAGGTAGTATACTAAATAAACACTCTGGGCTGCTTTTTTCCTTTCCCTATAATTTGCAACATTTATCTTTGTATTGCAGAAAATTGGCTGCTGCAGTATAACAACAAATATTACCTTTTGAAAGCAAACAATTGTACCATATGTAGCTTTTTTATAAATAGTGCTGACTTCATTTTACAAAACCGATAGCTGTGTATATAGCTAAGTAAGGATTTTACATGTGAATTTTTGTTAGACAGGCTAGCAAAGATGTTATTTACAAAAGGAATGAATTTATATCAGAACTTACTTAAGGACAAGACTATATCTGATATTTTTATCCCCTCTAGGGAGAATAGAATGTCAACATGTGTTTGTTCAATAAACAAATTAACAGGAAAAGCAAAGGATATTTACATTTTGAAAGAGGCCACACATCCATAATTAAAAGAGACAACTCATTAATAACTTCTGATGTTCCAACCCTTAGGTTTACGGTACATTTTGTGAGGACTGGGGATTAGGGAGTGTCAACTGACAGATGTGTAAAGTTTCTAAGGGGAAATGTATTTTGCTATTCAAATTTTGACTTAGGGCAATTTTCAGTCTTGTGATTAACATCTTATTCAGTAGAGATTATAACAGTCTTAAACATTAATTGTACCTTTCGAATTAAGAATCTTTCATAAATTTTTTAAAGTAGAAAATAGAGCAGGTAGAAATTCTACAAGTATGGCACATATTACTACATTGTGTCTAATCAAATAAACAATACAAAGAATTCAAAAATCTGAGATATCTAGGTAGCAATGACTAACAAACTATGCAGCTCTTTCCCTAGAAGATGATTCTCATACTATTATTCTGACAATATTAGTAGAACTTACTTTTCTTCAAAAGCTTGTGTGTTTTGTTTTTTTCTCCTTTTTGGTCAGAACTATTTAGTGACAGATGAATTAAAGGACAAAGAAATCAACTTCTGCTTATAGTAAAAACTAATATATCTTCACAGTAAGGCAATGATGTATACCAGCATATATATTGATTATCCTGTAACTATAATAGATACATGGATCTATTTCTTGGATATGGTAAATAATTAAAATTCATTTTTCAGGTATGTACTTAAAACATGGATCATTATTTCATAGGCACATGATGTAATACTTTTGGTCTGGTAGTAATTATATCCTTCACTTGCCATAAAAATCAACTCATGAAAGAGAATACAAGAATAAACCTAACATTTTATCAAAATATTTAATTGTTATTACATTTGCACCTCTATTATCCTCTTTTTAAAAATATTTATTTATTTGTTTTAGTTGTATATAATGCGTTTATTTTTACATGGTGCTGAGGATTGAACCCGGGCTGTGCACATGCTAAGTGAATGCTCTACCGCTGAGCCACAACCCCAGCCCCTCTATTATCCTCTGTGTGTGTGTGTGTGTGTGTGTGTGTTTGCTGGAAATGAAACCCAGGACCTCACACATACTAAGCAGGTGCTCTACCATTCAGTTGTAGCTCCAGTACTAAAAAAAAATTTAAGAATTTAATACAGAAATAGTGTTTTCTCAACACTGCTGACAAATTTATCATATACACTTACTTACTTTATATTAAGCTTAGTGGAGAAACAAGATATTTTTGGTTATAGATATTGCTGGTAAAGATTATATTCCCATAATATTATAAGTTTTCCTTCTTCTCTAATAGTATCTGAGAAAGATTCAAATTTATCTCCCCTTCACCAATTTGTCTTGCAGATTGTGTCCATGGTGATAATGCAATCTTGCTGAAGTAATCTCACAATTCAAGTTTTATGTGCTGCTTTAAGAAGATGCTTTTGAATACTTTTACAAACAATGTGATTACTCTGAGTTATATGCATTTTTTCCTAAGAATGTTGCCTGTACTTATTGCTTCACAAAATCTATTGAGGAATAAAAAAGAAGTTGCTCTTAAACCTTGGATCTAGAAATATGGTAATGGAACAATGTGAGAGACATTCAAGATACTACAGCTATCTCTAATATCTACCTCTATTTCAGCTTTCAAAGCTTATGTGTGAACTCCAGCATCATTTCTATAGCAGAATGATTTAAGAAGTATATTCTTAACAAATATTAATCTGTTTACTTCATTTTAATTTTTATTCTTATCATTTTTATCTTATACATTTTTATTTATGAGACTGCATTACAATTTTAAGGGTCTCTTTCTTATTTGTACAGTGAGCATATAGTGTTGATCGATCTACATTTATCTAGTTTCCAGGTAGAGATGGTGTCCCTGTGTTGGCTAGGGAGGGAAAAGCCAATACTTTCCATATTTCAAAACATGCCTTTTTGCATCTTGATAAACATATTCATTTCTCCTTATTCAAACTCTATAATCTGTCATGGACCAGCTAAATAATATCTAAGAAAGCCTTCCCCTGCCACTCCTGGTCTAGTAGCAATGTTCCAAAATATTGGGTATGGATGTGTGCACTCTGGCAGGAAGAATTACTTCCTTGTTCACTTTGTTTTTTCAACTGTTAATTTTTTTTTTAAAAAGTTCATATATGGACAACAGACTCATCAACTGCCAACGCTTTTTTTTTTTCATTAGTTCTAATCAATTATACATGACAATAGAAAGTTCTTTGATTCACTATACCCAAATGGAGCAGAATTTTTTGTTTCTCTTGTAATTGCCAACACTTTGTCAAAGCTGCTCTATCTTATATTTTCAAGTAAGAGAACAGAGGGCTCTCAAGTCGCGATCAGAAGATGTGGCTAGAAAAAAAATCTCAGAAAGTTTTAGATGGTAGGTAAAAACTAAATTTTGAAGAGCTGAAATGTAAAGAAGAAATTTTTTATTGACACCCCCACCAAATTGCTCACCCAGACAAAGATGAACAGTTTCAAAGGTGTCTAAATAAAAAATTCTGCCATATGCCATACTGACTGGCAATTATTGGCTTCATACAGTCTAAACTGCATTGCAATACATAAATTTAGATCTTCAGAAAAATACATAGTAATATTTATGCATATTGCAAGCAACTTGGAAGTATTGAATAATAAAAGAAACATGGAATTTACAATACCTCCACAATTTCTCTACGTCTTTATTATCCTTGCCATTATTCTAATTCAGGGATTTATCACTGCTAGATGAAATTGTTACAACAGCTTCCTTCACGACATATCTTTCTCTGGTCTGTCCTCCTTACCATAAGACTTCATACTACTTCAAGAGTAATCTTTCCTGTTTGCAAATACATTCAACTGTGTGCTAACTGCAGTATAAAGTTTAAATTCCTATAGGAGGTACACCTATATTATCTATCCTGGCAGAGTCCTGGTTCTCCATGAACCAGGAAGACCTGAAACAGTTACAAATTTGCAGTCCTCTGTCCATGCTGTACTTTTGGCCAGAATTCATCTTCTAAAAGAAGTATTATTACTATTCTTTAGTTAGGTTTTGCTTTTTCATCTCTTCTCTCAAGACCTTCTGATGCCTTCAAACAAATTCAAGTGTTCTTTCTTCCCGTGTTCCCACTGCATTATCCTTATGATACTTATTGGCATGTCTGTCTCCCTAATGTTCTGTAAGTTCCATGAGGGTTAAGGTTGGGTCTCTTCCTTTATTCCATGATAGGTGTTCTCACTTCTTATATGTAGTTTTAGAAATGAGTTTTAGGATAAAAAAATGCTCAAGGGGGGCGGGGAGGGTAGGCTGTTTTAAGTGAGAATGTAACAAAGACAAATCACTACTTGGAGTAGATGACAGTAAAATGTTAAAAGATGGCAAAGAGAACACAGTTGTTTTTTCAACTCTACGCAACTCAATTATATTAAATTCTATTTCTTTTGTCAATAAGGAAATTGATACAATTTTAAACAAAATTCTAGGATGGATTATTCAGCAGATTACTTGTTCTTACCTCAAAAATGATACTATGATCAACAAGATTAAGCATGGATATATGAAAAACAAATTGTACCATGGATGATTCCATTTCCTTTTCAATACAGCTTATTAAAATTGCAGATTAGGGAAATAAAGCAGACACAGCACATCTGAACTCCTGCACAGTAAATAATGAAGTCCTTTAAAAAAAGTCTTTCAAAAGACTAAGCCACATCATTGACTTAAAGACTGAGGGTCACATGCAAACTCTTTCAATGCGGGTGCTGTGCCAACCAATTTGAGGTGATCACACCATTCGTTTTTTATACCCACTAACAGCTTCTTCCTTTTCTAGTCAGGCATACACACAATCAAGTTCTCAAAAGCTTTCTTTCTTTATTACTGTCAATAGCACTGGCTTAGTGACAAAACAAAGGAACCACCTTGGCAATCATAAATTCAAGTTTATCTATGTGGGGAAGTATTACTTACAACCAAGGAGACTGTAAATAGTAGGGTCCAAAAGCAAATTGGGTTGTTGCAAGCTTCACTTTGAGCATATCCTTATAGATGACAGAATATTCCGCATTGAATGATAATTTAATTTGACAGATGTAGATTATGTTCAGTAGCAAATTTTAGCAGGTCTGGCTGAATGACTAAATATCTTAGTTTATTTTCTATAAATGTAACAAAATATCCAAGACTGAAAAGTTTATAAAGAAGTTTCTCTTGATGATGGTTCTAGAGGGTGGAAGAGTAAAGGGCTATTTGGATGACCCTTTTTCCTGGCGGTAGCTTTCTGCAAAATCCAAAGGTAGCACAGGATATCACATGGCAAATAGATCATTGTAGCTCAGGTCTTTCTTACAAAGCCACAGTCCCAATGGATTAATTCCTCACCCTCATGACCTTGTTTAACCTTAATTATCTCTCACCACCAAATGCCACAGTTGGATTAAGTTTCTACTCTCTTAATATCTCACAATGGGTATTAAATGTCAGCATGAGTTTTGGTAGGGACATTCAAACCATAAACCATATAAATTAAGTTGGCACAAAGCAGTGCTATAGTGGGATGATTAGTTATTAGTTCTTTTTAAGTAGAGACATAAAAGATCTGCTTATTAAACATATGGATGATATAAAGCTGGACAGTCAATGCACTGACCAAAAGTGAAGAATCAAAAGATCTAAACATGTAAAAGTATTAGATAAAACAAATAACACAAATTTAACAGAAAAAAAAAAAGAGAGACATTTAGGTTCAAAACAGTTAATTTTCACAAGATTAAAAAGACCTTATCTAAATTTAAGACAATAGGGATTTTAAAATAAAAACTACTGAAAAACTGAAAAAATAACATATATAAAATACACAAATCATTCAGTTTTTTATTTGAAGTTAACTCAAGCAACCACTGCCTAGAACAAGATGTAGAATATGGTCAGTACCCCAGAACCTCCCTATACCTTTTTCCAGTCACAACCATCTCCCTCAAATGTAACCACTGTTCTGACTCCCACTTCTACATATTAGTTTTCCCCATTTTTGAACTTATAAATGAATTTATACATTTACATACACTAGTACTCCTATGTGAGATTTATATGTATTACATATTCTCCCACATTTTTCTTTTTCCATTCTACTGTACATGATCCCTCCCCATAGTGATTTTTATTAACCTTTATTTTATTTATTCATTTTTATGTGGTGCTGATGATTGAACCCAGTGCCTCGCACATGCTGGGCAAGTGCTCTACTACTGAGCCCAAACCATAGCCCCTCTATAGTTATTTATTTTTATTTTTTAAAAATATCTTTAATTAATCATAATTTAATTATAGTTCTGAACAATAATTACAGTGATATACATTATAGAGCATTAATTCACATAAATATACATATTTCTCTAATCCACATAAAGATTAATTTTCCTAAGATAACAAACAGAACTTCTCAAATTATGTGATATTACATTTTTATTTGCTGTAACATTAGCTTGCAAACCAGTCCGTGAACTGCCTCTAAAGTTATTATGGACAGCATACCTTACAGAGCTTTCTTAATGTTACTGTTTTATGAAAGTAATGCATCCCTGAAGTTGGAATTTAACTAGTATATCAGGTACCAGAAAGCTCCTTAGTCCTTAGGTTCATCACTAGAGTTAAATATAGTGTTTCCCACAGTGATTTTCCATTTAAATAAAGGTAACAATTAACAGTGACAGCAAAGACAACTGTTTGCCTACTTTTATTTTAGAGCACTCGCCTAGCATGTGTGAAGCACTGGGTTCAATTCTCAGCACCGCATATGAATAGATGAATAAAATAAAGGTCCATCAACATTTCAAAAAAAAAATTAAAAAAAAAGAAAGAAAATAAGCATATGTATTAATTTGGCTTTCATGATGTGACTTCAAATTTTGAAGCTATAAAAATTACATAAAAGTGAGTAAGTTCATAGTGAAAGAGAAACATCCATAAGAAAATTTACTTGATTTGGTGATATTATCTTGTTTGTAAAATTTGGCCCCTGTACTGAGCATTATTTAAACCTATATTTAAGGATGTCAATTATTTGCTTATAATTTGTGTCAACAGATGGTCTTCATAAAACATAGCCTAGATACTTTCAAAAATCAAGAATACCAAATTTTTTACAAGACTGAAATAAAATTCAATTTTCCTTTAATATGAATTACTTAATTTCTTGTTGAGCCAGCCAACAAGTTTCATGCCAATATCTGTGTACTTTATTCTAAAAATTTTAAGATAAATTGTACTACTTCACTGTTTTAAAATAAAATGCATTACTTTCTACTGCATCTGCTGAATGCTCTCATAAAAGGCACCCTCATACAAAAGAAAGACCCTGCCTTCTAGGTGTATCTAATTGTGCGGGAGGAAGAGAATAAACACATACGCACATTTATTGAACAATTCAATCCTGTAAACCAAGAGAAAAAAACATTTACATACATTAGTACTCCTATGTGAGATTCATATGTATTACATATTCTCCCACATTTTCTTTTTCCATTCTACTGTACATGATCCCTCCCCATAGTGATTTTTATTAACCTTTGTTTTATTTTTTATTTATTCATTTTTATGTCTCAAACACATGACAGGTAAAATGAATATTCATTTATGTCATCAATCCTACTATCTGCCAAGCAATATAAGACAGATAAGGTCTTTGTTCTCACTGAGCTTAGATTCTAATATATGTAGGAATAAAGAAAATCAACCACCCAGAATAGCTAAAGTGAACCTTAGCAAGAAGAGTGAAGCAGATGGCATCACTGTAACTCTCAAATTTATATCTCTAGCTCAAATTATTCACCTGAACTCCAGACCTGTAAAGAACATCTCACTCAGATCCTTTAAGTTCCTCATAGGTAACATAACCCCACCTTGTAATTTAGATCAGAAAGACCTCATGCATGTCTCAAATCAGTTGCTATATGGACTGATATGGATGATATTGCACACACAGAGTTCTCAACCAGGTGGGATCTCCCTTCTCCAGGGGATATGTGGCAGTGTCTAGAGATACTTATGTCACAAGGGGGAAGGGGAGACTGCAATTGGTATCTAAGGGTCAAAGCCAGGGACTCTGCTATGTATGCTATATACTGCAAAGGACAGTCCTCTATAACACATAATTATCTTGCTCAAAATATCAACTGTGTCAAAGTTGAGAACATCCTGTTGTGTTGTATTTTGAATGTAAACTCTATACAAGAAGGGGCAAATTCATGTTCACCTCTGTGTGTTCATTATTTGAAGAGCTGTATAAATAATAAATAAATACATATTTATTAAATATAGGAATCTAAAAAGATTCACATATTATTGCCCTTGTTTTTACCCTCACAGCTTAGTCTTACTTCTTTTCTGGCCTGAACTGCTGTATTAACTACTAATTACTGTCCTTATCTCCATGCTCCTGAGGCTGTATCTAGTTTATTTCTATATATCAAATGTCTAGAAAGTAGTAGGGACTCAAACAATATTTACTTTACAAACTAGCCTTAAAACAGATATTTCATAAAGCAACCAACCTATAAGAATTTTTGGTAAGGTTCTGCTAACTGCTAACATACTAATACCATAACAAAAATGTACCAATCTGATGGTTTACAATCTTATCTGTATGAATCATAGATCTATTTTGTTTATCATTTTTACCTTCTGACTTTGTTTCTCCTTATTTTTTTTTTTTTTTTTACAAAGCAAAACCGGCACAATACCTGCAAAAGGCCAGTTGTTTTTTTCTCTATTTCAATGACAAGCCATGATTATATATTGACTCTGATCTTGGCCAACTGGGAACTGAGAACATTTCTTTGTCTCTCCCTCATTATGCCTTGACCAGCTTGAGCAAGTCTATAAAAGGGTGCTACCTTATCAAGAGATCTAGCTCCAACTCTAAGAGGGGGAAAAATCAAGGCAGGAAAAAAAAAAAAAAATCAAGGCATCTTGGTCACCTGTCAAAAAGGAATTGAAATTCTGCAAGTAGTCTTAAAAATGAAAACAGACCTGCCCATTCCCCATCCAGGACTGAACCAAATAATATTAGGTATAGCTATCTAAGCAAGTATACAAACATTCAAACAAAGTAGAAAATATTATCATCTTTTTACATGTAGAATATTATTTCCCCATCCCATTTTTCAAAGGGACAATAAAATATGTTTTGTCTTTAAATTTATAGACAATCAACATAGGGTACCTGTTCCATGTCTTGATCTGGTTTCATCAAGGGCCTTTTCATAACTTAGGAAAGTGCCTAAATTTTTTTCCCCCCTCAGTCTTGCAGAAGGTCTTTCTCTTTATAAGACTATTTGGGTCAATACCACCTCATTGTCCTTAAACTTACTGCAATTCATAGTCTTTCACTGTTTTCTGTTCACTCATTTCCCACTGGTATTTGGGATACTAAAGACAAGGGTATCACTTACGTAGCTCTTTCCTTGGAAAAGTCACTTCTCTCTGATAAATGAATTGCCATCTTCACTTGGGCTTACTGCAAACAAGTGCCTCATTTTCCGAACAGCTGAATCTCCCACCCTAGACTCTTTTGTTCATATATGTTCTACATCCCTGAAGAACATCCTCAGCAAAGGAATTTAGGCCTGTCCGTGCTGACAGTAATAATACTGTCATAAATAAACAGTAATAATTTGGAGTGAGGTCACATTCCACAGAGAAAGAAACTCTCAGAGGACAGAGGGCAACAGTGAAGTACTTGTTTGAAGCCCCTGCCGTTATAGAAGAACTCATATGGGGATATGTGAGTAGATATAGGAGAAGCTGATTATATATGATCTCTACCAGAACTAATGTAAAAAAAAGTATAGGTGGCTGAGTTGATCCAAACTGAACAGATTAAGTAGTCTTGGGCAATAAGCATTTCAGAAGAGACAACGGCCCTCCAAAATTAGTGAAATGCATGAGACTATAGAAAGCTAAGGAGAGAGGAATCCTCAGCAAATATTACTTTTCAAATATCAATTTTCTGTCAAACAAATGGCTGATTTCCTATTAGATTATAGATTATAGAAATACTGAATTTGGTTTACACCAAATAAAGCTGTTATTTCTTGTCTTGAAAACACAAAAATCCAATTTTGGGTGATGGTTACACACACAGATAGGATGATGTGTACTATTTTAAAAGTATGACAATAAGACACAGTTTGATCTACTTTTAATCACCATTTTCATTTTGAATTTTGTACATTAAAGGATAGCATGACTTTTTTAGGATTTATCAAAAAGGAGCACAGATCAAAAAGTAATATTATTATACACAAAATGCAATACTTTATCCCAGTCACGATACTGAGAATGTCTGTTTTGATACTAGTCAAGTGTAAATATAATCTGTTAAACATAAAATGAATTCTTCAGTAGTGTAGGGCTGGAAAAATCCAGAAGTCAGTATCTACTATTCAATACAGATTCAATACCTCAGTCTTTGTAAATCAGAAAACACTGGAGAAAAAAGTGTCAGTCAAAAGAGGGCCTTTAAATGGCAGCTATCAAGAACACAAACAACAATAAATGTTGGAGAGGATGTGGGAAAAAAGGCACACTCATACATTGCTGGTGGGACTGCAAAATGGTACAACTGCTATGAAAAGCAGTATGGAGATTTCTTGGGAAAATGGGAATGGAACCACCCTATGACCCAGCCATCCCACTCCTGGGTCTGTTCCCAAAAGACTTAAAAACAGCATATTACAGTGACACAGCCACTTCAATGTTTATAGCAGCACAATTCATAATAGCTAGGTTGTGGAACCAACCTAGATGTCCCTCAGTAGATGAGTGGATAAAGAAAATGTGGTATATATACAAAATGGAATTTCACTCAGCAATAAGAGAGAATAAAATAATGGCATTTGCAGGTAAATGGATGAAGTTGGAGAATGTAATGCTAAATGAAATTAGTCAATCTCAAAAATCCAAACACCAAATGTTTTCTCTGATATAAGATTAGTTCAGTGTGATTGGATGGGGGTACATAGGATTAGAGGAACACTAGAATGGTCAAAGGAAAGGGAGGGCAAGGGAGGGAGCAGGAGGGGAGAAGGGGGGAAAAATTGTGGTTGAATGAGATGGATATCACTATCCTAAATGCATGATTAAAGATCTGAATGGTACTTATATACTTTGTATACAAGCAGTTGTATGTAAAAAGATGATATACTTGTGCATTATGAATAAGTAAATAAATAATCTGAAAAAAAAAAAAAAAAAAAAAAAGAGGGCCCTTAGCAAAACTCAAAAAGAGAAAGTTACTTAAGATCTCTTCTAACATTCTTTCTTCTTTATATCATCTCTTTCTTCTCCACCCAGAAAATCCTGGTTGGAGAAAAATCTCATGATTAATTAAAGTCAGACTATAAAAACTAAGAATAAATGTTCCTTCTCTTAGGGGCACACACAATTTAAATATTCCCTATCATTGGAGAGTGAATGGCCTGATTTAGAATTAAATTTGGAAGTCAGGCGTGGTGGTGCATGCCTGTAATCCCAGCACTTTGAGAGGCTGAGGCAGGAGGATCGTGAGTTCAAAGCTAGCCTCAGCAATGGTGAGGCACTTAGCAACTCAGTGAGACCCTGTCTCTAAATAAAATACAAAAAAGGGCTGGGGATGTGACCCAGTGGTCAAGTGCCCCTGAGTTCAATCCCCAGTACCTCCAAAAAAAAAAAAAAATTGGATCCTAGTACTGCTACTGTTTTCTGTGTGGGTAATCAACATTTTTCTTTATGGAAGAGCTAAATGGATTAAATTAATTCAACAAATCTTTATTGAGTGCCTACAGATTTATTAGGCATTGTTCTACATGATGGGTATATAGGAGGGATATCAAAGGATCAAGTATGATGGTAGTGGTGGGAAATTCATAGGGAATCTAGGGAGGTTGGGATTTGTTATGCAAAAGCCCCTCTAAAAGGTGACACTGGAGAAGAGACTTGAAAGGAACAATGGAGTGAGTCATGTGAATTTTCAGAGGTGGGGGGCATATAAATGCTAGAAGAAGGAAGAGCAAATGCAAAACCTTGTAGAAGGAGCAGGCTTAGAGTATTTGAGTAAAGAGTGACAGATGAAGACTTTGAAAGACAAAGTAATTCCACAGTTTTTTATTTTATTTTATTTTTTGCTTTTATTTAGCAAGCTGGAAATCACTGATGGGTTTTAAGCAAATAATTAACATACTCTGACTTACATTTTAAAAGGATCATTCAGGGTAAAGAAGCAGAGAGACCAGACTGGAGACTTTCACAATAAACTGGAGGAAGGGAAAAGTGAATGGTGGCTTGGTCCACAGTGTTACTAGGGAGGGGGTGATGAAAAGTGGTTAGATTCTGAATTTATTTTAAAGATTGAGCCAGTTGGACTGGGTGTGGCTAAAATGTGGGAAAGAAGTCAAAGATGGCAATAATTCTTTTAGACTTAGCCACTGGCAAAATGGAGTTGCCATTCATTGAGATGGGGAAGATTGCAGGAGCTGGTCTGGCTAGAGTACGTTAGGAATAGGTATGTAATCAATAGTTGGGTTTTGGACTTGTTAAATTTGAGATGACTACTGAATGTTGAACCAGGAATGTCAAATAGGCAAGTAAATACATAAGAAAGGACTTGACCCAAAGCCAAACTTTAAATAACAGTATCAACTCAGCTTAAAAACAGTTTAATTCATGTTATCCCATGATCACTGTGTGTTCTCTATCCAAAGATGAAGTAAATGAGTAAGGCAGTCAGGTTTATACGTGTTAAGTCAGTGCTTTTTCTGAAAATACTGAGAGACAAATTGAACTTTACTGTTTGAGCAGCAGCAGCAACCACAATAAAAACAATTACATAATAATAACAACCTAGTTTAGGATAAAGTTGTAGAACTCATTGTTGAACTTCAGTAACATCTCTCTGGTTTTCATATGCTGGATATCACTGTTTCTGCTATAAATAATCAGCTACATTATTCACAGTTAGCCTTCACCTGTCAATTTAAAACAAAAATCTAACAAGGACAATATAATTATTTAAAAAACTAAGGATCTAAATTATCTATTTTACTGTCCAAAAATAGTTAACATCTATTAATATGAACTTTCATTAGCAAGTGAGTCATAGGTAGATTTGAAAAGTAAAAACAACAAACAAATCCATAAAACATAAGATTATCCTTTGAACTGACTGCTAAGAACTATTATTTATTTATTTATTTTTGGTACTGGGGATTGAACCTAGGGTTTTGTGCATGCTACACTAATGCTCTACTATTGAATTAAATCCTCAGCAATTTTTATTTTTTCTATTTGTCTACAAAATTCATTTTCTAAGATTGATAAATTAGGAGGTAATAATTTCCTTTTAAAAACTTCCTACAGCTATTAAGTGTGGCATTTAAATTGTGATTATAGTTGCCAAAGTTTGATGTTTTTTTCCCCCATAGGGACTCTAGTCCAATTCAATCAGTGGAGGGATTTAGTTTTTTTCTAGTAATATTCTTGACATATACATAGCAACTCAGTTTTTCTTGAATGTTCCTAGTAAAGGGGAGCCTGGTGTGTCTTAAGTAGGGCTACTCAAAAGCAGACTGTCCGAAGGTGGGTCAGATTTTCCTTACAAAGAATAGAAACCTACTTCTGTAACTGAACTCTCCTGTTTCCATTTGTGTCCTATCCAGACATCCAGGATAAAGTCTAACCCCAACCCCAACATAGTCCCTGACACATGAGGACAAATATCATGTTCCTCTCATGCCCTATTTTTACTAGTAAACATCTCCAGGACAGCTGTGTATAGTGGAATGGACATGGTCACTGGAGTCACTGGAGTCAGAGTTCAGCGAATTCTTGGTCAGACATTCCTAGAAATCCTTTCTGAGCCTCATCTGAGTTTCCACATCTGTGGAAAGGGAACACCTGAGGAAAGCCAGGATATTCCCCTTCCTAAAGAAATGAGCTGGCACAGCTGATGTCCAGCACAGGGTATGACTCAAAGAAACTCAAGAGTGCTAACAACTCTCTCCCCTTGGCTATTCCTGTTTTTTGTTCTTAAAATGAGCATCTCAGAAGTGAATGAGGTATTCCAGACACAGTGTGATTAGCTAAAAGTTATAGACAGTATACTCCTAAAAATGTCTCCTTATGGTTACAAGAACCTCAACTTCCCCCAGAGTTTTCAGTCACCCTTAAATTTTATTTATATGAAGATACAAAAAGCAGATCTCTCTTTCCCCTCTTATATCACACTTTTTTCTCAATGAAATGATACACATTTAGCCAAGTTAAAGTCCATCTTTTTTTTTTTTTTTCTTCTGTACTCTAGGAATTAAACCCTTGTGCATGCTACCCTAGTACTCTACCACTGAGCATACATCCCCAGCCATTTTTAATTTTTATTTTGAGACAGGGTCTCACTAAGTTGCCAGTTGGCCGGCCTTGAGCTTGGGATTCTCTTGTCTTAGCCTCCCCAGAAAATTGTATCTTGTTAGTTTTGGCTCACCCTTCTATTCCATCAGGGTCTTTTCAGAAACCCAATTACTTTATATACAATTTATTAGTTCTCTCTTCTAGCTTTGTTTAATCAATAAATTTCTGTCACACAGAACTTGTATCAGCCCATATATTTTCTCAGACATCTATTTCACTGAACAAACCACACCAGATTCACAAGCAGCACATTTACATGGTCCAAGTTCTCTCTCTTCTTCCTCACTTTATACATCCTTTACTGTAGAGGCTGTCAGAAAAAGGTCCCACATAGCTGGAAGTGCAACAGTTACTCCAGGTGATCTATGGGCTGGCCCAAAGTAGAGTGGGAAGATATCAGGTTCCCATCCAGTAAAGGGAGAAAATAAGTATTAGATTCACTATAGCTTTGTCATGAAAAAGCTTCCACTCATGCAAGCTCTGAGTGGTCCTAAGTGCCACCAGCCCTGTCCACTAGGATAAACACATTTATATAGCGTAGTAAAGAGCAAGGTTTTGGGGTCTCATTTTCCATTTCCGATCCCGACACTGTGATTTGCTTGTTGCATAATGTGGGGCAAGTTACTTAGTTTTTCTGTGCTATGATTTCCTCATCTTATATGTAAGGATAAGTGTAGTTACTATTTTTTGGTTTGGCACCAATAAAACCTGCAAGCACATAAATAGACAGAAAGAAGGAAGAAAAAATAGAGGGAAATAGAGGAGCAAGGAATTTCAGAAAGTTAAGGTGAAGTAGGGATTATTCTCATGTATTATAACTATTTACTCCAACTTACAACTCAAAGTTTTATTTTCTTCTATACTGAGCAGTTAGGTCAGGGACACATAAGAATTCTTTCTTAGTGACCAATATATAGAATAAGTGTCCTCTGGATCTTTTCCACTGCCAGAATGAAGGAAAAATGTGAATGGAGATAATATTCAAAATAGTTAATTATTGACTTATAGGCATTAGAGAGGAATGTCAAGACTTCTTAAAGTATATAATTTCATCTTAACGGAAAGCTTTTCTATTCTGAGTACGCTGTACTTTTTGTACTTTCTTCAGACAGAGACATAAATATCTTTTCACTAATCAGTTTTACTAATTGGCTATTATAAGGCTGTGTGTGTGTGTGTGTGTGTGTGTGTATTCTCTACGCCATGCCCCCGTGCTGGGGAATGAACGAACCTAGGGTCTTGTGCATGCTAAGCATGCTTTCTACCACTGAGCTATCTCCCCAGTCCCATAAATGTCTCTCAGAGTAGTTTTATTCTCTATGAGTTGTATTTTCTGCTCTAGTGCATGTATGTATACTTCACATGAACAGCTGAACTGGGGAAGCACCAAAACCAAAAGCTTCACAACTGGTGCTATAAACTGCCTTGATGAGGCTTCCTCTACCTTTAGTCTGACTCTTGAGCTCGGCTCTAACTCCAGCTCTAGGCTATGTCTGGATCTCTGGGTTCTAGGGCTGACCCTGGCCCAACTTCATTTCCCTATTTCTACTCATAAAATATGGTATTTTTTGTTACATTAAAACATGTACCACAGAAAAGAGATAATGAGAAAGAATGAGAAAAAAGCAATAAAATTTGAGTTAAAAGGTGGGACAGGGGAGTAGTCTAGGTGTTTTAGCGTATGTATTTACACATATACCAATACATATTGTTAAAAATGACGAACACTTTATACTGACCTTTGGGGGTTTAAATGGATAGTCTGGTGAAAAGGTAATGTCAAGAAAGAACACCCCTCCTTCATAGACAGATCCAGGGGGTCCCAATATAGTTGACCTCCATTCATAAATGTTGTCTCCTTTGGGTCCAGCACTGAAATAAGACATACAAATAAAATGTGCTTAGAAATTATATTGTTTAGAAATTTAAAAATCTATTTACAGTAACAATAAATTGAGAAATTCCATAAAAAACAAAGTTCATAGGTTAACTTTCTGTTATGATTAATGTCAATATCATCATTCTCTAAGTGAAATATATTGGTATTATTTAAATAGAACCAAGAAGATTCTGTTCTGTTACTCACAACCTTAAGCCTATTAGAACAAAAGATTCCAAGGTCCATAGGTCAGAGGTAGGAACACAAACTGGTTAAGAATGAAATTATTTGTAAAGTCTTTGAAAAGGGGGATACAGTCCTGGGGTCAAAGAGACAAAAACTTCCAACCCAGAAAGGCCATTGGAGAAAAAAGTCTAAGGCCTTTGCTAACAACTGGTTCATGAAGGTTCATGAAGATCACTCATGGCCACCATTCAGATGACTGAGATCACATCCAATAGGGAGCTTCTTCTTCCCTTCTCCCTACCCTAAGGACTCCTTCGCACCCCACCTCTTCCCTATACATCATGACCAATGTAGACTGTAAAGGATAAGATAAATCATTTTGTAACTATTACCTCTGTCCCTCCCAGTCTATTCTTAATGTCTAATAAATACATGTTTGTTGGCTAATTACAGGTTAATAGTAAAGCAAGTGAAGTCATATGGCTACTAGTTGCCAGCATATGTCTCTGAGTCTCAAAGAATTTAGTGAGGAAAATAAGGCCCACATGAATCAAGTAATTTTATTAGTTCTCTCAGATGAAGAGAAGGGCAAAATGAGATTAGAATGTAACTCTCCTAGGGCCTGGGGGCATAGCTCAGTGGGATGGCACTGGCCTAGCATGCAAGAGGCCCTGGGTTTGGTCCTCAGCACCTTAAAAAAACAACTAATTTAGTTTTCCAATGTTCCTTCTTCTTCATCAAGCTATACTAGTTACATGTAATAGCTAGAGATTCTCACACCCTGTAGCAAAGTGGGCAACCTTATAAAGATACTGGGGAAAAAAACCTTATTGGCAACAAAGATACATAACTTCTTTTCTCTCTTGGTTTAAAATTAGTTCATATCTACAATAAAAAGTTATTGTTGAGCAGCGTTTCAAAAGAATTATCACGACTAAGTTGAAATTACTTCAGAAATGGAAGGATGGTTTAATAACAGAAAGTTATCAATGCAATTCATCTCACTAACAGATAAAAGTAGAAAATAAAATGATAACCTCAGTGGATCAAAAGTTCTTAATAGCCATTCATGATTTAAAAAGTAAAAACAAAATTTAAAAATCCTCTTAACAAAATTTCAAATTTATTAGGCTGACAAAGAACACATACCAAATCTTCCTAGCAACTATTATACTCAATACTATAATTTGGTGATACTGGGAACTGAACCTGGGGGTACTCTACCACTGAGCTACATCCCCAGCCCTTTTTATTTTCAGACAGGGTCTCTCTCTCTCTCTCTTTTTGGTACTGCGGATTGAACTCAGGGGCACTCGATCACTGGGCCACATCCCCAGCCCTTTTTTGTATTTTATTAGAGACAGGGTTTCACTGAGTTGCTAAGTGCCTCACCATTGTTGAGGCTGGCTTTGAACTGGCGATCCTCCTGCCTCAGCCTCCCAAGTGCTGGGATTACAGGCGTGCGCCACTGCGCCCGGCTTGAGACAGGGTCTCTTTTATGGTTTAGATATTAGGTGTCCACCAAAAGTTCATGTGTGAGACAATGCAAGGTTTACAGGTAAAATGATTGTCAGTGTATTAATCCCCCGATAGGGATTAACCTGGTGGTAAATGTAGGCAGGTAGGGTGTGGCTCAAGTAGGGAGTCCCTGGGGGCATGATTTTGGGGTATATAATTTGTTCTTGTAGAGCAGAGCTCTCTCTACTTCCTAGGTGTTGTTTCCAGCTGCTTGCCTCTGCCACACCCTTTCACCATGATGCTCTGTCTCACCTTGAGCCCCAAGTAATGGAACCAACTACCTATGGACTGAGACCACTGAAACCCTGAGCCCTAGAATAACCTTTTTCTCCTCTAATTGTACTTGTCAGGTCTTTTGGTCACAGCAGCAAAAATGATGACTAAAACAGTCTTTCTAAGTTGCTGAGGCTGGCCCTGTACTTGTGATCCTCCAGCCTCAGCCTCCTAAATCACTGAAATTATAGGCATGTGCACCTCACACATGTTAGGCAAGTGATCTACTACTGAGCCACAACCCTGGCCCCTGGAAAATATATTTTAAAATGAGTTATAATAGTATTAAAAACACAAAGAACCTAGATTAAATTTCATAAAAATATGTTAATCTTTATGGAGAAAATTGTATAGCTTATTTAAATATACACAAAAGATTTAAATAAATGGAGAGATATTAGGTTCCTGAATGAAGGGGAAGACCCAAGTGTCCTACAAATGCTAATTTTCTCCAAATTAATCCATTACAATTCCAGTAAAAAGCCTAATAGCAGTTAAAATAAAAAAAAAATCCAGCCATTTAAAAAAAAATGCAAATAGGCAAATTAATTCTAAAATTTGTTTGAAAGGTCAAAAAAATTCCTCAAACTTTCCCACACATATATATGAAAATCTGATAGGGCTAGGAAAACAGTCTTTTCATTTGGAAAAAAGAGGAACTGCATTTCTGGCTTCAACAGAAAAACAAAAATTCTATTTGTTGTACATGGATTAGACACTTCAATGCAAAATTCAAAATTTTAGAATTTGAGTGAAGACAGTGACAGGGCCGAGAAACAATATTTGGATTGTTTAAAACAAACTGAGAAACAATATTTGGATCACACAAAACTGAACGATTTTTGTGTCCAGAATGTACAAATTCATATGATAAGAAAAAAGACTAGTAATCCATTAGAAAACATATGAATAGACATTTCCAAAAAGAAGAAATATGAATGAAAATGTTCAACTTCATCAAAATCAGGGAAGTGAGGTTTAAAATCCAATTTAATAAATGTATTGTTAAATCATTTTATAAAGTATACACAGGCAAAAATAAATGTCTAACAAAACCAAGTATTAATGAAGATGTGGGAAAACTAGAACTCCTGTATACTGCTAAGGAACATGTTTAATCACTTTGGATAAGAATGTGGGTTTATCTTCATAAAAAAAAAAAAAAAGAAAAAGAAAAAGAAATTTTGTCATTTGCAGCAACATGAATGGGGAATGAAGGACACTGTGTTAAATGAAGTAAATCAGGCACAGGAAAACACAAACTGCAAGTTCTCGCTTACATGTGGAAGCTAAAAACTTTATCTCACAGAAGTAGAGAATAGAATAGTGGTCACCAGAACCTAAGAAGGGAGTGGAGAGAAAATGGTTAATGGCTAAAGAAGTGCGGTTGGGAGGAGAAATAACTTTTAATGTCCTATTGCACAGTAGGATAACCATAGTTGACAATAATTAATTGAATATTTTGAAATAGTAGTAGAGAATTCTGAATGGTCCCTACACAAAGAAATGATAGATGTGCCAATTATCCTGATGATCTGATTGTAACATATAACATACATTGAACTTTTATATAAAGAACAAGTGTGTTCAAAAAGTTCATAAAAAATGCTACGTGAGAAAAGCAAGTTGCAGCATATGTACAGAATGATCCTGTACACATTAAAAATAAACCCAGGGCTTGGATGAAGCTCAGTGGTAAGAGCACTGTAATGGTACTGGGTTTGATCCTCAACACTACAAACTAAAAAACAAAACCCCCCAGATCCTTACTGTATAAATATATGGATTATGGATAAATATCTATGTCAGAAGGCTTATAAGAAATGGACTGGAAGCCATGTGTGGTGGCACATGCCTGTAATTCCAGTGGTTTGGGAGGCTGAGGCAAGAGGATCACAAGTTTGAGGCCATCCTCAACAATTTAGTGAGATCCTGTCTCAAAATAAAAATAAAAAGACCTATTGGTCAAATGCCCCTGAGTTCAACCCTAATTGGGCAGGTGGGTTGGTGAAGGAGAAGACTGGAAACAAAAGTATATTTAAAGTAGTAACAATGATCGAGCAAGGAACAGGGATTAATTGGAGGAGGAAGATGAAGGGAAAAAAGATTTAGAGATGAAAATGAAGCAGAGTTCAATTTTATTTCAAGTGTTTATTTCTCTTACCTGAAGCAGATAAAAATCAAATCAAATCACAGTTATCCTAACTTATCGTAATGGGCTGAAATACACTGCAAACCAGTGGAGCAAGTGACCCAAACACAGCATTTCTGCCTCCTCTTCCTCCTTACCTACTTCTCCTGAAGTTGGCAACCAGGCATAGACAGAATCTATTCAGCCTAGATGACAATGAAGCTTTGGTAACAGCAGCTTCTTGCTGCCAGACAAGTTTGCTCATTCAGATGAATAAAACACTAGCTTAAACCCTGAGCTATAATTAGACCCAATACAAATAGATACGTTTATCAGAAGGAAGAGCTTCAAAGTAAATTATAGGTTTATAGTTACAACATTACTTCAATGTAGATGGAGAAATTTACACACAGAATGCACAGCTATGAAACAATGTGAACAAACACATTTCACAAACATCAAGATATAATTTCCCCAAGTTACTTTGAGCAATTTAAAGATGATCTTTCAAGAATGATGACCACAGTTAGGTGTAGAATATAGATTAAGGAGTTACCTAATAGTGAGGCAAGGAAGGGGCCTGGAAGTAGGAGACAGGAGATGCCTCAAGACCTCAGCAAGGGAGGGCAATATCTGCAGATAATCTAAACTCAGTTTGTGGCCATTCCAAATTCTATCTAATGTTCAATCAGAACTCTAAATTGTATTGGTTTCTCTAAAGTCAGTCAGTTGTCTATACAGTTATTAACAGTGGATGAAAATAACACAGCTAGCGGGCTTGGTGGTGCACACCTGTAATCCCAGTGGCTCAAGAAGCTGAGGCAGGAGGTTCAAGAGTTCAAAGCCAGCTTCAGTAATTTAACAAGGCCCTAAGCAACCCAGTGAGACACTGTCACTAAATAAAATACAAAAAAAGAGCTGGGGATGTGGCTCAGTGGTGAAGTGCCCCTGGGTTCAATCCCCAGTAGAGAGAAAGAGAGAGAGAGAGAGAGAGAGAGAGAGAGAGAGAGAGAGAGAGAGGTATGGGGGGGGGGGTGGAGAGGGGGGCGTGTGTGAAAAGAAAAAGAAAAAAAAAAAAATTATCAAAGCTAGTATTATTACTGAGTTGGTTTATGCTGCCAAGGTGTATATTTAGCCAGTAGCAACAAACTATAGTTTTGTGTTTAAAAATGCATATAAAACTAATATCCTTCCTAATTCACATGCTGAGTCCTAGCCACCTGTCCTCCATTATCTTAGGAATGGTATGTCTGGGCTAGTTATGGTGGTGCACACTTGTACTCCTAAGTTAGTTACTGGGGAGGCTGAGGTAGGAGGACCCTCAAGTTCAAAACCAGCTTGGGCCACTCAGTGAGAGATCCTGTCTTTAAAAAAAAGCAGGGATGTGGGTTGAGGGACTGCAGCTATATCTCAGGGATCTCAGTAGTAAATGCTGAATAGACACTTTTTAAAATATTAGGCTAAATCTTGATAGTAAAGGATTATAATTTTGATGACATAACTAGTAGAAATCAAAGGGGAATGAGGCATTTAATATTAGTATGGAGGGCTGGGGTGGTGGCTCAGTGGCAGAGCACTTGCCTCACACAGGTAAGGCACTGGGTTCATTCCTCGGCACCACATAAAATGAATAAATAAAATAAAGGTATTGTGTCCATCTACAACTAAAATAATTTTTTAAAAAATTAGTATTGACAGAAGAGGCTAGCTAAAAATAAAGTTTAAACTACACCATGTTATTTAGAAATTCAAGCTTAGTGTATAGCAAGTGGGAATTTTTGTGTGTGTGTGTGTGTGTGTGTGTGTGTGAGAGAGAGAGAGAGAGAGAGAGAGAGAGAGAAAGAGAGAGAGAGAGTAAGTGGTACTGCAAAAGTCATTGTTGGGTTTGGAAAATCAGAGGGCTGGCAGTGAGTGACTCTTCAAAGACAGAGAGAGAGAGAGAGAGAGAGAGAGAGAGAGAGAGAGAGACCGACCAAGTAGAGAAGTATAGCCATCCCTTGTCATCTACAGAGGATAACAAGTTCCAGGAACCCATCATATACCAAAATCTGTGGATGTTTCACTCCACTACATAAAATGACTTAATACTTGCATATAATCTACACAAATCCTTTAAACACTTTAAATCATTTCTAGATTACATACAAATGCAATGCTAAGTAAATAGTTGTTACATTGTATTGCTTAAGAAAAATGACATGAAAAAAAAAAGTTTCTGCAAGTTTAGCTACCCCCATCCAAAACTTTTAATTTGTTGGTTGAAGACCAGGATATGAAGTCCAAGGGTAAGGAGGAATGACTATATCTTGTCTAAAAAGCAGGTGTACAGCAGGGCACAGTGGTGTACACCTGTAATCCCAGTGGCTCGGGAGGTGGAGGCAGGAGGATTACAAGTTCAAAGCCCGCCTCAGCAATTTAACGAGGTGCTAAGCAACTCAGCGAGACCCTGTCACTAGTAAAATACAAAATAGGGCTAGGGAAGTGGCTCAGTGGTCGAGTGCCCCTGAGTTCAATCCCTGGTACCCCCACCCCCAAAAAAGAGCAGGTGTGCAGTTCCAGCAAGTCAAAATTAAACTCAGTAAAGATGGTTTTCACACTGAGGGACTGACCTAAAACTGACAGGGATGGGATGGTAAGAAGAAGATAATTTGAGGGGATTTTTCAGAAGCACTAGTAATCCCTGTTTATATGTCAGACTCTGTAATTGAATTTATCCCTTCTAGCAGGGAGGCACACTTTCCACACCCAGATGAATATGCTCTGTATGTGTCCAGAGTTCCTTTGGAAGTGAGCTGCAGGAATATTGAGCTCTGGTTTACAACACAATGTGTCTCTATTATCAAACTGGAAGGAAAGGGTAGTTCCTACCTTTTAAAAGAAAATACTAAGTCATGACCCAGATCAGTTACAGATGAGGATAAGAAAAAGCAGTCAAAAAGGGGAAATGCCATGATACTGTTTGATTAAAATGAGAAAAAGCATGCAGGGGTGAGAAATTTAAGGGAGAAAATGTTTTAGGGTTCTCAAGGCTATGGGGTGACTTGTTGCAAAAGCCAATGGTGCTTTTTGCCTTCATTTCCTTAGAACTCTCACCTCTGCCACACACTGAGTTTTGAAAAATTCTCTTCTCCAAGGATCTCTCAAGGTATTCCTCTAAATGAGGGTACTACTCCAACTTCTCTGCTTCTTCAGTGAGACCTTTTCCATGTCTGCCTCTCTAGAGGTTGTACACTCAGCAAACTTTGTCTTTTCATTCTCATTCTGTGTACCTCATTATCCACCTTTGACAACCACCTAAACAATGACTGCATTTCTAATCTAGTCAGAAACTTGAGAATCATCCTTTTGCCATTATCATTTGATAGTTCTTTCTTGAAGAACTCTAAGAAAAATAATTATTATATACTTTAAAAAAATATTTATTTATTTGCTTTAGTTGTACACAATGCGTTTATTTGTACGTGGTGCTAAGGATCGAACCCAGGGTGCGCACGTGCTAGGCGAGCGCTCTACCGCTGAGCCACAACCCCAGCCCTATTATATACTTTTTGTCAGCCAGTGTTTAATAAATGGGAAGGCTATTTACCCTCAATTATAGTTTCCAGGTTTGAGATGTAAAGGTGAAAAAAACGATTATGGCTGTTACTTTCCACGAAATATTAAAGTCACTACTGTAATCTATTTTTATATCCTTTGTTAACACAAACAACTCAGCAAGGAAAAAATAAGGAGTCTATATAAAAAAACTGGCTAATAATCATAACACTTCCTCTTCCAAGGGAAGGAATTTAGTGAGTAAACTAGCCTATTATGAGTCATTGAGAAAGGAAGGCTTTCACTAAGTCCATGACACCCCTAGGCTTTCCTGCTTCTTTATGCATTTACATATTTGTACATGCAAGTAATTTTAATATTCTCAATGCATGATATATTGCAGTGAATGCACAACTATGCAACAGACTTAACTGAATGTGAGCAAGGAGAGGTAGAGAAACTGGGAAGGAGGAAGGAAGACATTTTACTATGTATTCTTCTTTTTTCTTTTAAACTACATTTTTGTAAGTCACATTTACTTATAAGTAAAAGAGAATCCACAGAGCCAAAAAAACCCAAATCATATTTTTTGTATACATGGGTTGTTAGAAATAATCAGACATAACTTTTCTGTGTTCATATATAAATATACCAACAGTGAAACTCCACATCATGTACAACCACAATGGGATCCTAATTAGAATAAGTTATACCACACGTATATACAATATGTCAAAATACACTTTACTGTCACATATATCTAAAAAGAACAAATAAAAAAGGAAGTTACAAGTACAAAGGCTTCAGAAATCATCTACTTTAACTTTTCATAACATAGAAGGAAACACTAGAACTGAATGGAAGTCCTTTGATTTGGACAAGTAGGTATAAAACCAACAAAAATTACTTAAAATACAGAATTGTAGATTTTTTTTAACCCTTCAGTTACCTTAAAAGACCCTAGAAATTAGTTAAAAGGTTTTCAACTTTTATATCCCCCTTTTCCAACACATCATTGTCCTCTACTTGCAATAAAATTGACCCACTTTAGCACTGACTCTCAGCATGTACGGGGAGGGGGGAAGAATAATCAGAAAAACTGAAAGTATGCCTTCACCACTTTTATTCAAAGCCTTCATTTAAAAATTGATAAAATTGAGGATTAGCTTTGTCCAAGGTCACACCCACATAAGAAAGCTTGAGCCCTCTAATCCTGCAGTGGAGGCTCTTATTCTGCCTATTTACACATGAAGACTCAAAGAAACTGCATGGTTGCCATTATGATAAAGTGCCGGTTTAAGATAGGAGACTAGATATCTGGATACCTTTTAATTCTGGGCTGTCTCAAAGATTTGTTAAGCAGTCATTTAAATTTCATCTATCAGTTGTTTTTTTTTTTATTTTTTTAGCTTTTCAAAGTAGAAACTCAGCTGGGTGCTCTGGCACATGCCTGCAATCCCAAAAAGGCCGAGGCAGGAGGATTCCAAATTAGAAATGAGCTGGAGCAACTTAACAAGACCCTGTCTCAAAATAAAAATTTAAAAGGGCTAAGGATATAGCTTAGTGATAAAGTGCCCTTGGGTTGAACCCTCAGGGACCCCCTCCCCCGCAAACAAACAAACAAGAGAAACTCAGTGATAATATTTGAAATATTTTCCTCATTTCTTTAGCAAGCCTACCACTTCTTCCTGAAACACTATTTTTGTTGCCCACCCCAACTCTTGTGCCTTTTAACTCATTTCTATGTGAGAAATGAAAGGCCTCAGGGTAAAGTACATTTTTGTTCAGCACATTTACTTAATTATAAGTCACAGTCACTTATAAGTACCAAGAGAAGCCACAGAGTCAAAAAGAACCAAATCATATTTTTGGTATACATGGGTTGTTAGAAATAATTGGACATAACTTCCAGGGCTTCCAGAAAATAGACTTTTATTTATACTGTAAGAACAATTTTGGCATGTGAGCTAGCCAATGTAGTAATGTTTCTTTATGCTTTCACTCCCCCACCCCATGTGTCAGACAGGAAGGCTATAGAGCTTTAATGTGTCTACTGATATTATCTGCAGTGTAAACAAGCTTTTGGCAAGAATGCAAGCTACGGCTGCTCCTACACAACTCTGAAGCCAAATCTCTTCTCAAAATTTTTGAATTCTCAAAATGTTACCATTCATAAATTACGGAATACAAAGCTTACAGGTATCATTCTAAATGTAGCTTTATTACTTTCTAACATTTACAGTGTATCAAAACAAAAATTCCATTTGAAAGTTAAGATTAGGTTCAGTTAGCTTCCTTTGGATAGTTAAAATCTTGTCACTTAGATACAGAGTTACTATCACGGCAATCTGTTTCCAAAGTAGGTTAAATATCTCCAACATACTCAATGTACTTTACACTGGCTAAAGACATCTTTTTTTTTCCCCTTAGGTAAGAAAATTTTAAGCAACAATTTCTTCATACAACTGCCTAGTTTATTAAAAAGGGTGGTTGTGAAATAACCCAATCAATAAATGGCCAAGGAACTGAAAAGACACTTCTCAGAAGATATACAATCAATCAACAAATACATGAAAAAATGTTCAACATCTCTGGCTATTATAGAAATGCAAATCAAAACCACTCTAAGATTTCATCTCACACCAGTCAGAATGGCAGCTATTAAGAACACAAACAACAATAAATGTTGGAGAGGATATTAGGAAAAAGGCACACTGATACATTGCTGGTGGGACTGGCAAAAATGGTGTAGCCAATCTGGAAAGCAGTATGGAGATTCCTTGGAAAACTGGGAATGGAACCACCTTATGACCCAGCTATTCCACTCCTTGGTCTATACCCAAAGGACTTAAAAACAGCATACTACAGGGACACAGCCACATCAATGTTTATAGCAGCACCATTCACAATAGCTAAACTGTGGAACCAACCTAGATGCCCTTCAGTAGATGAATGGATAAGGAAAATGTATTATATATACACAATGGAGTATGACTCAGCAATAAAAGAGAATAAAATCATGGCATTCACAGGTAAATGGATGAAGTTAGAGAATATAATGCTAAGTGAAGTTAGCCAATCCCAAAAATCCAAATGCCGAATATTTTCTCTGATATAAGGAGGCTGATTCACAGTGGGGTTGGGATGGGGAGCAAAGGAGGATTAGAGGAACACTAGAATGGCCAATGGGGAGGGAGGGGAAGAGAGGGGGCAAAAAGGTGAAGAAAAAAAAAAAAAGATGGTAGAATGAGATGGATATCATTACCCTAAGTGCATGTATGAAGACATGAATGGTGTGAATATACTTTGTATACAACCAGAGATATGTAAAAATGTGCTCTATAAGTATAATATGAAATGTAATGCATTCTGCTGTCACTTATAACAACTTAGAATAATATATATATTTTAAAGGGTGTTTGTGATATTCTACAGCCTGCACGATGACTGACACTGCCACCTGGTTCTAAGATCCATAATCACTGTTCTCTTCTAATAGAGCCAAACATTAGCACATAGGAGGAAGAGGAAGATAAGTCAATCAGAAGACAAATAGCATCAGTGACCTGCACACATAGACACTTAATAAATTTGTGGAAGAACACTAAATAGGGTTTGGGGTTGAAGATCAATGGTAAAGCGCTTGCCTAAGAATGTGCAAGGCCCTGGGTTTGATTTCTAGCAGCGCACACACACACACACACACACACACACACACACATTATAAGTATATATCTTTAATAGTCTCCAAACTAGTCTACAGCATAGGGATGTTTAAAAAAATAAAACAAACTGTGCTTCAGATGCAGGGAACCAGGGTCTGAATCCTGACACTGCCATTTACTCTGTAACGCACAGCAAATTGTTTAATGTCTTCATGTCTCAGTTCCTTCATCTTTGAAGAGTGGCTATATCATATAATTGAAGTGAGCATTAACAATTTAAAATATGTAAAGTACTTAAAACTAGCCTAAGGGTGGTGATATTTATTTTTCACTACTCACCCACCTATCTTTAGTGCCTATTATGCACATAGGGCACTGCCCTGTGATCTAGACAAGACAAAAGAAAAGTCCTGGTTCTCAAGGGGCTTCCCATCCAGGCAAGATGTTCCAGGAGATCCATAATCAAGATGCCATGGGAGCCCTGCATTTCCTGGTGGCTAGGCTTCTTTGCCCCATCCTGTACCATAGCAATACCATGTCTCATTTTAGCAGTGGCTTGAGAAGAGGAAACATTAGGCTCAGAGTAAGCATATGGTTTGAACAAGTTCCACAGGTGATTCTGATGTGAAGTGCACTCCCTCTAGGGAAAAGCTTCATAAAAAGGGTGGTAATTAATCTGGATTGGAAAGGTGAAATAGATTTCAGCAGGCCCAGGATGATGGGGCATAACAGGTTAAAGGTAATTCATGGGGAAAAAGCAGGGAAGGGAAAGTAGTTGTTTTTGTGAGAACAGTAAATATACTAGAAGGCTGAAGTTAGATGGCATATGGCCTTACTTAAATATCATGATTAAGAAAGTGGAAATATAGAGACCTGTGATCTTGAAATTTGTTGATCCACTGAGGTCTTTTGGGGTCACTAAACTCTCTGTTCCCTCACCTTTGAGTACAAGGGAAATGCCTGTGTGTGTGTGTGTGTGTGTGTGTGTGTGTGTGTGTGTGTGTGAGAGAGAGAGAGAGAGAGAGAGAGAGAGAGAGAGTTCTTCAGATGTTCTTTACAGAGTTTTAAACCCAGATAAGTTCAACTTTCCATACAACAGTCTGACAGTGAGGCTTAGTGTAGTCTAGAAGCAGAAAGGATGGAAAGCTATGATTCCTCACAGCCCCAGCACTGGGGATTGAACCCAGAGGTGCTCAACCACTGAGCTAAGTCCCCAGCCCTTTTTATTTTTCATTTTGACACAGCATCTTACTAAGTTGACGAGGCTCGCCTTGAATTTGTGATCAGCTTGTTGGGATTACAGAAGTAAGCGAGCTCACCCAACTCATGTCAGACTTTTTATAAACTACATGTGGTTTCCCTTGAAATTGTCATCTATTTCCCTTCTGTCCTTCCACTCCTCCCTAATCCTTTAGCTGAACAGAAGCCCCATGTGGGTTCTTTAGATGGCCTTTTTACCACCCTTCTCAGTGAGTAGCCATGGGAGGTTGAATCTATTGTTATGCTCTGAAAAAGACACAGGCCCTCACTGATAAAGGCCCTATCTAGCCTGCAGACTCATGGCCTTCTTCCCCAGAGCCCCTTAAAAACCCTTTGTTCAAATGAGCTGGAGAAGAAGGAGCTTTGAAAAGCTAGCTCCTGTATCTTCTTCAGGACCACCCTTGAATAAAGCTAACACTTATCTATCAAATATTGGTACTTGAGTAGCAGAAAGGTTGGACTTTTGATTCTGGCAATATCCATAAAAAGCAAATTAAGAGAGATTATGGTTTGAGGAAAACATGTATGTCCTAACATCACCTAAACACTTAAAAATTTAGCTAACTATATGATAGTTATTCAGCAATTTGTTTAACAACAGTTAATCTCTGAATAGGGTTGACTACTTCTTAATTTTTTGAATTTTTATTTTTTTGGTACTGAGGATTGAGCCCAGAGGCACTTAACCATTGAGCTGCATCCCAAGTCCTTTTTACTTTTTACTTTGAAACATGGTCTCACTAAATTGCTGAAAATCTCACTAAGATACTGAGGCTGGCCTGAAACATGTGATCCTCCTGCCTCAGGCTCCAGAGTTGCTGGGATTACAGGCGCACAACTTGTAGCTGCCTGCTGCTGCCGCTTGCAGCTACGACGCTGCGGGAGAAAATTCGGAGGCAGGATGGAAATGAAAAAGTTCTTTTATTCTTCTTTCTTCTAACTTCTCTCTCCGGCTCCAACAACCTCTCGAACTCCAACCGCAACTCCAACTCTCCTCTAACTCCAACCACACAACTTCAACCACAACCACCCTCTAACTCCAACCACACCAGCCACGAACCCTCACCCGGTTAAATACATTTTGCTCTAACAAGGACAAGTGCTTACAGCTCGAGCTTACAGGTGCATCACACAGTGTTCATGGGCATAAAACGATTCTTAGATGAATGTATGAATATCAGGTGAAACTTGAACATCTTTTATGGCTCTCAGCTAACCGCAATCTTAGCTATCTCCTTATTTAGGGCTCCTACAACAACTCACTGCTCCTGGCTGAGTCGACCACTTTCATTTGCACCATTTTCTTTAACCTTCACTATAACTACACGAGATGGGATAATTCTCAAATGAGATTGCTTTGCTTACATTTTCTTCCTTATATCTTTATTTTGTTTTATTTATTTATTTTTAAAATATTTTTTTAAAATATTTTTATTTACTTGCTTTTTTTAGTTGTACACAATGCGTTTTATTGAATGATTTTATTTGTACATGGTGCTGAGGATCGAACCCGGGTCGCCCACGTGCCAGGCGAGCGCTCTACCGCTGAGCCACAATCCCAGCCCTAAAAATATTTGTTTTTTAGTTGTACACAATGCCTTTGTTTTTACATGGTGCTGAGGACGGAACCCAAGCCGCAGAGGAGCTAGGTGATTGCTCTACCGCTGAGCCACAACCCTAGTCCCTTAAATCTCTATTTTAATACTATAAAACTATATTTCCTAATACCTTACAGTTGCTTTCATTAAATCAGGCTTTGTTAAAAACAAAAAACCAAAACAACACCAACAAACAAACCAGGCCCTCAATGACATACACGATACAATTTTTCTTTCTTCCCTTCAGCCCATAACGAAAAGTCAGGAAGACAGGTGGTTTTTTTGGTCAACAGGCATAAGAACAGGTGGTAAACATGGCACAGATATCTTTTTTTGTTTGTTTTGCTTGTAACATTTAAAAAAATTTTTAGATATACATGACAGTAGAGTGTATTTGGTTGTACATAACATGGAGTTACACTGGTTGTGTATACATACATGAAAACAGGAAAGTTATGTCCCATTCAGTCTACTGTCTTTCCTATTCCCATCCCCCTTCCTTTTTCTTCATTCCCCTTTGTCTAATCCAATGAACTGCTATTCTTCCCTCCCTGCCCACCACCCATTGTGTTAGCATCCACATATCAGAGAGAACATTTGGCCTTTTGTTTTTTGGGGGATTGGCTTATTTCACTCAGCATTATAATCTCCAGTTCTGTCCACTTACCAGTAAATGCCATAATTTTATTTTTCTTTATGGCTGAGTAAGATATCTCTTATCTGCTCCACAGAGAAAGCTTGAAAGGTACTTGACTAAACTCTGGGTGTTCTTGCTGCAAGTGCTACCCCAGCTGGAAGAGAGTTTTAAAGAAACTAGCCATATAGAACACCTTGGTGGAAAAAGAGGATGATAGATAACCAAGCAGAAGACTAAGATGTTTACTTTTTGGCATTTGGTATATTCACAAAATCTATTTTCCTTAATAAAATAAATCATCCCATCCCTTCTCTTCATTTGTGTCAATATTTCTACCAGGTATCCTCTTAAGAGTTTATAAAATCTCTAACTGCACAGCTGTAAAGATATGTGTGTGTGTGTATGTGTGTGTGTGTGTGTGTGTTACTATATACATGCATACATATATATATATAACTTATCAAGGGAAGCAAACGATATAGAAATACTGTGTTCTTTACAATGTTCACAAGAATAGTTATGACAGCATTTTCAAATGATGTCATAGTCTACTATTTAACAGCTTGCTGTCTAAGGAAGGTCCATTATGCCCCATCTTTCATGTGAGATTTTGCAGTCTGCCCTTGTAAAACATATATGACTTCTAGTACTTGACTTGGTGATTTAATATTATACAAAGTTCATTAGTCATGGTATCTACATCAATTTTCCACAGTATCTATTACTGCCCTTCAAATTGCAGCCTTTGCCTTCTCTCTTTGTAAGCAAAAAAAACAGATTCTATAGAAAATCTGATATTTAGCTAACTATATAATAGTTAAGAACCACCAACTTGTAGTATCCCTTAATAATTCCTGTCAATGTGGGCTATCTTTGAGAGAGATTCAGTGATTTTTGCTTTTGGCAGTTCTGCAATGGTACAAACAATTTACACTGCCCATCCCCATCTTGTAGTGTGTGCTAATACCTTGGACTGTTGGCTTCAAAGCAGATTTAATTTATCCACTTCTCAGTTTGCATTAACCTTTGAAAAATAAAGCCCAGCTGAGGCTGCTATAAGAAACAAACTGAAGAATGAATAATTAAAAACACCTCTCAGCCTTAGAAAGACCAATCCCTAACCATTAGGAGGGATTTAATTGTGACTAAACTAAGCATTATAAAGGCTAATTGTACTCTTTATGATCTGAAACAAATGGTAAGGACCATTGTGTGACTATAATATATGTAGTATATGAAAAGCAAAGCTCTGAATGCATCAAGTAATTAGTTCTAATGAAAAAGTAAGGGTAGTCTGATTCCTAAAAAAAAAAAAAAAAAAAAAAAATTCCTCTCAAGATGGGTATTCATTGTCTACAAACAGAAAAAATAACTACTACTTATAAAAAACCTATTATTCATTTGATGCAGGTGAACTATCTAGAGTAGCATTTGAAAGGACAGCAATGTTATAGCTGAAACAAAAGGTTGAGAATAGAATATATTACAGAAAAAACCTACTGCTTTTGATTGTGTCAAGTGCTTATGCCAGCTGGGCTTTTTTGCTTTGATGCATTTAATTTTTCTTTGGGAAGATCAAAATCCAAAAGCACATGTCATATTTATGTGTTAAGATTATAAAAGTCATTGATATTTCATACCCTTATTAAAACGTTGTATCTAATATTTTCAAATCAAAGATCCATGATCGTTTCTAGACCCCACCCCCAATAAAGAGCACAATTTCCCCCTAAATCAAAGAGCATAGTTTGATAGTTTGTTTCTCCCATTACTGCCTTAATATGTGTTTAATTTTTCTCACACTAAAAGGTTGTTTCTTATGCTCATTTTTACTTTATTTTGTTAAATTTAAGGCCTTTTCTTCTACTTCTGTTCATAAAACCATTTTGTCAGTGTCCTATAAAATTTCAGGTATAGTTCTGGAAAAAAAAAAAAAAACTTTTGTTTTAAAAGTCATAAATTTACAGAAATACTGTATAGATTGTAGAGTTCCCCTACACTCTACACCAAATTTCTATTACTAACATCCTACTTTATTAATATGGTATATTTGCTACAATTAATGATTTAACTAGAGTCTGTACTTTATTCAGATTTCCTTAATTTTACCTAATGTCCTTTTTCTGTTCCAGGATCCCAGCCAGGATACCATAGTACATTTAATGACTATCTTGGTTTGCATTCTGCTGCTATTATTACAACACCACAGACTCTGGATAATTTGTAAAGAAAGAGGCTTATTTTGGCTCAAAGTTCTGGTTCAAGGTCGAAGGATTACCTCATCTGGTGATAGCCTCTGTGCTGGCAGAGTCCCAAGGGGCATAAAATGGCAAGAGACGGGAGTGCTCTAGAGACCTAGCCAAACTGGCTTTTATAGCAGATCCACTCTCAAAATAATCCATCAATGTATAAGCCACATGAAGCAGTTACTCCACTTATGAAAGCAGAGCCCTAATTGCCTCTTAAAGGTCTCACCTTGTTTCAAATCTTAATATCTCATAATGGGGATTAAATTTCAATATGAAGTTTCAAGCCATGGCAGTAGCCATGTCTATGTAGGTTCCTTTCTTTTCTAAATTTAGAAAACGATAAAATAAAAACTTGAAAATCTGAGTGAAGGGTATATGGGCAATGTTCTGTACTATCTTTGTAATTTTCCTGTAAATCTATAGTTATTCCAAAATAGCTAACTGAAGAAATTAATACTGAGAGTGACATTTTCTTTTGTTTTCATTAAAGAAAATTTCTGTATGTACAGCTTGAACAATACTTAAAGTTTAAATGAAAGTATGATTATTCATCCACTTCTGTAACATGGAGATTTCCCCCCAAATATTGTCAAATGTTTATATTAGCTATACCCTAATTATATTAATTACATTAGTAATATGATAGTAATCACCAGTAGTGTTAGTAACTTATCAACATTTAAAATTGTTTTTTTTTTGTGTGTGTGGCAGGAGGGGGGTGGGTGGGAATAAGAAGGAAGGATACTGAGAAGTGTGAAGTGAGATGAGGTTGGGGACATTTCAACTGGGGATATTTTGATGTACACTCAAGTTAAATTGTCCAAATTTAGTTTGTTTGATCCTTTATTCCTTAGACCCTGACCCCTCCAGGATGTTAATTTAAAAAATTTTTACTAAATTGCCTGAAAATGGATACAGCATAAAAGTTAGCAGGGATGCCAAATGACAACTTTCCAATGTCATAGGGTCATGATAGTTTAGGAACACAAAATACCTTCTTTAACCAGTGGATAAAGATGTGGAGGAGCTACGACAGTCCAGATTTTGTCTGAAGCAATGTGTCAACGGAGTACTCAACAGATACAATACAAAACCCCTAGAAATAGTTAAGAGTTGGCCAATGGTCACTATCAATTCTGTAGACAAGGCCACACTTCTGTCTTGTTCATTCCTATAACTTTCTATAAGTAAGCAGAATGAGTCACTGTCAATACCATGCCTCCAAAATAATAACATTCCTGGTAGCTGTTAAAATCCACTTTTTATACTATTACTCTCAAAGTATCTTCTTTCCTTGTATATTTGCCTGTCAAAGGTCTGCTCATGAAGATCAGTATAGAATGGAAACTGTTAAAAATAATAAGGTTTAAGGAGAGACTGAAAAAGGAAGTGGGACTAACTAAGCAACAGTCACTCCAACAATTACCTCTTCATCAAGTCTTGGGCATATACAGACAGAAGAAGATAAAGAAAGAAAGGGGAGAAGAGAGACACGAAATAAATTAGGACTAAAAGATAGCTGTTTGGAACTAGGTGTAGGGGACACATATCTGTAATCCTAGCTTCTCAAGAGGCAGAGGCAGGAGGATCCTGAGCTCCAAGCCAGCTTGGGCAGTTTAGTAACAACTAAAGAAAAGTGGGGTGGGTTTGGGGGCAGGCGGTGGAGGTGGCTAGGAATGTAGCTCAGTGGTACAGTGCTCCTGGGGTGATCAAATCCAAACTTTTGTTCCATGGAACATATATCCTAAAGATGGGAAGATAATAGTAAGTGAATATGTATAAAATACACAAATATACGTGTGCATGCGCACGCACACACACACAACATCTAATAATTAGAAATAATTATAAGAGTGCACAGTTGGTGAATAATATGATTCTAAATTATTCTTATAAACAACCAAGTAAAACCCTCTAAAACACATATGTAGAACACTTAAGTATTACTTTCTGAAATTTCTTTCTCCCTCCCCGTGCTGCCCCCCACTTTTTTTTTTTTTTTTTTTTTGCAGTGCCTAAGCAGGCACTCTACCACTGAGCAACATTCCCAGCCCTACATTCTGAAATATATCTACAAGTTGCATTTTTCCACTCCCAAAACTAATCATACAAAAGCTCCTAAAATTATATTAGTGCATGATAAATTGTTTTCTCTGTGGAGTGTAATATTATTTAGTTGTATATTCACAGTTGGTTTAGGGTTTGCACAATATCAAGAAATATTCTCTCCTAATTCATGTAACAGTTCTATTTTAGACTAACCATTTATTCATTGCAAAGACAATTAGACTGTTTTAAGACTAGAACACGCTAAGCATCCACATGGTAATTTTTAAATGATAATCTAACAATGACATTTATTTAGTTCTAGAGAATATTAAAATATTAAAATAAAGACAGAATATTTTTTAATAAAAGAAATAACAAGTAACATAACTAAAATGCCCAGAGTTAAATCAGTGCTACAACTGGACATATTAAACTCTGGGACTTAAAAATCTGTTCTAATCCAATTTGATTACTCTTATAACTTAGTGTATGACGTGTAGCAACAACTCATATGACAGCTTTCATAATACACAGGATGAAAGTAATAAAGAACAGTTTATTAAACACAACATGGTAACGTTGAAAGTAAACCACTTAGATTCATTAAATTCATATTGTGGGTTATCTTTGAGTGGTGTATTACGGTAAATTTCATAAATATAAGGTACCTAGCATAATAATTATAGTCAATGTTTATGCCTGCAGAACTATCAGTGAAAAGAAAACACTCAGGTTGTTGAAATACTAACTATACATATTCTAAATTTTAAGACAACAGCAACAACAAAAATCTCAGAGACAATCCCATTATATCAGAGATAATTCCAACAGAAAAACAAAACAATATTGTTAAAGTATGTTGAGTAAAGTAACAAAAATCCACTTTGCTAAGCAAATTTGCTTGCTAAGTCTCTCTAGACAATGCAGAAAACAATATATGAAGGGAAGAGGCAGACAAGCTTTAAACACTAAAATAGATAACTCATATAGTGAATAAAAAGTAATCCTTGGTATTCCTTGCTTTGTTTAGATTAGTACTCTATTTCCAAACCCCAATGAATTACCACAGTGTAAATGACTTCCAAAATTTAAAATTCAGAATATTATTCAAGTGGCAGATGACAGGTCAATTCATGTTTTTAACTCCTCTGTTTAAAAAGGCTCAATTTGTTACAGATGCATTATAAATACTCACAGATGCACCCTTAATGCTCTACTGCCAAGGTTAGCGGGCTTGTATATTCATTATGGTACACTGCAAAAGAGAAGGGTCTGTTCTTCAGTAGTTGTATTACTACCACTAATACACATATTATTGTTTCCCTTAGAATAATTAGATATCAATAAGTTCTTCTTTTTATTATATCAGCTTCAATGCCAGAAAAAAGAATAAAGACCTGCTAACGTATTTGTAAACTTAACTTACATGGATTTCAAAAAGAGTTACATGACTAATTGTGAAATTTAACATAAAATAATCAAAGATCCCAGTTCCACTTCATAGTTAATCATCCTTAAAATACAAACTCAGCCAAATACTACCTTGGGTGAGCTCCTGTTCCTCCATAACTCAACTGGTCTAGACTTTGATTATTGATTAGAATTTCAAGAAGTACATTTTATGCAGTTATTTATAAATACATACCTAAAGAAAGACAATAAAGGAAGGACTGGAAAAGAATGAGACACTCTTTTGGAGAAGGTTGCTAAAGCCCTTCAGTTAGAAAAATGGTCTCAGATACAAAATTTCTGAGATGTGCTTACTTCCCAACAGTAGGAACAGGGATACTAGAAGTATATCAAAATCAGAAAAATTTAGATGTGATCTTGTTCTAAGTTTGATTAGACTTTCTGATGCCATGTTAAAAAAAAAAAAAAGTCAAGAGAGCTTGAAAAGTATCAGTTTTTAAGCAAAGCAAAGGTAAGTAGAGTGCTCACCAAAAACCCTGATGTAAGTAAGGGAGAGAGAAATGGGGAAAATGAAGATAGTTGTCAGAAGAACATTCCCAAGAGGGGATTGATTCTACAGGGATGAGAGACCAGAGGCTAATGTAATCAAGAAAGGGACAAATAGGAAAAGACAATGAGCAGTGTACCCAGGCTCTACCTACAGAATGGCCACTGGGCCAGGCATTATAGTGCACACCTATAATTGCAGTGACTGGGAAGGTTGAGTCAGGAGAATATCAAGTTCAAGGCCAGCCTCACCAACTTAGTGAGACCCTGTCTGAAAATAAAAAAAAAAAAAAGGGACTGAGAAGTGGCTCAGTGATTAAGCACCTCTGGATTCAATCTCCAGTATAAAACACAACAAAAGAAAAAAAATGGCCAGTGTTCCAAAAGGCGAAAGAGAACATTCTAAGAAATATATATGCTGGGTATTTTCAGAGAATTTTGAAATGTATTACTCCCCTTTCTCAAATTGTTGTCTGCATCCATGAACATTAAACTTCTACATCCCTCCACTTACACGTACAAAGGTAGATTTAAATGCTATCTGTGTCAATAGTGGTATACACAACAATATTAACTAAAATTTTTAGGCATTACATATAGAAACAAAGTGGGAAAAGAATGTTTTGCTTTCACAATCTACCTAACCAGATGTATTTGTGAAACTTCTGAGGTTTAACCACCTTTTCTTGGGCAACATTTAAGGACAGTGGAAACAACAATTTCATAGGTCCTAGAAAGTTTGTATGTATAATTAACTAGTTTTACAGAGGGCTAGAATCTCATCAGTAAACAAGGGCTATGGTATGGTTCCCAAAGTTCCACTGTAGTAAAGAAAATAAAATGTCTTTATTAAAATTAATAGGCCAGGGGCTGGGGTTGTGGCTCAGTGGTAGAGCACTTGCCTAGCACGTGTTAGACACTGGTTTCAATCCTCAGTACCACATAAAAATAAATAAATAAATAAAAAGTTTAAAAAAATTTAATTGGCCAGGCATGGTGGCGCACACCTGTTATCACAGTGGCTCAGGAAGCTTGAAAGATCAAGGCTGGCCTTGGCAACCTAGGAGACCCTGTCTCAAAATAAAAAATAACAAGGATGGGGATGGCACTTGCCTAGCATGTGTGAGGCACTGGGTTTGATTCTCAGCACTGTATATAAATAAATAAATAAAATAAAGGTCCATTGACAACTAAAAAAATATTTAAAAAATGGGGGGAGGAGGGCGATGGGGATATAACTCAGTGATAAAGCGTCCTGGTTTCCCTCAAGGGGAAAAAAAAATAAAACAAAACAGATATGGCTTGAATATAGTTGTTGAGTAGCAAAACCCAGAACAGTCCAAGTGGAGCAAGAGTAAGGAGGCTCTGTAGGAGAAATTTAAATAAGAAAGGTAGGTTGCTGAAAAGGACATTGATACTTTGAGTGGTGGGGTTATATAATGATAGTCATGTATCAACTGCAGACTTTTGAAAATTGAACTAATAGCTACCATCTATTTCCTCTGTTCCCAACAATTCAGTAAGTCCTTTATAACATTCCACATTAATCTGATTGCAACCCCACATGTCTGAACATGTAGAACTGAGGACTCAGCCAACTTAGCCAGTCACAGAGAAAGTAAGTAGATGATCAGTATCCTAAACCAAGTTGGTTAGATTCCAAAACCTATATTATCTCTGTTAATGATTTCTGAATTAAAACCAAGAGATAAACAACAACCACAAAACTTTCCAAAAGCACATCAGGCCTTTAACTTATTTTCAAACATAACCACAAAGAGAAAATGACAAGTAAAAAATCAAAAGCCAACAAAAGACACCTTTGAGTCTGAAGTTTTCTCATGAGGTCTTAAATACACACACACACAAAGTTATATTACCTCATCGATAATTATTTTGAAATCCCAATGGAATATACATTTCATATTTAACAGAGCATTTACATATTACTTGTAGGCAACTTTATTTACTGAATATCTAATTTTTCCAAAGAAAAATAGCTGAGAAGTTTTATCTCAAGACTTTTCCATAATCTTTTATCTCAGACTTTTCCATAAGATCTCATTTAAAATACCAAAATATTACTGTTTTGTATTCATTTTCTAAAAACACCACAGCAAACTCTGAGGAGCCTTTTCCATTGTGAAGGAGCAGGCAACTAATGAATATATTGTCATAGAGAAATAGGGACACATGACTTTGGGATTAACTGCTATTTTGACGCAGTCTGTAATGAGTTCACTATTATATGCAAAGGATAACCAATTCAATGTTTTCATTAGAGTCTGTCACAAAAGCAAAATCATTGAGACTGTTATCAGGACACACTTCAATGTAGATAACTCGTTATTATATAATTGTGCATATTATAGGCCAATGTTTTCCACATTTCATGTGTACCTGTTTAATTCAGGTAATAACTCTAGTAGTCTTCATTTAATATTTTCATTAACTTTTTAAAAATGGCAAACTACTTATTTAAATCTTTTTCTAAAAAGTACATAATGAGTTTAACCTCAACTTAAAAAACCATGAAATCATGGCTTTCATGTACTAGTTATATATTTTTCTAATATAAATTAAAATTAACATGTCATTATAAATTTTAATAATGTTTATTTTGTACTATCAGCAATCATTCTGCACGCCTTTAGTGGTTAGGCACCATACTTTGGGTGATACCTTTATGCATGGTCCCCTAATACAGGGATAGTTTAGAAAACAATCCCTCAATAACTGTGTTATGTGAAGCTACCTAATTAGTTTGTGAACCTACATTCACAAATGTGGAGTTTTCAGCTGGGTGTGGTGATACACACCTGTACAGGGACTGGGGAAGCTGAGGCAAGAAGATCACAACTTCAAGGACAGCCTGAGCAACTTGATGAGACGCTGCCTCAATATAAAAAATAAAAAGGTTGGATCCTAACCTCCAGAAAAGGCGGGGGGGGGGGCAATTTTGTGAAAATATGAGGCAAATTATGTAACTGTCAGTTACAGTTAAAATGAATACTTTTTTTGGGGGGTAGGGGGTTGAGCACCACTGTTCAGGAGGGTTTTATAGGCATTCCATTAACATGGCTTAACTAATTCTCTAAACATGTCATTATACTTAATCATTTGTTAAGGAAAAAAGCCAGTTATGCTCCAGCTGGGAATGAAGGGTGAGTGAGATTTAGAGATTTGGAGATGCAGAATTTCTGCAGATCTGGCCTAGGGAGCAGCAAAAATAGTAGGAGTTAGTGGATTCCTTTTGTAAGTATGTTTTGTTCTGGTCACAGGAACTTTTTTTTAAGTACTGCGGATTGAAGCCAGGGGTGCTTTACAAATAGGTACATCCTCAGCCCTTTTTATTTTTACTTTTTTGAGACAGGATATCACCAAGTTTCTTAGGGCCTAAAATGCTGGGATTATAGGCATGCACCACAGCACCTGGTTTTAGATACATAATTTCAATTTGCCTACAGTAAAACATTGATAGTCTCTGAGAGGCCAGAGGGTCATCAATTTTCACCTTAAATTCTGATAATGAATTTGTCACATATACTTAATTAGCAAAAAGAATGGGTCCTTTTAAAGATGAAAGTTATGGTGCCACCAGTTCTAAAGTAATTTCATGACAATAGGCTTTCAGAAATTTATGAGGGGGGCTTCAATATGAAGTGAACTATACTATAACTAATGTGATTCAAACTGCCTATTGTAGGGGGTTAGTGGAGGAGCTCTGGGATCACATAGCTCTGAATTCAATCTTTGTTTTGCCACTTATGAGCCATGTGATCTTGGATAATTTTTTAAGCAATTCTGTTTGGTTCTCTTGGTTAACTAATAATTTTACCTACTTCATAGGATCACTGTGGATTAGATGATGTGACATGTAGAAATATAAGCTGAAGAGTAGAAATAATATGTAATAGTAAAAAAATCAATTAATATTAGCTATCAGTAATATCTGAATCCTTTTGAATGAGACAAAAATTTGAGTGTCAGTGAAAGCTTGAGTGACAAACAGCATGTTAGCTTTGCAAAGAATGTTAGATATACAGTCTTCCAAAGATACGGATGTGTGGCTGTAGTCTACACTGCTAATTTTATCATTTGTATTTAAGACTTCACATACATTTAAAAAACACAATAATTTATACACACACACACACACACACGATGTGCAAACATCAAAAACATTTTTTTCTGTACAGAAATTTGGCCTGCAATTTGTCTGATCTTTTCATTAAATTTATGAGTGCTCAGGTGTCACTTAACTTTTGACCTCCTCAGTCCTACTCACTTTCTCAAATCTGCCTAGACAGGTGCTGGGCAAAGACGGTAGGGCAAGGATTGTGGAAGCTCCATGAAGTGGGGTGGAGAAACAAAGATTCAGAGATTTACAGATGGTCACACACAGCAAACAACAGTTGTGAGAAGCTCTATTTTTTTTTCTCGAAACATTATCACATACCTGTGTAGACTGATAAAAACTATCAACAGAGGACAAACTGGAGATTTGTTGGGCTTTAAAGTATATTTAATAATTTCTGTAATCTCTTACTCTATATGAGAATTAGCATTTTTAAGCACCTCATAAGTGTTCTGTATCAAGACTGGTGCTTAAACTACTACTTCATTTACAAAATGGTAACAGATATTTTTGACACCACCTATATGCACTGGTAACAAAGGCATATAAAATTACAAAATTCTTAGCAATATTAAGACTAAGTAGCACATAAAATACACAAAGTGTTAGACAATGAAGACATCAAGTTAAAATTAATACAAGATAGTGACAGCATCAGGGAGACATTTCTTGAATTATGCTGTATAACAATATAGTATTTCAAACTGAATGATGCTAATCTTGTATTGTTAAAAATAAAAAATATGTTACAGGGCATTCCAAATAAATTCCGTAGTGGAATATTTATGACAAATCACTGCAGTTCCCTGCCAAGTTAACAATGTAGTCAGAGATGGATGAAATTACAATTTGTTATAATTTCAGAAAACCCTAACAATAGATGAAAACCACATTTAATATAAATGTCACATCATATAGTCATATTACTCTTGAAGTAACAGATTTATTGTGGTAGTTTGAGTTTTCAGAATATGCAATGTAATCAAGACATTGCAAACAGAACATGTTAGCTTCATATTCATAATGTAACGAACATGCAATGACATAATCATGGGAAATAGACTGTATTTGTCTAATACCAAAGATATCTGTCTGGGACATCTAATGAAAAAACATGAGCTTTTATAACATCAACCAAAATATATTATATAAGCAAGTAAGTTCATGATACTTGATCAGTGCTTTAAAAAAAAAAGCTTTAAAAAGGAAATCACACTAATGGTAAATAGAAAATTGCTCAGAATACTGTGCAGTGGTATATATGTAAGAGCCAATTTCAATGATTTGACTATTATACGAGCATATAATTTTGTAATATTAATAAACCAAAATCCTTATTTCTTATTTTTTCAAGTATCTTTGAGTCAAAAATAGGATTCCTCTATCATACTACAGAACAACTCTGAGACCTGATATTCATTTACTGGCCAGTTTCAATTTAACAAAGTAAAGACACTGATTTTTAATCTAAGCTATCTAGGAAAGTCCAGAGAAGAGCTTGGCTACTTGTAGCAAAATGGTACAAAGGCCATGCATGATGTTAATAAAAACAACAACAACAACAAAACAAACAAAAAAACCCCTTGCTTTGTGGCTTTCCTCTTGGTATGATAACTAGTTACCTGTAGGTTTGGGGGTACATTTACAGTAATGGTGCTGGATTTGCATGAGGTCACCTAAACTTTCTCTAGCCCTTCTAAATATGGCACACATTTTAAGAAAGTGATCTTAGGCCAAGGGTATGATTGATAACCTTGAAACTGTTTCAACTTAGACTATCATGGGTAGTACAATGCTATGGAAATCCATGGAATTTAGTCATCTACAGTGGAGCTTTTGCCGTCTACCAATCACTGCTGTGAAAACCTCTATTTCCTTCCATTTCCTTGTTTAAAAAAATGGAAATAACAAAAGCCTATCTTACTGGCTTTATGTGGAAATTGAAAAATTTTTGTGAACATTTTCAGTATCTGAAAAACTAGGCTATGTTCTTATTTATAGACATATACATAGCCAAAAGATGTATAAAATGTAATGATTTTTTAAAAACAATGTAATAGTTTAACAATAAAGTGTTTTTATTCATTCTTCTGTTTCTCCCCAAAATGTCTTTACCACTTTCAATTCCTACAGCTTTGGTATGTCTATATCTTTACTACCCAAGTTCTAAAACCACCTCTTTGAAGGACACGCCCATGACAACCAAAATTATAGAAATAATCTCTCCTTTCTGTAATTACAAGAGTTTGAGATGCTCAATGAATTTATAATCTTCTACCCTACAGTGTAGGTATTTACCTGTATTACCTCCTCGGATTATATATACAGTATACCTACTCTTGCTGCACCCATTTTTAAAGGGCTTATTGTACACCAAAAATCATAAAAGAGAATCTTTTTTTTGTGTGTGGTACCGGGGATTGAACTCAGGGATACTCGACCACTGGGCCACATCCCCAGCCCTTTTTTGTATTTTTTATTTATTTAGAGACAGGGTCTCACTGAGTTGCTAAGTGCCTCACCATTGCTGAGGCTGGCTTTGAACTCGCAATCCTCCTGCCTCAGCCTCCCAAAGTGCTGGGATTACAGGCGTGCGCCCGGCTATAAAAGAGAATCTTAAACCTACCAAGTACATTAGCATTTCACACTAGTTCCAATTGTGTATCAAAGAACCTCTAAGAGGCAGCTCAATGGCTCAAAGTACCAACCAGTCGCATCTGCTTTAAATAATAAAAATAACTCTAGGGCTGGGGTTGTAGCTCAGTGGCAGAGCACTTGCCTATCATGGGTAAGGCACTGGGTTGAATCCTTAGCATTGCATAAAAATAAACAAATAATTTTTAAAAATAACTCTAGAAGTGTCATGCATGGTGTTGCTGCTGCTTGGCACTGCCATGTTAGTCACTTTGTTAGTTACACTGTGAATGCCATCTTAGTCATTTTACCTCCCTCTCAGATATTCTTCATCTGGAAAATGGAGATAAGCACTGACACCTATCCAAATTCTCAGAACTTGAAGTTAAGGATGGGAAAAAAACCTTTTAGTTATTCAGAAGAAAATTGTTTGGCACAAAGTAAACTTTTTTTTTTTTTCTCTTCATTTTAAACTTTTTAAAAAATTTATTTATTTGTTCTGATCAGTTATACACGACAACAGAATGCTCTTCAATTCACTGTACACAAATGGAGCACAATTTTTTACTTCTCCGGTTATACCCAAAGTAGGGTCACACCATTCATACAATCATACATGTACATAGGATAATGATGATGTCTCATTCCACCATCTTTCCTACCCCTATGTACCCTCCCCCCCACTGCTTTGCCCCATCCAAAGTTCCTCCACTCATTTCTTGCCCCCCCACCCCCGGCCCATTATGGATTAGCATCCACTTATCAGAGAAAACATTCAGCATTTGGTTTTTTGGGATTGGCTTACTTTGCTTGGCATGATATTCTCTAACTCCACCCATTTACCTGCAAATGCCATGATTTTATCCTCTTATTGCTGAGTAATATTCCATTGTGTATATATACCACAGTTTCTTTACCTATTCATCTATTGAAGGACATCTAGGTTGGTTCCACAGTTTGGCTATTGTGAATTGTGATGCTATAAACATTGATGTGGCTGTGTCATTGCAGTATGCTGTTTTTAAGTCCTTTGGGTATAAGACCAAGGAGTGGGATAGCTGAGTCAAATGGTGGTTCCATTCCAAGTTTTCTAAGGATTCTCCATATTGGCTGCACTGATTGCGGTCCCACCAGCAATGTATGAGTGTGGCTTTTTCCTCACATCCTCATCAACACTTATTGTTGTCTGTATTCTTTATAGCTGACATTCTGACTATGGTGAGATGAAATCTTAGTTTTGATTTGCATTTCTCTAATTACTAGAGATGTTGAACATTTTTCTTCTGAGAAGTATCTGTTCAACTCCTTAGCCCATTTATTCATTGGGTGGTTGGTTTCTTTGGTGCTAAGTTTTTTGAGTTCTTTATATATCCTGGAGATTAGTGCTCTATCTGACATGTGTGTGCCCAGAATTTGCTCCCAAAATGTAGCTCTCTGGTTCACCTCATTGATAGTTTCTTTTGCTAAGAAGATTTTTTTGTAATGAATCCACCCCACTTATTGATTCTTGATTTTATTTCTTGTGCTTCAGGAGTCTTGTTAAGGAAGTCGGGTCCTAATCCGACATGATGAAGATTTGGGCCTACTTTTTCTTCTATTAGGTGCAGGGTCTCTGGTTTAATTCCTAGGTCTTTGATCTACTTTGAGTTGATTTTTGTACATGGTGAGATAGGGGTTTAGTTTCATTTTACTTCATATGGATTTCTAGTTTTCCCAGCACCATTTTAAAAGCTAATGCACCTGTAATCCCAGTGTCTCAGGCTGGGGTGGGGGTGGGGGGCTGAGGCAGGAAGATCATGAGTTCAAAGCCAGCCTCAGCAAAAGTAAGGCACTAAGCATCTAAATAAAATTTAAAGAAAGGGATGTGGCTCAGTGGATGAATGCCCCTGAGTTTAGTCCCCAGTACCCCTTCACCACCAAAAAAGCAAATGTAAATATGTGAATTTGTTTGTATGTAGAAAATATTCTGAGAAATGGAGGCTTCATTCCAGACCACTATTTTACACATCACAAAAATTTTAAAGAACGTGATCAAGTCAGGCAAAATAGCTCTCTACACAAGTTGGTGGACCTTTTCCAGAAAATTCCTTAACAACTTAATATGGCCCAAGACATAACTAACCAGCTCATATGCTGAGTTTGTCTGAGACCTCAAAGCAAAAGAAAGGTTACTACAGAGGTCATGGGAGTGTTTATATAGCTTCCCTAGTATACAATGTTATTTGTTTCTTTTCTTCTTCATATTTTGGAGAGTTTAAATGCTGTTTCATAAAGGTGTGTGCATTTATAAAAGTGCTATGCTTCATTTACCACTTATTTTCTCATAAATAAAAGCTGGAAAAGAGCTAAAACTTCTCAATTAAATGAAGCTTTTAATGACTACTGAATTCATTGAGGATATAATTCAACTATGGATATTAGTTACAAATTTTCCTGTTAGCATTTCTCATCTCTCTTAGTTATAAGTGTCTTGCCAATGACCAGACTGCTTATGAAAGAAAAATTTTGTTTATTTTCTACAAAAGAATTGAACAAAGAAAAATAAATTTTTTTAAGAAAAATACTTCTACAAGTCAAAGGATGAAGCCTATACAACTACCATGGGTAGATTTGCTTTTATTTGGGGTGTGTGTAGGGTGGGGGGAAGCAGTTGACAGACTTTGCAAACTTATTAGAAGTCAATAATGTGTGAATACAGATTTGTGTTTAATTTTAAAAAAATGTGTGACCACATATAATTAAGGTGAAAAATGGAAGCCAAATGGACATCTAATTCAAGTCACTATTTGCAAATAAATGAGATAAAATCTGAATTATCAAATCAGAATGTATGTAAAATACAGAGAATTCATAATTACCTTGCTTTATGATTTATTGACATTTACTTTGTTCATTTGGTAAACACAAAAAGGTATTTCATAAGGACAAACTGCTTAATTATAGCCCTGTTGACAGTTCTGCTTCAACTTACTTTGCATATTGGGAAGCCTTTGGAAACCCAAACTTTTCTGGTATCTCAGAAAAAGAGAATAAAACCCACATTAAGCTGTTCTTGCCCTGCAAAGGTCTAGGTAGACAGAAAGACAGGACAGCCACAGCAAGCTCTCCAATTTGCTTAGGAATAAAGTCCCCACATCTGGTCTGATTAACTTGGAATCTCTGACATACCTGTAAAGAAGCAAAGCACACTGCAAAATATATGCTGAACAGGTGAAAAATGTTCCTAATATTTTCTGTGCAGAATTCAGAATTTGAAATCAGTTCAGCTTCAGCTAAATGGATATTCACATGAAGCTTAGAGTAAGTACAATGTATAACAATTTCATGTTTTGTCACCTTAATGTGTTCTGTTACCTTAATGTGTTTTATCTTAGTGTGTGCATTTGTATGCTGTTAAAAAATGGTTTTGCAGCTTAATACTGTATTTAGTTCAAACACAGCTTTAAAGGAATTGGTGTTCTGGTGGATTTACACAGTATTATTTCTTAGGTAAGCATATCTAGAGAACAGCCATAGATGAAAGAAAGCTGTTGATCTATTTGATTAGCAGGCTAGAGGTTTATAAGGTGATGCATCTTATACTGTAAGAGAAGCCACCGTGAAGAATGCTTATTCCCATTACATTTATTAGTTAACTTCCTCCATCTTACAACTTTGTTGTTTAAATTTTCTGGCAATGTAATTCATAATTTTGGTCTCAAAGTTCTTTATGAGGAGGAAGAAGCAAGATAGAACATGAGACTTAGATTTTATCAGGTATATAGAAAATAGTTGGATATGATGAGGCCCCATTAAAGGGCTGACCCAACTAAGAACTTCTAAAATATGATCTGCACTCATGAGTAGCGCCTTTTAAAATAGGTCTTTCTTTCTCAAAGCTTTTTGTTAATCTAAAATAATAAGTTCTTTCTTTACTTTAGTAGTGAGGATTGAACCCAGGGGTGTTTAACCACTGAGCCACATCCCCAACCTTTTTTATTTTTTATTTTGAGGGAAGCTCTCACTAAATTGCTGAGGCTGGACTTGAACTTGCAATTATCCTCTCTCAGACTCCCAAGTTGCTGAGAATACAGGTGTGCACCATCATGATAGGCTTAATAAACTCATTTTAACAAGGATTCCACTATATATCAATAACATAAACATATGACAAGTTATTGTATAAATACTATTAAAAATTTAAAATTCAATTAAATTTTAAAGTAACTAATGAAATATCTAAGAGTTCACAGCTTATAAAAAATTCAAAAAGAACTAGACACAGTGGGGCATGCCTATAATTTCAGTGATTTGGAAGCCTAAGGCAATGGTATCACAAATTTGAGGCCAGCTTCAACAACTTAAAAGACCTTGTCTCAAAGCAATAATAAAAATAGAAAAGGGCTAGGAGTTTAACAGATTAGTATAGAGTGCCCCTAGTTCAATCCCTAGTTCTACATAAAACAAAAACAACAAAAACCCCAAACAGAACTAAATTGAGGAATGAAATCGCCCATTTTAGTCTTCTCCTTAAATTCTTAGTGATTATTATTCTAACAAGTTAAATACCTGCATTTAGGATTATAATTTTACACAATTTGTCAACATCCCAGATATGCTTTCTACGCTGAAACTGAAGAATACAGAAAACTTTCAAGGTTACTTCATAGCAGACATTATGCTTACTCTCAGATATGTATATCTTCTTTAGGAGGTAACCATCACCACTATGATAAGTTCAGGATGGAGTTCCTCTCAAGTATTATGTTTCCTGTGCCAATGTGCAAATACATCCTGAATAGAAAGCCATAATACTTGGCTCTAGAAGAAAACTGGCTACAAGGGATTAGGAAAATCTGTAATGAAAATTATCTTATTGTTTTACAAAGTGGTTTACATGCAACATCTAATTTTTATTTCTTTTGGGGAGTGGTACTAGGGATTGAACAGAAGACTCTACCACAAAGGCATATTCCCATTCCTTTTTATTTTGAGACAGGGTGTCATGAAGCTGCGGAGGCTGGCCTTGAACTTGCAGTCCTCCTGCCTCCGCCTCCCAAGTAGCTGGAATTATAGGTGTGCAACACTATGCCTGGCTATATGAAATATTTTGATTTTACTTTATTAGGATCTTCAATGATTCCCCTTCCATACTCTGAAAAGCATACAATAGGCTGTTTTAACATCCCCAAACTGTATGTCTACACACCTCAGTTTTAGTCTTCAAATATTTATACCATTTTTAAATGAGAAGTGAATATATTGGAAGAGAAATTATACCAGAAAGTCTTGTTTTTTGTTAATATTTTGGGTATTTGTTCTATTTTACTTCCTTTAAGTCATATTCATACTAACCCTCTTTTCAAAATCAGGTTAAAGATAATAACATGGTTTGCTCACCATGAAAAACAAAAACCAATGAAGAGCTTGAGAACACATTATTTCCAATAGAAATGATGAACTTAAAAATACTTTGTGTCCATTTTAACAAGAGTCAATACTTCAAATTAGTAGAAAACCATAACTAGATGATTTAACTGAAATATTTAAAATGATACACACTAAAATAGAAAACTATACCACCAGAGGTAGCACTAGCTGGTTATATAAAGGCAGATTCAAATTTATGGACCTAAGTCGTACACTTGTTACTTTGCTGATACCAAGTATTTCAAAAATTTTATGTCTCATATGTTATAGAATCTCTATTTCTAAGTACAGTATTTTAAGATAAAACATACAGATTAAGAAATATGAGTGGAATAATGAAAGAAATGGGATGGAATATCAAAAAGTTGGCTTGTTCCATGAAATCCAGGATATACAGTTGTTATCTGAGCAAAGGTATGTGCCTCTGTGCAGTGGAGAAGATAATCCCGTAAGAACCCAACAGCATAAAATTAACTTGTCCATCCTACAACTATCTGTTGGACCACTGGCATTTTAGAATAAATTATAGACCTTCAAATTCTTCTTTCCTCCTCCTTGGTTACACCATGCCTTTTCAGTATTCCATCTTTTTTAGAATGATATCATTAAAAGGTCATTCTCCTATCAGAGAGAAAGCCTTCATCCTCTTTTATCCAACATATAATTATGTAAAAGCCATTTAACTACTTTAGATAATATGAATCACCTGGTCTAATAAAAATAACTGGATCAAGTTGAGGTGTCATTCTAAATCAACAATCTAAATAAAAATTTTCATTTGCTTGGTATGTACTAAAATTTAAATTCTTTTATTTTTCCAAACATGACTTTTGCCTTGAACTTTGTCTTTCAAAAAATTTAATAGACTTTAATATATACATTCTTAGCAAGAAAATACCATCGTCCAGATTCAAACAATTTGCAAGAGCCACTGGAAAAGTGCCAGTTGGTTTAAAAAAAATGGGCTGGGAGTGTAGCTCAGTGATAGCACACTCCTGGGTTCAGTCCCCAGTGCTAAGAAAAAACAAACAAACAAACAAACAAACAAACAAACAAACAAACAAAAACTGCACTTATTTATAATTCAAATTTTTGTAAAATACTTTTTTTTTTTTTTTTTTTTTTTTTGTGGTACCGGGGATTGAACTCAGGCACTCGACCACTGGGTCACATCCCCAGCCCTTTTTTGTATTTTATTTAGAGACAGGGTCTCACTGAGTTGCTAAGTGCCTCGCCATTGCTGAGGCTGGCTTTGAAGTCATGATCCTTCTGCCTCAGCCTTCCAAAGTGCTGGGATTACAAGCGTGCGCCACCACGCCCGGTAAGTTTTTGTAAAATACTTTTACTATTCAGATTTTCTTAAAAGTATTTCCATCATGTCTCCTGATGACAAGTAAATATATGACCTTAAATGTATATATGGCAACTATCAATATATATCATTCTGTTGAAAATATGAATCCTTGGACTGGGGATATAGCTCAGTGGATAGAGTGCTTATCTCCAATGCACATGGACTTGAGTTCAATCCCTAGCACCACAAAATATATATATATATATGAATCCACCCATGGATATATAACATTCATTAAATGACTTCATGAACTAACATATTCCGCTGAAACAATTTTTGAACTATGTAACGCCATCATTTTTCTTCCGTATTTTCAGCCAAATATGTACTCTCCAAAAGTCATAAAAATATATCAGAAAAATGCTAAAAATTCACCAAGTTTTCCATTTGAATTTTAACAAATATTTATAATGTCTAGTTAGAATAACACTAACTAGCATATGGTTAAGACAATATATAAAAATAATAAAATTAATTCACATATTGCTCCATGTTCTTTAAAAATTTATCTTTTTGAGATAAGCAATCACATCCATTCCTCTCTACCCTTTATACATACTTGCTCTTTTTCATTCTAGGCCACTATCCACCTGCCTCCTGCCACCCCTCCTTTTTCTAGTACTAGGGATTGAACCAAGGGGACACTCTACCACTGAGCTCCATTCCCACCTCCTTTTTTCATTTTTTTTTTTTTTTTTTTAATTTTGAGAGAGCATCTTGCTTTTAAACTTGTGATCTTCCTGTCTTCAGCTACACAAGTAGTTAGGATTTATAGGCATGAGCCACTGTGCCTGGGTGGCCGCTATCTTAAAGAAGCAAAAACTATTTTCTAAAACCCCACCAATATAGACATTTCTTGTCAAGAATATGAGCATATTCCTCACTCAATAATTAACCATTGCATGAGAATAAAATCTGAGTCACTATAACAGAAACGAAACACACCTCCATGTTTTTTTGTTATAAAGTAATTAATACCAGACTACCAGTTTATTTTTGATTATCTACACAGAAGATTTGTTCTGTTACACTCACAGTGGACAGACCAAATTTATAATGCATAAATAAGGCTGCTTAGGAAGCAACATACTACAGTCACTGGAAATACTGACTTGAGATCTAAATTCTCTGGATTCAAATCCTGGTTTATCCACTGACCAGCTGAGGAACCCTGCTCATATTATTCTTCATCCATGCCTCAGCTTCCTCATCTGTAAAATTATGATAATAATTCCAGGGATATTTTGAGGATGTCATGCAATAAGATTTATGTAAGTCTTTTCTTAAAAAACAGTATTTATTTTTTAGTTGTAGTTGGACACAATACCTTTATTTGTTTTTTATGTGGTGCTGAGGATCAAACCCAGGACCTTGCATGTGCTAGGCAAGTGCTCTACTGCTGAGCCACAATACCAGCCCTATAAGGCTTTATTACTGATCTGAAAATTTTTATTTTAGATGCACACACAGCTAAATTAATGGAAAAAAATGGATGGCAGGACAATATTTAACATGCAAAATTTTTAAAAATTTACAAAATTTTAAAATAGCTTTAGATTTACAGAAAAATTAGAAAGGTAGTATTCCCATATACTCTATATGGTTGCCCTTATTAACATTTTATGATGAGCTGGGCACGGTGGTGCACGCCTGTAATCCCAACACTTGGGAGGCTGAGGTAGGAGGATGATGAGTTCAAGGCCAGTCTCAGCAATGGTGAGGCACTTAGCAACTAAATGAGACCCTGTCTCTAATGAAAATACGAAAAAGGGCTGGGGATGTGGCCCAGTGCCCCTGAGTTCAATCCCCGGTACCAAAAGCAAACAAACAAACAAACAAAAAAACATTTTATGATGAAAGCAACTTTTAATGATGGTGAATCGTGAAAGTAAATTTACTCTCAGTAGGTAAACTTAAAAATTCAATTAATTTGAAATTTCAGTAATCTACCTACCAGAACCAAATTTTGAACTTATTATACCATATTATAATTAATGAGTACTAAATGTAGTGTTTCAGTAATAGCAATGCAACACTGTACTAATGTAGGATGTTTTATAGTCTCATTAAAAAGGAGTAATAAAGTGAAAGTTATTTTAATATGTGTAATTACTTCTATATACATACTGAAGTTGCAAATTAAAACATATAAAACAGAAAATAAAGCTGATGTATTTAAATAGATATTACTTTGTAATTTTAAGACTGAATAATTTTCTTAATATCATAAAGTAATTAAAACCACATAAGGTCAATTTGGGTGAATAAATTTTGAAATAAAAATTCTTAATTCAAGTATTTCTTTTCTCTTAGAGAGTCATATTAATAATTATTGATATAATACAAGGCAAGTTTTCCTTGGATAATAAAGAAATAGGGGTAAATAGGAGGCAGTTGGGGGCTGGAGTTGTGGCTCAGCGGCAGAGTGCTCGCTTCTCAGGTGCGTGGCCCAGGTTCGATCCTCAGCACCACGTAAACATAAATGCATTGCATTGTGTATAACTAAAGTAAATAAATAAATATTAAAAAAAAAAAAGGAGGCAGTTGTGCACAGCTATAATCCCAGAGACTCAGGGAAGGTATGGTAGGAGGATCACAAATTTGAGGCCAGCCTCGGCAGCTGTCTCAAAATAAAAAATAAAAAACAGGGCTGGGATGTAGCTCAGAGGTAGAACACTACTGGGTTCAATCCCCAGTACAGCCAAATGAAAAAAGAAAAGAGAGAGAGAGAAATAGCAACAGAGAAAAAGAGGTACATCTGTAGGAAAGTTCATAGAGGCTGATTATCTCAGGCATGCAACATTTTAAATGTAGACACAAACTGTCCAAGTTAGTAGCTACTAGCCACATACTACTGATAGATTAAAATAAAATGAAATGAAATAAAATTATATTCTTTAACTGAACTATAGCTACACTTCTGTAGTAGTGCTAAGTAAGCAGCCACACTGGCTAGTGATTATTATTTTGAAATGCATGAATATAGGACATTTCCATCACTGCATAAAAGTCTATTGAACAGTACTTCTCTAAATAGGTATAAATTGTTTCACTAATCATACTTAACTGAGCCTTAACCAATAGTCCTAACCTCTTAGCCAATTTAGTTATATTAAACTTGTTAAAAAAAAAAAAAAAAAAAAGCAGTGAGTGGATAAAGGAGGCTTTTATTCATTTTCTGAAATGTTTAAGAAGGTGAAAAGGAAGAGGGCTTGCCAGTTCTCATATCAGGTGTGTGGCCACCAAGAAATGGAAAAATTGCTGAGGTACTCAAAACTATTGCTGTACTCACGTGGCAGGGTAGCAGTAGGCCCAGTGGCTAGGAAGACTCCTCTTCAGGGGTTTACTTCCTCACTAGGGGAAGGGTCCCCATGTGGGGCCTTCACACTGGTGGGACCTTCCCCATTACGGGGCTGGGGTTCCTGCCAGTGAAAAATGGGAAATTTCACTGTTAGCCAGCTTTGAAACTTTTACCCACTGAGCTATTAAAAACACTGCTTACTGGATTATTTAGTTAATTCAAAACAGAGTCATATGAGATAAACTTTTAGAACTGATTAACCATGATATATATCTGATTTGGCCTGCCCTTCAGTCCCCCAGGAAAAATAACCTGTAGCATTACTGGAACTGTCATTAAGATCTTACATTTAGTTAAATGTTGAAAGATTAAATTGAACCAGCTAATTTTTTTTTCCAGTCTGGATAAAAATAAGGGTAATTGTCTTTTAATTATTGCTAATGGGCAGTGGAGAAAAGAGCAAATATAATCAGATATAACAAAAACCTCACGAACTTTCACTGCTTCTCATTCTCACCCCATTCAAACTTTTAAAATTAGAGCTAAAGATGAGAAGTGAACGTTTGAATTTATCCACTCATTTCTGACCATTCTGTAATTTGGTACTAAATAATAGCAATGAAACGGTCAACAAAGACAAAGATGTGTTGTTTTTGTCAAACAAATTTTATGAAATCCACGTAAGCAGTGTGTTGATATTTTAAAGTGTGGCTAACAATAAAAATCCCCCATGAACTTTTCATTTATAAAATGTTCTCTACCTTCTATGATACGAACATTTTCATTGCTTTAGGTATAACACACATAATTACAACATAAAATGAAAGGTATTCTTATTGACATTCTGAAACTCCATAACTATTACCCTAAATTCCTCCAGCTTAAGCTCTTCCTGCCAATATACTTTACAATGGCATACCACAGCATATCTTGGGGCAGTTAAATAAGAGGCCCAATTCACTTGAACACTATGGATACTTCAGGATGACAGATGACATCACATTTCTAAAAATCAAAGAAAAGGCAGAAAATTGAAGTTTGTGGTTAATGCCAAGGGAGGAGATGCAGGAAAAAGTAAACAGGAGGAGCTGTGCACTGAAACTCAAGACATTACTTTTCCCACCAGGTAGCAAAGATCCTGGATCTTCCTGATTTACTCTCTTAATCTCTTGAGTAGCAGCTTTCCCCTCTAATCTCTTGTAATTATGCTCCCAGACAGCAATTTAGAGGTCATTATAAACTGCATTTCTCTGTCTGTACTACAATGAAGGTGGAAGGACAGAGAAAGGAATCATACACATGAAAAAGTGTTACATAAAATAAGATGATAGATTTGAATATAAATTATATCACTTTCTAATTCACAAGAGAAATTTATTTCAGATAGAAGGTATTTAGAGGCCAGGTACTTAAGGAAACAACTACAAGTGTCTACAATGGGAACTAATAAGAATTACTGATTAGTTTTCAATCAGAATCCTTATGTTAGACCACACATAAGAAAATATCAAGTAAACTATTCCTAATTGTATTAAAAATCTCCATTATATGGGTAAATTAGGTTTGCTGGTTTGGCCAAAATAAGGTTGTAAAGATTAAATTTTTAACACCAATAGTGTGAAAAGTACTTCCAAAGTATATGGTCCAATAAAAACACTGCCAAGGACATAAAAATAAAGATCTACATCAAACACTAAACATCAAAGGCAGGCATGCCTTTCAGGAGTTGACCAAAGTTCCTAAGGGTGGGACTGGAATGCTTCATGGCCAGAGTTTCATTCTGAAAAGATTATGAGGTCACTGACCTGGACATAATCATTCAAAATTAAATTCTGCTAGACTTCCTGTCTACCCAGAAACACCCTGTTATCCACAGATAAAAACTTCTTCACAATAGGCTTAGCCATTAGGAAAAAACTGCCTTAGATTAAGAAGAATGATTTTTTAAAAATAGATATGTATTGCTCTGAACACTGATGTGATAGTTTGCTATACTGTCAAAGTCTTCCTACAATCTTTTTTCTAAATCACAACATTCAAAAATAGGACAGCAATGTCTGAAGTACAAAAAATGCTCTGTTCCAAATTCTATGATAAAACCATTCTTTACAAAAACTTATATTACCTTAAGGATAGTTGAAGCTGTCACGTATAACAGTGCTAGTTTCCTCTACCCAGAAGCATGAAGGGCTGAAATCTAGCTTGAACTCTGATCACCTGTCTTTTACATGCAACTGCATGGCTATTCTGGCCTAAAGAAAAGAATACCTTTTTCTAAATTATATGAAAGGCTATATTAAGTTAACAAAGCCTCTGAGGACAACTGCACAGTACCATATTTCATGACCATAAAAGTTGTGCCATTATTTTATAAATTACTAAGAAAAATCTTGCCAAACTATAATAATGCCTTCTTATCATATAAAAATATATTATACTTAATTATTGAAAGAGATCTCTTGATAAGTTTAATAGTGATATTTAATAATATGTCAGTTCTGAGCACAGACACACACACAATTATGGGAGCTATAAAATTACTGATCTTCCTCACAGAGTCCAACTGTTTTGAATCTTGAATCCCTTTTCAGCTGAGATAGTTGTTTCTCCACAAAATACAGATCTTTGTATGATAAAGAGTATTGTTGATGCAGTATATCTTGAAATGTTACTCCATTAGCATCTTTGGAATTTTCTTCCAAGCTGCTTATATTCGCTTCCAAAGTTTTTTGTACATGCACAGGCAATAATAATTAACTCACAATAGCTACATGATCCAAAGTGATTAATATTAGGAATGTTAAAATTTGGAAAATACAGATTTCTTAGAATAGATGACATAAAGAAACAGGGACCCTGATTTTGGAGTAAAATGTTTCTCTTTCCTCCATTTCATCATCTAATCCTTCAATCCTGAAATTGTTATTAATTGACTAATGTGACCCAGGGAATAAGTTAGGGATAGAGATTCACAAAACAGGTAATGACACTACCCTCAAAGAACTCATGTAGACAATGGCATTAACTAACCACAGACAATTAAGATAAAGAAATAATTTAATTAAAGAAATAATTTTAGAGCTCTGCTGGCCAGCCCTCAGGTGCCCTCCCTGCCCCCTCTTGACCTCCAGCAGCCTATGGGGACATGGACTCGCTCCAGGGGTCCTTCTGACCACCAGTTCACTATTTAAGCCTGCACCGGACTGAAACCGTGCCTTGTTCTTCTTCTTCTTGTCCTTCCCTCCCTACCCTTCCACGTGGTCCCTAATTAACCCTTTTTATTGAAACGCCGTTCCTGGCTTGGCTTATTTTTCTAACAAGCATCATGAAAATCCTCCTTCCTGGTACCAAATGGTTCCTTAAAGAAGAGTTTCAACAGCTGAGCAGATGTGCATGGATTTCCTAACTCTGGGATTTAGTGAGGAGAAAGTCACTTTGAAAAGTGGAAACAGAATGCCCCTATACTTGCTCAATGGGCCATGGGTCAGATCCTGATGATTAATCAGTTTATCAATAGGGAGTGGAAGTTTGGAGTGACATCTGGGAACAGCAAATTGGAGAAAGTGGGAGGAATTTTTTTTTTTTTTTAAACAATTAAAATCTGCAGTTAAGAAAGGACATTACACTGAAAATTTGTATACAGAACTAAAGGGAGTGCCTGAAGTTCTACAGTATCCTGAATGACATGGAACAGATCAGAAATAGCATGGAGTGTTTCAGTTGATTTAAGTCTCCCTGGCTTCTTCTTGGTATCTGCCGAGAGGCACCTCCCTCAGGCCTGTGGGCACTCAGTGCAGTTCTACTGGCTTCTTGGGAACCCAGGTATCTGAGAAAACAACAGGATTAAGTAAGCACTTAAAAGAGTCCTGCATAATTCTCCTACAAACTCCTCTTTAAGGGAACCACCACCACCTATTTCCCAGGACATTTTTTAGATACTCTGACAGGCTATATAGCATCTTTAAAGTAAATAAATGGTGAGATCATTCAAGACTGCACACTGATCACCCTTCTCCCCAGCCAAAAGCAAAAGCTTGTTTATGACTACAGGAGAGATGACTACAGGAGAGCTCCCTTTGATTTCTACATGCTCTGTATTTGTGGTGGTTGAGTGGCACCAGTCTTTGTTTTTTTGAGGTGGGATCTTGCAAGCTTACCCAGGTGTCCTGAATTTGTGGCCTCAAGTGATCCTCCTGCCTCAGCCTCCCAAGTAGCTGGGACTATGCATGTGCCACCACACTTAGCTGCCAGGCAGTTTTTAATAAGGTGCCAATGTATAAATACATCCATGGTTTTCTCTGAAAAGAATTCAGTTCCCATTTCTGTGTTTTTTTCTCCCCTGTTGAATGAGGTAGGCCTGTAGAGACTATCTTAGCTTGGGTTGGCTCCAGCTCACCATCTCTGTTGGTTAAATGATGCATAAAAAACATTCCAAACAAAACAAAACAATTGTTATAAATAGCATTAAGAAAAAAGACATTTATTGCAATAACATATGTCTGATTAGCCCTGGTGAGGAAACCATATAACATCTGAAATCACAAAGGAAGAAATAGGTCATATATACAAAGGAAAAAGCCCATGTAAGGCGAAAGAGAATGAGTAAAGAACTTTTTTGCATGGATAACGTGTACTGGGAAAAAGGAAAACCGAGGCTTTTTGAGAACTACTACAACTGGACACCAAATTCCACCAACATGGGGGTACCTGAACTGTGATCATGTTAGAATGTGGGTTTATGGAGACTACATAATTAATAAAGCTATAGGCAAAATCTCTCTCATAAGGAGTGCAAAGGATCTGCAGATTATCTCGGAGTTATTTCCCCAGTATTCAAGTGAATAATTGGAAACTTTTACACCAGCTCTCTGACATGGGTAATAGGTATCATTTTTCAAAGAAGGGCTGAATGTAAGCCTCTGAAACCTTCCCCTACCACTCTATTCTCTATCAAGATACTAAATCAAAGCAACACTATATACTAGGAAGAACTGCAGAGAATTGCACCACTATTAAAGACTTAAAGATGCAGAGGGGTGGCAGTCCTTATTATAGCTTCTTTCTATATGTTGCATGGCCCAACAGAAAGAAATATGTGAATAATGGATCACTATAATCTAAAACTAGTGGAAAGCCCAATTGCAGTTGTCATGGTATTATAAAATAGACTTTGGCATTTGATGCTTAGCTACTGATGTGGCAACAGTTTTTCTCAGTCTCTATCGGTGGGGAGAATCAAAAGCAGATTATCTTCACAATGGCAGGGACAGTATAATACATTGCCCCAGAATAAAGTCAATTCTCCTGAACTTCAAAATTTAATCAGCCTAGATCATCTTCACATACTAATATACTGATGACAGCATACTAACTGGATCTGATGAGTAAGAAATGAAAAGCATAGACAGCCCAGTGAACACACAAACAAAAGATACCTCGCTAAAATTAAGGGGTATAGCAGGCACACTGCTTAAGTTTGTAAGGAGTCCAGGGCTCTGAGACATGCTGAGAATATTCTCAGGTATAGAACAAGTTGTTGCATCACTCAGCATTGACTGTTTAATAAAAAGTAGGCTTCTTTGGAGTAAGGCTGCATATTCCTTACTTTAAAATACTATTTTTTACCCATTTGTCAGGGACTTGAAAAGATGACCCAGAACAACAAAGAAGACTCTGTAGTAGGTTCAGGGTATTAGGCATCTGTGATCAGAGCATCTGATGGTATAGGACCAACTCTGAATGGATAAAGATGCTTTGGAGTCTCTGTCAATCACCAAAAGAGAAGTCACAATGAATACTGCTGGAGTTCTGCAGCAGAGAATAACTATATTTTAAAAAGAGAAACAGCTTCCAGTATGTTACAGGGCCTGAGTAGAGCCTGCATGCCTGACTATGAATGAATAAATGACTGATTTTTTAAAAATATCTGTTAAGTCATAAGGTTAGATGGGCAAAAAAATCAGCCTGCTCTATGACAGAAATGGCACCTTTGGTATTAAGCACGAGTACCTTCAGAGGGCATGAGTAAATTACATTTACATGTAATTCTGAATCCCAAATCACTAATGCCTTTTTCTTTCATGATCAACAAACAAAGGAATTCAAATCTAGCCAAAAATTGAACTGCTGCTGCATTGCAGCATATTCAGGAGTACACCTAAAAGACTGTGGTAAGGGAAGTGTGGCAGGTGAGAACAACTGGAGCAGTAATTTTGTCATCCATTTCAAAAGGAGGGAGAAATGCACTTGTGCTACAGTTATGCCCTGACACATGGGCAGTGTGAATAGTCTGGCTGTTTTATCGGGAGCCTAAAAAACAACTGTGAAAGATAATGTAGTAAGTAAGTCTGGGAAAGATGGACTGGGTGCAAATCAGGTGCATTTTTGTGTCTTACATTAATGCCCACAAGGAAGTATGCACCAAAATGTTACTGGGTATTTTCTAATGTCAACAATGAGGTGGCCAGGATGACTCATTCTATGGCTGTTAGCCAGCTTCCCACTTAGGCCACCAGAGTTGACACAATGGGCCCATAATAGAGTAGCTGAAATGCTTCCTTTCACTAAGCTGAAAAAGCTATCTATTGCTAAATGCCTAACCTGCCAACAAGGGAGACTGATGTCAAGCCCCTGATATGGTACCTTTACTGGAGGTCAGTCACTTACTCAAGGTAAGGTTGATTACATTGGGGTGGGAGTGGCAGTGGAGTGCCAATGGTTTTTGTCAAAGTAGGTATTTTTACAGAATACCTACTCTGGATATGGATTTGGTTTTCAGTTCCCAATACCTTTGCTACTAAGGAATAATGCAGGGAATAAATGGATCAGAGTGGTAAAAGGGCTATATTATAATGGGCACCTTTTATATATACCACGTCCGATCCTCCCATCCTCACTTGTGTCTTATTTCATCTGTCTCCCCAGCACCAACTTCACACAAGTATAACCTGATAGTACCCGCCTTATGACTTGCCTGTTACTCTAGGGTATCTATGTTGATGCTGCTTTGCATCCCCACTTGTGCAAAACTCCATGAACTACCTAGGAGTTATGGAATGGCTATTATACTATAGGGTGAATCTCTGGCCAGTGAGAAACAGAAACAAGGGGCAAAATTTTTCCTCCATTCTCCCCTCACAACACACGGTCTTAAGACAATATGATTTCTCAAGGATGATCCTATAGGATTGAGCAGTAGGAGACAACTCAATAGCTTATTCATGAATTGGCTTTCCCCCTATAAAAGTACATTCTCCTTGTCCCTCATTCAACTTATTGGAAATGCACTGCCTAACAAAGTTAATAACACATGGCCCTCTGCTTCAGGCTCTACTTTCTGGGAAGCCAAACTAAGACAGACCCCTGATGGTCGTAGTGTCTTTATTATATAAAAGAAGTCATTTCTTTGAAGTTCAGAGGTACAAGTAAAACCAAAGGCAGAGATAAGATCAGTTCGGCAGAGAGATAGAATTAGAAGAGAAAAGAAACTGTTACTTCATGTTAATGGCCACAAGGAGGAAAATGGCCAGAAAGGAAGATTGCAGAGTGGCCCAAAGCAGGTGGAAAACTGAAGAGTTGTTATTCTGAGGGAATAGGGCATGAAGGTAATGCATATCTAATGAATTGCTGCTTTTTAATTACTAAATTAGGTTTGATCCTGACTGCTATGGATATTTGATGTGATATATTATCAAACAAAATTAAATAATATACAAATATAAGTGTAGCAAACATTTTTTTTCAAAGCACATTCCTCTGAGGGAAACCCCAGGCAGAACTATGCAAGAGTAAAGGAATCAGTAACCACTGACCAGACCCACTTATGTGAGCCTCTCTGGAATACAAACTAGTAGTGGACACAGAATGAGGAGAAGATGATCTGGCTTGCTAAGTTATTAAGTTTACAAAATTCTACCTTGTGAGGATTTCTTTTGAGTTAAAAAAAAAAGCTTGTGATGCAAAAAAAGGTTTTTTTTAAAGACTCATAAAACAAATTTTTGTAAGGAGATATTGTAAGGAAAAAAAATCCACATACACAAATAGAAAGTTCAGTGCCCTAAGTAAAGCACTTTAATTTAGTATAATTATATTAACAAAATTACACTTCATAACAAGACTTTCTTCCTTAAACACAGGAAAACATAAGGATACATAAAAATGCATCATGTATCTTTATGAATACTTAGGATCAGAAAACAAAAATTCCTTAATACTTAGAATTTATCACATGGCTAAAAGGTTAACAATAATGCCATCTTGTGTTATAAGAAGCCATAGAGACCTTTTGTGATGGCATTGGTGATTAATTCTATTTAACCATCAGTTGTGAAACCTTTTTTTTTTTTTTTAAATAAAGTTCAGAATTGTCTCAGTATTCTTCAGTTCATTAAAATGTTTCTTTAATTATTAACGACAAAATTTGTTCTGCCTGATTTTCTCCCTGTTTTCCTGTTCCTTTCAGACAATATTCCTAGCCCAACTGTTACTAGTGTTTGATGAGTGTAACAATACTCTAGGTCTTTATTTTAAAAATGCACTTATATTCTTTTGCTCCAAGACAAGTTTTATTTGTGTAGGATGCACTACAAAGGCTACGCTTAGGTCCAAAATGAAATTAATATAAAAGTCTGGGACTAAAATCTAAACCTCGAACTAACCATATGAACCCTGGGAATGTCAACTGAGATCACAAAGTGATGTTTTATAATAACATTCTCAAGGTACTTAAATAAATATGTAATGTTCTCGAACATAAGAATCATAGTAATAGCAAATGTGTTTCAAAAGTTCCCAAGTGGAGAGTTATCTTTTGCCACTGCTTTTAGCAATTAAAAACATGACATATTTAAAGTCTTTAGCTCATAATATTGCCTCAAATGTTATACAGTTTAAAAGTGCCTTTCAAAGTAATAGCATAAAACTATAATGAATATGTTACCAGTAAAAACCAAGAGAATCAATACTATCTACCTGCAATGTTGGTACCTTCCTCAGCTACGTGAGCATTAGAGCAAGTCAGTGGCTCCTCTAATGAACCAGTCTGTGCTTCTTTTGCAACAATTGGGCCAATTTAATCCATACTTAAAGAAGGTGGAATAGCCTCCATTTAATCAAGCTTTATTTCCTCAATTCTTCCATCTTTGATCAAGTAGACAGTATTCCAACAATTCTAATTTATTTGATAAGCACAACAGCTGCCTGCTAACACCAGAGTTGGTACTAGTTCTTATCTGAGGCTTCAGAATGTCTGAATGACACAACACTAGGTCAAATGGTTTGAAACTCAGTTTCAAACTAAAAAAACCCAGCACTTTTTTTTTTTTCTTTTTTTTCTTTCTTTCTTTTTTTTTTTACTAGAACTCAGTATCCAAAAGATCCATTCTCTCCTTAGAATTTTAACTAAAATGTCAGTGGCAGGGGATTTTTAAAATAGTCTCTAGGTAATTTCCTGTGTTTGCTTTAGCAGAAAACTAATCTGCCTAACAATAAACAAGTCTCAGGATTTAAATATTCAGGTACACTGCTGGGAGTCAAGAGGGGATTCTATCTAGGAAGAGCAAGAAAAAAAAACTTGCAAGGATTGACCAGCAGGAAATATCTTCAGGACACCTTTTAAAATTATTACTATCATCTTTTAAGCCAAGCCAAACAATAACTCAGACCTTCATGGTATTTTATATTTGAAAATTATTCTCCCAAAAGTGAAAAATTTAAGCAGCATACAAATTAACTAGACTAAAAATTTAGGTTAATCTTACTTTAACCCTTTATCCAGGATCTCATCCAAAGTGTATTTCAAAGCACTGGCAGATTTATTTGGCTGGCATGATCTATGATCACTTCCTTTCTATCTTTTGATGCTTAAAGACTTCACAAAGTACGAACCTGGGCCTGTATAGACTTTGAGGTGGAAATGTTAACATGGAGCCAAAAAGCAGTCAATACTTTATATCTTATTAGGCATTTATAGAAAAAAGGATAAGAATGTTTACAATTAATGAATAGTTTCTTTGGTTCCACTGGTGATTCTTTCAGATCAACTGTTGATATCAGGTAGGTTATACAGCCAAGGAAGCTCAATCTCTGTAGATTAAACAGACTGAAAGTGCTATGGTACATCAGGACTGGGACATGGGGTGAGAAATAGAATGCATTTTGGCTTAAGCTTTTCATTCACTTAAACACATAACATTAAAATATATCTCTGTTTTTTTTTCCATTTTTCAAAAGCTGGTGTAATTAATGGGGGTTCCAAATTCTTTTGAGGGGAGAGGTAGAGACAGAAGCTAAAAGACAGGCTGGAGAGCACTCCTTGAAAGAGTGTGTATGATACATTCCAGGTCTTCTGAGACTCCCCTCTGACAATCTCTTAAGGTCCTAGAGTCTTTGGGCAGTTGGCATACTAATTCCATTTCCAACATCCACCTTAATCCAATCATATATTCAGAATTTCCAGCACAATTCCATGATTCAGGCTTAGAAGGGTCATAGTTAGGCATCATCTCCTGGAATAGGTCAATAAAAAACTCTCTGTATCCCTCTAGCCCTTGGGTTCCTGGCAACTGCCCCTTAACAATCTGTGTTAACCAATTAGAAAGGAATTCGGTATAAATGAGAAATACGCAAGATACACCATTATGTTCTCCAGAGAAATACCCTACATAAACAATAGCTTTCAAAATTCACATCAAAACAAAATATCACAAACTCAATGTCAAGGAATAGAAAATACTCCTCTTGATCAACCTACTTATAGTAACTAAGTCCCTATTCTAAATTTTGTAATCTCACATTACCTTGTTGGGAAAATGGTCTAACTCTCTTATTTGGGGGCAAATCTAATGATATTCATGTCTTCCTTACTATAAAGACAATAATAATTAACCAGTATGTGGTGTGGTGAGTATTCAAATATGCTTGGAAAGATTGCACTAACCTTACAAGAATACTGATATTGTTATTAGAAAATTTGTAGCTATGGTGATAAACCTAACAAGCATAAACCTATATTCAGATTCTTTCAAGATTTGAAACCAGATGTTTAAATTTATGAACTATGATGATAAGCATTTCTTTTCTATTTATATACAGCTTATTTATATTTATATACAGCTTGGGCCATATGCTGCAATACCTAATTTAGTCAACGTTTCAAGACTATATCACACATATTATTTTATGTTTGTCACACATAAAATAAAAAGGTCTAAAAGCTCAATGACTGCCTGTCACCAATTTACTTTCATAATACCATAAAATTTACTTAGTACCATCTAATATAAAGCTTAGAAATATACAAATAGAAAAGTATTTGCCACTTAATTTGAGAATATTTGTCCCTTTTAATTCAAATCTTTTCCAACTTAACTTGTGGAATGAGACCTGGAAGAAGAGAAAGAGCCAGATATGAAAGGAAGGGTGTTCCAGGCCAAGAAAGGCCCGGAGAGATAAAAACCTGGTATATTTTAGTAGTTGGAAAGAAGGTCAATGTGGTCAGAGCCTACAGAAAGTAAGGAAAAGTAGCAGAAAATGGGGCTGCAGACAGGTGAAAGCCAGCTCATAGATGACCTTGTGAGTCTGAAGGAGAAGCATGAGATCTGTGTGTACTGATTTACCGACATTACACAATCCTTATTTCTGTTCACCAGAATAAGAGTCTCAATGGCAGAAACCATCTCTTATTTTTTGTGCATCTAGTGTAGCCTCCAGCCCACAGTATTATGCAAAGTACTCTGTGAAGTATTTCCTAATTAAGATGAAACATGGGGTGAGTATAATTCTTTGCAGGAGTAGTAGGAAAGTTGTAACATAGGAGATGTAATTGTAGAGATGAAGGAGCATTACAGCTTGTGGTATGGCTGTGGAGGGGAAGTAAAAACATTCTAATAAAAATAACATGGAATATGGGGAAACAAGATTTGGGGAGGGAAGATAGAATCTATACAACAAAAATTTCCTCTGTGTGGAAGAAAGCTAAATCAAGATATAATTAAGATATACTTCAAAAAAGTTCTTAAATTATCTTCTCTTATAGTTTGGATCTGGAAAGTCCTCCAAAGGCTCATGTATTGAAAATGTGGTCCCTTGCTGGTGGCACTGTGGGAAGGTGGGTGGAAATGTTAGGAGGTGGGGCCTAACTGGAAGAGGCCAATCATTAAAAACGTATCCTTGAGCCAGTGCGGTGGCACACGCCTGTAAATCCCAGCACTTGGGAGGCTAAGGCAGGAGGATCGTGAGTTCAAAGCCAGCCTCAGCAAAGGCGAGGCACTTAGCAACTCAGTGAGACCCTGTCTCTAAATAAAATAAAATACAAAAATGGGCTGGGGATGTGGCCCAGTGTTCAAGTGCCCCTGAGTTCAATCCCCAGTACCAAAAACAAAACAAAACAAAAAAAAAATCAAAAACGTGTCCTTTAAGGATATATCTTGTTCCTGGCTCTCCCCCCTCCCTCTGTGGTTAATGGGCTGCATGAGGTGAGAAGCTTTGATCTGGTGCTCCCCAGCATGACATTCTGCCTCACCACAATGGGGCCAAACAATTATGGACTGAATCCTATGAACTGTGAGCAAGAATAAATTTTTCCTTCTTTAGGCTGACTTTCTCAGGTATTTTTTCATAGCTACAGAACACTGAATAATACATCTTCCAAATAAGTATGCTCTTGCTTTTTATGAGAATACAACAGATGCTACAGTGTATGAATTCTTTAGGAAATAAGACTAAAAATGCTCATGAAAGAAAAATACTCAGTTAAAAATCCACAATTCCAGTTTAGACAATGTGGTGTAAAACGTAAAATTCACATTTCACATCAAGTGCTTCTTGACATCTGGTCAAACTTAGAGGCCTGAATGACCTAAGCCCAAGTTTCATTCCCTACTCTGGTCCAGAGGAAGAGGAACCCTAGAAAGTCATCTTTATCAAAGGGGTCAGAGGCAGTTGTTGCCTATCCTTGAGTAGTACATTTCAGTTCTCTGCCTGCTTGAGGAATTATTCAAACAAGTTCATTATATCCTTCTCTAGGAATGAGGGGACACACCACCCTCTTAACCTACAAAACCTGTCAGTCTCCCACAGCCCTTATTCACTCTGTTCCCAAGTATAACTTTCATATGTCCCGGTGAGTGTATGGAGTCTTTCTCCCCTGAGGTATGAGTATATGTGACTAATAAACTCTTGTCCACCTCATCGGGTACATTTGGCCATCTCTATGGCCATATGGCAAGAATCTTTCCCTAATCAACAGGGTAAAAAGCAAGGGATGAAAACAGCCACTTTTTGAATATGTGAATCAGACCTCAGCCAAGTAAGTTTTATCTCTAGGCATTTTATTCTGTAAACATAAGATTTAAAATATTTACCTTGTAGATTATTGTATGAACATTGTGTCTACCATTTACTATTGTATCATGTCCAGCAGTACAGTTCTATTCTCATGGTTAATTCTACCAACACCATCCTCATCCTATTACTTTCCCCTAACATCAGAACTATTACTAGTGATTTAAAACCTCTAAAATTAAAATTAATAAAAGAGTTTTAAACAGTAGGCGGAGAGATAAGTGAAACTGACCAAATTCAGTTTAAAAGCCATCTGGGTTATTTATTAGAAATAACTTAATTCCAGTCACCACAAAAACAACTACAAGAAGAAGTTACAGAAGTTTTGAGCAAATAATGTAAGTAGACATGAAGCCGAGGCTACTTTCAAGATACTGAACATTTGATTGAACAGTATTCTGATTTCATGAATCTGGATATGCAGATAATGCATTAATTTATACCAATAAAATTCTGTTCAATAAGCTAACATGAAAAAATTGGTTATTTCACAAAAACTGCATGGTATAAGCATAAAAACAGACACACAGATCAATGGTACAGAATAGAAGACACAGATAAACCCACACATCTATAGTCATCTAATCTTTGACAAAGGTGCCAAAAACACACTGGAAAAAAGACAGTTTTGTTGTTGTTTTTGGTACCAGGAATTGAACTCAGGGGCACTCAATCACTGAGCCACATCACCAGCCCTATTTGGTATATTATTTAGAGGCAGTGTCTCATTGAGTTGCTTAGTATCTCACTGAGTTAGCTGGGCACAGTGGCGCACGCCTGTAATCCCAGCACTTGGGAGGCTGAGGCAGGAGGATCGTGAGTTCAAAGCCAGCCTCAGCAATGGCGAGGCACTTAGCAACTCAGTGAGACCCTGTCTCTAATTAAAAAAAAGGGGGGGGGCGGGGGGGGGCTGGGGATGTGGCCCAGTGGTAAGTGCCCTTGAGTTCAATCCCTGGTACCAAAAAAAAAAAAAAAAGTATCTTACTGAGTTGCTGATGCTGAGGTTGGCTTTGAACTCACTATCCTCCTATCTCAGCCTCCAGAGCCACTGGAATTATAGGTGTGTGCCACCAAGCCCGGCAGTTTTTTTTGTTATTATTGTTTTTGTTTTAAAAAATAGTGCTGGGAAAAGTGGTTATCCATATATAGAAGAATGAAATTAGACGCTTATCTCTCACTCTGCACAAAATCAACTCAAAATGGATCAAAGGGGCTGGGGTTGTGGCTCAGAGTGTTCGCCTAGCACGTTCGCGACCTGGGTTCGATCCTCAGCACCACATAAACATAAATGCATTGCATTGTGTACAACTAAAGCAAATGAATAAATATTAAATAAATGGATCAAAGACCTAGGAATTAGACTAGGAGCTATCCGACTCCTAGAAGAAAATGTAGGGGCAATACTCCAGCATATAGGCATAGGCCACAACTTTCTCAATAGGACCCCTAAATCTCAGGAATAATGTTAAGTTAATAAATGGAATGGTATCGTATTTAAAAGCTTTTGCACAGCAAAGGAAAGTGAAGAGAACCCTCAGAATGGGAAATAATATTTATTCATGTCTACTCTTCTGACAGTGGATTTATATTAGAATATATAAAAAATCTCAGCAATTAGGGAAATGCAAATCAAAATACAGTGAGATTTCATCTCACACCAATCAGAATGGCAGTCATAGAATACAAATAATAGCTGGGCTTCATAGTGCATGCCTATAATTCTGGCAGGTCAGGAGGCTAAGGCAGGAGGATCACGAGTTCAAAGTCATCCTCAGCAATGGCAAGGAACTACACAACTCAGTGAGACCCTATGTCTAAATAAAATACAAAAAAGGGCTGGGGATGTGTGATGCTCAGTGCTTAAGTGTCCCTCAGCCCTAGTACCAAATAAATAAATAATAAATGCTAGAAAAGATGTGGAGAAAAATGAACACCTTTACATTGTTGGTGGGACTGTAAACTAGTATAACCACTATGGAAAGAATTATGGAGTTCCTCCAAAGACCAGGCATGAAACCACTTAGCTATACCACTCCTTGGTATTTATCCTGAAGAATTAAAGTCATCATACTACAGTGATACATACATACCCATGTTTATAGCAGCACAAGTCACTGTAGCCAAACAATGGAACCAGCCTAGGTATCCATCAAGAGGTGAATGGTAAAGAAAATGTGGTACATATATACACAATGGAGTTCTATTTAGCCATAAACAAAAACGAAATTATGTCATTTGCAGGAGAATGGATAAAACTAGAGACCATTATGTTGAGCAGACAAAGTCAATCTTAGAAGGTCTAGAGTCATGTTTTCTCTCATAGGAGGAAGCTAGAGAAGAAAAAGGAAAAGAAAGGTGGGGGCAGATCTCATGAAAATTAAAGGGAGATCAGTAGAGGAAAGGGACCAAGAAGTGGGAGGCTGAAGGGAGGAGGTGCTGGGAAGTAATACTGGCCAAATTATATCATTATATTGTGTGCATGTACGACTGTGTAACAACAAATCCCATCATCATACACCAATTAAAAAAAAAAAGTGGGAAAAAATTTAAAACAACAACATTGTCAAAAACAAGTAGTTACTTCAGATAAAGATTTGGGGGGGGGGAGCCCTTGACGCTAAATAAACTTTTACTCCAGGAGAGTTTCCTTTTCTTTCACATCTTGACAGCAACTACTTATTAAAATGCATACTCTGGTGTTTCCTGAACTCAGCGGTATATGCTTATGCTAAGTTTCTGTATTAATGTGTTTGGAGAAGAGGGAAATTAAAAAATATATAATCTTATAAATACTCATTAAAATTTAGTTTATGTACAATTATAATGCACCAAAAAATATAGGGGGGGAGGGAAATGTAGAACTATAAAAAATGGGTGGTGGAAAGAGACTTATACAATTATAGTATAGATAGCCTTTTAGATCATTTTGGGTGTGTGTGTGTGTGTTTTTTTTATTTTGCAGTGCTAGGAAAGAAATCCAGAGTTTTGTGCATGCTCCGCAAGTGCTCTACCACTGAGTCGCCAACCCCTGGAATTTTTTTTTTTTTTATTTTTATTTATAGTAGTATGTATTACAGTTCATACTATACATATAGAGCATCTTTTTACATAAAACAGTTTGTATTCAAAAAGTATATTCACAGCATTCAAGTCTTCAATCATGCATTTAGAATAATGATATCCATCTTATTCAACCACTTTTTCCCCCCTTCCCCCCTTGCACCCTCCCTTCCCTTTGACCATTATAGTGTTCCTCTAGTCCTCCTATGTACCCTGACCCATCAATACTGTGAACCGGCTTCCTTATATCAGAGGAAACACTTGGTATTTGGATTTTTGAGATTGACTGATTTCACTTAGCATTATATTCTCCAACTTCATCCATTTACCTGCGAATGTCATTATTTTATTCTCTTTTATTGCTGAGTAAAATTCCATTGTGTATATATACCACATTTTCTTTATCCATTCATCTACAGAGGGACATCTAGGTTGGTTCCACAACCTAGCTATTGTGAATTGTGCTGCTATAAACATTGAGGTAGCTGTGTCACTGTAATATGCTGTTTTTAAGTCCTTTGGGAATAGACCCAGGAGTGGGATGGCTGGGTCATAGGGTGGTTCCATTCCCATTTTCCCAAGAAATCTCCAAACTGCTTTCCATAATGGTTGTATCATTTTGCAATCCCACCAGCAATGTATGAGTGTGCCTTTTTCCCCACATCCTCTCCAACATTTATTGTTGTTTGTGTTCTTGATAGCTGCCATTCTGACTGGAGTGAGATGAAATCTTAGAGTAGTTTTGATTTGCATTTCTCTAATTGCCAGCGATGTTGAGCATTTTTTCATGTATTTGTTCATTAATCGTGTATCTTCTTCTGAAAAGTGTCTTTTCAATTCCTTAGCCCATTTATCGATTGGATTATTTGGTTTTTTTGGTGTCAAGTTTTTTGAGTTCTTTATATATTCTAGAAATTAGTGCTCTATCTGATGTGCATGTATTAAATATTTGTTCTCAGTTAGTTGGTTCTCTATTCACCTCACTTATTGTTTCTTTTGCTGAGAAGAAGCTTTTTAGCTTAAATCTATCACATTCATTAATTCTTGGTAATAATTCTTGCGCTACAGGATTCTTGTGAAGGAACTTGGAGCCTAATCTGACATGTTGGAAATTGTAGCTTACTTTTTCTTCTATTAGGTGTATTGTCTCTGGTCTAATTCCTAAGTCCTTGATCCACTTTGAATTGAATTTTGTGCATGGTGAGAGATACAGGTTTAATTTCATTTTGTTGCATATGGCTTTCCAGTTTTCCCAGCACCATTTGTTGAAGAGGCTATCCTTTTTAAAAAAAATATATATATATATTTATTTATTTACTTTAGTTGTACACAATGCAATGCATTTATGTTTACGTGGTGCTGAGGATCGAATCTGGGCCGCACACGTGCGAGGCGAGAGCTCTGCCACTGAGCCACAACCCCAGCCCCTGGAATATTTTTATTTATTTATTGGTACTAAAAACTGTTTGACTTTAGACTTTGCTTTAGAGGCACTGGTGTACAATTTTGTTATTTTGTTAAAGCAAATTTTATTCTCTTTAGAATTTGATATTGAAATATTACTTATTTAAAAGTTTAAGAAAAACCATAATCCAGGTTATGTTACTCAGTAAGTAAATGGATGCCATATTGAGATTAATGTACTTTTTAAACATAGCTCTTTGGCTATCACATCCAATAAACATTTAAGCACTACCTTAATGTAGATTATTGTAAACATGTAAGAAAATCGTACAGGTATAAAGCTTATAATAAAAATAAACAGAACACCTATTGCTCATATGACATACTTGAGTGTATTAGTTGGGTTTCAAAAGCATTAACTTTTGATCAAGCAACCAGCAGTACTGTGATTAATCTATTAGCTTCGGATAGTGTATATTAGCTTTAGATTATTGGAAATCTTTATGTTTCTATGTCCAAATTAAACAGCTTTCACTATGTATTACAAAAACTCAAGCATAATATTGAGGACTTATTTTAAAAAGAATGAGAAAGAAAAGGAAGTCTCTCTTCCCTCCTTACAAACAGGGTTGCTTAACATTTTTCCATTCAGTTCACATGTATTCCTGTATTGTCATCTAGGAAAAAAAGCAAGACATGATATGCTTCAGTTAATTACCTTTCCTCAAGAGTTGTAAATTTACAAAAGAAGCTCAATGATGGCACAGATTTTTCATTTACTCTCATTCTGTTAAATCTGTCTTTCCCTTGGGCTTTGGGAATATTAAACTAATCCAAAACTTGGCTTAGTGTTTTGTTTGTTTGTTTGTTTGTTTTTGTTAAGCCAGGGCTGGGGCTATGGCTCAGTACATAGCGCTCGTCTTGCATGTGTGAGGCCCTGGGATCGATCCTCAGCACCACATAAATAAAATCAAGGTATTATTTAGTTGTCCACCTACAACTAAAAAAAAAAAATTATTAAAATAAATAAATAAATAAAATAGTTTATTTTTTAAAAAAGGCCAAAAAATTATAAAGACAATCTTGTTTTTTTAAATTCCTAATATGGTATGATATTTGCAACACTTCCATTAATATTCAGCTAATTTTGCCAATAGAATGCAAACAGCCTATATAAATTGACATCAATTTATAGGCACACTCATGAGAACAACAAGACTTTTGTACACTGTGGTATCTCCAAGTACTGGAACAGAACCTGGCTTTCTTTAATTATTTGTTGAATGAATAAACACCTGGCAAAACTGTTTCTCCAAATATTCAGATATATTTTTGGCTTCCATTAACATATTATCATATACGAACCTGTTAAAGGCACCAAAAGCTGCAAGTTTGGTGCTTAATACACTCTGCTGTAAGACAGTCAAGAATATTTTTCTTGATATAAAAAAAATATGATATCCTTGCACAATGAGAGACCACAAATAAAATCTATTCATTTCATTATCAACTGCAAAAAATAAGTATCAGAAGCAAATCTATGTGCTACCATTATCTGGAAATAAATCCATAGTGTAAAACATATCTCTAAAGAGTTGGGAGAAGGGTGCTTTTAAATGTTCTAAAGTAAGTTTTCATTGAATATGAAAGACTTAAAATTCAGAGCTACTACTAAATTAGGAAAGAATAAGTATAAGCATCATTTTAAAGTATTAAACTTTGTTGAAACAATAAAGGGAAAAATAAACAATAAAATTGTGGAGAGATTTATAGTAGTACCTTATCAACAAAAAGACATAATTCACATATCAATATATGCATTTATGAAGTAATTTCTTCTAAATATTGAAAAACTAAAACTCATTTCATCTAATTTTTTTTTTTTTTTTGTACCAGGGATTGAACTCACGGGCACTTGACCACTGGGCCACATCCCCAGCCCTTTTTTGTATTTTATTAGAGACAGGGTCTCACTGAGTTGCCAAGTGCCTCGCCATTGCTGAGGCTGGCTTTGAACTCGTGATCCTCCTGCCTCAGCCTCTCAAGTGCTGGGATTACAGGCGCAGCGGCACTTGGCAACTCAGTGAGACCCTGTCTCTAATAAAATACAAAAAAGGGCTGGGATGTGGCCCAGTGGTCCAGTGCCCCTGAGTTTAATCCCCGGTACAAAAAAAAAAAAAAAAAAACTAAGTCTAATGCAATAATCATTTTTAAAGAAATAAATTTTAAATGTTGACACTATGTTATAATTTTTTGGCTTTTCCATTTATTTCACATTTTGCCAACTCAACATATAGGATGCTCAAACAAATAAACAGTGATTTGTACCTTATGGCATGTTTTTAGACCACAATATTAAAGCATTAGCTAATTAATTAAAAAGAAACTATTTATTCTAAATTATGGTAATCTGTTATTTTTTCCCCTCTATATATACCACTTTACAATTTGACACTGCTTGTGACATAGTTACTATATTTGATAAAACACAGGGAATACTTTATTGATTTCTGAGGATAGCTGTAGAAGTTTTAAAACTTTGAGAAGTTGTATATTACCATGTGATAATCGTTAGCAGGATTTCCCTACATGCTTTTCAGTTAAATTATTAGATTTAAAGATGGTTTTATATGAGGTCTTTAAGACAGCTTATTTAGTAATCTTATATCATAACATTTTGATTATTATTTATCAGCTTGTACTACAGTATGTGGGCCAAGCTGGTCTCATTCTAACTGAAAATATTTTGAACTAATTTGAAATGCTATTGAAGTTTTATTTTCACGCAGTATCATATAATCACATTTCTGCAAATGTCATCACTTATGATGATAAAGAAATCAAATTCAGGCATCAGACTTCCAGCTTGCTGGAATTAGTAATTCAAATGGATATTAATTGATAAGAAAATGACATTTCTACATAGAGTGGTTAATAATGCAAATAAAGTGTTTTTCAAACACTAAGTGTGTTAATATTTTTATTGTTAACTGAAAAGCTCTATTTTGTATTTGAAAAAAAAATTTTAGTTATAGGTGGACACAATACCTTTTTTATTTTTTAATAAATATTTATTTATTTGCTTTAGTTGTACACAATGCCTTTATTTTTTACATGGTGCTGGGGATCGAACCCAGGCCGTGCACGTGCTAGGTGAGCGCTCTACCGCTGAGCCACATCCCCAGCCCCAGCGCCTTGCCCATGCTGGACAAGCGCTCTACCACTGAGCTACAACCTCAGTCCCTCTAGTTTGTATTTTAAAAGAAATTTAAAGATATATCAAATAATGATAAATTTGTAAACATCATTATGTAACTTATAAGAGTGCTTTATTAAATGTATTATGTAATCTATGAAAAGGACAAGAAAGTTAACAGCTGATATTACCACAGTTTAAGAAGCATCAGAAAATCTTAAATCATTAAAATTTCTCCTTAGTTAGTATACAATACTTATCCCATTTCCCAAATGCAACAACAATTGGCAACTATATTGTTCCTTTCTTTATTGGAGAAGGGGAGGTTATTAGGGATAGAACTCAGGGGTGCTCTACCACTGAGCTGCATTCCTAGCCCTTTTATTTATTATTATTATTTTTTTTTTTTTTTTTTTTTAATTTGAGAAAGGGTCTGGTCGAGTAGCTTAGGGCCTCCCTAAGTTTCTGAAGCTGGCCTTGAATTTGTGATCCTCCTGTTTTAGCCTCCTGGATGGCTGGGATTACAGATATCCTCCATCATAAAGCCCAGCCCAATCACATTTTTAATTTAGAAAATGGACAAACTTAACAGGAAACAACATGAAAAAGTCATCTAAGTTTGGAAATTCAATTTCTGAAATCTATTAAAAGTTATGCTTTCAAATACCTTGCATATATTAAGCTTACAAACAAAACTTATTAATTTCTTCTTATGAACTATTATAGAAAGTTGTGGTAAGCCTTCTTCTATATTGAACTCAAAATAATGTGTCCTAACAGCATGAATCTTCAGTATATGGAACAGGTGATTTTTAAAAGAAGTTGCTACAAGTTATGAAAAGCCTCCTTTATGTCTCCTATTCTTACTCAGGAGCAGGAAGTCTTTTAATGAGGAGGGCTCAGCTTCGTATCCTGCAAATAGAATAGCTTTTACATATTCTAGAATCCTGGATCAAATTTTGTTTGACCAAAGGGTTTCATGGTTTAAAAAAACAATAACCAAAAAACAAAGAAACAAAAACAAAATGTAGTTTAAACAATTTAAAAACTGATTCCTTTCTTCTTTGTGCTGTTTTTCCCTGAGTTACATCTCCTGCGTTCCCTCATTCCCTATCAGATACCTGACTGAAGTATAGAGTAAGTGAAAGACTGGGAATGGAAGGTAAGAAAAGGTTGAGGAAAGAAAAAGTAAAGGTGGACTGCTATGAAACTCATCTTAAATTTTATAAGCTTACCCAAGTTGAATATGCTCTGGCTCATAAAAAATGATTGAGCAGGTTAATTTAGAGATATGACTTCAAATTAAGAAAAAAACTGGTTTTCATAGGCAAAATTAGTGTCACTTCAACACTTGAAAGGCTCCTCAAATATATGTATGTACATTTTGTCTCTGCTTATTAACTGAGTAGCAACAGTGAGGACCCTAGAGTTTCTGGAAAACCAGGCAGAACATTGTCATTATCTTTGTTCATAAGCCCATTGCTGCTGATGGTAGTAATAAAAAAAAAAAAAAAAAAAAATCCTATTGTTATACAGTACTTTCTTTTATAGAAACTTAAAGAAAACCCAATCCCATTGAGGCAGTAAGAGTGGATAGTGTTCACAGATTGGTTTTACAATGCCTCACAAGTTCCTAAAAATATGTTAAACCCTCTAATTAATTCACAATGATATAACAAACATCCTTCTCCCAATGTTTATGCAAGGGATTTAATTTTTGGTCCTCCAACCCTAGGGTAAAGACTAAAGCCAACATCTTACATGTGCTAGTCAAGAGCTCTGCCAATGAACTAATCCCAAACCCTGGATTTAATTCTTACAGGATGTAAAATGTTGGCTAATATATTGAAACATCTTTGAATACTTGGAATTCAATTGTAAACTTATTGGATCATTCATAAACTACATACACAAGGGTTTTTCTTCTTATTCTTAAAGAAATTAGATTATTTTTCAGACATAAAGGGATTTTTAAAGAAGTTTTATTAAGCAGATATTTCACTTCTATTCTTACACAAGAAAAAATATGTTGTTGTGGTAATTTATTTGTGATGGCAAAGACAGATGAAGGAGAAAGAGGAGCAATAATCTGGAGAAAAAACATACATCTTCTACTAAAATGGAAAAGTGGATTTGACATCTCACGTGAGAATATGAAACAGATATAAAAGTTAAAATACTTATGATAATATTTCTTCATTAAGATAAAATAGACATGCCAAGATCTTCTTGGTCTCCACAATTCATCAATAATGCCCACAGGCTATATGCAACATAAAAAAAAATAAACAACAGTAGCTTAAAGAAAAGTCCCTAAGCAGAGTTCAAATAAATGCAATAAAGCAGTAGCATGTTCATCACATGATTAGATACAACAGTGAAAACGAAGTAAAAAGAAAGGCTTCCTGGACAGAACTTAGTTTGACTAATAACTTAGCCTTGAAAGGTAACAAAGCTAAAAGTCTGATTCTATGATAAATAGTAAGATTAAAATAAGAAAATGGAAAACTATGGCATAGTTATAATGCCAGTAGACATAAACAAATGATGCAGTGATATAGAATTTCAAGGGTTGCAATCTCGATGTCAGTACCTCAGACTCTAAACGGAGAATTCTTTTTGTGTGAGTTTAGCTGAGAAACTGAAGCCTGGCTAGTGGTAATCATCTTTTAGGAAGCCTCCTGCTTCTCTGACAAGAAACCTTGAGGCAAACATCTTTAAACAGCCTACTGGGTATGACCCTGAGTGGCCCTCAATGATATTAAGCAAAACAAACCATCAGCAAACTCACTCATCTAACGGACTTTTGTTTTTTCAACAGTACCATCATCCTGAGTCATACAGGCTCAACATCTCAAAGTGGTTTCTTACACCAAAGTTTGACAAAAATTTCTTTGTCATATCTCAAGCACCTATTCAAAGCCTTTTAATTTCTAATCTCCAACTTCCAATTCTCTCCAAAGATATCCAACAGATTTTCTTTCTTTCCGAAGAGACCACTTGTCCTGTTTCATTCCACTGCTCCAAAGCCCCAAATGACTCTATTCCTGCAGTTTTATCTCTAAGTATAGCAGAATTACCCATAAGATGCACTGGCCAAATTTATATGCACTCAGTCAATTCTCTGGCAATGGGATCCAGCATTTCACAAATTCCCTGTTTGTTTTTTGATGTTTATAGACTCCTGTAAACTATGAACCATAAAATAACAAACTAAGCACCTAATGTTAGACAGACACTATTCTAAAAACTTTTTATACAATTGAAACTTATTTCATCTCTTTAATAATCCTATGAGGTTGATATTTTTATTATTGCCACCTGACACAGAAGGAACAAGGTAGAAGTTCAGATTAAATAACTTCCCTGGGTCATAGCTGGAAGGTGAAAGAGATAAGACTTGAATTTGGGAAGCCTGCATCCAGAATCCATATTCTTAAGCACTACACAGACTGCTTCATTCAAAGAGCCAGTCTCAAATCCTATTCTTTACAGAATGGATTCTTATTACTGTCATTTATGAATACATTCTTTCATTTAGGAATATTCTATGTATCACTCAGGTCATGAAAACCTCTGACTGAAAACTGACTAAAAGGGCATTCATTGTATTGCTTGATAACAAATCCAGGAGAGCAAGACCTAGAATCAATTTGTTAATAACCACAAAATAATTTGCTGGGATTTTGATTGAGATTCTGTTGAATCTTATAGGTAAAGTTGAGAAAAACTGATAACATTGGGTCTTCCTATCCACGAACAGGGAATATCTATGTATTTAGTTCCTCTTTGATTTTTTAAAATCAGAGCTTTGTAGTTTTGCCTCACACAATCATGCATATTTTGTGAAATTCATACCTAAAGATTTACATTGTGGGCTGGGGCTATGGCTCAGAGGTAGAGCACAGGTCTCGCATGTGTGAGGCCCTGGGTTCGATCCTCAGCACTATATAAATAAAATAAAGGTATTGTGTCCACCTACAACTAAAAAAAATTTTAAAAGATTTACATTGTTAGGATAATAAAGTAAATGGTACTATGTGTTAAGTTTGAACTCCATATTTCTTTGCTGGTATACAGAAAAGAACATGTACATTTATAAATTTTGTATCCTGCAACTTTCTATAATTACATATTAGTTCTGGGTTGTTGTTTTTTTGTTGTTGTTGATTTAGATTTTCCACATAGACAATCATACCATCTGTGAAGCAAATTTTATTTCTACCTTCCTAAGTAATGTACCTTTTATTTCCTTTTTTGTCTTATTGCATTAGCTAGGAATTCTAGTAAAAAGGAGAGGCAAAAGGGAACATTCTTATTTTGTTACTGATTTTAGCAAAAAAAAAATCAAATTTCTCACCATGAATATGTTGTATGTAGGTATACTGCAGTTGTTCTTTATCTAGTTGGACACATTCTGCTCTATTTCTACTTAGCTCAGAGCTTTTAATCATGAATGCATGCTGGATTTTGTTAAATGCTGTTTCTGTGTCTATTGATATGATCATGTAACTTTTCTTCTGTATCCAGTTGATGGATTGGATTATATTAGTCAATTTTTTGAATGATGAACTAGCATATTCAGATAAATCCCATTTGGTTATAGTATACAATTACTTATATAAATCATTGAATTTGATTTGCTAATGTTCAGCTGATTTTTGCAACTATATTCATGAGATTTATTGGTCTATACTTTTCTTCTTTTGCAACATCTTTGTCTGATTTGGGGATTAGGATGATGCTGACCTAGCAGAACAAGTTAGAAAATATTCCCTATTTTATTTTCTGAAAGACATTGTAGATAATTATTAATTGTAGGCCACAGACTTTTTCATAGTATTTCTTTATTATCCTTTTCATGCCCTTGCTGTTTTTAGTGATGCCCTCTCTTTCATTTTTTTTAAAAAATATTTTTAGTTGTAGATGGACACAATACATATATTTGTTTGTTTGTTTATTCATAGGTACTGAGGATCGAACCCAGTGTCTCACATGCACTAGGCAAGCGCTCTACCACTGAGCTACAAACCCAACCCCTCTCTTTCATTTTTGATGTATTTCATGTCTTATCTCTTGTTCTTACCTTGGCTAGAGACTTACTTAGTTTATTGATCTTTTTAAAGAATTAGCTTTCAGTACCACTGATTTTTCTCAATGAATTTCCTGTTTCAAATTTCACTGGTTTATGCTCTAAATTTTGTAATTTTTCTTCTGATTACTTTTATATTTTACTTGCTCCTCTCTTATAGTGTCCTAAGGTAGAAACTTAGATTATTGATTTTAGATCTTCTTTTTTTGTAGTATATATATTCAATGCTAATTTTTTTCCTGTACACACTGCTTCTGCTGTATCTCACAAATTTCAGTAAGTTCTATCTTCATTTCCATTCAATTCAAATTATCTTTAATTTTCTCTTACAGTTTCTTCTTTTACCTATGCATTATTTAGAACTGTATAGTTTAACTTTGGAATCTGGGGATTTTCCAGCTCTCTTTATATTGCTGACTTTTAGTTTAATTCTATTGTTTTCTGAGAACAAACATTGTATAAGCTCTATTCTTTAAAATGATGAAGGTATGTTTCAGGGCCAAAAATGTAGTCTATCTGGATGAATGTTTCCAATGAGCTTGAAAAGAATGTATATTCTACTATTATTGGATGAAGCAGTCCATAGATTTCCATTATATTCAGTTACCTTATGGTGCCATTTAGAGTCCTTACTGATTTTCTGCCTGCTTAATCTGTCCATTTCTGCCAGGGGGGTGGGGTGTTGAAATTTCTAACTTTAATAGTAAATTCATCTATTTCTCTCTGTAATACTCTCAGTTCTTGGGAGAAATGACCCTTTCATTATTATGTAATGCCTTTCTTTACCCCTAATAACTATCTTTGCTGTGGAGCTGGCTACTTCTGAAATTAATGCAGTTATTATAGCTTTCTTTTGACTAGTGTTAGCATGGTGTATTCTGTAACCATTTATTTTTACTTTACATGTGGTCTTAAATTGGGTTATTTGCAGATAACATATAGTTATGTCTTGCTATTGATCCACTCTGACAATCTGTTATTTAATTGGTGCATTTAGTCCAATGCCACTCAAAGTGACTACTGATTATAGCTGAATTAATACATACCTATATCTTATTTTCTATTCATTGCTCTTGTTCTTTGTTCCTGGTTTGATCTTGCACTCTTTTTCTGCCTCTTGTAGTTTTTAATTGAGCATTTTACATGGTTCCATTTCCTCTCCTTTCTTCTTATTTTTAAAAAATATTTATTTATTTAGTTGTACACAATGCCTTCATTTTTATGTGGTGCTGAAGATCGAACCTGGGCCACGCACGTGCTAGGTGAGCACTCTACTTGCTGAGCCCCAGCCCCAGCCCCCTCCTTTCTTAAAACTATGAGTTATACTTATGTTTTAGTGGTTGTTCTGAAGTCTGCAATATACATTTATAGCAATTCAAGTCCACTTTCAAATACATATATTTCAAGCAAATATATACTATTTCACAGCTAATACATATATCTTGAAATAACCCTAAATCTTCCCTCTCATCCCTTGTTATCATTCATTTCACTTATACTTAAGTATACATACATACAAATTGACATCTTATTTCTGTCATTATGAAACAAATTATTAATTAGATAAAAGAAGATGAAAAAAAGTTCTTTATTCTACCTGTACTTCTGTAATGTTCTTCCTTTCTTAATGTAGATCTAGATTTCTTATCTCTATCATTTTACTTCTCTCCGAAAAACTTTTAACAGTTATTACAAGGCCTGTCTACTCACAACAAATTCCCTCAATATTAATATCTGTGCATCTGAGAAAGTCTTATTCTCTCCTTCTTTCTCTCGTTTTCCCCTCTTTTGGTCATGCGGGGATCAGACTCAGGGCACATGCTAGGCAAGTGCTCTCACTGAGCTATACCCCTACTCCTTCTTCACTTTTATTTTTATTTATTTATTTTAAAAATATATATTTATTTTAGTTGTAAATGGATATTTATTTTTATTTATATGTGGTGCTGAGACTCGAACCCAGGGCCTTACACATGCTAGGCAAGTGCTCTACCACTGAGCCACAACCCCAGCCCTCTTTCTTCACTAAGTGAATTTCACAAGTTATAGAATTCTAAGTTGGAGGGATTTTTTTTTTTCCTTCCCTCTCAGAAAACTTTTAAGCATTTCATTTCACTCTCTGCAGGGTTTGAGGAAAAGTTGGATGTAATTCTTATTTTCCCTCCTCTCTAAGTATTATGGATCTTTCTCTCTTCCTCTGGCTTCTTTTAAGGGTTTTAATCTTTGACATTCTGTAGTTTGATATGCTTGTTGTTTTGCATTTTATCCGACCTAGTAATTAGTACTTTCTGAGCTTCTCGGTTTCCTTTGGTTTGGTGTCTGGCATTATTTGGGGAGAAACTTTCTATCATTTTTCCTTCAAATATTTCCTATGTCCCTTCCTCTTCATGCATACGCTCCGCTTTTTTGGTAATTTCCCCATAGTTGTTGGATATTCTGTTCAGTTTCTTTCAGTCTTTTCCTCTTTTTTTTTTTTTTTTTTTTAATTTACTTATTTTAGTTTTACATAATACCTTTATTTTTACGTGGTGCTGAGGATCGAACCTGGGCTGCGCACGTGCTAGGCGAGCGCTCTACCGCTGAGCCACAACCCCAGCCCCTCTTTTTCCTCTTTGGTTTAACAATTTGGATGTTTCTACTGACAATGTCCCCAAGCTTTTTCTTCAGGTGTATGAAAAGTCTGCCAATGATTTCATCAAAGACTTCATTTCTGTTTGAATTATTCCATCTTCTGATTTGATCTTTACTTATGTTAAAAGTGGGCATGGTGGTGTGTGCCTGTACTCCAAGAGACTCAGGAAGCTGAGGCAGGAGGATTGTAATTTCAAAGTCAGCCTTATCAACTCAGTGAGGCCCTAAGCAATTTAGCAAGACCCTGCCTCAAAATAAATAAATAAATAAATAAATAAATAAATAAATAAATAGGACTGGTGTTTTGATTTAGATGTGAGGTATCCTTAAAAGCTCTTGTGTGAGACAGTGCAAGAAAGTTTAATGATGAAATGATTGGGTTATAAGAGGTTTAACGTAATCGATGCATTAATTTGCTGATAGGGATTAATGTGGTGGTAATTTTAGGCAGATAGAGTGTGGCTGGAGGTGGGTCTCTGAGGGTATGCGCCTTTGGGGTTTATATTTTATCCTTGTTGAACAGAGCTGTTTCTTGGTGGCCACGTCCTAACCTTTCTTCCTCTGCTACACCCTTCCACCATGATATTTTGCCTCAACTCAGGCCTCAAGGTATAGAGTTAGCCATCTAAAGGTTAAAAGCTCTGAAAAGTTAAAAGCCCCACAAAAAGTTTTTCCTCCTTTAAAATTGTTCTTGCCAGGTCTTTTGGTCACAGCAGCAAAAGCTGACTAAAACAGCTGAGGGTGTAGCTCAGTGGTTAAGTGCCCCTGGGTTCAATCCCTGGTACCAAACAAACAAAAACATGGTAAAGCAGAAAAGAATGACTTGTTGGGCTCTAATTATCTATTCATTAGTACGAAAAGAATTGATACTACTATTAGGCTTGCTAACCAAACATGTATTCAAAGTTGATGCCAACTTAAAAATTATTTGGCTTAGTACTTCTACTAAATCATAGGTAAAATAAACTCTACTAATTATGAATCAAGCTACCTTATTTATATAAAACGGCAATACTTCTCTAAACTTCTCCATTATTTTAATATTTCATAGTTATCATCAGTATACCTTAGGCTCCAGCTAAGATCAAACTGACATCATTTTATACACTTAACTGCAATTCTCTTTCATAATATATTAACTAAATTTGTTTTTTCATTCTTATATATCCTGCTTGCAGCAGAGAAACTTTTATCAATGAAACAAACTGCACAAGATGCTAAAAATAATGCTTAAGCCGGGCACAGTGGCGCACACCTGTAATCCCAGCACTTTGGGAGGCTGAGGCAGGAGGATCGCGAATTCAAAGCCAGCCTCAGCAATGGTGAGGCACTTAGCAACTCAGTGAGACCCTGTCTCTAATAAAATACAAAAAAGGGCTGTGGATGTGGCCCAGTGGTCGAGTGCCCCTGAGTTCAATCCCCGGTACCACATTAAAAAAAAATAATAATAATGCTTAATAATTGAAGGAGCCCCAATTAGGAAGGGCTATTGCGGCTAGCTAGAAGCCATAAGTTCCACCTGATATGTATGTGACGCACCTGTAGGCACCCGCAAAGCTAAAGGTATATAACCGGGTGAAAGCGGTCGGAGTTAGGAGAACGGAGAACGAATTCATTCAGTCAGTCGTGCAGTCGCTCGGTCGGTCAGAAGAAGAGTTCGGGTCGGAGAAGAAAAAAGCCACAGAGAAGCTGCAAAACCCATCAAACTGCAGCTTAGCAAGTCAAAGCCGCTTATGCAGTTGTGCTTAACAAAGTGCGTTAGCTGCTCCTCAGCAGTAGGCTTCCTTAAAGCCGCAGCACCTCCTCAAAAAGGGCTCAAATATCCACCCTTTTAAAACAAAAGGTGAAAAGCTAGGTAGGGACAAGAAAATAGAGAAAATAAAATATAGAAAATAGAATTAAAGCACTTTTTAAACTAAAGGGGAGGAATATGAAGGAGCCCCAATTAGGAAGGGCTATTGCGGCTAGCTGGAAGCCATAAGTTCCACCTGATATGTATGTGACGCACCTGTAGGCACCCGCAAAGCTAAAGGTATATAACCGGGTGAAAGCGGTCGGAGTTAGGAGAACGGAGAACGAATTCATTCAGTCAGTCGTGCAGTCGCTCGGTCAGTCAGAAGAAGAGTTCGGGTCGGAGAAGAAGAAAAGAAACAGAGAGGCCAGAACATAGGCAGAGCGGTTACAGATAGAAGAAGTAATGGCTGGTCAGAGTTAGGCCGAGGCTCCCGAGGAAGAAAGAAGAAAGAAGCTCTAAAAAATAATCTTTCTCTAAGCTAAGCTCTCTCTTTCTTTCTTTCTCTCTCTCTAAGCTCTCTCTCTATCTTTCTTTCTCTCTAAGCTAAGAAGACAAGAAGAAAAGCTCTCTCTAATCTTTCTCTCTAAAAATCTTTCTTTCCCTCTCTAAGCTCTCTCTAAGAAAGTAGAAGTAAAAGTAGTAATAGCTTTACTCTGCCTCCGAGTTTTTCTCCCGCGGCGCTGTGGCTGGCCATGACAAATAATCCAAACGCTATAATTTTCTGTGTGTTATCCTAGAAGGCCATTAAAAAAAAAAAGCGATGGAATTTAGTATCAAGGCAAATAAATACAGGAAAATCAAAAGTATTGAGGTTTATTGATATTTGTATTCCACTCCATTCCTCTATGAGACTAGATACCTCAGCTGACTGGTTCTTTAAAGGCTGACTGTAGATAAATGAGTTCAGTCAGGAAATAATTTGTACCTTAATATGATAACTGTAAGTCACTGCTACTTTTTCATTAATATTATAATATACATTACATAGTTTTTCTCTTATTTCTTTGGCTTATAAACGTTTGAATATAGAAAAGAAGCTCTTTATCAATTTGGTATTTTCTACACAGTCTAACAGAAAAAATATTTTTTTCTGCAGAATTAAATAAAAATTCAAATATTATTTATCCCTATAAATGGAGGAACAAAAGCTTAAAAGGGAAAATATCCATTCACTCTCAATACTCTCAAAATTCTTTGTAGTGCGTCCCACCCACCTGTTCAAGAAGTCAACCACCAGACTCAGTAAGCCAGTCAAAATGATCCTCCCTCAGGATCACAAATTGAAGAGGTGGAAGAGTGGAGATACTGTTTTTAGCACTTAGTGCTAAGGCAGAGTCTTTGTTCTTCTGATAGACAGGTAAAACCACGTCCTACTATTTCTGATTTTAGATTCAGGAAAGAATATGATATTTGTTTATTTTTCACATTCCAACTAATAACATTTATGAATACTATAACAAAGACTTCTTACATTTAGAAGGCAATTTTAATTACCTAATTTCCAGCTTAATATATGCATTTTAAGGGCCTATTACAACAATTGATTTAGAAATGAATGTATACATTGATTATGCACGTATTATACAGATTACAGTATTAATGTTATAAAGTAATTAAACCAGTTATAAAGGGAAAAAAATACCAAAAGCTTTTATGTAGGCTGACAAAATTATATTAATTTTCACCCTGGTAAGTGAAACAATGAACCACTAAAACAAGGGTTTTAACAAAAATAGATAGACTCTTATATTAACTCCTGACAAAAGATTACATATACTAGAAAAGAAAAATGAAATACCATAGTTCTATTTTCATATTCTTACTATTAGTATAAATAATAAAAAATTAATTCCAACTAAAGATTTTTTAAAAAATTATCTTTAATTCACTTCACTTTGCATTGCTAACTAGTCCTCTAAGAAAGCTGCAGGGTTAGAAACTGAATAAACTGGCTTTAGTTACAGTACTAGCTATCAAACTGTTTCATATGTGGTAGAACAGTACAATTACAACTTGAGACCCTAAAGCTTTGATGATGTAAGCTGTGATTCCTTAACATAAAAAGAATATTTTTTAACAAAAATGCAAACAAATGAAACTTTGTTATATATCATAAGTTCACACTCACTGAAAACATAAGCCTTTGATAATAATATACTGACTTGCCCACTATAGAAGGGCTCTCATAATGAACATAAAGGTGGAGATTCCAAGAACAGTCATGATAGGAAAGAACTTGAAATGTTATCGGTGGACATTCTTGACAATTCATCACCCATCCACCATCTGCTTGAATACCACCTTTCTAGAAATAGAAGAATTTCCAAGCAAATAGCCTATACTTTTCTATTGCTAGTCTGCTCTAATTGTTAAAGTCTCTTGGCTTTTTCTACATCTCCCCCACACCCTCTTTGCACCCATTAATCCCTGTTTAGTCACCCTTGGCCTTCTGGAAAACAGAAAAGTGAAGGATCCCTAATTAGGAAGGGCTGTTGCAGCTAGCTGGAAGCCATAAGTTCCACCTGATATGTATGTGACGCACCTGTAGGCACCCGAAAAGCTGAAGGTATATAACCGGGTGAAAGCGGTCCGAGTTAGGAGAACGAATTCATTCGGTCAGTCGGGCAGTCACTCGGTCGGTCAGAAGAATCAGAGCGGCCAGAACGTAGGCAGAGCGGTTACAGAAGAGAAACCAGATAGAAGACAGAAGAGAAACCAGATAGAAGAAGTAATGACTGGTCAGAGTTAGGCCGAGGCTCCTGAGGAAGACAGAAGACAGAAGAAAGAAGAAGGAAGAAAGAAGAGAGAAGAAAGAAGCTCTAATCTTTCTCTAAGCTAAGCTCTATCTTTCTTTCTCTCTAAGACTCTAAGCTAAGAAGACAAGAAGAAAAGCTCGCTTTAATCTTTCTCTCTAAAAATCTTTCTTTCCCTCTCTAAGCTCTCTCTAAGAAAGTAGAAGTAAAAGTAGTAAAAGCTTTACTCTGCCTCCGAGAGTTTTCCTCCCGGTTTTCGGTACCAGGTAGCTTACAGAAAAGGTTGAAACTTGTCTTCCACCTAATAACCTACAAGCAATTGAAATAGCTTTTTGTGGTTCCCTGGAGGATTCTTTTTCTTCTTTCCTACATAGGGTTGAGGACTTAGTAGAAACCTTCACAGGGGTCACAAATTGATAGAGAAGAATTTCTAGTCCTCAGAAATACCTGTTTGCCTGCTCAATAGTGTTTTTTTTTTTTTTTTTTTAAAGCATGGAATCTTGATTTCCTTAGAAAACCAGTCTATTAACATTGGACTTGTGGCAGCAAGTTGCTGCTGAGTGGTGGCAGAATTGGTTATTCCTTCATATGGGGCATCGTGTCTCTCCACTATTCAAATAGCAGTTCTCATAAAGAACCTATCTCCATGCTATCCAACACAGCCATTTTATCCCTTGATTTCCTCCTCTGTGTATTTAGTCACCTCTCCTCTGAAGTTATCTAAGAAAACTGTCACTTAAAAAAAGTATCTTCTATCCCAGCGGCTTAGGAGGCTGAGGCAAGAGGATCACAAGATCTATTATTTAAAATAAATTTATTTTAAATAAATTGAGACAGGTGTAGTGGTGCATGCCTGTAATACCAGCAGCTGGAGGCTGAGGCAGGAGAATCTCAAGTTCAAAGCCAGCCTCAGCAAAAGCAAGAAGGCGCTAAGCAACTCAGCGAGGCCCTGTCTGTAAATAAAATACAAAATAGGGCTGGGGATGTGGTTCAGTGGTCAAGTGCCTGAATTCAATTCCCGGTACCAAAAAAAAAGTATCTCCTAAAGAACTTAATATTCTGGATTATGGTTTGATCAAAATCAACTACCAGCTTTCACTTACTGCCCTGGTTTGGAATATGCATACATGTGTATAATTTTAAAAAATGTTTATTCATTCAATATCACATAAGAGCCCATTAGTTTTTATTGTCAACCCAGTAATGTTTTGACTTACCTACCAACTAATCTCCTGATCTTTAACCAAAGTTAATAAACAAATCTCCTGCTATCACTATATATAACCATTTTTCTCATTCAATAACTATGTCATTATTTGGGAAAGTCATACTTGGTGCCTTGCATTTATTCCTGTTATGTTTCAATTTTTAGATAAGACTTGTCTTCTAATCCAAGTTATGCTAGAGTAAAATAGATACCAATCATTGCCTAATTACATTAAGAGTGACTACTGCAAACATGCACTAAAATATTTTCTGGTTCACTCAAGAATTATAGATTCTCAGGTCACTTAGCTTACCTCAGAGCTAACAGAAAAATACCCTACCTAACAATCATTACACGAAACTTGAGCACTTCTAGTGCACACAATAGACCATGCCCCTTTCAGAATTCAAACTTTAGAAACGTTCTTCCTAATACTAAAATAAAATCTTGCTTCTTATAACTTTTGCCCTTAAGTGTTTGAGAATTAAAGGAATAAAGATTCTTCCTTTTCCACATAACCTGCTTTTTACAGGTTTAAAAACATTTTTCCTATGTTCCTCAACTTTACCCTGTTCCCAACTCACTAGGCAACACCTAGTTAAAGGTTTTGTGGGCCTAAGTACAAAGACAGAAAGATGTACATGTATAAGATCAGTCCTTTCCTGGAGTGAAGGGGAGAATCAAGAAAACTTCCTAAAATTCACGTGTGTATGTCAACAGAAAAATCATGATTCAACTCTGAATATTCTTGTATCTTTAAAGTGATTCTGGTGTGGATAGTGAAGAACACTATGAAAACCAAAGTCTTGTCTTGAAAGTTACCACTATGAACAACAATACAGAGGACAAGAAATGGTGATAACATTACCTGGCATTGCTACTCAGAAGTGCTAAACTCTGGATTCTCTAGTGCCTCTGATTACTTTTTCATTTCCAATACCATATTAAGAAAAAAAGTCTCTTAATTTCAAACTATATATGTATCTTAAGGACATGTCACTCAGATGATGAGGCTGTCAATTTAAATTGCTTGTCCAAATCAAAGGATCATTAAACTTGAGAGACAGAAGTGCCTTTTCTAGAAGGCTTCTAGTTCAGTTCTTTCATTTTATTAAAGATAAAACTCAGTATAGATTTACAGAGTTCCTTCTGGGCAACCAGATTCATTCATACTTTCATTAAGCAATTCCTGGGCTCCTACCTTGTGTAATACACTAGGTCAGAGGCTATGGTGGTTATATATATGAATAGTCAGATCTTCACTCAAAGAGCTTACAGTTACAGACAACTGAAACTAATAATCAGATTATAAAATTTTAAGTTCTACAATAGATGAGGAATACTTGTTCTAATTTTCCATCATGGACTCTCTCCCTTAAGTATCGGTCTCCATCTTTATGTTTAAAACATATTGTTTGTTTCTGTTTCTGTATTTACATTCCCAGATGTAGTAGTCTATCAGGAGGAGACATTTTGCCAGCGACTGTTGGTTCTGAAAACTCTTAACTGAGGAGAGAGTTACAAATGCTCAGACTTCTGTAGACCTAAGAAAGAGGGAGGCAAGGGAGTTTCCCCCTTGCATGCGGTACCATGCAATTCAAATCAACTGAGCAGGTGCCTCAAGAGAAGTAAATGTCAATTAAATCAATGATTCATTCACTCATTTTACAAACATTTATTCAGCACCTACGGTCTGTCAGAAGTTCTACCAGAAACAAAAGCCATGATGTTAAGGAAAATGGGCTCCCACAATGCTCACAATCAAGTTTGCATTCTTTCAAGTCTATACACAACAGGCAAGTGGGAATAATCTCATAAGGCCACTGTATAACAAAGTACAAGTTCTCAAGCAACATCTGCAAATTATTAAAAAATTCCCAGATGATTCCTTTGAGGCATTTTCTTGTGTTGTTTCAAGTCCTGAGAAGCTTCTCTTCTATGCAGTGCTGTGTTGGACCCAAAAGTAACCTTTTCTAAGAGGAAGTGTGCCACATGTTGACAACCCATTATTGTCCAGGTATAATAACACAAAGTGTAAATCTGAAGGTAAAGGGGTGGTAACCCTCCTCTCTATATTAGAAGCATCTGAATAACCAGAAATGTCGCGAAGTTATAAGGGGTTGGGGTCTTTAGCCCCACCCCATCCCCACCCCCGTACCCGGGATGGACCTCTTCTGTCTACCAAAAGAGGCCAGAGGGGCCTACCTCAACGATGAGACTGGATTGGGAAAGTAAAGGCCGCTAACACCTTCTCCCCCCCTTCAAAAGACTCAGAGCCGCGTTGGGGAGCCCAGTCAGTAGAATGCCGGAACTCAGTTTATTGAGGAAGTTGGACGGTCTTATAGAGGACATGGGCCAATCAGCAGAAAGATCATAGGGACACATAAGGAGCATGGGCGGATGCCATTGGCGGAGCCATTGGCCTATCCCTGGGGTGGTTTCAGTTCTCACAGCCATGCCCCCTGCTTAGCCTAGGTCCTGTAACAGGGCGTGATAATGTGGCAAGCAGCCAGAAAGTCAGAGCTTTTCCATCCCCTTGGCAGACAGTGTAAGGTCCCAACACAGAAACAGCAAAGCTCAGAAGTTCTTACAAGTTAATTAGGAAAGTTACATAGGTGAAAGAGAAAGTCATAAAGACCAGAAATAGGTGCTACAGCCTTTAATCGAACATCTGTACTGCCAAGGGTACCTTAACCATATTTAAGTATCATTTGCAAAGTAACAGCATGACTTAAATACTGTTAAATTTGGCACTTAGAGTCATTACTGCTGTAATCATCACATCACATCTCCTTCTACCGTTGTTCTGAAGATTGAAGGAGTCTATATATATAATAGCATGGAAGATCTATAGCAGTGGTTTTGAACAACTCCAGAAAATACTCTGTTGTTGAAAGAATGCCTACCTTAGGATCTGCTTTTCAACATCCCCCCCCCCCCAGTTTCTATCTTGCCTGACAGCTCTGTGTGTGCAGAATAATTTCAGAAATATAAAATAGGCTACATTTTACCTACTTAAATGCCTCTGAAGAAGCTATAAATTCAAAACCACTATAATCCTACAGTGTACACATTCTATGATTGTACACCATCATTTATTTTAAAATTCTATTAATTTCAAACATTTTCCTCCATGACCCATAGAAAATGCAGTGTACATCACTATCCAATGGCATATACATACATAACTTCAGGTTCAAGAAACAATACTTATGATAAGCAGTATACTTCTACCCTATCCCATCCTGTACTGTGATAGCAAATGATATTTGGACCCAGAACAAATTATATTAGGGAAATAAACAGTACTGAAAATGTGTGTTGGGCAGAGGCTCAGACCCTGGGAAATAGATTTGGGATCCTGGCAGGTGAAAGAAGATACAAGGCACAATTGGGATAGGAGACATGCTTTATTCAGAGGTGGCAGCAGTTCCAGTCCCCAGACCCCAGCATCTTTCCATAGGCCTTTTTCATATGCAGGCTAGACAAAGAAGGCACATTCCCAACAGGTTATATAAGTGAGCACATGCTCACAAATATTTATGATTTGAGTATATACGCTAAATCAGGGTGTTCATGACCTTGACTACAAAATAAAATAAAGCCATCAGGAAGTCTTAGTAGGGAGCCTGCCCTATAATGGATTGGCCAGAAATATCGTACATGCTACTCCACTCCTACATGAAAAAGAGCAGGATTATTTGGCAAGTCCAGCAGCCTAACACATTCTGAATTGCATCCAAGATTATGGAAGTCTTCAGGTCTATTAGACACCACATACTATCTTAGTCCACCTGGGCTGTTGTAACAAGAAAATACTTTATACTCCGTCATTTACAGACGGTAGATACTTGACTTAATGCAGAATGTGTAGGATATGGGTAAAATTATCAAACCAAACCAAACAAAACACAAAGATCTTAGGGTCTCAATAACTACAGACATTTGTGATGCATAAATAAAGAGATTTTGAAGGAGAAAGAGAGAATTTCAATTTTGAGCACACTAAGTCCATTGTGAGATATTCCCAAAGAAGGAAGTTTTTCGAAGAGGCTGAGATGGAGAAACATAATAATCGAGAGAAAGATTTAAGTCAAACACGAGCAGTAATTGTTTAAGTTGATACAGAAAAACCCATCATCAAAGTGAAGAATGTATGACAATAAGAGCAAAAGGCCAATAACTGGGCTTTGAGGAATGTTCAATTGCAGAATTGAAAAGTAACCAACTAAAGAGTCAGACAGGAAGTAGCTGGAAGATGGGAGAGGACAAAGAAACAGGCTACATGGAAGCCAAGAAAGAAACAGTTTTAACAAAGAATGAGTCTTCCCATTGCAAAATGTACAGAAGAGGCTTGAAAATGACTCTTTAAGTCTATGGATGACCAGAGAGCACACCAGTATCACACACGTTTTTCCAAGGTGTATTAAAAGTCAGAAGAGAGAGATGCTGGAATAGGTGATCAATGTCATCTCAGACATTTTGATCTGATTAAGCCTAATCTAAATCAGCTCACAACAGAAACTAGACACACATAATAATGGAACTTGCACTTAGTACTCTTTCACCATTTGGAAGTCTGCTATCACAATAATTATTTCTTTCATCTAATTATTTGGAAAATAATATTCTCATGACATAGGGAAAAGCAAAATGGAAAAAAATCCTTCTCCTATTGTTCCCTGTGTTCTGGACCCAGATGCCAGTCCTTCAGTTCCTTCAAGTCCATCATATCAGTTGCCCTCTATTTCAAAAACTTAAATCTACTATAAAGTAGATAAGCTGATGAACTAATTCACCAAAAAGGGGCAGTAATTTGACATAACATCTCTAGCTAACCTTTCATGAAAAAAAAAAAAAAAAAAAAACAGGAAGAAGATGCTTAAACCAAATAATATATTCCCCCTCTACCTCGCAGTATTGTGAATCAAACTCAGGATATTAGGTATGTTAGGCTCAGCCACTGAGCTACATCCCCAACCACCAAAGAATATGCTTTTACTGGTTCTATCATAAGCCTGTGGCAGGAATGAGGAGGATCTGAAGGGCAGGGAGACTCCTAAGTTCCCTCAAACTATACCTGGTTGGGGGTGGGGGATTTCCTTCCTATAGGGCTCCCTCATATTATACCTACATGGTGGTTTCCTATTTTATGCATTCATAAGGATAGCCCTGGTTTCAGGCAAATTAAATTCTATAAACCCCTGGAAATTTTAGGATGATACAGCAAAACTACAAAGTCTGCTTAGGAGGTTGGCTATACCAAGTACCCCAAATTTTGTTCTTCTGTATATATGACTAAAATAAATTTCCTATGGAAAACCTTTCTTAAATCCAATTCTCCTACTCTACTGCATTAGAATAGAAGAACCTAATGTGATTTGAATATGGTTCCCTTTTCTTTGGGGGGGGGTGTGGTTGGAACAATAATAAGTGTCCAAAAATAAAATTACACAAAATGCAGGTAAGAGGAGGGAGAGGAAAGTTGCCTTGAAATAATTTCTAATATTGGTACTTTTCCTTCTGAAACTTTTTGTTTACAGCTTTGCATATAGCTGTATAACCACTTTAACACAGTATGCAATTATTCCCATGTTTATATGTGTGTCTATGTCAACATTTTAATGACTGCCTATTCATTCTGTTGAACAGATTTGCCATAATTTATCTAAATTCTCACTGTTGAAAATGTAGGCTGCTACTACTACACAGAATGTTGCATGACTAGCCATGAATAAAACTCTCTGGGTATTTTTCCCAATTACTTCATATGTAATTTCAGTTTCACAGGATACACATTGAAAACTGTCAGCCAGAAAAATGTACCAGTATACATTTTCACCAACAATATGTGTCCCTTCCTATAGCTCCACATCTTGAACAATGTGGGTTTTATCTTTTAATCTTTGTCAATCTGGTTGGCTAAATATGGGTTATTTGAATTTTCTGATTCTATTGGTTTGTTTCTTGTTTAGTTAATTAAAAATATTTTCAGTCTAAAACATAAATAAAAGCAATTATATTTAGATTTCATAGCAGTAGTGTTTAGTTATTTCCTTCCAGGACTAAATACCAAATTGCTATGGAAATTTTTTTTTTTTTTTAATTCACCCATCATACTTTTTAAGAATAGATGATTTTTTAAAAAATTTTTATTTA